>CM065590.1:289069091-289789311 GCA_033119425.1 Bufotes viridis
AGCAGTTTGGAATCCAAATGCGTAAAAATGTCCTGTAAAATCTAAAGGTACTCTATTGGATTTAGGGCCCATTGCGCATCTTGGCTGCAAAAGTGGCACACATGGGGGTATCGCCGTACTCAGGAGAAGTAGGGCAGTGTCTTTTGGGGTGTATTTTTACATATACCCATGCTGGGTGAGAGAAATATCTCTGTAAATGACAACTTTTAAATTTTTTTTATACAAAGTTGTCATTTACAGAGATATTTTTCACACCCAGTAGGGGTATATGTAAAAAGACACCCCAAAACTCATTTCCCTACTTCTCCCGAGTACAGCGATACCCCATATGTGCCACTTTTTTGCAGCCAAGATGCGCAAATGGGCCCTAAATACAATGAGTACCTTTAGGCCTCTTTCACACGGGTGTTGCGGGTACACTCCGTCAAACAGTGCGGGTGCGTTGCGGGAATCGCCGCGATTTTTCCCTGCGAGTGCAAAGCGCTGTCATGCGTTTTGCACACGCGGGAGAAAAATCTGCACTTTTGGTACCCAGACCCGAACCTGCACTTCTTCACAGAAGTGCATGTTCGGGTCAGAAATTGTCCCGCTGGTATTATTTCACATTATAACATAGTTATAATGTGAAATAATAACCTTGGCAATCTTCCTAATGTTGAACCCGGTGCTGAATGGGTTAAAAATAATTAACTAATAATAACTTACCTGGTCCATTTGATCGCGAAGCCCGGCATCCTCTCCGTTAGCTTGTTGGTAGGAAAGGACCTGTGATGATGTACACAGCATCACATGGCTCAATCACATGCTCCATCACCATAGTGATGGAGCATGTGATTGGGCCATGTGATGACGTCATCACAGGTCCTTTAGATCATAGATGCTGCAGGGAAAGAGAGGACAGATCGCGACTACGCGATCAAGTGGCTAAGGTAAGTTAACTTTTATTATTTTTAACCCTTCCTCATCATTTAACAATGCATTCTTTATTAAGAATGCTATTATTTCCCTTATAACCATGTTATAAGGGGAAATAATAGAGATTGGGTCCCGTTGCTAAGCAACAATGCGGAAAATGCAACGCATCCGCACTTGGTTGCGGATGCTTGCGATTTTCCCGCAGCCCCATTCACTTCTATGGGGCCTGCGCTGCGTGAAAAACGCAGAATATAGAACATGCTGCGATTTTCACGCAACGCAGAAGTGATGCGTGAAAATCACCGCTCATGTGCACAGCCCCATAGAAATGAATGGGTCCGGATTCAGTGCGGGTGCAATGCGTCCTCCTCACGCATTGCACCCGCGCGGAAAACTCGCCCGTGTGAAAGGGGCCTTAGGATTTCACAGGACATTTTTACGCATTTGGATTCCAAACTGCTTTTGACGTTTAGGGGCCCCTAAAATGCCAGGGCAGTAAAAATACCACACAAGTGACCCCATTTCGGAAAGAAGACACCCCAAGGTATTCTGTGAGGGGTATGGTGAGTTCATGTAAAATTGTATTTTTGGCACAAGTTAGTGGAATATGAGACTTTGTAAAAAAAATAAAAAAAATCAATTTCCGCTAACTTGTGACAAAAAATAAAAACTTCCATGAACCTACTATGCCCCTCAGTGAATACCTTAGGGTGTCTACTTTCAGAAATGGGGTCATTTATGGGGTATTTCTACTGTCTGGGCATTGTAGTACCTCAGGAAACAGGACAGGTGCTCAGAAAGTCAAAGTGCGGAAATTCACTTTTTTGCACCATAGTTTGTAAACACTATAACTTTTACCCAAACCAATAAATATACACTTATTGAATTTTTTTTTATCAAAGACATGTAGAACAATAAATTTAGAGAAAATTTTTTAGAGAAATGTAGTTTTATTTGATAAATTTTCCAACATAAAGTGAAAAATATCATTTTTTTGCTAAAATTTAATCAAAAAAAGTAAAATATCAAAAAAAGTTAAAATGTCAGCAAGAAAGAAATAGCACCAAATGAAAGCTCTATTAGTGAGAAGAAAAGGAGGTAAAATTCATTTGGGTGGTAAGTTGTATGACGGAGCAATAAACGGGTAAAGTAGTGTAGTGCAGAATTGTAAAAAGTGGCCTGGTCATTAAGGGTGTTTAAGCTAGGGGGGCTGAAGTGGTTAAGGCCAAACAGTACTGCCTCTCACAAAGCTTAACCCTTGATAAACCAGTTTGGACCAGGCACAAATCACCTGTGCACTGGTCCTTTAGATCTAAGAGTCCCGGTGTGTGTGCGCCCTAGAGAGCGGGGACGCACACGCCGAGACGCTGGAGCGCTGCCTGGGGACACACGCTGTGAGCGCTCCGAGGCCAGCAGAGAGCCCGGAGCGCTCAGCGTAACAATGACGTACCGGTACATCATGTGTCCTTAAGGACTCGAAAAACATGCCGTTCTGGTACGTCATGTGTCCTAAAGGGGTTAAGGACAGTGTTGCAGAAAGCTAATAATAGAAGAATATTGGATAGGGAGAGTTCAGTGACAGTGCAGGGACAGTGTAGGAAGATCGCAATGAGGGTTTTTAGAGAGTTTTTAGTTCTTTATGTATAGAACTACTGTGCCTTAGTATTAAAGGGTGGTCTAATATTTCTCAGTGTGCATCTTGTTGAACTGCTGCCACATTCCTAGTTAATATGTTAGTTTATACATAGACATACTTTGGCTCAGCATTTTAAGGAAGTCTAATATATTGCCGTGTTTATCTTGTTCAACTTTTGCAACATTCTTAGTTAATCCGTTCCATTACTGATACAATTAATGTACACCATGGCCAACAGACAGTTGCCTGGGCCTTCCAAAGGAATGGCCAGTGGCAAAAATGTTGCTGTAGCCAGCACAAGTAGCAGCAGAAGAAGGAGATTCTTAGCAGCCGCAGCAACAAGCAGAGCTGCCACTGTCATCCAGTGGTCGTGTTTTGACCAACAATCTGGCTGTACTGGAATGGTTCACTTGCTCTTCAACATCATCTCAAGTGACAAAAGATACAAACAGCCAGGAATAGGTGGGTTTCCCTAACACCACGCTTAGTTGGCATGGCCCAGGAACTGCCTCTGTGCCCCAATCTATACTAAACCTGCCTCTTGCCTTTGCTGTTATTCTGCTAGCCAAGTAATGTATGCAGCCGGTTCTGCTCCACTTTTCAGCAAGAATGAGCTTTGTGAGGACAGTCAGCAAGGCGTGCAACTGCCAATGATGACAGTCGGGTGGGAGCACATATAATGAGTGGTCAGGGACATATGCAAGAGACAGGTGAGGATGACACAGGTGACAACCAAACAGATGTAGATGATGATGTAGCCGATCGCACATGAGAGCAGAGGGTTAAGGTGAAGAAGGGGCATTATCAGGAGGTGAGGGTGGCAGCGTACCTGTAAGACAGCAGTGTGATAGTGTGCCCATAAAACAACAGGGTGGAAGTGTGCCTGTGAGAAAGCAAGGTGGAAGCAGTGGGAGATCTGCAGTCACACGTAGGAGGGGTACACCATCTGTTACTCGGGAGACAACCTATACTTCACAATAACGGTCCCTACAGGAGTGTAACACACCCTAAACCGAATTTGGGTGCTCTCTAATCTTACATAAACAACACTAATCAAAGATTCTCATTAAAAACCTCACCTGTCCTCAACCTTCCTATGCCTTTTTCTATTCCCTCAGACAGAGCAGTATTATATGCTGTGGGCTCAGCTCCACTATACAGAGATGACGAGCTACTAGAGGACAGTCAGCAGCTACTGGCCAGCCAAGATGTGGAGGAGACATCCACCACTTCCTCCAGTAGGCGGGCAAGTAGTCATAAGGAGAGTAGCATGGGAGCTGGTGTTGTAAGTGGTCAGACCCAGAGACCGTTGAGGAGGACATCAGTGACGTGCAGACAGTGTTCGATGATTTTTTACTCCCCTAAGTGGGGAAAATTGGCTTCTACCTCATAGTTTTTTTTTTTTTTCCCTTCCTCTGGATCAACTAGCAGGATGACAGGTGGAACTGGATGGACAGATGTCTTTTTTCGGCCTTATGTACTATGTTACTATGTTACTATGTATTATGATGTAGCTGATCGCATTTGGGAGCCGGGTGATAAGGGGGCTTCATCATCGGGAGAAAAGGGTTGCAGCTGGCCCGTGAGCTAGTCAGCATGGCCGTAAGTCAGCAGGGTGGCAGCGGGAGAGTACCTACCTGGAAAGTAGTGGTACAGGGGTTCACAGAAGAAGCAGCGATAGCAGTCAGTCAGTGCCGAGTGTTGGGGGTAAAATCACCTACTCGGCGGTGTGGCAGTTTTTTGTTAAGCCGCCGGAGGCGGTGTACATGGCCATTTGTAGAATCTGTGTGCAGAAGGTGAAGCATGGCGGCACCACGGCCCTGCGTCAACATATGTAGCGTCGCCATAAAGTGGAGAACCGTAGCTCCGATCTGGTGGTCCAGCCTGCCATAACAACCGCTGCATCACCCAGTGGCAAGCACCCGATTTCAGGCAGTCAAGGCTCTACCACCTCAGCCAAAGGGAGCTGTCTGTCCTTCCCATCATCTACTGGTCCTGATGCTCCTGCTCCTCCTCCTCGTCAGTCATTCCGTCAGCAATCGATCACCGAAGCGATTGCCAAGAGACAACAGTATGCGTGCACTCATCCAACGGCACAGAAGCTAAATGTGCTCCTGGCCAAATTGCTGGTGCAGCGGCCCACTGCCAGCATCTGGGGGATCCCTTGCCCCTCAAGAGGTATTTACGATTATATGTCCCTCTATGAAAAGCATGTAGTCGAGACGCCAGTTGCAGTTAGGCAACAAGGACTTGGAGTCCCCTTTGTAGGTGGTATTGATGGAACCCAGGGTTGGAATGCCAGAATGGTGTAGAGTGGCCTATAATATCTGTAGATGTTATAGGTAGTGATGAGCAGGAGGTGCCATATTCGATTTTGCAATATTTCGCGAATATTCAATTGAATATTCGTCATATATTCGTCATTATTCTATATATTGCGAATGTTACGCGAATTTATATTTGCATTGCGAATCAAACTTAGAGCTGAGTTCCTAATGGTTGTATTGCTAGAATTGACGAAGATAACGAATATCACAAATATAGCACTATATTCTCAATCTTCGTTATATTCTAGCAACAGCCATTAGGAACTCAGCTCTAAGTTGAATTCGGAATGCGAACATATACTCATATTGCAAATTCAACTTAGAGCTGGGTTCCTTATGGTTGTATTACTAGAATATAATGAATATCACAAATTCACGAATATACGGTAGCACTATATTCTCAATCTTCGTTATTTTCTAGCAACAACCATTAGAAACTCGGCTCCAAGTTGAATTCGCAATGCAAACATATACTCGTATTGCGAATTCAACTTAGAGCTGGGTTCCTAATGTTTGTATTGCTAGAATATAACGAATATCACGAATATAGCACTATATTCTCAATCTTCGTTATATTCTAGCAACAACCATTAGGAACTCACCGTAAAGTTGAATTTGCAATGCTAACATATACTCGCATTGCGAATTCACCTTAGAGCTGAGTTCCTAATGGTTGTTGCTAGAATATAACGAAGATTGAGAATATAGGGCTATGTTCGGGAATTTTTGATAGTCGTTATATTCTAGCAATACAACCATTAGGAACCCAACTCTAAGTTGAATTCGCAATGCGAGTAATTCAGGTTATATTAATCGCATTGCGATTACAACTTAGTCAAATTTGTGAGATCGTGATTCTTACATGCGACAGTACATTTTAGCATGGGGAGTTCCCATACACACGGAAAGTTGGCAGAAGCGGCAACGGGCATTGAATGGAGCGGGCAGGGTGCCAGGAATCCTTCGGACAGGTAAGAACAGCTTTTGGAAAGTGGGAAGACAACCAGAGAGCAACAAGGATTAACAACTTAAAAAAAAAAAAAAAAGGGTATATTCAAAATAGTGAATATATAGTGCTATATTCGCAAATTTGCGAAGTGCCGATATTTGCAAAAGAAAATCGCTATTCGAATACTCACGCTCAACACTAGTTATAGTCACGTGTCACGGTGCTCCTACCTGGATATCCTTGGATCCCAGATGTGGTGTAGTCCGAAGCAATTGTAAAAACGGGGTTGTTGAACCTGGGTGATGAGTAAGTAGAATAAATGGAGTCCAGACTTTGTAGTAATGTTGAACACAGCTTTACTTGGCATAAACGGTAATCCAAACAATTTCCAAAAGTTATCTTGGTCATCAGCAGGTATTGGCTTAGGCTACTTTCACACTGGCGTCTTGTGCGGATCCGTCATGTATCTGCACAGACGGATCCGCACTGATAATACATCCGCATTCATCCGTTCAGGACGGATCCGTTTGTATTATCATGAACATAGGCAAAACGGATCCGTCTTGAACACCATTAAAAGTCAATGGGGGACGGATCCGTTTTCTGTTGTGTCATATTGTGTCATTGACAACGGATCCGTCCCAATTGACTTACATTGTATATCAGGACGGATCCGTTTGGCTCAGTTCCATCAGATGGACACCAAATCGCTGCATGCAGAGTTTTGGTGTCCGCCTCCAGAGCGGAATGGAGACTGAACGGAGCCAAACTGATGCATTCTGAACGGATCCTTATCCATTCAGAATGCATTGGGGCAAAACTGATCCATTTTGGACCACTTGTGAGAGCCCTGAAACGGATCTCACAAGCGGATCCAAAAACGCCAGTGTGAAAGTAGCCTTATTCTGGCAGGGCAACACTTCTGCAACAATCTCAGCACTGCTATGCGGTAGCTCTCTTAACTCTGCTATGCTGGCTAATTTAGGTTAGCTATCTGTAGTCTGTCTCTTACTTTAATCCTGGGAATCTTTCTTCCTGGCATCAAACTCTCTTAGCTTGAGAGGCAATGCAAGCCTTGGAGGGGACAAGCAACGATGTAGCACTTCACAGTCAGGGCCTGTGGGCCTAGCAGAGCAGACAATGCTATGCTAGCCAACACACAACATTTTCCCAGGAGAGGGTAGGCTAGACTGACTTACTAACAAACTAAACTCCTCCCTCTCTATAGAGGGCTGGAATGGAACTAGAAGGTTCTTCTCCAAAGAAACTAGCTCTGCACAGATTTGTTGCCACCTGCTGGTAGACCAGGCACATTACATGTTAACAGTGGTTTATAAGGAAATACATACACATATTGCAGGAAATAGCAATAAATATATGAGATGACACAGGATCCACCAATAAAGATAGTAGAGGTGCAAAATGAGGTGGCAATGGCACTCTGTGTAATTACATTGCTGCTGAAATCCCTCCCTTTCCAAGTGGTGGACTTTACACCTTTTAGAGAACTGATGGCTTGTGCCGAGCCGATGTGGAGAGTCCCAAGCCGTCATTTCTTTGCCAAAAAGGCAATACCAGCGCTGCACAGGTATGTAGAACAGAAGTTAGGCCAGTCCTGGAGCCTGTCGGTGTCTGGCAAAGTGCACTGCAGCGCAAACATTTGGATCTTTAACTAAGGTCAAGGACAATACATGTCCTTTACGGCCCACTGGGTGAATGTGGTTCCTGCACAGCCACACCAGCAACTTGGCCAGGTGACGCCGCTTCCGCCTCCACGTTCTCACATGGATGGTCCTGCGGCAATGTCTGCCTCTGCCTCCTCATCCTCCATGTGTCCTCAGCCTCCACTGCAGGGACAATTCACAGTGCCCCACCAATTTCCACCCACCAATGCCTGATGCAGGCGATCATCAATAGATCATCAATGCCACCTCACCCAAACCTTGACAAAAGAGACCGGTTTCTTCTAGTTACCTTCCTCAGCTACTAGTCAGTATTGGGTGGGGCTCACATTCTTCTCCTTCCTCTACATGCTGGAGGTAACTGGGGAGTTTGCTGCCAGTAGGCCTCTACACTCCTGTAATTGCCCAATGGCCGCTGATATTGCCTATACGGCACAGGTAGGTGAGTGTTAGGTCCCGAGCTACTTGAGAAACCTCGGCGTGGTGCTCGGGCTTAGACATGTCCTCCACAGCAAGGTTTAGTAAGACCGCAGTGTGCACCTGTCTTTTCATTTGTTATTGCTATATTGTTATATTGTTTATCACATCCACACAATTGCCATCTTACTGTATGTAGGATGTCTATTGTGGTACTTGTGGTCCACTGCAGGCATCCTACACCATATGCATTTTTGCTGGGGATCGCCATTAGCCACAGGCCACAAGTGGAGGATCTGCTCCCCTGTATATATGCACAACTGAATTTGGGTTGACCACATCATGCTTCATGCCAGCTTTCAGTTGTTTTGTATATATAATTTTTGGGAGGTGTATAAACTCCTATGTAAATGTAGCCTGTTTTCCATCCACAGGCTACATTTAGGTGCACCTGTGAGGCCTGGGCCATATTAGCCAGTCTTGGGTGGGGCTCACTCCCTTCTCCCTCCTCCCATTGCAGGCATGGCTACATGCTGGAGGTAACTGGGGAGTTTGCTGCGAGTCGGCCTCTACACTCCTGTAATTGCCCACTGGCCCCTGATATTGCCCATACTGCACAGGAAGGTGAGTGTTAGGTCCCAAGCTACTTGAGAAACCTTGGTGTGGTGCTCGGGCTTATACATGTCCTCCACAGCAGGATATGTTGACCAATCTCTCAATTTTAACATCAGTTTGAGGGCTTAGCAAGACCACAGTGTGCACCTGTCTTTTAATTTGTTATTGTTATATTGTTATATTGTTTATCACATCCACACAATTGCCATCTGTAGGATTTATATTGTGGTACTTGTGGTCCGCTGCAGGCATCCTCCACTGTATGCATTTTTGCTGGGGATCGCCATTAGCAATGGGCCATATGTGCAGGATCTGCTCCTCTATATATATATGCACAACTGCATCTTAGGTTGAGCACATCCTGCTTCATGCCACCTTTCAGTTGTTTTGTATATATCATTTTTGGGAGGTGTATAAACTCCTATGTAAATGTATCCTGTTCTCCATCCACAGGCTACATTTAGGTGCACCTGTGAGGCCTGGGCCATATCATCCAGTCTTGGGTGGGGCTCACAGCCTTCTCCCTCCTGCCATTGCAGGCATGGCTACATGCTGGAGGTAACTGAGTAACTTGCTGCGAGTCAGCCTTTACATTTCTGTAATTTTGCCCTCTGGCCCCTGGTATTGCCCATACGGCACAGGTAGGTGAGTGTTAGGTCCCAAGCTACTTGAGAAACCATGGCGTGGTGCTGGGGCTTAGACATGTTCTCCACAGCAGGATATGTTGACCAATCTCTCAATTTTAACATCAGTTTGAGGGCTTAGTAAGACCGCAGTGTGCACCTGTCTTGTCATTTGTTATTTCTATATTGTTATATTGTTTATCACATCCACACAATTGCCATCTGTAGGATTTATATTGTGGTACTTGTGGTCCGCTGCGGGCATCCTTCACTGTATCCTTTTTTGCTGGGGATCGCCATTAGCAATGGGCCACAAGTGCAGGATCTGCTCCCCTGTATATATAATATAAGACAAAGTTCAGACTAAGCACCTATATTTCTACACTCAGAAGTGCATGACCATAAGGCAAATTAAGTAGGTAAAAGATGGCCGCACAATACATCTCAAACTAACAGAAAAACAAAAAAGGGGCTCATTCCAGAAATAGGAATGAAGGAAGTTCTTATGCACATTTTTGATCAAAAGTATGTCGGGCCCAAATGCCACTTCACGGCGACTTCCGCACATGGGTCCCTAACACTACAGATACTGCCTCTCATGGACTACCAGTCTCCTTATTTTCAGGGCACTGTAGGAACCAGCTAAATTGCTTTTGTGCTGAGAAGTCCCAGGAACTTGGGCGGGTCTCAGTCCAAAGAGCGCCACCCTCAATATACTATAAGACAAAGTTCAGACTAAGCACCTATATTTCTACACTCAGCAGTGCATGACCATAAGGCAAATTAAGTAGGTAAAGATGGCCACTGTACATCTCAAACTAACAGAAAAACAAAAGGGCTCATTCCAGAAATAGGAATGAAGGAAGTTCTTTGCGCATTTTTGATCAAAAGTATGTCGGGCTCAAATGCCACTTCACGGCGACTTCGCACATGGGTCCCTAACACTACAGATACTGCCTCTCATGGACTACCAGTCTCCTTATTTTCAGGGCACTGTAGGAACCAGCTAAATTGCTTTTGTGCTGAGAAGTCCCAGGAACTTGGGCGGGTCTCAGTCCAAAGAGCGCCACCCTCAATATACTATAAGACAAAGTTCAGACTAAGCACCTATATTTCTACACTCAGAAGTGCATGACCATAAGGCAAATTAAGTAGGTAAAGATGGTCGCACAATACATCTCAAACTAACAGAAAAACAAAAGGGGCTCATTCCAGAAATAGGAATGAAGGAAGTTCTTTGCGCACAGACCGACATACTTTTGATCAAAAATGTGCAAAGAACTTCCTTCATTCCTATTTCTGAATGAGCCCTTTTGTTTTTCTGTTAGTTTGAGATGTATTGTGCGCCATCTTTACCTACTTAATTTGCCTTATGGTCATGCACTCTGAGTGTAGAAATATAGGTGCTTAGTCTGAACTTTGTCTTATAGTATATTGAGGGTGGCGCTCTTTGGACTGAGACCCGCCCAAGTTCCTGGGACTTCTCAGCACAAAGCAATTTAGCTGGTTCCTACAGTGCCCTGAAAATAAGGAGACTGGTAGTCCATGAGAGGCAGTATCTGTAGTGTTAGGGACCCATGTGCGGAAGTCGCCGTGAAGTGGCATTTGGGCCCGACATACTTTTGATCAAAAATGTGCGCAAGAACTTCCTTCATTCCTATTTCTGGAATGAGCCCCTTTTGTTTTTCTGTTAGTTTGAGATGTATTGTGCGGCCATCTTTACCTACTTAATTTGCCTTATGGTCATGCACTTCTGAGTGTAGAAATATAGGTGCTTAGTCTGAACTTTGTCTTATAGTATATTGAGGGTGGCGCCTCTTTTGGACTGAGACCCGCCCAAGTTCCTGGGACTTCTCAGCACAAATGCAATTTAGCTGGTTCCTACAGTGCCCTGAAAATAAGGAGACTGGTAGTCCATGAGAGGCAGTATCTGTAGTGTTAGGGACCCATGTGCGGAAGTCGCCGTGAAGTGGCATTTGGGCCCGACATACTTTTGATCAAAAATGTGCGCAAAGAACTTCCTTCATTCCTATTTCTGGAATGAGCCCCTTTTTTGTTTTTCTGTTAGTTTGAGATGTATTGTGCGGCCATCTTTTACCCCCTGTATATATATGCACAACTGCATTTGGGTTGAGCACATCCTGCTTCATGCCAGCTTTCAGTTGTTTAGGATTTCCACCCACCAATGCCTGATGCATCAGACTAAATCATCCATGGTGCCACACCAACACTTTGACAAAAGATACCTGTTGCTTCTGGCTACCTGCCTCAACTACTATTCTGATGCTGCCACCCACATGATGCCACACATCTGATGCCAAGTGCTCCTTTTTCCCCCCACCATCTTGAGCTGGTACTGGTATTGCCACCCACCTCCCCACTCTGTCACTGGGTCACTTTGTGGTCTTCTGATGCTGCTGCCACCTTCACACTATGTCACCTTGCCACTCTGTGGTTGCCTGATGCTGTTGCCATATCCACACTATGTCACCTTGCCACTCAGTGGTCTCCTGATGCAGCTGCTACCTCAACACCATGTCACCTTGTCACTCTGTGGCCTCCTGATGCTGCAGCTGCCACCTCCACACTATCATTGTGCCACTCTGTGGCCTCCTCCTGATGCTGCTGCTTCCACCATAACACGCTGTCATTGTGCTACTTTGTGGCCTCTTGATGATGCTGCTGCCACCTGCACACCCTGTCATTGTGACACCCTGTGGCCTCCTCCTGATGCTGCTGCCACCTCCATAATGTGTCATTGTGCCATTCTGTGGCCTCCTGATGCTGCTGCCACCTCTACACTGTCATGGTGCCTCCTCCTGACGCTGCTGACACCTCAAGACTCTGTTATTGGGCCACTCCATGGTCTCCTCATGCTGCTTCCGCCTCACAACTATGTCATAGGGCCACTCTTTAGACTTCTCATGCTGTTCCCACCCTCCCCACTTCATGACTGGGCCACTATTTTGCCTTTTGGCCTGGCTGACATCATCATTTATTTGAGCCTTCTTCTGATCTGTCAGATGGAAGGAAAAATTTGACGCACAATGGATCCTGTCTATGTAACAGCTGTGAGGCCTGCATGAAATGATTTTGCATCAGAATTGGCTTATGATTTGGTCAAAAACCAGGAGTGGGTATAAAACACAGAAGCCATGCAAATATTCCATTCACATGTCATCTCTGTTTTGGATCCTTTTTTTTGGCTTTAGCAATACTGATGGGTTACTAACCAAATGCTGACCAAGCGAAGGCGGATGCTCACCATACAGGATCCGTTTTTTGAAAGTTATTGTTCTAACGGATCAGAGGAGGAGCAAAATAATCAGTGATGTTAACACAAACTTACTGCTGACACACTCTCCACTCTGTCGGTGGCGGGGAGGGGGGGGGGGGGGCTCTACTTGTATAAGCGTTTAATAGAAGAGGTTCTGTAGACATCTACAGTTGTGTTCAAAATTATTCAACCCCCACTGAAATTGAGTGTTTTGGCCAGTTTGACATTGGTTTTGATCATTTCAGTCATCTTGTTTACAATTAGATCAAAAAAGGCACTTGTAAGTCAGACAAATATAATATAACATTTATAATGAAATAACCACAAATGTCTTTTCTGTGCTCACATCATTATCAGTTTTATTCAACCCCCAGGTGACATTTAAACTTAGTACAACATCCTTTTCCAGTTATAACAGCTTTTAAATGTGAAGCATAGCTTGACACAAGTGTCTTGCAGCGATCTATGGGTATCTTCGCCCATTCTTCATGGGCAAAAGCCTCCAGTTCAGTCACATTCTTAGGCTTGAGCACTGCAACTGCTTTCTTTAAGTCCCACCAGAGGTTCTCAATCGGATTTAAAGGGAACCTGTCACCAGGAAATTCACTGATAAACCAGGCATGCTGCCTTGTAGGGCTCACTCTGCTGAATATAATGATACCTTTTACTTGGTGATCTGGTGCTTTATTGTGGAGAAATAGTACTTTTAATCCATATGCTAATGAGCTGATTTGAGTCCAGTAGTTGATATGAGTCCAGCGTTTTTTCTATTTAGAGCTATAGCCACTCCCCTATTCACTTCTTCAGTTGTAAAAGGGGCGTGTTTTATTACATCATTCATTCATTTTAATAACTGGAGGGAAAATGAATAACAGGGAATGCTTAGGTAAAAAAAGGGGGAGGAATATATTATTGAAGTTAGTAATTATAATAAGGGCTAGTTTATTCATGGGGTGATAAACACATGATGGCTGATAAGGGACATGTCGCCGTGGGTATGGCAGTTAGGCTTTAAAGTGAAAGGCAGCAAGGCTTGTATTGGCTATAATGCAGGTCATTTTTTAAACCACGCCCCTTTTACAACTGAAGAAGTAAATAGGGGAGGGGCTACAGCTCTGAATAGAAAAAATGCTGGACTCATATCAACTACTGGACTCATATCAGCTCATTAGCATATGGATTAAAAGTAATATTTCTCCACAATAAAGCAACAGATCACCAAGTAAAAGGTATAATTATATTCAGCAGGGTGAGTCCTACAAGGCAGCATGCCTGGTTTATCAGTGAATTTCCTGGTGACAGGTTCTCTTTAAGTCTGGTGACTGCGATGGCCACTTCAAAATGTTCCAGCCTTTAATCTGCAACCATGCTCTAGTGGACTTGGAGGTATGCTTGGGATTATTGTTCTTTTGAAAGGTCCAACGTCTCCCAAGCCTCAGGTTTGTGACGGACTGCATCACATTTTCATCCAATATCTCCTGGTACTGAAGAGAATTCATGGTACCTTGCACACGCTGAAGCTTACCTGTACCTGTAGAAGCAAAACAGCCCCAAAGCATGATTGACCCCCCGCCATGCTTCACAGTAGGCAAGGTGTTCTTTTCTTCATAGGCCTTGTTCTTCCTCCTCCTAACATAGCGTGGATCCATGGGCCCAAACAGTTCAAATTTTGTTTCATCAGTCAACAGAACACTATCCCAAAACGTTTGTGGTTTGTTCACATGACTTTTGGCATACTGCAGTCGACTCTTCTTATTCTTTGGAGACAGCAAGGGGGTGCGCCTGGGAGTTCTGGCATGGAGGCCTTCATTACGCAGTGTGCGCCTTATTGTCTGAGCTGAAACTTCAGTAGCCGCATCTGACAAATCTTTTTTCAGTTCCTCAGCAGTCACACAGGGACTTTTCTCCACTTTGCGCTTCAGGTAGCGCACAGCAGTCAAAGTCAGCATCTTCTTTCTGCCACGACCAGGTAGCGTTTCAACAGTGCCCTTTGCCTTGAATTTGCGAATGATGCTTCCTATGGTGTCTCTTGGTATGTTTAACATCTTTGCAATCTTCTTATAGCCATTGTCCTTCCTTTGAAGAGAAATTACCTCTTCTCTTGTCTTCCTGGACCAATTTCTTGACTTCACCATGTTTGTAAACACACCAGTAAATGTCTAGAAGGAGCTGAGTATCACAGTCATTTTAAATCTGCCTAATTGGTGCTTATTATGCTTGATTGCTGCTCCTTGACATCCACAGGTGTTTTCAATACCTGATCGAAAACACTTGAATGAACCTCTGTTCTTAAGAGTAGTAGTCTTTAAGGTGTTGAATAATTGTGTCAATGAAGAAATCACAAAAAAAACATTTAATACTGTATTACAAAAAAAATTGATGTCATTTTAGTTGCATTTAAAATTTATGTCATTTTAGTTGCATTTGGTTCTTTAAAAAGTCCTTGTAAGATTTCATTCTGAACACAATTACAAATGTACACTCAATTCCCTAAAACCCTTTACAGCATTAGGGGTTGAATAATTTTGAACACAACTGTATGTGGAATTAGCTGCCGACAGTGTAAAGGGAGTGCGCTTCTTCTTGATGCTAACGTTGACCTTTAAGGCTGAGTTCACACTTGAGTTATTTGGTCAGTTTCGGTCCTGTAACTGCCCAAATAAGTAAAGTTTGCAGTGATTCTAAGAGCGACGCTTGTCATCTGCATGTCATACTGACTCACAGAATTGTTTTAGTACCACAGCAGACTCCCTATGCGTGTTACTGCAAGGCACATTGTTCTAAACCACAATAAAGACTCTCTGCAGCCAGGAAATACGATGAGATTCGCCATGAATAAATTCGGATTGAACCAAATTTTTTCGAAAAATTTGTTGAACCGGCCGAATCAAATTTTTGAGAAATTCTCTAGATGTGATCTATCTACGTCCATTCATTGACATTGTGTGAATAGAGGTGATCCTCCCTTCTGCACTGAAACTTTACCTTCTTCTGTTTTTCTTTTTTGTGTTGAGCTATACATCTGCTATTGGATTGTGATTTATTTGGGATTTATCCCATATGGCAAATGTATACCTGCTGGTGGATTCTTGTGCCTAGAGGCTCATTTGCATATGTTATTTTTCTCAGCAATGCAGGCACATATGAACATGCAACTAACACAGATGCCTTCAGCTGCCAAGTGCACATGCAACGGGTCAGTCAGTTTGATAGGTCAAATCTGCTGACAGATGCCCTTCAAAGAGTGTTGAAGTGAAATACTCACTGTAGATGGCGCTCCACTTACAGTCTGCTTGCTGCTGTGGACTCAGCCCCAGACACTTACTATGGTTTGGGAACCTTGAGCAAATGTACCCATTTTTGCACTTATTCTGAGGAAGCAATGGAGAATATTGAGACAAAGCTTTATATTAGACTGTGAGTTATATTTGTGTATAACTATTTCGGTTTCCTTTGTTAAAAAACAAAAGTTTTCTGATGATTCTTATTCTGAAAGCATCTAAATAAAAGTAAAGCATTAAGAATAACTTTCTGATCCTGTCTATACCTTATGATCAATATTCATTAACATTATAAAGGTAATTATAAAAAAGCACTACAAAAGAAAATGTAAAGTGATAAATTAGGTCATATTGGCAATATATTATGGACAGAGATGACAAATGGGTCCTTAGGCACTTTGTACATCAATATTAAAGGGTCATTCTCAAGCAAAATGTATATTCTATAAACTGCTGAATTAAGCAAAGGCAGCTCATGTCTGAAATATGATTGGTTAAAAACTCTCTGCATGGTAAAGCCAAACAGGTAATCTATCATTTTCTAGGACACATACATTTGGAACTGCTGCACTGGATTCCAGTATCTAATACTAATATATTATTTCACTTTATTAGCAAGTGGAATGTCAATATGAATGGCAATAACTTCCATGGCATTGTCAGAAACTTCAAAAGATAGTAAGTTCCCTTCCCAACTGTGGCAACCAGTCCTCTAGCCCTAGTTTTTGGTACGCTATATGGACAAAACTATACTTGATGGGAAAATGTCCTGCCTACAAAAGTTTAAAAGAAGGGGGAGCAGAGGGAGAGAGAGAGAATATTTTTTTTTTAAAGATAGAAAGACAAAAAACGCCAACAAATGCATTAAAAAGGTCACTTGAGAACATACCCTAATACAAAGTATGCATTTTGGTGTGTAAGTTTGCAGCATTTCTCTTGATCATTTTTAAAATGTTTCTATACCTTGATTCGAGTCCATCTATAAACAGTATTTTGCTGCTGGCAAACAATGAATCTGTATTCGGACAAGCGATGGCATTAACATTATACTATGGAGGAGATCGCCAATAATCTCCTACAAAATTGGCTCTTAAGTGAAATTTTTGTGAATGTCCTTGAGTGGCCCAGCCAGAGCCCTGACTTGAACCAAACTGAACATCTCTGGAGAGACTTGAAAATGGCTGTCCACTGATGATCCTCACCCACCCTGACAGAGCTTGGGAGGTTAGAGAAAAATGGCAGAAAATCTTTAAATCTAGATGTGCAAATTTGTGGCATCATACCCAAGAAGGCTAGAAGATGCTGCCAAAGTGCTTTAACTAAGTACCAAGTAAAGTGGCTAAATACTTATGTCAATGCAATATTATATTTTTTCCTTTTCGATAGATTAGAACATATTTCAAACATTTTCTTTTCACTTTGCTATTATAGGGCGTTGATTCAAGAATGATGGAGAAAAGCTCACAACATAAGAAAATATGAAAAAAGTGAAAGGGTCTGAAGACTTTCCAAAAACACTGTATATATTTATGTACACACTACCAGAAACAAAAAAGGGTTTTCCGACCTATCTGATCGGTTGTGGTCTGAGAACGGACTCACGCCAATCACTTGTGAGTGCCCGAACTTCTTGCTGCTAAGCATAGCCCAGTGACATTTCGTTTATCGGTCATGTGTGTCTAGGCGCAGCTCAGTCCCATTCAACTGAAAGGGGCTTTGCTACAGATCCAAGCACAACTGTTATACACAATGTACAGCGCTGTACTTGGCATGTTGTGAGGAGGCAGCAGTGTCCAACGAAGAGCCATGGTCTCCTCAAACAGCTGATCAGTGGGGGTCCCAAGTGTTGGACCCCTGACGATCATACTGGAAACCTATCCTGAGGATAGGTTATCAGTATAAAAATGTTGGAAACCCCATTAATGCTTTTTAGTTTAGATTGACAAAGTACTTGCTAGTGGTTTTTGGTAGAGATGAGCGAACACCTGGAAGTTCGGGTTCGGGAAGTTCGGGCGAACTTCCCGAAAATGTTCGGGTTCAGGATCCGAACTCAACCCGGACTTTATCCCGAACCCGAACCCCATTGAAGTCAATGGGGACCCGAACTTTTAGGCACTAAAAAGGCTGTAAAATAGTCCAGGAACGGCTAGAGGCCTGCCAAAGGCAGCAAAATGTAGGTAAATCCCCTGCAAACAAATGTGAATAGGGAAATTAATTAAAATAAAATAAAATAAATAAAATGTAACCAATATCAATTGAAGAGAGGTCCCACTGCAAGGAATCATGCGTCATATCACCCAACACTGGAGAAGGCAACTTTCTGTTATTTTGGACCCAGCACCCAGACAGAGGAGAGCGGTCCAACAGCAAGGAATCATGCGTCATTTCAACCACCACTGGAGAAGGCCACTTTCAGTTATTGCGGCCCAGCACCCAGACCGAGGATACAGGTCCCACAGCAAGGAATCATGCATCATATCACCCACCACTGGAAAAGGCCACTTTCAGTTATTTCGGCCCCAGCACCCAGACAGAGGAAAGAGGTCCCACAGCAAGCAATCATGCGTCATATCACCCACCACTGGAGAAGGCCACTTTCAGTTATTTCAGCCCCAGCACCGAGACAGAGGAGAGAGGTCCCACAGCAAGGAATCATGCGTCATATCACCCACCACTGGAGAAGGCCACTTTCAGTTATTTCGGACCCAGCACCCAGACAGAGGAGAGCGTTCCCACAGCAAGGAATCATGAGTCATTTCACCCACCACTGGAGAAGGCCACTTTCAGTTATTTCGGCCCAGCACCCAGACCGAGGATACAGGTCCCACAGCAAAGAATCATGCATCATATCACCCACCACTGGAGAAGGCCACTTTCAGTTATTTCGGCCCCAACACCCAGACAGAAGAGAGAGGTCCCACAGCAAGGAATCATGTGTCATATTACCCACCACTGGAGAAGGCCACTTTCAGTTATTTATGCCCCACCACCCAGACAGAGGAGAGAGGTCCCACAGCAAGGAATCATGCGTCATATCACCCACCACTGGAGAAGGCCACTTTCAGTTATTTCGGCCCCAGCACCCAGACAGAGGAGAGAGGTCCCACAGCAAGGAATCATGCGTCATATCACCCACCACTGGAGAAGGCCACTTTCAGTTATTTCGGCCCCAGCACCCAGACAGAGGAGAGAGGTCCCACAGCAAGGAATCATGCGTCATATCACCCACCACTGGAGAAGGCCACTTTCAGTTATTTCAGCCCCAGCACCCAGACAGAGGAGAGAGGTCCCACAGCAAGGAATCATGCGTCATATCACCCACCACTGGAGAAGGCCACTTTCAGTTATTTCGGCCCCAGCACCCAGACAGAGGAGAGAGGTCCCACAGCAAGGAATCATGCGTCATATCACCCACCACTGGAGAAGGCCACTTTCAGTTATTTCGGCCCCAGCACCCAGACAGAGGAGAGAGGTCCCACAGCAAGGAATCATGCGTCATATCACCCACCACTGGAGAAGGCCACTTTCAGTTATTTCATGCCCCAGCACCCAGACAGAGGAGAGAGGTCCCACAGCAAGGAATCATGCGTCATATCACCCACCACTGGAGAAGGCCACTTTCAGTTATTTCGGCCCCAGCACCCAGACAGAGGAGAGAGGTCCCACAGCAAGGAATCATGCGTCATATCACCCACCACTGAGAAGGCCACTTTCAGTTATTTCGACCCAGCACCCAGACAGAGGAGAGCGGTCCCACAGCAAGGAATCATGCGTCATATCACCCACCACTGGAGAAGGCCACTTTCAGTTATTTCGGCCCAGCACCCAGACCGAGGATACAGGTCCCACAGCAAGGAATCATGCATCATATCACCCACCACTGGAGAAGGCCACTTTCAGTTATTTATGCCCCAGCACCCAGACAGAGGAGAGAGGTCCCACAGCAAGGAATCATGCGTCATATCACCCACCACCGGAGAAGGCCACTTTCAGTTATTTATGCCCCACCACCCAGACAGAGGAGAGAGGTCCCACAGCAAGGAATCATGCGTCATATCACCCACCACTGGAGAAGGCCACTTTCAGTTATTTCGGCCCCAGCACCCAGACAGAGGAGAGAGGTCCCACAGCAAGGAATCATGCGTCATATCACCCACCACCGGAGAAGGCCACTTTCAGTTATTTATGCCCCAGCACCCAGACAGAGGAGAGAGGTCCCACAGCAAGGAATCATGCGTCATATCACCCACCACTGGAGAAGGCCACTTTCAGTTATTTATGCCCCACCACCCAGACAGAGGAGAGAGGTCCCACAGCAAGGAATCATGCGTCATATCACTCACCACTGGAGAAGGCCACTTTCAGTTATTTCTGGCCCCAGCACCCAGACAGAGGAGAGAGGTCCCACAGCAAGGAATCATGCGTCATATCACCCACCACTGGAGAAGGCCACTTTCAGTTATTTCTGCCCCAGCACCCAGACAGAGGAGAGAGGTCCCACAGCAAGGAATCATGCGTCATATCACCCACCACTGGAGAAGGCCACTTTCAGTTATTTATGCCCCAGCACCCAAGACAGAGGAGAGAGGTCCCACAGCAAGGAATCATGCGTCATATCACCCACCACTGGAGAAGGCCACTTTCAGTTATTTCGGCCCCAGCACCCAGACAGAGGAGAGAGGTCCCACAGCAAGGAATCATGCGTCATATCACCCACCACCGGAGAAGGCCACTTTCAGTTATTTATGCCCCAGCACCCAGACAGATGAGAGAGGTCCCACAGCAAGGAATCATGCGTCATATCACCCACCACCGGAGAAGGCCACTTTCAGTTATTTATGCCCTAGCACCCAGACAGAGGAGAGAGGTCCCACAGCAAGGAATCATGCGTCATATCACTCACCACTGGAGAAGGCCAGTTTCAGTTATTTCGGCCCCAGCACCCAGACAGAGGAGAGAGGTCCCACAGCAAGGAATCATGCGTCATATCACCCACCACTGGAGAAGGCCACTTTCAGTTATTTCTGCCCCAGCACCCAGACAGAGGAGAGAGGTCCCACAGCAAGGAATCATGCGTCATATCACCCACCACCAGAGAAGGCCACATTCAGTTATTTATGCCCCACCACCAAGACAGAGGAGAGAGAGTCCCACAGCAAGGAATCATGCGTCATATCACCCACCACTGGAGAAGGCCACTTTCAGTTATTTCGGACCCAGCACCCAGACAGAGGAGAGCGGTCCCACAGCAAGGAATCATGCGTCATTTCACCCACCACTGGAGAAGGCCACTTTCAGTTATTTATGCCCCACCACCCAGACAGAGGAGAGAGGTCCCACAGCAAGGAATCATGCGTCATATCACCCACCACTGGAGAAGGCCACTTTCAGTTATTTAGGCCCCAGCACCCAGACAGAGGAGAGAGGTCCCACAGCAAGGAATCATGCGTCATATCACCCACCACCGGAGAAGGCCACTTTCAGTTATTTATGCCCCACCACCCAGACAGAGGAGAGAGGTCCCACAGCAAGGAATCATGCGTCATATCACCCACCACTGGAGAAGGCCACTTTCAGTTATTTATGGCCCCAGCACCCAGACAGAGGAGAGAGGTCCCACAGCAAGGAATCATGCGTCATATCACCCACCACTGGAGAAGGCCACTTTCAGTTATTTCTGCCCCAGCACCCAGACAGAGGAGAGAGGTCCCACAGCAAGGAATCATGCGTCATATCACCCACCACCGGAGAAGGCCACATTTCAGTTATTTATGCCCCAGCACCCAAGACAGAGGAGAGAGGTCCCACAGCAAGGAATCATGCGTCATATCACCCACCACTGGAGAAGGCCACTTTCAGTTATTTCGGACCCAGCACTCAGACAGAGGAGAGCGGTCCCACAGCAAGGAATCATGCGTCATATCACTCACCACTGGAGAAGGCCAGTTTCAGTTATTTCGGCCCCAGCACCCAGACATAAGAGAGAGGTCCCACAGCAAGGAATCATGCGTCATATCACCCACCACCGGAGAAGGCCACTTTCAGTTATTTATGCCCCAGCACCCAGACAGATGAGCGAGGTCCCACAGCAAGGAATCATGCGTCATATCACCCACCACCGGAGAAGGCCACTTTCAGTTATTTATGCCCTACCACCCAGACAGAGGAGAGAGGTCCCACAGCAAGGAATCATGCGTCATATCACTCACCACTGGAGAAGGCCAGTTTCAGTTATTTCGGCCCCAGCACCCAGACAGAGGAGAGAGGTCCCACAGCAAGGAATCATGCGTCATATAACCCACCACTGGAGAAGGTCACTTTCAGTTATTTCGGCCACAGCACCCAGACAGAGGAGAGAGGTCCCACAGCAAGGAATCATGCGTCATATCACCCACCACCAGAGAAGGCCACATTCAGTTATTTATGCCCCACCACCAAGACAGAGGAGAGAGAGCCCACAGCAAGGAATCATGCGTCATATCACCCACCACTGGAGAAGGCCACTTTCAGTTATTTCGGACCCAGCACTCAGACAGAGGAGAGCGGTCCCACAGCAAGTAATCATGCGTCATTTCACCCAGCACAGGAGAAGACCACTATCAGTTATTTCGGCCCAGCACCCAGACCGAGGAGAGAGGTCCCACAGCAAGGAATCATGCGTCATATCACCCACCACCGGAGAAGGCCACTTTCAGTTATTTAGGCCCAGCACCCAGACCAAGGATACAGGTCCCACAGCAAAGAATCATGCATCATATCACCCACCACTGGAGAAGGCCACTTTCAGTTATTTATGCCCCACCACCCAGACAGAGGAGAGAGGTCCCACAGCAAGGAATCATGCGTCATATCACCCACCACCGGAGAAGGCCACTTTCAGTTATCTATGCCCCACCATCCAGACAGAGGAGAGAGGTCCCACAGCAAGGAATCATGCGTCATATCACCCACCACTGGAGAAGGCCACTTTCAGTTATTTCGGCACAGCACCCAGACCGAGGATACAGGTTCCACAGCAAGGAATCGTGAGTCATATCACCCACCACTGGAGAAGGCCATTTTCAGTTATTTAGGCCCCATACCCAGTCAGAGGAGAGAGGTCCCTCAGCAAGGAATCATGCGTCATTTCAACCACCACCGGAGAAGGCCACTCTCAGTTATTTATGCCCCACCACCCAGGCAGAAGAGAGAGGTCCCACAGCAAGGAATCATGCGTCATATCACCCACCACCGGAGAAGGCCACTTTCAGTTATTTATGCCCTACCACCCAGACAGAGGAGAGAGGTCCCACAGCAAGGAATCATGCGTCATATCACTCACCACTGGAGAAGGCCAGTTTCAGTTATTTCGGCCCCAGCACCCAGACAGAAGAGAGAGGTCCCACAGCAAGGAATCATGCGTCATATCACCCACCACCGGAGAAGGCCACTTTCAGTTATTTATGCCCCACCACCCAGACAGAAGAGAGAGGTCCCACAGCAAGGAATCATGCGTCATATCACCCACCACCGGAGAAGGCCACTTTCAGTTATTTATGCCCCACCACCCAGACAGAGGAGAGGTTCATTCAACTTTGGGTTGCACCGCAAGATCATGGTAAAGTTAAAAAAATTTGGATTCAATAAAGAAGTTTCCCGGAGTACAAGAATACATGGTTGAGGGGGAGGCAGTTATAAATGTCTATTCTGCACAAGGGAGGGACAGGTCCTGTGGGATCCATGCCTTGTGCATTTTTATGAACGTCAGCTTGTCCACGTTGGCTGTGGACAGGCGGCTGCGTTTGTCAGTAATGACGCCCCAGGCCGTGCTGAATACACGTTCAGACAAAACGCTGGCCGCCGGGCAGGCCAGCACCTCCAAGGCATAAAATGCTAACTCTTGCCACGTGGACAATTTGGAGACCCAGAAGTTGAATGGGGCCGAACCATCAGTCAGTACGTGGAAGGGTGTGCAGACGTACTGTTTAACCATGTTAGTGAAATGCTGCCTCCTGCTAACACGTTCCGTATCAGGTGGTGGTGCAGTTAGCTGTGGCGTGGAGACAAAACTTTTCCAAATTTCTACCATGCTAACCCTGCCCTCAGAGGAGCTGGCTGTGACACAGCTGCGTTGGCGACCTCTTGCTCCTCTGCCTTCGCCTTGGGCTTCCACATGTTCCCCTGTGACATTTGAGAATGCTCTCAGGAGCGCCTCTACCAGCGTGCGCTTATACTTGCGCATCTTCCTATCACGCTCCAGTGCAGGAAGTAAGGTGGGCACATTGTCTTTGTACCGGGGATCCAGCAGGGTGGCAACCCAGTAGTCCGCACACGTTAAAATGTGGGCAACTCTGCTGTCGTTGCGCAGGCACTGCAGCATGTAGTCGCTCATGTGTGCCAGGCTCCCCAGAGGTAAGGACAAGCTGTCCTCTGTGGGAGGCGTATCGTCATCGTCCTCCGTATCCCCCTAGCCACGCACCCCGCTGTGAACCTGCTTCATCCTCATCCTCCTCCACCTCCTCCTCATCCTCCTCGTCCTCCAGTAGTGGGCCCTGGCTGGCCACATTTGTACCTTGCCTCTGCTGTTGCAAAAAACCTCCCTCTGAGCCACTTCTAACAGACTGGCCTGAAAGTGCTAAAAATGACCCCTCATCCTCCTCCTCCTCCTGGGCCACCTCCTCTTCCATCATCGCCCTAAGCGTTTTCTCAAGGAGACATAGAAGTGGTATTGTAACGCTGATAACGGTGTCATCGCCACTGGCCATGTTGGTGGAGTAATCGAAACAGCGCAACAGGGCACACAGGCCTCGCATGGAGGCCCAATCTTTGGTGGTGAAGTGGAGCTGTTCTGCAGTGCGACTGACGCGTGCGTGCAGCAGCTGAAACTCCACTATGGCCTGCGGCTGGTTGCACAGTCTCTCCAGCATGTGCAAGGTGGAGTTCCACCTGGTGGGCACGTCGCATATGAGGCGGTGAGCGGGAAGGCCGAAGTTCCGCTGTAGCACAGACAGGCGAGCAGCGGCAGGATGTGAACGCCGGAAGCGCGCCCAGACGGCACTCACTTTATGCAGCCGCTCTGACATGTCAGGGTAGTTGTGAATGAACTTCTGCACCACCAAATTCAGCACATGCGCCAGGCAAGGGATGTGCGTCAAACCGGCTAGTCCCAGAGCTGCGACGAGATTTCGCCCATTATCGCACACCACTAGGCCGGGCTTGAAGCCCACCGGCAGAAACCACTCGTCGGTCTGTTGTTCAATACCCCGCCACAACTCCTGCGCGGTGTGGGGCCTGTCCCCCAAACATATGAGTTTCAGAATGGCCTGCTGACGTTTACCCCGGGCTGTGCTTAAGTTGGTGGTGAAGGTGTGTGGCTGACTGGATGAGCTGGTGGAAGCAGAGGAGGAGGAAGCCGAGTAGGAGGAGGAGGCTACAGGAGGCAAAGAATGATGCCCTACGATCTTTGGCGGCGGAAGGACGGGCGCCAAGGAACTCTCCGCCTGCGGCCCAGCAGCCACTACATTTACGCAGTGTGCAGTTAGGGAGATATAGCGTCCCTGGCCGTGCTTACTGGTCCACGTATCTGTGGTTAGGTGGACCTTGCCACAGATGGCGTTGCGCAGTGCACACTTGATTTTATCGGATACTTGGTTGTGCAGGGAAGGCACGGCTGTCTTGGAGAAGTAGTGGCGGCTGGGAACAACATACTGTGGGACAGCCATGGACATCAGCTGTTTGAAGCTGTCTGTGTCCACCAGCCTGAATGACAGCATTTCAAAGGCCAGTAGTTTAGAAATGCTGGCATTCAGGCCCAGGGCTCGAGGGTGGCTAGGTGGGAATTTACGCTTTCTCTCCAAGGTTTGTGAGATGGATTGCTGAACGCTGCCGTGTGACATGGTGGAGATGCTTGGGGACGCAGGTGGTGTTGTCAGTGGCACATCCTCTGTTTGGTGGGCGGCAGGTGCCAACATTCCTCCCGAGGCGGAGGAAGAGGCCGAGGCAGCAGCAGAAGAGGGAGCAGGGGGAGCCAGAGTGAGTTCCTTGCTTTTAAGGTGTTTACTCCACTGCAGTTCATGCTTTGCATGTAGATGCCTGGTCATGCAGGTTGTGCTAAGGTTCAGAACGTTAATGCCTCGCTTCATGCTCTGATGGCACAGCGTGCAAACCACTCGGTCTTGTCGTCAGCACATTGTTTAAAGAAGTGCCATGCCAGGGAACTCCTTGAAGCTGCCTTTGGGGTGCTCGGTCCCTGGTGGCAGTGGCCAGTAGCAGGCGAACTCTCTTGGAGGCGGCTGTTCTGCTTTTGCCCCCTGCTCTCTCTTTTGCTACGCTGTTGGCTCGGTCTCACCACTGCCGCTTCCTCTGAACTATGAAAGTCAGTGGCACGACCTTCATTCCATGTGGGGTCTAGGACCTCATCGTCCCCTGCATCGTCTTCCACACAGTCTTCCTCCCTGACCTCCTGTTCGGTCTGCACACTGCAGAAAGACGCAGCAGTTGGCACCTGTGTTTCGTCATCATCAGAGACGTGCGGACTCCGATGAGGTGGTATTCCCATGTCCTCATCATCAGTAAACATCAGTGGTTGTGCATCAGTGCATTCTATGTCTTCCACCACTGGGGAAGGGCTAGGTGGATTCCCTTGGGAAACCCTGCCAGCAGAGTCTTTAAACAGCATAAGAGACTGCTGCGTAACTTGAGGCTCTGACAGATTCCCTGATATGCATGGGGGTGACAGACTGATGGGCTTGGTTTTCAGGTGAAGCAAAAATACATGGGATGACAGCACCATTGTAGGTAAATACCCAAAGTCCATATAGTGGCGGTGCCTGCGATGTTAGGACCTGACCATTGGTCCCCAATACGATACCAAACAAGAAAGGATCGCGGCACTCCTTCGTCTGTAGAAAATTTTCTTTATTCCACCTTAAAGTGCGACGTTTCGACTTTAATCAAGTCTTTATCAAGCATACACAATTGAGTAAGTGACAGATATATATACCCCACCCCCAGACATCATTGGTAAGTGGGAGGAAAACACCCTCCCTCTTCCTGTGACATCATCATGTAAAAGTAGTACACAATATAAAAATATATATGAATATGTAACATCAGAGCATCAGGGTTAAATCCAACCATGTCATGAAAGCCTCGCTGATCAAAAAATCGTAGCGCAGCGATATATAAGTAAACATAAGCAATAGCCTTGTCTATTCCTTCCGGGTCAGGAGTTCAATTATCTTCATAGCAGGTCACGTGTCCACACGCATCAGAGATGATGTCACTGCCACTCCGATCATGTGACCATCACATGACTGCACATAGTAAACATGTCATTCAGGATTTTAACACAGTTTCTGTTATCAAAAATGATCGCCCGATCTCCGTGCCATATCATGATCAAGTTCATCCAAGGACCGGTAAAGAGGTGGGTGAATGCCATCACACAGAGAGACACAATGATCTCATATATAATGAATCAATGACAGATGTCAGTCAATAAAGCACTCTTCATACATGGAGAGAAAAGACCCATGGAGCAATCAGGACTTGCTGAAACATTGATGTAAAAAGAGCTTATGCGGATATACATGTATAAATACATATATCTCTCTCTAGCTCACGCCCTACAGGGTGGGAAAACCAAGACATACTTTTTCTCATGCACGACCCATTCGGATATTCAATCGGCATGTCTGCAGCCTTAAATCAGCCGTCTTGGCAATGATCACATCGCCTATGGCAGCTTGGGACCGCTAGCAGATGCCTGTATCATTCCGATGCCATTCATTAAACACACATATCATTAGGTTACCCCCATTTATATCTCCGGGCGTATTTAGCAAGTCAATCATAATGGTCCAGGGCCTGAATCTCCCATTGTAGCAACCATAGGGACATTACCGCTATCATAGGTGTGCATGGTGACATCAATCCATCAAGTAAGCAGGGACTGCACCCATCCACCCCATCCAACCGGACCACGGAGGAACCTAGAAGAAATGACAATAGAGGGGTTAAAAACGAATATATACATAAAGCAAACATCCAAAGTGGTAAGTCAAAGAGGGTCCCAATTTTGAAATCACGGTTCAGCCCTTTTGGTTCCAATGTATCCAATTCATAAATCCATTTAAGCTCAAGTTTCTTTAAGAGCTTCTCGCGATCTCCCCTCTCAGTAGTGGAGGTACACCATCTATTATCCTGAACCTAAGTTGGGCTACATTGTGTCGCTGTTTAAAAAAATGTGTAGGGACCGGAGGTTCACCATCACATGTAGTGGGATTGATGGCCTGTTTTTCAAAGAGCTTCCGAATGGTGTAGCGATGCTGGTTGAGTCTCAGCCGACAAGCTTGTGTTGTCTCCCCTACATACAACAGGCCACACGGGCACTGCAGTATGTAGATGACAAAATCGGACGCACAGGTGTAGGTGTTCTTAATCACATACTTCTGACCTGTGCGAGGATGTCCAAACGAGTCACCTTTCAGCATGCTATTGCAATTGCAGCAATTATAGCAAGGGAAGCAACCCTTTTTGGTCTTTCTGTCTATCTTGTCCGTAGTTATATCTGAACGTGACAGTCTATCAAACGACACCAGTCTATCACCTGGGACATAGGTAAGTTGCTGTAACCTATTTAAAAAGTCAGTGGTGTCACGGACATAGGAAGTGGCACTCGTGGCGTGGACCCTCAAGACTTTGTCAAGAAATATTGCTGCATGAGAAAAGACAGAATCAATGCCCGAAACAATTGGGCGACCCGGGGGGTTCCTCAGGTCTTTATGTATTTTTGGGAGGATATACAGGGTGGGTGTCACCGGACACTGTGGAACAAGGTATTCATGCAATTGTTCATCTATTAAATCATTAGCGAATGCATTATCCACCAGAATTCTCAATTTTTTCATAATAATCAGTGTCGGGTCCACATCCACCCTCCTATATATCTCAGTATCAGCCAATTGTTTCTCAATCTCAGCAATATACTGTGTGGTATCCATCACCACGATGGCACCACCCTTGTCAGCTGCCTTGATCGTTAGTTCCTTGCGAGAAGCCAATGATCTAAGGGCTGTTTGTTCAGTCCTCGATAAATTAGTACAGGTTGAATGGCCTCACGGAGCTTTTCAATCCGGCTATCTCCGATCTAACCAGAGAAATATATGTATCGACCGCTTTGTTGTAAACAGGTGGCTGATATCCGCTCTTGATGAAGAGGCCCACACCTTTGAGTGTGAGGCCACGTCTATCAGGAGTAAGACCTACACCCAGATCTCTGGTGGGGTCAACCCCTACATCATGAAAGAACACTTTTAGCTTAATCCGTCTAAAGAATTTTAACAGGTCTACCTCATTAAGAAACCAATCAGGGTCTGCTTCAGGACAAAAAGAAAAGCCCTTTTGCAACAGTCTCTCTTCCCCCACTGATAATGAAAACGAAGAAATATTTACCACCAAAGAGTCTTTTACATCTTCATGGAGTGATGGGCCTGTTTGGCCTGTGGTGTCACCGTCCCTTTGGCTCCTACTGGTGGTTTCATTGACCTGGTTAAACGTGTTTGGTGCTCCGTTTTCGTTCTTGTGGCGATATCTAATGCCTCCCCTCCTTGTCCTTCTGTTACTCCTAAAAAAGGTTTCTCAGATGGTCTAGGGTCATCGGAAATATCACCAGAAGATTCTGTGTCCGTCAGGTTAGACCGCCGTCCTCATGTTCTCTGTGTTTTACGTTTTTTGAAAGTCCTATTATCTCTCAATAGAGGGACAGATTTTTTATAAATATCACCTTTAAGGTAGTCATCCTGGTCGCATTGCCATTTCTGTCGTTTAGTGGCTTCTATCTGCTGACGGTACTTGTTCATCTCCTGCGATATCTGATCATTAAGGCCGGAAAATTCCTGTCCTTCCATCAATTCCCGAATTTGTCGTTCATAATAAATGGGGGGTAACCTAATGATATGTGTATTTAATGAATGGCATCGGAATGATACAGGCATCTGCTAGCGGTCCCAAGCTGCCATAGGCGATGTGATCATTGCCAAGACGGCTGATTTAAGGCTGCAGACATGCCGATTGAATATCCGAATGGGTCGTGCATGAGAAAAAGTATGTCTTGGTTTTCCCACCCTGTAGGGCGTGAGCTAGAGAGAGATATATGTATTTATACATGTATATCCGCATAAGCTCTTTTTACATCAATGTTTCAGCAAGTCCTGATTGCTCCATGGGTCTTTTCTCTCCATGTATGAAGAGTGCTTTATTGACTGACATCTGTCATTGATTCATTATATATGAGATCATTGTGTCTCTCTGTGTGATGGCATTCACCCACCTCTTTACCGGTCCTTGGATGAACTTGATCATGATATGGCACGGAGATCGGGCGATCATTTTTGATATCAGAAACTGTGTTAAAATCCTGAATGACATGTTTACTATGTGCAGTCATGTGATGGTCACATGATCGGAGTGGCAGTGACATCATCTCTGATGCGTGTGGACACGTGACCTGCTATGAAGATAATTGAACTCCTGACCCGGAAGGAATAGACAAGGCTATTGCTTATGTTTACTTATATATCGCTGCGCTACGATTTTTTGATCAGCGAGACTTTCATGACATGGTTGGATTTAACCCTGATGCTCTGATGTTACATATTCATATATATTTTTATATTGTGTACTACTTTTACATGATGATGTCACAGGAAGAGGGAGGGTGTTTTCCTCCCACTTACCAATGATGTCTGGGGGTGGGGTATATATATCTGTCACTTACTCAATTGTGTATGCTTGATAAAGACTTGATTAAAGTCGAAACGTCGCACTTTAAGGTGGAATAAAGAACATTTTCTACAGACGAAGGAGTGCCGCGATCCTTTCTTGTTTGGCTTGGTTTTCAGGTGCCACCTGTGCGCTTTCTGCAGAAGACTGGGTGGGAGATAATGTTGTGAACATGCTGGATCCACTGTCGGCCACCCAATTGACTAGCGCCTGTACCTGCTCAGGCCTTACCATCCTTAGAACGGCATTGGGCCCCACCAAATACCGCTGTAAATTCTGGCTGGTACTGGAACTTGAGGTAGTTGGTTCACTAGTACGTGTGGCTGTGGCAGAATGGCCACGTCCTCTCCCAGCACAAGAGGGTACACTAACACCACCACGACCGCGTCCGCGTCCCTTACTAGATGTTTTCCTCATTGTTACCGTTCACCAAGCACCACAATAAGAAAAAATATATTTGGCCCAATGTATTGATTTCAAATTCAGGCCTTTTTTTACATGCACCTAACACTATCTGCCTATGTATTTATGTAGCGTATTACACTAATCCAGGCACAGCAGTAACCACTGATTTAGATGAATATCTCTTTTAGGGCTAGTATTTAGGCCCTGGATGAAAGGTATCCTTTTATGGACAGATTTACAATTGGCCTGCAACAGCTCAAACACCAGATTCAGGGTATTGCTATTTTGGCAATTGAATTTAACCCCAGAACAAAATATATAATTTGCAGGACACTATGAAACTTGGCCTGCAACAGCTGGGACACCAGATTCAGGGTATTGTTATTTTGGCAATTGAATTTCACCCCACAACAAAATATATGTTTTTGCGGACACTATGAATCTTGGCCTGCAACAGCTGGGACTCCAGATTCAGGGTATTGCTATTTTGGCAATTGAATTTCACCCCAGAACAAAATATATGTTTTGGCGGACACAATGAATCTTGGCCTGCAACAGCTGGGACACCAGATTCAGGGTATTGCTATTTTGGCAATTGAATTTCACCCCAGAACAAAATATATGTTTTGGCGGACACTATTATACTTTGCCAGCCACAGCTGAAACCACTGACTTATGGTATTGCTATTTTGGCAATTGAATTTCACCCCACAACAAAATATATGTTTTTGCGGACACTATGAATCTTGGCCTGCAACAGCTGGGACACCAGATTCAGGGTATTGCTATTTTGGCAATTGAATTTCACCCCAGAACAAAATATATGTTTTTGCGGACACTATGAATCTTGGCCTGCAACAGCTGGGACACCAGATTCAGGGTATTGCTATGTTGGCAATTGAATTTCACCCCAGAACAAAATATATGTTTTGGCGGACACTATTATACTTTGCCAGCCACAGCTGAAACCACTGATTTTTGGTATTGCTATTTTGGCAATTTAATTTCACCCCAGAACAAAATATATGTTTTGGCGGACACTATGAATCTTGGCCTGCAACAGCTGGGACACCAGATTCAGGGTATTGCTATTTTGGCAATTGAATTTCACCCCAGAACAAAATATATGTTTTGGCGGACACTATTATACTTTGCCAGCCACAGCTGAAACCACTGATTTATGGTATTGCTATTTTGGCAATTGAATTTCACCACATAAAATAATCTATCCTTTGCCAGACAGCAGACAGTATTATACTTGGCTAGCCAAAGCTGGAACACCAGATTTAGGGGATTGGTATTTGGCCAATTGTATTTAACCCCTTAATAAAATATAGAAAATGCTATCCTGAGTTTCTACGGGTGACAATTAGCACAGCCAAGCCCCTGATGTAGGATATAGCAAAAAAAAACTAGTATTGATGGATTGATGGACTTGGTGGCAGCTTGTTCTGGTGCACCACAAGTCACAAAATGGCCGCCGATCACCCCAGAAAATAAGTGACAGAAAAACGCTCTGTGCAGCCTAAAAACCAGTGAGCAAGTAACTAGCAGAAGTTGGGTCGTGACTGGGTGAGCTCTTTGCACTCGTTCACATGGTGCAGTACTGCGTGTCTGCCATTGCTGCCTCAGTGCTGTGCTGGCGGGGCGGTGGGCCCCAGAGCCAAGGAGGCTTTGCTGCACAGTGGGGTTGCTGTGTGGCTCCTGGGTCCCGCTGTCTGTCGCTGGTGCGGTGCTGGGGCGCCGGTGGTCGCCGCGCATGGCTGCGCCATTTATAGGTTAGAGTAGTTTCCCACTTGCAGAGGCATCCTTGTCGTGGAAAGTGGGCTTATGCTTTTTGATCAAACTGTTAACTAATGCCTCTTATGCATAGCATACAATGTATTACAAATTTGGCGGATACGCCACGTAATTATGCTTAGACAGTCGTAATATCAAAAGCATATTGTTGAGGATGTGCGATCCAGATTCACTCTCCAGTATATATTGTAATTTGTCTATTTTCTTTGAGCTATGCTCCCCCTCTGGGGTCAGCACTCCTCCCCATTTGGACTAGGTGTTTTTAATTAGCCTTAGTGGCAAGGGGTTTATAAACTCCTCCTATCTCTCAGATGCATTCCCTGAGGGTCGTGACTGGGTGAGCTCTTTGCACTCGTTCACATGGTGCAGTACTGCGTGTCTGCCATTGCTGCCTCAGTGCTGTGCTGGCGGGCGGTGGGCCCCAGAGCCAAGGAGGCTTTGCTGCACAGTGGGGTTGCTGTGTGGCTCCTGGGTCCCGCTGTCTGTCGCTGGTGCGGTGCTGGGGCGCCGGTGGTCGCCGCGCATGGCTGCGCCATTTATAGGTTAGAGTAGTTTCCCACTTGCAGAGGCATCCTTGTCGTGGAAAGTGGGCTTATGCTTTTTGATCAAACTGTTAACTAATGCCTCTTATGCATAGCATACAATGTATTACAAATTTGGCGGATACGCCACGTAATTATGCTTAGACAGTCGTAATATCAAAAGCATATTGTTGAGGATGTGCGATCCAGATTCACTCTCCAGTATATATTGTAATTTGTCTATTTTCTTTGAGCTATGCTCCCCCTCTGGGGTCAGCACTCCTCCCCATTTGGACTAGGTGTTTTTAATTAGCCTTAGTGGCAAGGGGTTTATAAACTCCTCCTATCTCTCAGATGCATTCCCTGAGGGTCGTGACTGGGTGAGCTCTTTGCACTCGTTCACATGGTGCAGTACTGCGTGTCTGCCATTGCTGCCTCAGTGCTGTGCTGGCGGGGCGGTGGGCCCCAGAGCCAAGGAGGCTTTGCTGCACAGTGGGGTTGCTGTGTGGCTCCTGGGTCCCGCTGTCTGTCGCTGGTGCGGTGCTGGGGCGCCGGTGGTCGCCGCGCATGGCTGCGCCATTTATAGGTTAGAGTAGTTTCCCACTTGCAGAGGCATCCTTGTCGTGGAAAGTGGGCTTATGCTTTTTGATCAAACTGTTAACTAATGCCTCTTATGCATAGCATACAATGTATTACAAATTTGGCGGATACGCCACGTAATTATGCTTAGACAGTCGTAATATCAAAAGCATATTGTTGAGGATGTGCGATCCAGATTCACTCTCCAGTATATATTGTAAGTTCAATCATTCACAGCTGTAGATCGATCCGTTCATTAGGTGCTGTTGCTGACTTTTCCCTGCCTAATCTCGCCCTCACAGAAGCTGCATCCTCTCCCCACACTAATCAGAGCAGTGTGACATGCGGCGCTACGTGACTCCAGCTTAAATAGAGGCTGGGTCACATGCTGCACTTGGCCAATAACAGCCATGCCATTAGTAGGCATGGCTGTGATGGGCTCTTAGGGGCAAGAAGTAAAACGCTAGCTGATTGGCTGCTGTGCAGCTCTTCAGAAAGCGGGAAGTAATCGCCGAACAACGAACCCGAACCCAAACTTTTTTGAAAATGTCCGGGTTCGGGTCCGTGTCCCGGACACCCCAAAATTCGGTACGAACCCAAACTATGCTCGAAATGTTCGCTCAACACTAGTTGTTGGTCAATGATCACATATCCAAAGTGGTGCACACTTTATTTTTGGTTTTGCAGCAGTGTATATGTTTAGGCAGGGTCACATTAATATTAAGGCATCTTCCCATTCTGTGATATAGGCTGCCACTCTGACATGGTAATGGTCATATAGATGCTGGATATCCTCCTGTGTTATGTCATTCCAAGCTAGTTCAGCCAAGATGGTTATTGGCTGCTGTGTGTAGGAGATCCATCACCACATCCAGTCTCAGACATTTTTGATGGATGAGAGATCTGGTTACTGATTGTGAAGGGCACATTGAGTAGTGCAGGAAGTGTGTGGGTGGGCATTACCATGATATCTTTTAAATTTAGTAACAATCGCAATAGGACTAGTTCCATAATGTCCTGGAAGTAACAAAGGCTGTTTGAAGTTTCCTCCACATATACCAGGTGGAAATGATCGTGGTAGTTAATGGTGTCCCATACCATGACACCTGATGTTGGTCCTGTGTGTCTCAGCACTATGCATGATGGCAGTAGTCACTCTCAGCCTTCTCCACAAACCCTGATGTGGGCATCAATGGCACACAATAGTGTCAAATGATGAAAGTGAGCTCTGCCTTGGAAATAACGAATGCCACGTCACAGTTTGCAGGAGGGTTGGAGAGCACCTAATGCCATTGTGCAACCACCTTGTCTGAACTACGTGTCCAAGAATGAAGAGCTTGGAATGACATAGAACAGGATATCCAGTATATGTATAACTGTTACCATGCCAGGGTGGCATTGTGCATTGCAGCAAGGTGAAATGCCACTCAATATTAAAGTTACCCTGTTTCAACATGTTTTGTGTCATATGTATATCACTGGGCTCTAGAGATGAGTGAATTTCTTAAATTTAATGAGGGTCTGACTGCCAATAGGCCATCCAATTCAATTTTGGTCAAAGTAAATTTAACCTAAATCAAAACTGTTCTGATTGATTGCAAAATTGTCTCTCATTGAATTTCCAAATTTTAGAATCAATTCACTCATCTATACTGGGCTCTCTTTCTGGTATTGCAACATAGCATCATTTACTGCACATTACACAGTGCTGGGTATGGAAATTCTGAAGTCTCGTCATCATTATAAGTATCAGAAAACCATCTATAGTATAATTTGTTCACTTATGCAACATACGTATCTATTGAAGTGAAGCATTACATTACTTCTCAAACAAAGCCATCTGTAGTTATGTAATGTACTATGAAGGGAAACACTGCAACAAGTTCAAGAAGACCTCCTGTTGTGTTACAGCCAGCATCATGACTAGGCATGTAGGATTGTGCATAGAACAAACAGTTCTATTTTTTCCTCTCAATACCAGCAGTCTAAAGTGGTTTACATCTTTATACGGATATATTTCTGACTTTCAGTATTGCTTAGTGTGGGCACTAGGGGATAGCTCTTAAAAGAAAGAGACAGGAAAAAAGTATAAAAAATGAATGCCTTCATTGAATCATGGGCAAGGCTCTAGTTAGCAGGGCCTTTTGTAATTTTCGTATTTTTAAAAGGTATTACAAAGCTAAAAACAACAGTTGTCTACAAACCATGGGCAATTTTAGTTCTTTGTCTTTAGAGGTTAGGGTTTCTGTGTTTCTTCTCGCTACACGGTATTGCTTGGACTATAACAAATATAATTACTATTGATCCTGAAGTATGTAATAACCACTAACATGACCAAAGGGGATGTGCCCGATGAGGGCACATTGTGTTTTATGTGCACGTTATCATTTTCTATAACAAATTGTTGTTGCAAATTAAACTCACTTAAAAAGTTAGGTGTCTTATTAAGAGTTTAAAAAACAGCTCAGTAAAAAAAGTCCATATCTGCTGTCATCTGTGGTAGTGTCTTCTCGAAAAATGCCTTGATGACAAAATGAATCAAATAATTTAATGGGGGGAAAAAAAATGGCTGCACTTTATAATTGTAGTTTGTTGTAATTTTTCAGTATTCCCTGCCCATTGAAAACATCTGGGGAGCTTAAGTGAAGCTGTTTGCTGGGGTCCTGGTTATCTGTCCTTTTTAGAATTCAGTATGAAAAACGAGTTACTTTTTAAATTTTATTTTCTGTTACAAACATGCTCCAGACATGAGATTTTCTCTATACTTTATTATAATGGCACCCCCTGATGTTTAATCTTATAGCAGTGGTCCACAACAAGTGGCTCAGGAGCCACATGTTGCTAGTAACCCCCTTCTGTGTGGATCATCATGGCCGTCCTGAGTTATGACTATTAGGGATGAGTGGACCCGTGGATGTTCGGGTTCATCAGGTTCAGCTGAACTTCTGGTCAAAGTTCGGGTCCCGTACTTGACCTGAACCCGGACCCGAACTCCATTGAAGTCAATGGGGAACTAAACTTTGGTGCACTAAAATGGCTGTAAAATAGTCGTAGTAAGGGCTAGAGGGCTGCAAAAGGAAGCAAAATGGGGGCAAGAGCAGGACAGTTGACCTGCAAACAAATATGGATAGGAAAATTACTTAAAATAACATAGACAAAAAATATGTAATCTTGAACTAGAAGGTGGAGGTCAAAGTGTAGTAGAAGGTTGAGGAGGCGGTGGACATGTCAGTGTCTACTCAGCACAAGGAGCAGACAAGTCCTGTGGGATCCATGCCTGGTTCATTTTAATGAAGTGAGCTTATCCACATTGGCTGTGGACAGACGGCTGCCCTTGTCTGTGATTACCCCCCCGCCGCTGTGCTAAACACACATTCAGACAATACACTTGCTGCAGGGCAGGCCAGCACCTCCAAGGCTTAAAGGGCAAGCTCATGCCATGTGCCCAATTTAGAGACCCAGAAGTTAAATGTGGAAGACCCATCAGACAGTACGTGTAAGCATGTGCACACGTACTGTTCCACCATGTTGCTGAAATGCTGCCTCCTGCTAAGATGTTCCGTATCAGCTGGTGTTGCTGGTTATTGTGGCATGCTGTCAAGGCTTTTCCACATTTCAGCCATGCTAACCCTTCCTTCTGAGTGAATGCTAACAGCAGCACGTCTACCAGCGTGCGCTTGTACTTGCGCATTTTCCGATCACGCTCCAGTGACCAGTGCCACTGTCACTCCAGAGGGGGAGGAAGAGGTCGAGACCGCAGCAGAAAAGGGAGCAAGAGAAGCCTGAGATTTGTTGTGGCTTTTCAGGTGTGTACTCCACTGCAGCTCATGCTTTGCATTTAGATGCCTTGTCATGCAGTTGGTGCTCAGGTTTACAACATTTATGCCTCGCTTCAGGCTCTGATTGCACAGCGTACAAAACACTCGCGTCTTGTCATTAGCACATTGTCTGAAGAACTGCCACACCAGGGAACTCCTTGGAGCTGGATTTGGTGTGCTCAGTTCCTGGGGGCGGTGGGCAGTAGCAGGCATACTGGCTAGGGGACGGCCACTCTGCTTTTGCACCCTGCTCCCTCTTTTGCTGTGTGGCTGGCACTGTGGGACCACCACCTCTTCCTCTGAACTGCACACGTCACTCACATGACCTTGATTCCATGTGGGGTCTAGGACCTCATCATCCTCCACATCATCTTACACCCACTTTTCACCCCTGCCCTTCTTGCCGGTCTGCCCAAGCCACAGCAGTAGGCACCTGTGTTTCGTCATCCTCATCAGAGACATGCTACAGTGGTCCTCCCATGTTTTCATTCTGAAACATAAGTGGTTGGGCATCAGTGCACTGAATCTCTTCCCCTTCTGGGGCAGGGCTAGGTGGATGGCCCACGGAAACCCCGCCAGCAGAGTCATCAAAAAGCATAAGAGACTGCAGCATGACTTGGGGCTCAGACTGCTTGGCTGATATGCAAGGGGGTGAGGTGAAAGAGAGATGCCTATGGGTTGCAGGTGCCAACTCTGCGGTTTCAGCAGGGGACCGGCTGGGAGACAATTTGAAGAAACTGGAGGGACTGTCAGCCATCCAATCTACTACCGCCTCCACTTGTTCTGGCCTCACCATTCCTACATCGGTGTTTGGGCCTACAAAATGGCGCTGGATGTCCTGTCACCTACAGGCACCTGAGGAAGGTGCTTTATTTGGGCGTATAGCTGGCACAGATCGACCACGTCCTCTCCGTGCTCTTTCACCAGCACTAGCAGCACCATGAACAGGGCCATATCTCTTATTAAATGCTCTCCTCATTCTTTGAGATGACCCACCAAACTAACAGACAGATTAACTATATTAATTTCCTGGTCACGTATGCAGTGCAGGTGTACCTTACACCAAAAATGTGAATCGGTCACCCACCAAACTAACAGACGGATTAACTATATTAATTTCCCTATCATATATGCAGTGCTCGTGTATCTCACACCACAGATGGGTATATTGTACTGGCCAAACGAACAGTCAGATTAACTATATTAATTTCCCTGTCACATATAAACTGCATGTGTATCTCACACGAAAAATCGGAATATGTCATCCACTGAACTAACAGACGGATTAACTATATTAATTTCCCTATCACGTATGCAGTGCAGGTGTACCTCACACCAAAAATTGGTATATGTCACCGGCCAAACAAATAGTCAGATTAACTATATTAAGACCTTAAGGACCCAGCGTTATTTCACCTTAAGGACCTGGCCATTTTTTGCAAATCTGACCAGTGTCACTTTATGTGGTGATAAATTTAAAATGCTTTTATTTATCCTGGCCATTCTGAGATTGTTTTTTTGTCACATATTGTACTTTATGACACTGGTAAAACAGAGTCAAAAAAATGTATTTTTATTTATAAAAAAAATACAAAATTTACAAAAGATTTTGAAAAATTTGCAATTTTCCAAGTTTCAATTTCTCTATTTCTATAGATACATAGTAATACTGCCAAAAAAGTTATTAATTTACATTCCCCATATGTCTACTTCATGTTTGGATCATTTTGGGAATGCTATTTTATTTTTGGGGACGTTACAAGGCTTAGAAGTTTAGAAGCAAATCTTGGAAATTTTCAGAGCTTTTCAAAAACCCATTTTTTACATACCAGTTCAGGTTTGAAGTCACTTTGTGTGGCTTACATAATAGAAACCACCCAAAAATGACCCCATTCTAGAAATTAAACCCCTAAAGGTATTCAAAACAGATTTTACAAACGTTTTTAACCCTTTAGGTGCTCCAAAAGAGTTATTGGCAAATGGAGATAAAACTTCAGAATTTCATTTTTTTGCCAATTTTTCCATTTTAACCCATTTTTTCCACTAACAAAGCAAGGGTCAACAGCCAAACAAGACTGTATCTTTATTGCCCTAACTCTGCCGTTTACAGAAACACCCAATATGTGGTCATAAACTACTGTACGGCCACACGGCGGGGCGTAGAGGGAAAGGAGCGCCGTGTGGTTTATGGAAGGCTGATTTTTATGGACCGGTTTATTTACACCATGTCCTATTTCAAACCCCCCTGATGCCCCCCAGAGTAGAAACTCCCTAAAAGTGACCCCATTTTGGAAACTACACCCCTCAAGGTATTCAAAACTGATCAACAAATGTTGTTAACCTTTTAGGTGCTCCACAAGAGTTATTGGCAAATGGAGATGAAATTTCAGAATTTAACTTTTTTGCAAATTTTTCCATTTTAACCAATTTTTTCCACTAACAAAGCAAGGGTTAACAGCCAAACAAGACTATATCTTTATTGCCCTGACTCTGCCATTTACAGAAACACAGCATAACAAAGGGCTGATACATATCAATGATCTATGACTGAGTAAAATAAAATGTAACTTTTAATTTATACTTTAAAAAATATGGCCCTTAACTTGATAGTGATACATAAATGAGACACAAAATACAACTGGAACCTGCGTTTTTGGGTTCCAGGAGGATCCAAGTTACAAATGTGCACGGCGGCACCCAGGTATAATGGGATTAAACCGGTGGTCTTACCGCACCATGTAGATCCGTCCTTTAGTCATGCACTGGCCTCCTTACCGGTATATATGGAGGTCTCAGAGTTTAATATCAGGGCGTTCCGATGTAAGGCAGGTGAAAGAAGGTAGATAACTTACCCTGGTAAGCCCTGCCTGAAACTACGATAGCCCTTATACCCTTGCCGCGGTCCCCTGCGGTCGGGTATACACCGGAACCTACCCCTGGAATTGATCCGCCCTAATAGGCCCTTTGCTGCCAGGTCCCTACATGCATGTTTCGCAAGAAGTATTGCTCATCAGGGGAAACATAGGGAGCCTAGGGGCTGTTTGCTGGCTGGTCCGATCCCTAGATAAAAAAAGGAGAAAGTAAATCCAAGGCGTACTGAACGTGGAGTAAGGACAACTAATGCCAGTCCCACTCAGGCATCTGCGGCTGGATGTAGCCTGTATGGCGCTAATTCAAGGCGGTATTTAAATCCTGTGTCCAAATCGAGGCTTGGATGACGCACCTCCCAGACATGGGCGCTGCGTGTCAACAGGCGCATGCGCAGCAGCATCCGGTCGATGTGGGGGAAGCGTCAAACCCGCGCTAGTGAATTGAATAACTTCACAGCGCTCGGTCTCGCCTGATATCGCGAGACTTCAAGTGCAGTTGCCAGGAGACAGGGACGCTTCTCCTGGCCATCGCTCCTCGCGCATCTTCTGTTATGGAGACGCACTCAATTAAGAATGGCATTTTATGCAAGCCAGGTAGAACCTGAAACTTGAGCTGAGTAGTCCTCAAATATTGAGCCGGGCCGCTGATATCAAGGAATACAGACTGTGTGAACATATCCTACAGGACAAAAACAATTATGAGAGATTACTATCTAACCCCACTGAGGGATACTTATCAGAACTTAGAAGTATTCTCTCAGAGGCCAGAACTGAAAAACTTATATCTGAAGATGAATTTGATTTTCTGTACCCTAAAAATCCAGTTGTTGCAACATTTTATAGCCTTCCCAAGGTACATAAAGGGACCAGCCCCCTAAGAGGGAGACCGATAGTCTCAGGCATTGGGAGTCATTTTGATCGCTTGCTATTACACTTTTTTATGTAAGGTGACAAAAAAATGTATTTTTTTGCACCGTTTTTTTTTTATACTGTGTTAATCTGGGGGGTTAGGTCATGGGGTATTTTTACAGAGGAGATTATTACCGAAGCGGCGATACCTAATATATCTACTTTTTTTATTTATTTTAGTTTTACTAAATATCCTTTTTGGAATAACATTTTTTTATTTGGTGTCTCAAGTCTAAGAACCATAGTTTTTTTTTTTTTTTTTTTTATAGTCAGTGGCTAAATTGGGAAAGGGGATTATAAATTTAGTACTCCATGTAAGTGTGGTACTCCCTGAAGCAACCAATAACGCAGAGGCCCGGATGATCGGGGCACGTGCCACACTGAGTGGTGGTGTCCTTCCGTATCCCCCTACTGTGACACACTCTGCATTTTTTGGGGGTTCCCGAGGTACTCCCCCCTGCTCTTTCCCAGAAAAGATCAGGGTCTTGAGGACTGCCTCATAGAACTGAAGGAATGTCCCTGTGTTGCCAAGTCTCTGGAACAGTACAAAAGAGTTGTACATGGCAACCTGCACCAAGTAGACCGCAACTTTTTTGTACCATGTCCGGGTTTTGCGCATGGCGTTATATGGCTTGAGGACTTGATCAGAGAGATCAACTCCTCCCATATACCGATTGTAGTTGACGATACAATCGGGCTTGAGGACTATTGCGTGGTACCTCGCACAGGAACAGGGGAGATGTCGTTACTGTGAATTGTGGTCAGCATAAGAATATCCCTCTTGTCCTTATATCTGACCAGCAACAGGTTTCCACTGGTAAGGGCACGGGTATCACCCCTGGGGATAGTTACCTGGAGGGGGTAGGCAGGGAGGCCGCGCTGATTTTTCCGCATGGTCCCACAAGGGAACATGGATCTGGCGGCGAGGGACTTGAACAAGGTAATGCTAGTATAAAAGTTATCCACATTGCTGAGCTATATTTGATTAACAGACAGGAGAGGCGCATTCAGACAGTGTTGGGAGGGAGGGAGGGAGTGGGGAAAGTTACTACATTTATTGTAATTCTGATGTTTACACAATACCTGATGTTGGACGATATTTACAAAATTTAATAAAATGTTATTTAAAAAAAAAAAAAAGTTATCAACGTACAGGTGGTAACCCTTATCTAGCAGTGGGTACATAAGGTCCCATACAAGTTTCCCGATAACAACCAGAGTGGGGGGACATTCTGGAGGTTTAATACGGGAATCTCGTCCCTCGTACACACGAAACCTGTAAGTGTACCCTGAGGTACTCTCACAAAGGTTGTAGAGCTTCACGCCATACCTCGCCCGCTTAGAGGGAACATACTGGCGGAAAATGAGTCTCCCCTTGAAAGCAATGATAGACTCATCAACCGCGACCTCCCTTCCAGGTACGTAGGCCTCCATGAATTTGGCACCGAAGTGATCGATGACCGGCCTGATTTTGTACAGGCAGTTATAGGCAGGATCACCTCGGGGGGGGGGCGGCGGGGCGGGCATAATGCAGGCATTACCGGATGGCCTCAAATCTGGGACGTGTCATGGCCATACTGTAGAGTGGGGTCTGGTGGAGGACGTCCCCACTCCAGTATAGTCTGGCACTGGGTTTCTTGACTAGGCCCATGTGCAGCATGAGGCCCCAAAACGTCCTCGACTCGGCTGCACTGACCGGCGCCCAGCGGGTGTTGAGCAGCAAACTGTTGGGTGTACAGATTTGTTTGCTCCACCATTAGAGTTACCAGTTGGTCACTGAAAAAAAGGCTAAAAAAGTCATATTCTGTGAAGCCCACTGTGTAAATCTGGATTCCTGATTTACCAACAAAATCAGGAACTGCGGGCTCAAAGTTCTCTGGGGTACACCAGCCAAGTTCACCTGCAGGGGGCTCAGGTAAACTGACCTGGTGGGCCGGGAAACTAGTACGAGCACTAGAGCTGCTGGTACTAGTGTGGGCCAAAGGGTCCTTAGCATGGGGGTCCCCTTGATCCACCGCCTTGGGGGATCATCATCGCTTGATGATGAGGGAAACTAGTACGAGCACTAGAGCTGCTGGTACTAGTGTGGGCCAAAGGGTCCTTAGCATGGGGGTCCCCTTGATCCACCGCCTTGGGGGATCATCATCGCTTGATGATGAGGATGACGCGGATGACAAAAGGAACATGGGGTCATCCTCATCCTCACTGGGGCTCTCTGACTCGGAGGCAAGCTGGGCGTATGCCTCCTCAGCCAAGAACCTCCAGCGGGCCATAGGGGAGTGTGTGTGTGCGTGCATGGAAATCTTTATTAGGTGTGTGTGGGAGCACGCGTGTTCGTGTACTTTTTACCTAACTAAAAAAAAAAAACTGACTAAAAAAATGGTCCTAAGAGTGTAAAAAATAAAAAAAGTGTTAAAATGCGCTAATCAACAGTACAAAGCTGATCATCAGTGGGGTGGGCAATACGCTAACAGTGGCCGGACGCTAAGTGTGCCGGTCACGGTCAGCGTACACAAAAATAAATAAAAGAACGCTTGTGCCCAAAAAAAGTGTGTGTGTGGGGGGGGGGGGGGAGGGGGGAAGCAAACTGCAACACCCCTGGAGGGGTCTAGGGTCACACAGCTAAGTGCTGTGGATCCCAGACACCTATAGGGTTCTAACTAAAAAAAAAGAAAAATCTTAACTTTCTAAACTTTAACTTTCCCTAAACTGACCCTCACTAAAATAAAGTGCCTGGGGGCACAAAAAAAATTCACAAACTGCAGCAGCTCCTGCTCTCCCGGATCCACGGACGGTTGTGAGCCGGGAGAACAGGGGCGGCAATTCAAATTTTCCGCCGCACCGCCCACATGCTGCATCTCGTCTAATCAGATGTGATCCTGAGAAGTGGCGTGACCAGCACTTCTCAGGATCGCAGGATGGTGATTGGTGGTGTAGTATCACACCACCGATCACCGTCCTTTCCGGGTTATCGGGTCATTAGAGACCCGAATAACCCAGAAATGCAGCAAAGGTTTGATGCAATCGCCGACATGGGGGAGTCACAAGATCCCCCTGGGCATTGTGCCAAGGTCCCTGCTGAATAATTTTAGCAGGCACCTTGTTCCGATCACTGCCACCTGCACCGCGGTGCTCGGAAATTCTCACGACGTACGCGTATGTCCTCAGTCCTTAAGTACCAGGACGCCAGGGCATACCTATACGCCCTGCATCCTCAAGGGGTTAATTTCCCTGTCACATATGCAGTGCACATGTATCTCACAGCAAATATGGGAATATGTCACCTACCGAAGTAACAGACGGATTAACGATATTAATTTCCCTGTCATGTATAAAGTGCATGTGTATCTCACACCAAAAATCTGTATATGTCACCCACTGAACTAACAGACAGATTAACGATATTAATTCCCCTATCATATATGCAGTGCAGGTGGACCTCACAGCAAGAGTGGGTATATGTGTGATTATAGGGATAGCACTCTAGTCATAGGTTAACCATGGAAAAGTCTATTTATTTAATAAAGAATGGCTTTGTTGCCCAAAACATAGAAGCAATAAGGTTAAAATGTGTAGATATACATTTAGAATATGTTTAAGTGATCGTTAAAAGAAAAAAAATATATATCTAATATCATGCGCAGATATAAAAAGATATAAAAAAAAAAGATGATAAAATTATTGCAGATCCAAGGATAATATAATTAAAAATAATGAATAAACATAAACGATTCAAAATAAAGTATTGGTCTGTCAGTCCAACTGGAGATATGTGTAAACATCCAGTCAAATGATATAGTCTCCACTGATAAGTTGAGTAATCAGTATCTTTTGAATTACTTGTAAGGTAAATGTTCACTTTCAATCAATAGCCCATGTATTTATTATCTTGTAATTTGTTAACTGTTGAGACAATATTGCGATAATGTTGGTAAGTTTCAGCAATCAGGAGTATAGTCAAAGAGCATATTGTTTCGGTGCTATTAGTAACAAGTACGTTACCCTCCTGGTGTCTAGTGGTAGTCTGGTAGTCAGCTCCTGGCAGGAGGATGGCGTCCTTGTGTAGTACGCCCGCAGGGCTGACTGCTCTGCCTTGTGATTTTCGGCTTCCCATCATTTCCGGTGAAGTCACTCCTGCTCGATCGCACTCCCGCTCGATCTCAGTCGGCGTTCCACGTGGAGGCTGCTGGCGGGAAATCTTTAAAGACTTTGAAGATGGGTGTTTGCTCCAGAGCTTTGAATTAGTAGGATCCTTTCTGGTGCAGCTAGCTAATTTTAGTGTGGCTAACTCAATACCCCATACGCGTTTCGGAGCTCACTGATCCTTCTTCAGTGGGAATGAGTAGCCTGTCTTTCCTTGACCAATATTTATGGGGTTGATTGGTTTCAATTAATGGTTAGGGGAGTGATATGGGCGTTGCTCTTCACGTTCATTCAAGCGACACATGGTAACATTTGGACTGGATTTCCAAAGGTAGAAAAGGATGGGATCCAGATGTAGGTAAAAAAGGTCAAAATATGATGTAAATTAAAAATGAAAGTGTTAAATATTTAAAAATATAACATCTAGGCGTGGGATAAGAATAGAAAACTGATATAAGAATGGTGACATTGTACATTTTGATCTTCAGAGATCATATTAGTGTATCTTCAAAGTGGTAGTGGAGCTATTTAAGAAATGTTGTGATAGGGGATGTGTATACTCAGCCTATATTGGCTATGGTTAGTAATTGGAATAAATGAACATGAGTGGGAGGATATTAACTAAAAGAAGCAATCTAGAAGGCAATGGAAGATGGTGGGGGTCAATTATAATTAAGTTGCATAGCAAATACGTAAATAGGTAAAATCTATTAAAAACATGAGGGTTATTGATAATATAGAGGATAATCATAAAAAGTTGTTTGGTAGATGAATACATGATTGATAGAAGAATGATTGGTAGAGGAATAATAGAGGAATAATTGATAGGAGAAAGAGGGGGGACCAGGGAGGAGGGGTCCGAATGCTGATAGACAGCCTGACTACGATCCCAATTCCCAGGGAGGGCAACCCACCCAACCCACCCCTTAGTCAAAGTAGTTTCATAAAAATCCACCCCTTAGTCTAAGTAGTTTCATAAAAATCCATTACATTCATAAAAAGCCAAAAATTTCCATCTCCGCATTGAGACCTTTAGGGATCATTGTATCGAACTCAAATATTTTTCTGGATTCGGACCTGAACATGGCGGCTATGTGGTTGCCACCCCTCCAATGTCATCCGACTCTTTCTAGGGCTATAAAGGTAAGTGATGATGGGTCACTGCTATGGTGTTCCTTGTAGTGTCTAGAGACAGAATGTAGCTCATCATAACCTTTTTTAATGTTTGATATATGTTCCGATATTCTCTTTTTGAACAGTCTCTTTGTACGTCCTATGTACTGTTTACGACAGGGGCATTGTAAGACAAAATTACAGTGGTGGAGTGGCAGGAAAGATGTTCCCGTATCTGGTGGAGTGGCAGGAAAGATGTTCCCGTATCTGGTGTTTGTATGTGCCGTTGGTCGCATTGACAGTAATTGTTTTTTTAGGGAAATTAGTGATCTTGCATTCTTGCATAGCCAACATGAATTGATCTTGGTAGTGTTTCTTTTTGTTGTTGGTGCTAATCGTAGACCTAAATTGGGTGCTTTGGTATAGGTGATCTGGGGTTTGTCAGGTAGTGAATGTCCAATCATTTTATCTCTCAAGATGTAATGCCAATGTTTGTAAATGATAGTCTCTAATTTCTTATAATGGGTGTTGAATGGTAAAACGATTCTAAGGGTTTCTTCCTTTCTAGTCATGTTTGTAGTAATTTGATCTGTTTCACTAGTAAAACAGATTGAATTAATCTTTCTTTAGTAAAACAGATCAAATTACTACCTTTCTTTAGTGAAACGGATAGAATTACTACCTTTCTTTAGTGAAACAGATGAATTACTACCTTTCTTTAGTGAAACAGATCGAAATACTACAAACATGGACTGATGGACTGAGCAACACCCAAGTACCTGGGACTTCTCAGCACAAAAGCAATTTGGCTGGTTTCTGCAGTGACCTGAATAAAAGGAGACTGTTAATTCCATGAGAAGCAGTATCTGTAATGTTAGGGACCCTTGTGCGGAAGCCACCGTGGCGTGGTACTTGGACCGGCATACTTTTGATCAAAAATGTGCGCTAAGTGCTTCCGTCATTCCTTTTTTTTTGAATGAGCCCCTTTTCCTATTTTTTGCTATTAGTTTATGATATATTGTGCAGTCATCTTTTAACCAACCTTGTTTGTCTTATGGCTATGCACTTGTGAGTGTAGATGCATATTTGCTTAGTCTGAACTCTGTCTTATAGTATATATTGAGGGTGGTGCCTCTTTTGGACTGAGCAACGCCCAAGTACCTGGGACTTCTCAGCACAAAATTTATTTAGCTGGTTCCTGCAGTGCCCTGAATAAAAGGAGACTGGTGAGTCCATGAGAGGCAGTATCTGTAATATTAGGGACCCTTGTGCGGAAGCCACCGTGACGTGGTACTTGGGCCCAACATACTTTTGATCAAAAATGTGCGCTAAGTGCTTCCTTTATTCAATTTTTTTGGAATGAGCCCCTTCTCCTATTTTTTACTTTTAGTTTATGATGTATTGTGCAGCCATCTTTTAACCAACCTTGTTTGCCCTATGGCTATGCACTTGTGAGTGTAGATGCATATCTGCTGCTTAGTCTGAACTCTGTCTTAAAGAATAGGTATATGTTAATTTCCCTGTCAATATGCAGTGCATGTGTATATCACACCAAAAATGGGCATATGTCACCGGCCTAGCTAACAGTCAGATTAACTATATAAATTTCCCTGTCAAATATAAAGTGCACGTGTATCTCACACCAAAAATGCATATATGTCACCCACCAAACTAAAAGACGGATTAACTACATTAATTTCCCTGTCACGCAAGCAGTGCAGGTGTACCTCACACTAAAAATGGTAATATGTCACCCACCGAACTAAGAGACGTATTAAATATATTAATTTCCCTGTCATATATCAAGTGCAGGTGTACCTCACACCAAAAATGGGTATATGTCAGCGGCCGAACTAACAGTCAGATTAACTGTAATAATTTCCCTGTAACGTATAAAGTGCACATGTATCTCACACCAAAAATGGGTATATTTCACACATGGAACTAACAGACGGATTAACTATTATATTTTTGTGTCAGGGGTACAAAAATGGTGCATTGCACCCACCAAAAATCACTATAGGTCACCCACAGAATTAACAGCCAGATTAATTATTATATTTCTTTGTCAGGGGTACAAAGATGGTGCATTACATCCACAAAAAATCGTTATAGGTCACCCACATAATTAACAGTCAGATTTATCATTATATTTCAGTGTCAGGGGTGCAAAGCTGGTGTATTGCACCCACAAAAAAAGGCTGTCCCCTAATAGAACAAGCCTGGGGGCACAAAAAAAACTCACAAACTGCAGCAGCTCCTGCTCTCCCGGCTCCACGGACGGTTGTGAGCCAAGAGAGCAGGGGCGGCAATTCAAATTTGCTGCCGCACCGCCCACATGCCGCATCTCGTCCAATCAGATGTAATCCTGAGAAGTGGCATGACCGGCACTTCTCAGGATCGCAGGATGGTGATTGGTGGTGAATTATCACACCACCGATCACCGTCCTTTCCAGGTTATCAGAGACCCGAATAACCCGGAAATGCAGCAAACCGCAGGTCTGAATTGACCTGCGGTTTGATGCAATCGCCGACATGGGGGAGTCACAAGACCCCCCTGGGCATTGTGCCAAGGTGCCTGCTGAATGATTTTAGCAGGCACCTTGTTCCGATCACCGCCACCTGCACAGCAGTGATTGGAAATTCTCAAGACGTACGGGTATGTCCTGAGTCCTTAAGTACCTGGACGCCAGGGCATACCCATGAGCCCTGCGTCCCTGAAGGGGTTAATTTCCCTATCACATATGCAGTGCACATGTATCTCACAGCAAATATGGGAATATGTCACCGGCCAAACTAACAACCAGATTGATTATATTAATTTCCCTGTCACGCATAAAGTGCACGTGTATCTCACATCAAAAATATGAATATGTCACCTACCGAAGTAACAGACGGATTAGCGATATTAATTTCCCTGTCATGTATAAAGTGCATGTGTATCTAACACCAAAAATCTGTATATGTCACCCACTGAACTAACAGACAGATTAACTATATTAATTTCCCTGTCATATATGCAGTGCAGGTGGACCTAAAAGCAAGAATGGGTATATGTCACCGGCCGAACTAACAGTCAAATTAACTAAATTAATTTCCCTGTCATATGTGCAGTGCATGTGCATCTCACACCAAAAATGGGCATATGTCACCGGCCGAACTAACAGTCAGATTAACTATATTAATTTCCCTGTCAAGTATAAAATGCATGGGTATCTCACACCAAAAATGGGAATATGTCACCCACTGAACTAACAGACGGATTAACTATATTAATTTTCCTGTCACATATGCAGAGAAGGTGTACCTCACACTAAAAAATCTGTATATGTCACCGGCCGAACTAACAGTCAGATTAACTATATTAATTTCCCTGTCACATATGCAGTGCATGTGTATCTCACACCAAAAATGGGCATATGTCACCAGCCGAACTAAAAGTCAGATTAACTATATTAATTTCCCTGTCACATATGCAGTGCACGTGTATCTCACACCAAAAATGGGTATATGTAACTGGCGAACTAACAGTCAGATTAACTATATTACTTTCCCTGTCACCTATAAAGTGCACGTGTATCTCACACCAGAAATGCGTATATTTACCCACCAAACTAACAGACAGATTAACTATAGTAATTTTCCTGTCACGTAAGCAGTGCAGGTGTACCTCACACTAAAAATGGTAATATGTCACCCACCGAACTAAGAGACATATTAACTATATTAATTTCCCTGTCATGTATAAAGTGCACGTGTATCTCACACCAAAAATGGGTATATGTCACCCATGGAACTAACAGACGGATTAACTATTATTTTTTTGTGTCAGGGGTACAAAAATGGTGCATTGCACCCACCAAAAATCACTATAGGTCACCAACAGAATTAACAGCCAGATGAATTATTATATTTCTTTGTCAGGGGTACAAAGAGGGTGTATTGCACCCACAAAAAGTCATTATACTGTAGGTCACCCACAAAACAAATAGCCAGATTCCTAACAGTCTCCCTCATTTCAGCTGCCTCCTTCCTGTCCCTGCACTACTCAGAGCTGATGGGCGGTGCTACACGGGATTCAGCTTGCATAGAGGCTGGGTCACATGATGCACCGGCCAATCACAACAATGCAACTACTAGACATGGCTGTGATGGCTTCTAAGTGCCCACAGCTTAAAAGCTTGTTGATTGGCTCCTCTGCAGCCCTTCAAAAGCTTTATTAAATGCCTGAACACTGAACTTGAACTCAAACTTTTCTGGCAAACTACGGGTTCGGGTACCCAAACTTGCAAAGTTTGTTACGGACCTAAACTTTACAGTTCAGATTTGCTCAACACTAATGACTATATTTACTGGCAATTGACATTATTGGAGACCTATCCTAGATTTACCACCAAACAGCGCCAATTTGGGTGGTATAATACTAGTACTAAATATGACACTGACAAATTTATCAGAGAATGTTTGCATCTTCATGTGTTTGTTTTTCTACATTAAAAATTTCTCTTCTATTTTGAATTGGCTGTTGCTCCGCAAATTGCGGATCCGAAGAACACTGATACCAGCCGTGTGTAACACTTATTTTGTGGAACGAAACGGCTGTCCCCTAATAGAACAGGCCTATCCTTCTCTGTTATGCGGAACATAATAGGACATTTTCTATTTTATGCAGAACGGCCATGAGGACATGGAATGCATTTCTGTTTTGTTTGTTTTTTTGCAAAAAGAAAACGGAACTGAGATGTACAATAAATACATTCGTGTGCACAAGCTTTATACTTGTCTTCCTGAGTTTAGCTCAAAAACTGCAAATAAAACTGCATGTGGGTGTGTAAACAACCCTTTTAGTGTGAAGACACAAAATCTCTGCCTTCTGGACTGCCGCGTGTGTGAAAATAAGGAAAATGTCAATCTGCAGCTGGAAAAAAACTATTAGGTGAGATTAATATCAGTGGCATAACTAGAAATGACTAGGCCCCAAAGCAAATTTTTGAATGGCCCCCCTAATCCCCCTCCCCAGCAACTTATTTGTAACCCCTTCCTCCCATGCAACACCCACTTGTCTGATTAGTCAAGATTGCTTTCTCAGCCGCTCCGTCCGCTTCCTACAGTGTCTCTGTACAGTATATTATGTCATTGTATAATACTGTTGAGGGGCCCCTGACAATAAAATCTTTTAGTTTCCCTCCTGGATGCACACCTTCTAAGTCCGGGCCCCAAAGCAGCAGCTTCCCCTATACAGTGCCTTGCAAAAGTATTCACCCCTTGACTTTTTTTGTATTTTGGTGCCTCACAACCTGGAATTGACATGGATTGTTTGAGTATTTACATAATTTAATTTACAGAACATGCCCACAACTTTGAAGATGTTTTTGTTTTTTGTTTTTTATTGTGAAGCAAACAACAAAGAAGACAAAATAACAGAAAAAGTCAATGTGGATAACTATTCACCCCCTAAAGTCAATATTTTAGAGTCACCTTTTGCGGCAATCACAGCTCCAAGTCGCTTTAGATAAGTCTCTATGAACTTGCCACATCTTTCCACTGAGATTTTTGCCCATTCCTCCTTGCAAAACTGCTCCAGCTCCTTCAAGTTGGATGGTTTGCGCTTGTGAATAGCAATCTTTAAGTCTGACCACAGATTTTCTATTGGATTGAGATCTGGGCTTTGACTAGGCCATTCCAACACATTAACATTTTTCCCCTTAAACCACTAAAGTGTTGCTTTAGCAGTGTGTTTAGGGTCATTGTCCTGCTTGAAGGTGAACCTCCGTCCTAGCCTCAAATCACGCACAGCGTGGTACAGGTTTTGCTCAAGAATATTTCTGTATTTAGCACCATCCATCTTTCCCCCAACTCTGACCAGTTTCCCAGTCCCAGCTGCTGAAAAACATCTCCATAGCATGATGCTGCCACCACCATGTTTCACTGTGGGGATGGTGTTCTTTGGGTGGTGTGATGTGTTGAGTTTGCGCCAGACATAGCGTTTTATTTGATGGCCAAAACACACAGGTGGACATAATTTCACTAATATGACTTCTGAAGGTAATAGGTTGCACCAGAGCTTTTTATGGGCTTCCTAACAAAGGGGGTGAATACATACATGCCAAGTTTCTATTTTCTTTTTCTAAACAATAGTTTTTTTTTTATATATATATTTTTCTCATTTCACTTCACCAACTTAGACTATTGTGTTCTTATCCATCACATAAAATTCAGATTAGCAAAACATTGAACTTAAGGCTGTAATGTAACAAAACACGAAAAAAGTCAAGGGGGGGTGAATACTGTTGCAAGGCACTGTAGCTACGCCTCTGATTAATATAAAGCAGTTTTGTACAGTTTTTTTGGGGGGAGCGTGATTTAAGGGATTCCCTGGAATTCATTCTTTAATCTTTCTTGATCCAAAGCTCACTGTAGGGAAACATCATGTCACATTGGACCCAGGAATAGTTTCCGGTAGAAACAGCCAAGGTTACTCTAAACAGTTGACACAAGGAAGTAGTTGCAAGAAGGTTAAAACTAATGTGGACTGACAGTGTACCCCTTCACCTATCCATACCCTATTGTATCATTTAACTGTATCTATCTGACAATTATCATGTTTTGCTGATGACATGAGATGCACCACTTCGTACATTGTACTATTGATTATGTCCATATTCTCATAATGTGCATTTAGTTTTCAGTCTATCGTCAGGATATATACATGTACACTATGAACATAATGAATGTTATTCTAAATACACTTCTGCTTAAAGTCGATGGAGTGCAGCACTGGCTGATTATTTGTCATATGTGGGAGCAACTACTGTAAGTTTGGATCCATGTGAACCTTGAAAATAAAGAAAACGTTATACAATGGGGATGCTTAGAACACATTGAAGCAATAGCTAGTGAGAGTGAGGGGCAGAGATACATGCCAAAAATGCTCTTGCTCTGAGCTGGCTAGAAAGCAATGGGAATTAAAGGGTATCTGTCAGCACTTCTGTACCTGTGAAACTTGCTGACCTATTACATGTGTGCTTGGCAGCCGAAGGCATCTGTGTTGGTCCCATGTTCATATGTGCCCACATAGCTGAAAAAAATTCAGTTTTAATATACGCAAATGAGTTTCTGGGAGCAGGGGGCATTGCCTTTAAACCTAGAGGGTCTGCTCTATCTGCAACTGCTGTGCCCTATGCACTTTGATTGACAGGGCCAAGCAGTGAAAATGTCATCACACCTGACTCTAGGCTGTATGATTTTACTGGGTCTGCTGTACTGCTGTGATGTGGCCTTGGATTGATTATGGAGTAAATACCAGTCCAAAGTGATTACAAATAATCCTGTTGAGAAAGGGAAACCTGTAAGTGGTTACAGACCATTGCTAGGTTGTATCTAGTAGCAGCTAATCAACCCAAACACCCTGTAATTGTGACCTGAACTAAATGTAACCAGCCACCTTGCCCATCTAATGAACCCCTGAAAAGAAAACTGATGGATTAACACAGTATATGGGGAAGCAAATCACACTAAGACTATGAATAATATTGTGCACTGACCCATGGCTTACCACTGTGCGAAAATTCACATTGGGACTAATGATTAGAGTTAGCCCTGCAAACTAAAGTATCACCTGATATGTCTGCAGATGAGACATATTGAGACTGTTTGCCTGTTACTGCAACCACCAAGCATAGTGCCTCTGCCAACAACTGTAACCATCAAGTATAGTGTCTTTGCCAAGTAGTTTAACCACCAGTTGTATTGACACTGAGAATAGCTTGCAACTAATTAGCCTGTGCCTTTTTTAAGCAGAGGAGATTGTTACCACCATACCTTGTTCCTATTTAACTTCTTATATCTATGTCAATCACTGCTCTATTCCTGTGTGCATCCCTGAGTTCAGGTCAGAGGTCAAGGGCCAATGCAACCCATAGGGTCTGACCCACTTACATGACATCAATTTGGAAGGGAGAAGATGTTCATAACAATAAACAGTAGTGATGAGCGTGAGGTGCCATATTCGATTTCGCGATATTTCGCAAATATTCGATTGAATATTCGTCATATGTTCGTCAAAATCGAATATTCATCATTATTCTATATAATGCGAATGTTACGCGAATTAAACTTAGAGCTGAGTTCCTAATGGTTGCAACTTGTATTGCTAGAATTGACGAAGATAACGAATATCACGAATATAGCACTATATTCTCAATCTTCGTTATATTCTAGCAATACAACCATTAGGAACTCAGCTCTAAGTTAATTCGCAATGCAAACATATACTCGCATTGCGAATTCAGCTTAAAGCTGGGTTCCTAATGGTTGTATTGATAGAATATATATAACGAATTTCACGAATATAGCACTAAATTCTTAATCTTCGTTATATTCTAGCAACTACCATTAGGAACTCAGCTCTAAGTTTCATTCGCGAAGCGAACATATAATCGCATTGCGAATTGAGCTTAGAGTCAATTCCTAATAGTTTTATTGCTAGAATATAACGAAGATGACAAATATCACGAATTCACGAATATAGCACTATATTCTTAATCTTCGTTATATTCTAGCAATACAACCATTAGCAACTCAGCTCTGTTTCATTAGCGAAGTGAACATATAATCGCATTGCGAATTGAGCTTAGAGCAAAGTTCCTAATGGTTGTATTGCTAGAATATAACAAAGATGACGAATATCACAAATTCCCGAATATAGCACTATATTCTCAATCTTTGTTATATTCTAGCAACAACCAATAGCAACTCAGCTCTAAGTTTCATTCGCGAAGCGAACATACACTCGTATTGCGAATTGATCTTAGAGCCAAGTTCCTAATGGTTGTATTGCTAGAATATAACGAAGATGACGAACATCACGAATTCACGAATATAGCACTATATTCTCAATCTTCGTTATATTCTTTTTTTTTTTTTTTTTTTTTTTTTGGAGAAGCGGCTTCACCCAGCAGAGGACTAATGGAATGGAGGTGCTCACCTAGTTGCCTTCACCCCAAGGTGTACAAATAGATACTCACAACACTTGATCGATTCAAGGGGCACACTCCAACATCAGGATCATACGTTTAATTCAATTCAATATAAAACCACAATATAAGACACTATTAAAACGTAGCTCACTGAAAGCTCACACTTGAAATAGCTAGCTGCCATATATCTTCATATCAGTGATGTCGTGAACCTGTGCACAATGTTAGTCAGTAGCTCAACTGATAAGTGATGTAAAATGAGCAAAATGTGCAAATGTGCAAACTTGCTAAAACCTGATAAAACTTGCCAAAGGAGGATTAGTAGTTCAACGTCTCTTGGTAGGATAGCTATATTGTCTGGCCGTGTAGATACGGGTGATAACAGCTGCAACAGGTAGTAATAAAGTTCCAATATTAGTCCGATAGTTCGCGTATTACGGGCACTTGCTACTCCTCTAGAAGAAGGAGCGTGCAGCCTTCGCCGCGCATGCTATCCTCAACACACGCGTCCCACGTGGTGAGTCTCCGCGGCGCCCTGACGCGAACGAGCGGGTAGAGCGCTCAGGGAGGATCGCTGCTTCAGGCACGTCGGCTTATGTTGCTATGGACGGTGCAATATTCATTCCATACGGGACCAGATGTGAAGATAAGTGGCTAGAATGGATATAACGATTTCGAGTGGGCGTGTCTCTCGATAATCCTACACGATTAACCGTCCTGTGATTTGATTTCTACCAGGAGTCGGGCCCAGGCTGTGATGCAGGAAGCAGTAGCCTGGAGCCCGACTCCTGGTAGAAATCAAATCACAGGACGGTTAATCGTGTAGGATTATCAGAGAAGGACACGCCCCACTCAGAAATCGTTATATCCATTCTAGCCACTTATCTTCACATCTGGACCCGTATGGAATGGAATATTGCGACCGGTGCCTATAGACAACATAGAAGCCGAGGGCGCTAGGACCTGGAAGCAGCGATCCTCCCTGAAGCGCTCTAACCCGCTCCCCTTCCGGTCACGTGGGACGCCACGGGAAGACCTACACCACGTGGGACGCCAGTGGTGTTGGGGATAACGCACGCGGGAAGGCTGCACGAATTCCTTCTTCTAGAGGGAGGTAAGCAAGTGCCCGTAATAGCACGAACTATCGGACTAATATTGGAACTTTATTTTACTACCTGTTGCAACTGTTATCACCCCGTATCTACAACTTGGCCAGACAATATAAGCTATCCCTACCAAGAGACGTTGAACTACTAATCCTCCTTTGGCAAGTTTTTATCAAGGTTTTAGCAAGTTTGTAATTTGCACAATTTGCACATTTTGCTCATTTTGCACAATTCACTTATCAGTTGGGCGCTACTGACCTAACATTTTGTGCACAGGTTCACGCATATTTGCACTGATATGAAGATATATGGTAGCTAGCTATTTTAAGTGTGGGCTTTTCGAGTGAGCTTCGTTATATTCTAGCAATACAACCATTAGCAACTCAGCTTTAAGTTTTATTCACAAAGCGAACATATAATCGCATTGCCAATTGATCTTAGAGCTAAGTTCCTAATGCTGTATTGCTAGAATATAACTTATATCGCAATGTGAATAATTCAGGTTATATTAATCGCATTGCGATTACAACTTAATCAAATGTGTAAGATCGTGATCTCACATCCAACAGTACATTTTAGCATGGAGGCGTTCCCATGCACACGGGAAGTCGGCAGAAGCGGCACTGGTCATTGACTGGAGAGGGCAGGGAGCCAGGAATCCTCCAGACTGGTAAGAACAGCTTTTGGGAAGCGGGAAGAGCAACAAGATTAACAGCTAAAAAATAAAAAAAATAAACAATATTCGAAATAGCGAATATATACCACTATATTCTCAATATTTGCCAATTATCGAAGTTGCAATATTCGCGATAAAAAATCGTTATTCGAATATTCGCGCTCAACACCAATAAACGGGCCAAAGTTGGGGCAGGTGGAGTCTAGGCAACACAATAGACTAGCAACAGATTAGGGTAGATATGAGTCAAGTAAAGCAAGACATGTAATAAGCCTGGTTAGTAACAGAGTCAACAAATAGAAGGATACATTTGCACTAGAACCTAAGAATCCTTTTGGATCAGGTACTGATCGATGGGGAAAGGCTCTCAAGGATCTCAAAAAGTCTGGGGCAACAAGTCTGGGAGGAACACTGTAATCCTGTAATCACCGTGGGTGCTAAAGGCAACACCACAGTTCCTAGGCTAGCCACAGGGGACCAGCATTGGGCAGAATGTCGAGCAGGGATACTGGTATAGAGTAGGAGTAGTAGAATAGTTGTAGTGAACAGGAGTAGAGTAACAGCAGCAACCATGAGAAGGGCTGAAGCTGGTGAGAGTGATGGTACTAAAAGAAGAATAAAAGAAAAACAAATACTGCTCTTTGGAGCTACTCTTTGCTAAAAAAAGGATTAATCTAATAATCAAGAACTATACCGCATGGTAACTCAGTAGAAGCTACATTGATATGAGATGTCGGTATTTAAGGTCAGAAATTTGTCAAATCCTGTTCACTCATAACTGGCTGCTAAATTAAAAAGATGCAGATAGAAAATGATCAAAATATAAAAAGCAAATGAGCACTAACTTTATTCTATTCATAGTCACTCCATTGTGTTCAAAATCACGTAGAAACTAAAGAGCACATGCAATTCAGACCTTCATTCCATGCAAATTGCAAATTGCTGCCATACAGATCTTTGTCTGTGCTAATTAAGGATAACAGTTTATTTCAAGAAAAGGGTATGCCCCTATCACAGTTTTCTGGACTTGCCATTAAGTCTTGAAAGTTTCCATGACAACGCAACATAATTTAATATTATTCGCCAAGTTGAGAATTGCTACTTGTCACTCCAGCCAGTTTATTTTTATTGATTAGAAATAGACTGATTGGCACCCTAACTCTACAGTGCAGAGGATTCCTACTGATAAATAGACCAAGGCTGACTAACTTAACTAGGAAAGGTCACATTTAACACTCTGGGGCTCAATAACTCGGCTAGAACATTTCCCGGTGGGGATGCCATTCAGCACCCTAAATTTGAAATCGCCTATTGAGATTAATTTAACTAAAAAAAAAAAAAAAAAGTTCACTGAACCCCAACCGACAACTAATGGTCAGGGAAACTCATTTGAAGGTAGGAGTCCACAGGTTTTCAGCTATAGAAAGGAAGGCTGCAGCCCAAATTGCTGTTAAATGGAACTCCCTGCAGTGCCCTGAAAGCAGCGACTCTTTTGTCACTATTCTTCCTGCACAGGTGCACAGATCATGGCTGTAAATTGGTGCCAAGTAGGTTTCCTCCCTGAGATGTTGGGCAGATTTCATGCTGAAGTGCTTTTTTTTTAATTGCTCTCCTACAGCAGTCACTTGTGCCATTTCAGCCACCGAAGTAATCATCTCACACTAGATAGACTCGAAATTCACTCATGACTTTCTTCCTCCTTCCCCCACCTTGCTCTTTCTTTGTTAGATGACCACCTGTAGCTTTTAATTAATCTCACCAGCAGCTGCTGCCTGTCTGACGTGAAGTGTAGGTGTAAGGAGCCAGGAAAGAAGGCTGCACAGGGACAAGAAAATTCCATATGGTACTGTGTATAGATGCATTGTCTGCTGGGGTATGTGATATTCCTCATGGCCACTGAGGATGATCCTGAAAATGTGGAGAAGACAGATTGGGGGATGAAAATAACTGTAGGCTTGAAGTGTCCACCCACAGGCACTAGGGTTCTTTACTTACAATACAAGAAACCCCCCACTGCAAGCGTTACCAGCTGTACCTCATTTGCACCTGAAAGGAGAATAACTTGAAATGTCTTTTGTTTCTTGCTACATTGTATGAAGTTTGTTTCCTCCAAGAGATATTGCAGTACAGGATGTTATTACCATGAAGGCTTGAAGAGGTTTCGGTGTTCAACAGAATAATCATCTCCAACACCGGTAGGCAATGAGAGATGCACTGTGCAGAGTCGACTAAGGAATATGCAGGCTGGGCTGAAATATGTCAATTTTAATGAATAATTTATTTTTTTTCCTCTAGCCTATTTGCTTATACATACAGAATCGGTCTTTATTGTAGCCTACTGGAAAGAGGTGATTGAAATCTCAGTACACTGCAGAAGTAGAATATTGCAGCTGTTGAACACTGAAATGAATTGGCACCATGCAGATACACGTGTTGGTATAATGAACACAGTGCGTCCAATATCCAAGTCAAGGAATTGGAATACATATATAGTAATATATGTAAATATATAGTAGTGTTGATCGAGCCCCAAAGTGTTCGGGTGCTCGTGTCGAACACCTCGGGATGCTGGGGTGCTCTACCGAGCACCCGAGCACAATAGAAGTCAATGGGAGAACTCGAACATTAAACCAGGCATCCCCTGCTCTGAAGAGGGAAGGGTGTCTGGTTCATAGGAAAAGGTCAGAAATTGATGGAAACACCACCGGAATGGTTCGGGAACAGCATGGGGAGGATGTCTGGATGCATCTTGGACTCCCAGGTTACTGCTGGGAACGATATTGTCCAAGTAGTATGCCACTTTTACAGACTGACAATAATACACACAAAACCAAAGATAAAATCGATTTTAGAGGAAAAATTGTTAGGAAACATTTTTTCCTGTATATATACTTGTATATAAAGTGCAAGTGCTGTCAAAAATAACAAGGAAGAGGCACTCCGATACAACCTGTATATCACATAATGGAGGGCCTCAATCACATTGTAGTACTTGTTCAGGTAGTGGGACTCCTACACTCATAAAGCCTATGCACTAAGTGAAAGGACTTTCAAAAATTACAATAAACCGGCACTCCAATACTACTTTTATTACACATAAAGGAAGACATCATAGATGATTGATGACCTGCAGGTGACCCTCTAAAACATTACGGGCGAGGACCTGCTGCTGAGCTGACCATCTAAAACATTAGGGGTGAGGGTCTGCTGCAGAGCTGACTCTCTAAAACATTAGGGGCGAGTGCCTGCTGCTGATCTGAGCATCAAAAAATTATGGGTGAGTGCCTGCTGCTAAGCTGACCATTGAAAAATGTATGGGCGAGTGCCTGCTGCTTAGCTAACCATTGAAAAAATTATGGGCGAGGGCCTGCTGGTGAGCTGACCCTGTAAAATATTATGGTTGGGGGTCTATTGGTGAGCTGACCCTCTAAAAGATTGTAGGTGATTGCCCTCTGGTGAGATGACCCTGTAAAACATTATGGTTGAGGATCTGCTGGTGAGCTGACCCTCTAAAACATTATATGCGAGGACCTGCCGGTGAGCTGACCCTCTAAAACATCACATGCGAGGGCCTGCAGGTGAGCTGACCTTCTAAAAGATTGTAGGTAAGGGCCTGCTGCTGAGCTGACCCTCTAAAATATTACATGCAAGGGCCTGCAGGTGAGCTGACCTTCTAAAAGATTGTAGGTGAGGGCCTGCTGGTGAGCTGACCCTCTAAAACATTACATGCGAGGGCCTGAAGGTGAGCTGGCCCTCTAAAAGACTGTAGGTGAGGGCCAGCAGGTAAGCTGACCCTCTTAAAGATTGTAGGTGGGGGCCTGCTGATGAGCTGACCCACTAAAACATTACATGCGAGGGCCTGCAGGTGAGCTGACCTTCTAAAAGATTGTAGGTGAGGGCTTGCAGGTGAGCTGACCCTCTAAAAGATTGCAGGTGAGGGCCTGCTGGTGAGCTGACCCTCTAAAACATTACATGCGAGGGCCTGCAGGTGAGCTGACCCTTTAAAAGATTGTAGGTGAGGGCCTGCTGGTGAGCTGACCCTCTAAAACATTATATGTGAGGGCCTGCAGGTGAGCTGACCCTCTACAACATTTGGAGGGAGGGCAGACTAATAAGCATGTTGATATTATGGAAGAGGAGGAGGACGAGAAATGGAAGATTGAACTATATACCCTTTTTTGTGGTGGAAGGAGTGCATGGGAAAATAGTGTATTCAGTACATTATAAAAAACACATTTAAAGTGCCTTTATGTTCAGCTGCTTTCCTCTGGTGGAGTTGAGAAGTCAGGGGCAATCCAGGGGCTTGTTCATTTTTATAAGTCAACCTGTCGGCATTTTCAGTTGACAGGTGGATGCTCTTATTAGTTGTTATGCCCCCAGCAGCACTAAATATCCGCTCTGATAAAACGCTGGCTGCAGGGCAGGCCAGCACCTCCAACGCGTAGAGCGCCAGTTCGTGCCACTTGTCCAGCTTGGACACCCAGTAGTTGTATGACACAGAGGGATCATTGAGGACACTGACACGGCCTGCTACATACTCCTTCACCATCTTCCAAAATTTTCCCCTCTTTGTGACACTAGGCACATCATGGTAAGGGTGCTGGCGAGGTGTCATGAAACTATCCCAGGCTTTGGAGAGTGTTGCCCTGCCTCTGTTGGAACTGCTGTGTGTTCCCTTCGTCTCCCCTCCTCGGTTGCCCAAGGAACTACGTACTCTGCCCCCAGCGTTGTCAGCTGGAAATTTTTAGAGCAATTTTTCCACAAGGACTTTCTGGTATTTCCTCTCCACCACAGGAATGAGTGATGAGAAGTTCTCTTTGTAGCGAGGGTCGAGAAGAGTGAACAACCAGCAATCGGTGTTGTCCAAAATACGTAAAACGCGTGGTTCACGAGAGAGGCAGCCTAACATAAAGTCAGCCATGTGTGCCAGAGTCCAAACAGGCAAGACTTCGCTGTCATCATCAGGAGGATGACTCTCAATCTCATCATCCTCTTCCTCCTCTTCTGCCCATCTATGCTGAACAGATGGAATTAAACTTCAATGGGTACTACCCTCTGTAGGGGAGGCAACCATCTCCTGCTCCTCCTTCTCCTCTTCATCATGTAATTTGCGCTGAGAAGACGAACTGAGGGTGGTCTGGCTATCACCCTGTGTAACGCCTTCCCCCATTTCCACCTCTTCCACATGCAAAGCGTTGGCCTTAATTGTGAGCAGCGAACATTTGAGTAGACACAGAAGTGGTATGGTGATGCTGATAATAGTGTTATCGCCACTTCACCACGCTTGTGAAGAGCAGAAGCTGACTGGAAAGGCAACGACAATGTTGCAGCTGGTATTCCACTACTGCCCTCTGCTGCTCACAAAGCCTGGCCAACATGGGGAACGTTGAGTGCCAGTGCATACTCACGTCGCACAACAGTCGGGGAGCTGGCAATTGTAAGCGCTGCTGCAGAGTTGACAGACCGGCGGAAGCTGTAGATGACTTGCGGAAATGTGCACACACGTAGATTTTTGAGAAACCGCTGAACCACTAAGTTGAAGTCGTGGGCTAGGCCTGGGATGTGTTTGTGCTTGCCGAGCTCCGAAGCTGCCACCATGTTTAAGCCATTATCAGACACAACCATGCCTGGTTGTAGGTTGAGTGGCAAGAGCCACAGCTCAGTCTGGTCCCTTATACCCTGCCACAGCTCTGGGGTGGTGTGCTGTATGTCACCTAAGCAGATCAGCTTAAGCATGGCCTGTTGACGATTCCACGCTGCAGTGCTACACTGCCTCCAGCTACTGACTAATGACTGACTGGTGCTGCAAGAGGATAAATCTGAGGTGGAAATGAAGGAGGAGGTGGAGGAGGAGAAGTGGGGGTTGGAGCCACTAATGTAGGTGATGACAGAAACTGTGATGGAATTATGGCCCGCAATCCTTGTCGTCAGTAGATCCTGTGCCATCCCAGGGTACGACTAGCTCCCGGCCTCCACAACGTTCACCCAGTGTGCCGCCAAGGAAATGTAGCATCCCTGGCCGAAAGCACTTGTACATGTGTCAGTAGTTAAGTGGACCTTCCCAGTAACTGCGTTGGTCAGGGCACGCGTGATGTTATGGGACACATGCTGGTGTACGGCGGGCACGGCTCACCGTGAAAAATAAAGGCGACTGGGGACTGCAAAACGAGGGATGGCCGCCGACATCAGGCTGCGGAAGGCCTCAGTGTCCACAAGCCTAAATGGCAACATTTCCAGTGCCAGTAATTTGGAAAGTTGCGCTTTTAGTGCTATGGCCTGTGGGTGGGTGGCTGGGTATTTGCGCTTGCATTCAAATGCCTGGGATAAGGACATTTGTGCGCTGCGCTGGGACACGAAAGTGGATGTGGTCACTGATGGTGCTTGCAAAGGTCCAGGTGCAGGGCGGGAGGCATCCGGGCCTAAACCTTCGACAGGGGATTGGCCAGCAAATAACTCAAGGGAAGATGAGGCAGTGGTGTGACCCACAGATACAGATTTTGGACCCAGGTGTTCGGTCTGCCTATTACGGTGCTTTGATGCCATGTGGCGGATCATGCTGGTGGTGGTGAGATTGCTAGTGTTTACGCCCCTGCTCATTTTTGTATGTCACAGGTTGTAAATGACAATTCTTTTGTCGTCCGCACTTTGCTCTAAAAAGTGCCAGACTGGGGAACAGTTGCGGGTCTGTTTGGTGTGGCCCACCTTCTCCCTTTTGCCACCCCACTGCCTCTTCCAGCCTCTTGCTATGCTGCAGATCCCTCCCCCTCTGTACTGCTGTCCTCGCTCGGCTTGCTACCTTCCCAGGTTGGATCAGTGACTTCATCGTCCACCACCTCCTCTTCCGTTTCCTCACTCATCCTCCTGACTTGTTGACCTAACAACAACCTCAGTTATTGATAACAGTGTCTAATCCTCATCATCAACCTCTTGACACACTGATTGCCGTTGACTTATTGGCAACTGTGTCTCATCATCATCATCCACCTCGTGAAACACTAATTGCCCTCCCCACCGTCATCTTCTTGTGACTGTGGATGCTCAAGAGTTTGGGAATCAGTGCACAATATCTTATGTCTCTCTTCAAGCGGGCTTGACGAGAGGCCCAAATGAAGGAATGGCGATGAAAAGAACGCCTTGGAATATCCAAGTGTGGGATCACTTGTTTAGCAAGACTCTCCATGGTGGACGGAAGGCGGATCAGGCTGAGGATTGTTTTGACCAGACTCTTGGCTACTGAGACTGGACTTGGTGGAAGACAGTTTGGTGCTTAACTGACTGGAAGCATTATCTCCTGCAATCCAACCGACCACCTGGTCACACTGGTCTGACTTCAAGAGCATTGTCCTGCGCCACCCTGGAAACTGGGACATGAAGCTAGGTATCGTGGATGATTGTTTTTCTTGTGCTCTGGCAGCAGGCACTGTTTCAATGCGCCCAGGGCCACGGCCTCTGCATGCACCATCAACATCACGGCCACTTTCCTGTCCCTTACTGCTCGCCTTCTTCATATTAAATGTCCAAGTCAGACCAGTGCGAACAGTTGGTCGGTTGGATTGCTGAAGAAAATGCTTCCATTCAGTTAAGCATCACCCTCTCGTCCAGTCTCTGTAGCCAAGAGTCTGGTCAACCGAATCCTCACTCTGATCATCCTTCCTCCCACCATGGAGAGGCTTGACAAATGAGTGATCCTACACTCGGATATTCCGAGGAGCTCTTTCCAGTGCCACTATTAGATTTGGCCCTCGAGCCCAGCACGCTTGAAGAGGTACCTGAGATATTGTGCCCTGATTCCCAACCTTTTAAGCCTTCAGTCTCAAGAAGATGACGGTGGTGAACGGCAATCATTCTTTCATGAGGTGGATGATGATGAAACACAGTTGTCAATCACTGAGATTGTGGTTAGGTCGAGTCAGGAGGATGAGCAGAGTGAGAAAGTGGAAAAGGAGGTGGTGGACGATGAGGTCACTGACCCAACATGGGAAGGTGAAATGCCGAGCGAGGACAGCAGTACAGAGGGGAAGGGATCCGCAGCACTGCAGCAGTCTGGAAGAGGCAGTGAGTTTAAAAAGGGAGAAGTCGTCCAACACCGAACAGGCCCGCAACCGTTACACCGAGCATCCCCATGCGTAAATCTACCTTGCCAAGGGGTAGGTCTTCTGCAGTATGGCGCTGTTTGAGCAAAGTGCAGAAGACAAAAGAGTGGTAGTTTGCAACCTGTGCCATACCAAAATGAGCCGGGGCATGACCACATGGCATCCAAGCACCCTTATAAGTGGGCTGAACACCTGGGTCCACAATCTGGGTCTACGGGTCACACCACTGCCTCCTCTTCCCCTGTGTTACACACTGCTGGCCAATCTTCTGTCGAAGGCGCAGGCCCGGATGCCCCTCGCCCTGCACCTGGACCTTCGCATGAACCATCAGCAACAACATCCACTTCCCTGTCCCAGCACAGCATCCAAATGTCGATAACATAGGGATTTGAACGCAAGCGCAAATAACCATACCAACCCACCCACCCACAGGCCATAGCACTAAATGCGCAACTTTTGAAATTACTGGCCCTTGAAATGTTGCCATTTAGGCTTGTGGACACTGAGGCCTTCCGCAGCCTGATGTCGGCGGCCGTCCCTCGGTACGCAGTCCCCAGCCGCCATTATTTTTCACTGTGTGCCGTGCCCGCCTTACACCAGCATGTGTCCGAGAACATCACCCGTGCCCTGACCAACGCACTTACTGGGAAGGTCAATTTCACCACGGACACATGGACAAGTGCTGGTGGCCAGGGACACTACATATCCCTGACCGCAACCTTGGTGAATGTTGTGCAGGCCGGGAGTGAGTCATACCATGGGATAGCACAGGCGCTACCCACGCCCAAGATTGCGGGCCCTAATTCCATCACTGGCTCCAACCCCCACTTCTCCTCCTCCGCCACCTTCTCCTTTACTTCAACCTCCAGCAACAGTCAGCCATCAGTCGCTAGCTGGAAGCAGTGTAGCACTGCAGTGGGAAAGCATCAACAGGCCGTGCTGAAGCTGATCTGCTTAGGGGGCAAACAGCACATCGCCACAGAGCTGTGGCAGGGTATAAGGGACAAGACCGAGCTGTGGCTCTCGCCACTCAACCTACAACCCAACCAGGCATGGTTGTGTCTGACAATGGCTGTAACTTGGTGGCGGCTTTGGAGCTCGGCAACCTGACACACATCCCATGCCTAGCCCACGTCTTAAACTGAGTGGTTCAGCGGTTTATCAAAACCTACCCCAATTTGCAAGAGCTACTAGTGAAGGTGCTCTGCATTTGTGCCCATTTCCGCAAGTCGTCCACAGCTTCAGCCAGTCTGTCAACGCTGCAACAGCGCTTGCGGCTTCCAGCTCACCAACTGTTGTGAGACGTGAGCATGTGCTGGAACTCCACGTTCTACATGTTGGCCAGGATTTGTGAGCAGCAGAGGGCAGTTGTGGAATACCAGCTGCAACATGGTCATCACCTTTCGAGTCAACTGCCACTATTCACAAGTGAGGAGAGGGCATTGATGTCATACATATGTAAGGTTTTAAAAAACTGATGAATCCATACAGATGTTTAGTGGCGATAACGCTATTATCATCGTAACCATCCCACTGCTGTGTCTACTCAAACAATCGCTGCTCACAATGAAGGAGGATGCTCTGAATGTGGCAGATGAGGAAATGGGGGAGGACATTAAGCAGGGTGATAGCCAGACCACCCACAGTTCGTCTTCTCAGCGTAAATTGGACCATGAAGAGGAGGAGGAGGAGCTGGAGACAGTTGCCTCTGCTACAGAGGGTAGTACCCATGGAACCTTAATTGCATCTGTTCAGAGTGGATGGGCAAAATAGGAGGAGGATGAGGAGATGTAGAGTCATCCTGATGTCGACATCAACGTCTTGAATGTTGGTACTCTGGCACACATGGCTGACTTCATGCTAAGCTGCCTTTCACGCGACCCTGGCGTTATGTGCATTTTAAATAACACGGATTACTGTGTTCACCCTTCCTGACACCCGCTACAAAGAGAACTTCTCATCTCTCATTCCTGTGGTGAAGAGGACGAGTAAAACGGTGCAATACCGGAAGGTACTTGTTGAGAGATTGCTCCAAAATTTTCCATCTGACAACGTGGTCGGCAGTGTCCCTTACTTCCTTAGGCAACCGAGAAAGGGAAACAAGGGGAACACACAGCAGTTCCAACAAAGGCAGGGCAACACTCTCCAAGGCATGGGACACTTTCATGACACCCCGTCAGCAACCTCACCCTGAAGTGCGGCATAGTGGTACAATGAGGGAAACATTTTGGAAGATGGTGAAGGAATCATAGCAGACCATGTCAGCCTCCTAAATGATCCCTCCGTGCCTTACAACTACTGGGTGTCAAAGCTGGACACGTGGCGCGAACTTGCGCTCTATGCCTTGGAGGTGCTGGCTTGCCCTGCCACCAGCGTTTTGTCTGAGCGTGTATTTAGTGCTGCTGGTGGCATTATAACAGATAAGCGTATTCTCTTGTCCACTGGCAATGCTGACAGGTTGACTCAGATAAAAATAAACAAGGCCTTGATTGCCCCTGACTTCTCAACTCCACCAGAGGAGAGCTGAGCTGATGATAAACATAAAGGCAATTTCAATCTATCATTTATAATGTACTCAATCTACTGTAGTGTATTCCCATGCACCTTTTCCACCACAAAAAAAGAGTATATGGTTGAATCTTGTTTTCTCCTTCTCCTCATCCAGATTGTATATATTCCCTCCACTGTAATTTTTTTTATAGGGTCAGCTCAACTGCAGGCCCTCAACTCCAATTTTTTTATAGGGTCAGCTCAGCTGCAGGCCCTCAACTCAAATTTTTTATAGGGTCAGCTGAACAGCATGCATTTATATATAATGTTTTAGAGCATCATTTGAACAGCATGCACTCGCATATAATGTTTTAGAGCATCAGCTGAACAGCTTGCACTCGCATATAATGTTTTTGAGCGTCATTTGAACAGCATGCACTCGCATATAATGTTTTAGAGCATCAGCTGAACAGCATGCACTCGCATATAATGTTTTAAAGTGTCATTTGAACAGCATGCACTCGCATATAATGTTTTAGAGCATCAGCTGAACAGCATGCACTCGCATATAATGTTTTAGAGCATCATTTGAACAGCAGGCATTCGCGTATAATGTTTTAGAGCATCAGCTGAACATCATGCTCTCGCACATAATGTTTTAGAGCATCAGCTCACCTGCAGGCACTCGCATATAATGCTTTAGAGTGTCAGCTCACTAGCAGGCACTCGCATATAATGTTTTAGAGCGTCAGCTCACCAGCAGGCTCTCACCCCTAATGTTTTAGAGGGTGAGCTCAGCAGCAGGCCCTCGTCCCTAATGTTTTAGAGGGTCACCAGCAGACCCTTGCTCCAAATATTTTTGAGAGTCACCAGCAGGCCACCAATCATAATTTTTTAAGGGTGTGTATGAAACCCTCCTTTATGTGTAATACAGGATGTATTGTAGTGTCGGTTCCTTGAAATTTTTGGCAGCCCTTTCGCTTAGTGCATAGACCTTATGAGTAGTGTTGAGCGAACAGTTCGAGCATCGTTCGGGTTCGTACCGAATTTTGGGGTGTCCGGGACACGGACCCGAACCCGGACATTTTCAAAAAAGTTCGGGTTCGGGTCCGTTGTTCGGCGATTTCTTCCCGCTTTCTGAAGGGCTGCACAGCAGCCAATCAGCTAGCGTTTTACTTCTTGCCCTAAGAGCCCATCACAGCCATGCCAACTAATGGCATGGCTGTGATTGGCCAAGTGCAGCATGTGACCCAGCCTCTATTTAAGCTGGAGTCACATAGCGCCGCACGTCACACTGCTCTGATTAGTGTAGGGAGAGGACGCAGCTTCTGTCAGGGCGAGATTAGGCAGGGTAAAGTCAGCAACAGCACCTAATGAACGGATCGATCTACAGCTGTGAATGATTAAACTTCTGCTAGTTACTTGCTCACTGGTTTTTAGGCTGCACAGAGCGTTTTTCTGTCACTTATTTTCTGGGTTGATAGGCGGCCATTTTGTGACTTGTGGTGCACCAGAAGAAGCTGCCACCAAGTCCATCAATCCATCAATACTAGTTTTTTTTTGCTATCTCCTACATCAAGGGCTTGGCTGTGCTAATTGTCACCCCTAGAAACTCAGGATAGCAATTTCTATATTTTATTAAGGGGTTAAATACAATTGCCCAAATACCAATCCCCTAAATCTGGTGTTCCAGCTTTGGCTAGACAAGTATAATACTGTCTGCTGTCTGGCAAAGGATAGATTATTTTCTGTGGTGAAATTCAATTGCCAAAATAGCAAAAACATAAATCAGTGGTTTCAGCTGTGGCTGGCAAAATAGAATAGTGTCCGCCAAAACATATATTTTGTTCTGGGTTGAAATTAATCTGCCAAAATAGCAATACGCTGAATCTGGTGTACCAGCTGTTGCAGGCCAGATTTCATAGTGTCTGCCAAAACATATATTTTGTTCTGGGGTGAAATTAATCTGCCAAAATAGCAATACCCTGAATCTGGTGTCCCAGCTGTTGCAGGCCAGATTTCATAGTGTCCGCCAAAACATATATTTTGTTCTGGGGTGAAATTAATCTGCCAAAATAGCAATACCCTGAATCTGGTATCCCAGCTGTTGCAGGCCAGGATTTATAGTGTCCGCCAAAACAAATATTTTGTTCTGGGGTGACATTCAATTGCCAAAATAGCAATACCCTGAATCTGGTGTCCCAGCAGTTGCAGGCCACGTTTCATAGTGCCCGTCAAAACATATATTTTGTTCTAGGGTGAAATTCAATTGCCAAAAGAGCAATACCCTGAATCTGGTGTCCCAGCTGTTGCAGGCCATATTTCATAGTGTCCGCCAAAACATATATTTTGTTCTGGGGTGAAATTAATCTGCCAAAATAGCAATACCCTGAATCTGGTGTCCCAGCTGTTGCAGGCCAGATTTCATAGTGTCCGCCAAAACATATATTTTGTTCTGGGGTGAAATTCAATTGCCAAAATAGCAATACCATAAATCAGTGGTTTCAGCTGTGGCTGGCAAAATAGAATAGTGTCCGCCAAAACATATATTTTGTTCTTTGGTGAAATTAATCTGCCAAAATAGCAATACCCTGAATCTGGTGTCCCAGCTGTTGCAGGCCAGATTTTATAGTGTCTGCCAAAACATATATTTTGTTCTGGGGTGAAATTAATCTGCCAAAATAGCAATACCCGGAATCTGGTGTCCCAGCTGTTGCAGGCCAGATTTCATAGTGTCCGCCAAAACATATATTTTGTTCTGGGGTGAAATTCAATTGCCAAAATAGCAATACCATAAATCATTGGTTTCAGCTGTGGCTAGCGAAATAGAATAGTGTCCGCCAAAACATAAATTTTGTTCTGGGGTGAAATTAATCTGCCAAAATAGCAATACCCTGAATCTGGTGTCCCAGCTGTTGCAGGCCAGATTTCATAGTGTCTTCCAAAACATATATTTTGTTCTGGGGTGAAATTAATCTGCCAAAATGGCAAAACCCTGAATCTGGTGTCCCAGCTGTTGCAGGCCAGATTTCATAGTCTCCGCCAAAACATATATTTTGTTCTGGGGTGAAATTCAATTGCCAAAATAGCAATACCATAAATCAGTGGTTTCAGCTGTGGCTGGCAAAATAGAATAGTGTCCGCCAAAACATATATTTTGTTCTGGGGTGAAATTAATCTGCCAAAATAGCAATACCCTGAATCTGGTGTCCCAGATGTTGCAGGCCAGATGTCATAGTGTCCGCCAAAACATATATTTTGTTCTGGGGTGAAATTCAATTGCCAAAATAGCCATACCATAAATCAGTGATTTCAGCTGTGGCTGGCAAAATAGAATAGTGTCCGACAAAACATATATTTTGTTCTGGGGTGAAATTAATCTGCCAAAATAGCAATACCCTGAATCTGGTGTCCCAGCTGTTGCAGGCCAGATTTCATAGTGTCCGCCAAAACATATATTTTGTTCTGGGGTGAAATTAATCTGCCAAAATAGCAATACCCTGAATATGGTGTCCCAGCTGTTGCAGGCCAGGATTCATAGTGTCCGCAAAAACACATATTTTGTTCTGGGGTGACATTCAATTGCCAAAATAGCAATTCCCTGAATCTGGTGTCCCAGCTGTTGCAGGCCACGTTTCATAGTGTCCGTCAAAACATATATTTTGTTCTGGGGTGAAATTAATCTGCCAAAATAGCAATACCCTGAATCTGGTGTCCCAGCTGTTGCAGGCCAGATTTCATAGTGTCCGCCAAAACATATATTTTGTTCTGGGGTGAAATTCAATTGCCAAAATAGCAATACCATAAATCAGTGGTTTCAGCTGTGGCTGGCAAAATAGAATAGTGTCCGCCAAAACATATATTTTGTTCTTTGGTGACATTAATCTGCCAAAATAGCAATACCCGGAATCTGGTGTCCCAGCTGTTGCAGGCCAGATTTCATAGTGTCCGCTAAAACATATATTTTGTTCTGGGGTGAAATTCAATTGCCAAAATAGCAATACCATAAATCAGTGGTTTCAGCTGTGGCTGGCAAAATAGAATGGTGTACGCCAAAACATATATTTTGTTCTGGGGTGAAATTAATCTGCCAAAATAGCAATACCCTGAATCTGGTGTGCCAGCTGTTGCAGGCCAGATTTCATAGTGTCTGCCAAAACATATATTTTGTTCTGGGGTGAAATTAATCTGCCAAAATAGCAATACCCTGAATCTGGTGTCCCAGCTGTTGCAGGCCAGATTTCATAGTGTCCGCCAAAGCATATATTTTGTTCTGGGGTGAAATTCAATTTTCAAAATAGCAATACCATAAATCAGTGGTTTCAGCTGTGGCTGGCAAAAAAGAATAGTGTCCGACAAAACATATATTTTGTTCTGGGGTGAAATTAATCTGCCAAAATAGCAATACCCTGAATCTGGTGTCCCAGCTGTTGCAGGCCAGATTTCATAGTGTCCGCCAAAACATATATTTTGTTCTGGGGTGAAATTCAATTGCCAAAATAACAATTACCTGAATCTAGTGGTCCCAGCTGTTGCAGGCCAGAATTATAATAGTGTCCGCCAAAACATATATTTTGTTCTGGGGTGAAGTTCAATCTGCCAAAATAGCAATACCATAAATCGTGAGTTATCCCAGCTGTTGCATGAGCACAGATTTCATAGTGTCCGCCAAAACATACATTTTGTTCTGGGTGAAATTAATCTGCCAAAATAGCAATACCCTGAATCTGGTTGTCCCAGCTGTTGCAGGCCAAGATTTCATAGTGTCCGCCAAAACTATATATTTTGTTCTGGGGTGAAATTCAATCTGCCAAAATAGCAATACCCTGAATCTGGGTTCCCAGCTGTTGCAGGCCAGATTATCATAAGTATCGCCAAAACATATATTTTGTTCTGGGGTGAAATTAATCTGCCAAAATAGCAATACCCTGAATCTGGTGTCCCAGCTGTTGCAGGCCAGTTTCATAGTGTCAGCCAAAACATATATTTTGTTCTGGGGTGAGAATTAAATTGCCAAAATAGCAATACCTGAATCTGAAGTGTCCCAGCTGTTGCAGGCCAAGTTTCATAGTGTCCTTCAAAACATATATTTTGTTCTGGGGTGAAATTCAATTGCCAAAATAGCAATACCCTGAATCTAGTGTCCCAGCTGTTGCAGGCCAAGAATTCATAGTGTCCATCAAAACATATATTTTGTTCTGGGGTGAAATTCAATTGCCAAAATAGCAATACCTGAATCTAGTTGTCCCAGCTGTTGCAGGCCAGATTTCATAGTGTCCGCCAAAACATATATTTTGTTCTGGGGTGAAATTCAATTGCCAAAATAGCAATACCATAAATCAGTGGTGTTCAGCTGTGGCTAGGCCAAGAGTATAATAGTGTCCGTCAAAACATATATTTTTGTTCTGGGAGTGAAATTCAATTGCCAAAATAGCAATACCCTGAATCTGATTGTCCCAGCTGTTGCAGGCCAAGATTCATAGTGTCCGTCAAAACATATATTTTGTTCTGGGGTGAAATTCAATTGCCAAAATAGCAATACCCTGAATCAGTTGTTCCAGCTGTTGCAGGCCAAGTTTCATAGTGTCCATAAAACATATATTTTGTTCTGGGGTGAAATTCAATTGCCAAAATAGCAATACCCTGAATCTGGTGTCCCAGCTGTTGCAGGCCAAGATTCATAGTGTCACGCCAAAACATATATTTTGTTCTGGGGTGAGAATTCAATTGCCAAAATAGCAATACCATAAATCAGGTGTTTCAGCTGTTGCAGGCCAAGATTCATAGTGTCCGTCAAAACATATATTTTGTTCTGGGGTGAAATTCAATTGCCAAAATAGCAATACCCTGAATCATGGTGTCCCAGCTGTTGCAGGCCAAGATTCATAGTGTCCGCCAAAACATATATTTTGTTCTGGGGTGAAATTCAATTGCCAAAATAGCAATACCCTGAATCTGGTGTCCCAGCTGTTGCAGGCCAAGATTTCATAGTGTCCGCCAAAACATATATTTTGTTCTGGGGTGAAATTCAATTGCCAAAATAGCAATACCATAAATCTAGTGGTTCCAGCTGTTGCAGGCCAAGATTACATAGTGTCCGTCAAAACATATATTTTGTTCTGGGGTGAAATTCAATTGCCAAAATAGCAATACCCTGAATCTGGTGTCCCAGCTGTTGCAGGCCAAGATTCATAGTGTCATGCAAAACATATATTTTGTTCTGGGGTGAAATTCAATTGCCAAAATAGCAATACCCTGAATCTGGTGTCTCAGCTGTTGCAGGCCAGAGTTTCATAGTGTCCATCAAAACATATATTTTGTTCTGGGGTGAAATTCAATTGCCAAAATAGCAATACCCTGAATCTGGTGTCCCAGCTGTTGCAGGCCAAGTATTCATAGTGTCCGTCAAAACATATATTTTGTTCTGGGGTGAAATTCAATTGCCAAAATAGCAATACCCTGAATCTGGTGTCTCAGCTGTTGCAGGCCAAGTTTCATAGTGTCCGCCAAAACATATATTTTGTTCTGGGGTGAAATTCAATTGCCAAAATAGCAATACCCTGAATCTGGTGTCCCAGCTGTTGCAGGCCAAGATTCATAGTGTCCGCCAAAACATATATTTTGTTCTGGGGTGAAATTCAATTGCCAAAATAGCAATACCCTGAATCTAGTGTCCCAGCTGTTGCAGGCCAAGATTCATAGTGTCCGCCAAAACATATATTTTTGTTCTGGGGTGAAATTCAATTGCCAAAATAGCAATACCCTGAATCTGGTGTCCCAGCTGTTGCAGGCCAAGATTCATAGTGTCCGCCAAAACATATATTTTGTTCTGGGGTGAAATTCAATTGCCAAAATAGCAATACCCTGAATCTGGTGTCCCAGCTGTTGCAGGCCAAGATTTCATAGTGTCCGTCAAAACATATATTTTGTTCTGGGGTGAAATTCAATTGCCAAAATAGCAATACCCTGAATCTGGTGTCCCAGCTGTTGCAGGCCAAGATTCATAGTGTCCAGCAAAACATATATTTTGTTCTGGGGTGAAATTCAATTGCCAAAATAGCAATACCCTGAATCTGGTGTCCCAGCTGTTGCAGGCCAGATTTCATAGTGTCCGCCAAAACATATATTTTGTTCTGGGGTGAAATTCAATTGCCAAAATAGCAATACCCTGAATCTGGTGTCCCAGCTGTTGCAGGCCAAGATTCATAGTGTCCGCCAAAACATATATTTTGTTCTGGGGTGAAATTCAATTGCCAAAATAGCAATACCCTGAATCTGGTGGTCCCAGCTGTTGCTGGCCAAGATTTCATAGTGTCCGCCAAAACATATATTTTGTTCTGGGGTGAAATTCAATTGCCAAAATAGCAATACCCTGAATCTGGTGTCCCAGCTGTTGCAGGCCAAGATTCATAGTGTCCGCCAAACATATATTTTGTTCTGGGGTGAAATTCAATTGCCAAAATAGCAATACCCTGAATCTGGTGTCCCAGCTGTTGCAGGCCAAGATTCATAGTGTCCGCCAAAACATATATTTTGTTCTGGGGTGAAATTCAATTGCCAAAATAGCAATACCCTGAATCTGGTGTCCCAGCTGTTGCAGGCCAAGATTCATAGTGTCCGCCAAAACATATATTTTGTTCTGGGGTGAAATTCAATTGCCAAAATAGCAATACCCTGAATCTGGTGTCCCAGCTGTTGCAGGCCAAGATTCATAGTGTCCGCTAAAACATATATTTTGTTCTGGGGTGAAATTCAATTGCCAAAATAGCAATACCCTGAATCTGGTGTCCCAGCTGTTGCAGGCCAAGATTTCATAGTGTCCGCCAAAACATATATTTTGTTCTGGGGTGAAATTCAATTGCCAAAATAGCAATACCCTGAATCTGGTGTCCCAGCTGTTGCAGGCCAAGATTTCATAGTGTCCGCCAAAACATATATTTTGTTCTGGGGTGAAATTCAATTGCCAAAATAGCAATACCCTGAATCTGGTGTCCCAGCTGTTGCAGGCCAAGTTTCATAGTGTCCGCCAAAACATATATTTTGTTCTGGGGTGAAATTCAATTGCCAAAATAGCAATACCCTGAATCTGGTGTCCCAGCTGTTGCAGGCCAGATTTCATAGTGTCCGCCAAAACATATATTTTGTTCTGGGGTGAGAATTAATCTGCCAAAATAGCAATACCCTGAATCTGGTGTCCCAGCTGTTGCAGGCCAGATTTCATAGTGTCCGCCAAAACATATATTTTGTTCTGGGGTGAAATTCAATCTGCCAAAATAGCAATACCCTGAATCTGGTGTCCCAGCTGTTGCAGGCCAAGATTTCATAGTGTCCGCCAAAACATATATTTTGTTCTGGGGTGAAATTCAATTGCCAAAATAGCAATACCCTGAATCTGGTGTCCCAGCTGTTGCAGGCCAAGATTTCATAGTGTCCGCCAAAACATATATTTTGTTCTGGGGTGAAATTCAATCTGCCAAAATAGCAATACCCTGAATCTGGTGTCCCAGCTGTTGCAGGCCAGATTTCATAGTGTCCGCCAAAACATATATTTTGTTCTGGGGTGAAATTCAATCTGCCAAAATAGCAATACCCTGAATCTGGTGTCCCAGCTGTTGCAGGCCAAGATTTCATAGTGTCCGCCAAAACATATATTTTGTTCTGGGGTGAAATTCAATTGCCAAAATAGCAATACCCTGAATCTGGTGTCCCAGCTGTTGCAGGCCAGATTTCATAGTGTCCGCCAAAACATATATTTTGTTCTGGGGTGAAATTCAATTGCCAAAATAGCAATACCCTGAATCTGGTGTCCCAGCTGTTGCAGGCCAGGTTTCATAGTGTCCGCCAAAACATATATTTTGTTCTGGGGTGAAATTCAATCTGCCAAAATAGCAATACCCTGAATCTGGTGTCCCAGCTGTTGCAGGCCAAGATTTCATAGTGTCCGCCAAAACATATATTTTGTTCTGGGGTGAAATTCAATCTGCCAAAATAGCAATACCCTGAATCTGGTGTCCCAGCTGTTGCAGGCCAGATTTCATAGTGTCCGCCAAAACATATATTTTGTTCTGGGGTGAAATTCAATCTGCCAAAATAGCAATACCCTGAATCTGGTGTCCCAGCTGTTGCAGGCCAGGTTTCATAGTGTCCGCCAAAACATATATTTTGTTCTGGGGTGAAATTCAATCTGCCAAAATAGCAATACCCTGAATCTGGTGTCCCAGCTGTTTGCAGGCCAGGTTTCATAGTGTCCGCCAAAACATATATTTTGTTCTGGGGTGAAATTCAATTGCCAAAATAGCAATACCCTAAATCTAGTGGTCCCAGCTGTTGCAGGCCAAGATATCATAGTGTCCGCCAAAACATATATTTTGTTCTGGGGTGAAATTAATCTGCCAAAATAGCAATACCTGAATCTGGTGTCCCAGCTGTTGCAGGCCAGGTTTCATAGTGTCCGCCAAAACATATATTTTGTTCTGGGGTGAGAATTAATCTGCCAAAATAGCAATACCCTGAATCTGGTGTCCCAGCTGTTGCAGGCCAGATTTCATAGTGTCCGCCAAAACATATATTTTGTTCTGGGGTGAAATTCAATCTGCCAAAATAGCAATACCCTGAATCTGGTGTCCCAGCTGTTGCAGGCCAGGTTTCATAGTGTCCGCCAAAACATATATTTTGTTCTGGGGTGAAATTCAATCTGCCAAAATAGCAATACCCTGAATCTGGTGTCCCAGCTGTTGCAGGCCAGATTTCATAGTGTCCGCCAAAACATATATTTTGTTCTGGGGTGAAATTAATCTGCCAAAATAGCAATACCCTGAATCTGGTGTCCCAGCTGTTGCAGGCCAGATTTCATAGTGTCCGCCAAAACATATATTTTGTTCTGGGGTGAAATTAATCTGCCAAAATAGCAATACCCTGAATCTGGTGTCCCAGCTGTTGCAGGCCAGATTTCATAGTGTCCGCCAAAACATATATTTTGTTCTGGGGTGAAATTCAATCTGCCAAAATAGCAATACCCTGAATCTGGTGTCCCAGCTGTTGCAGGCCAGGTTTCATAGTGTCCGCCAAAACATATATTTTGTTCTGGGGTGAAATTCAATTGCCAAAATAGCAATACCCTGAATCTAGTGTCCCAGCTGTTGCAGGCCAGGTTTCATAGTGTCCGCCAAAACATATATTTTGTTCTGGGGGTGAAATTCAATTGCCAAAATAGCAATACCCTGAATCTAGTGGTCCCAGCTGTTGCAGGCCAAGATTTCATAGTGTCCGTCAAAACATATATTTTGTTCTGGGGTGACATTCAATTCCCAAAATAGCAATACCCTGAATCTGGTGTCCCAGCTGTTGCAGGCCAGGATTCATAGTGTCCGTCAAAACATATATTTTGTTTTGGGGTGAAATTCAATTGCCAAAATAGCAATACCCTGAATCTGGTGTCCCAGCTGTTGCAGGCCAGGATTCATAGTGTCCGCAAAAACATATATTTTGTTCTGGGGTGAAATTCAATTGCCAAAATAGCAATACCATAAATCAGTGGTTTCAGCTGTGGCTGGCAAAATATAATAGTGTCCGCCAAAACATATATTTTGTTCTGGGGTGACATTCAATTGCCAAAATAGCAATACCCTAAATCTGTTGTCCCAGCTGTTGCAGGCCAAGTGTAAATCTGTCCATAAAAGGATACCTTTCATCCAGGGCCTAAATACTAGCCCTAAAAGAGATATTCCCCTAAATCAGTGGTTACTGCTGTGCCTGGATTAGTGTAATACGCTACATAAACAAATAGGCAGATAGTGTTAGGTGTCTGTAAAAAAAAGGCCTGAATTTGAAATCAATACATTGGGCCAAATATTTTTTTCCTTATTGTGGTGATTGGTGAACGGTAACAATGAGGAAAACATCTAGTAAGGGACGAGGATGCGGTCATGGTGGTGTTAGTGTACCCTCTGGTGCTGGGAGAGGACATGGCCATTCTGCCACAGCCACACGTCCTAGTGAACCAACTACCTCAGGTTCCAGTACCCGCCAGAATTTACAGTGATATTTGGTGGGGCCCAATGCCGTTCTAAGGATGGTAAGGCCTGAGCAGGTACAGGCGCTAGTCAATTGGGTGGCCGACAGTGGATCCAGCAAGTTCACAACATTATCTCCCACACAGTCTTCTGCTGAAAGCGCACAGGTGGTACCTGAAAACCAAGCTCATCAGTCTGACACATCACACCCATGCATATCAGGGAAACTGTCAGAGCCTCAAGTTATGCAGCAGTCTCTTATGCTGTTTGAAGACTCTGCTGGCAGGGTTTCCCAAGGAAATCCACCTAGCCCTTCCCCAGTGGTGGAAGACATAGAATACACTGATGCACAACCACTGATGTTTCCTGATGATGAGGACATGGGAATACCACCTCAGGCCGTGGTGAGACCGAGCCAACAGCGTAGCAAAAGAGGGAGCAGCGGTCAAAAGCAGACCAGCCGCCAAGAGAGTTCGCCTGCTACTGGCCACCGCCACCAGGGACCGAGCACCCCAAAGGCAGCTTCAAGAAGTTCCCTGGCATGGCACTTCTTTAAACAATGTGCTGACGACAAGACCCGAGTGGTTTGCACGCTGTGCCATCAGATCCTGAAGCGAGGCATTAACGTTCTGAACCTTAGCACAACCTGCATGACCAGGCATCTACATGCAAAGCATGAACTGCAGTAGAGTAAACACCTTAACCCTGGGAACACACTTCGCGTGTTCCCAGGGCGCGCCTATGACGCGCGCTTCTGCCGCGAAGTGGCTGTTTTATGGAAGCGCGCGTCATATGCACGCTCCCATAATAGAATATGGGTTGGATCGCGTGTGCTGCCGCGCGATAGTCATGGCAGCTGACGCGATCGCGTAGGGCGTTTTACGGCGCGGTCGTCCGCGCTGAAAAACGCCGACATGTGAACCGTGCACATAGGGATGCATGGCTTTTCACATGTTGAGCGTTTTTCAGCGCGTATGAACGCGCTGGAAAACGATCAGGTGTGTTCCCAGGGTAAAAGCAGGGAACTCACTCTGGCTCCCCCTGCTCCCTCTTCTGCTGCTGCCTCGGCCTCTTCCTCAGCCTCGGGAGGAATGTTGGCACCTGCCGCCCACCAAACAGAGGATGTGCCACCGACAACACCACCTGCATCACCAAGCATCACCATGTCACACGGCAGCGTTCAACTTTCCATCTCACAAACCTTGGAGAGAAAGCGTAAATTCCCACCTAGCCACCCTCGAGCCCTGGGCCTGAATGCCAGCATTTCTAAACTACTGGCCTTTGAAATGCTGTCATTCAGGCTTGTGGACACAGACAGCTTCAAACAGCTGATGTCCATGGCTGTCCCACAGTATGTTGTTCCCAGCCGCCACTACTTCTCCAAGACAGCCGTGCCTTCCCTGCACAACCAAGTATCCGATAAAATCAAGTGTGCACTGCGCAACGCCATCTGTGGCAAGGTCCACCTAACCACAGATATGTGGACCAGTAAGAACGGCCAGGGACGCTATATCTCCCTAACTGCACACTGGGTAAATGTAGTGGCGGCTGGGCCCCAGGCGGAGAGTTCCTTGGCAAACGTTCTTCCGCTGCCATGGATCGCAGAGCATCATTCTTTGCCTCCTGTAGCCTCCTCCTCCTACTCGGCTTCCTCCTCCTCTGCTTCCACCAGCTCATCCATTCAGCCACACACCTTCACCACCAACTTCAGCACAGCCCGGGGTAAACGTCAGCAGCCCATTCTGAAACTCATATGTTTGGGGGACAGTCCCCACACCGCGCAGGAGTTGTGGCAGGGTATTGAACAACAGGCCGATGAGTGGTTTCTGCCGGTGGGCCTCAAGCCCGGCATGGTGGTGTGCGATAATGGGTGAAATCTCGTCGCAGCTCTGGGACTAGCGTGCCGCTGCTCGCCTGTCTGCGCTACAGCGGAACTTCGGCCTTCCCGCTCACCGCCTCATATGCGAGGTGCCCACCAGGTGGAACTCCACCTTGCACATGCTGGAGATACTGTCCGAGCAGCAGCAGGCCATAGTGGAGTTTCAGCTGCAGCACGCACGCGTCAATCGAACTGTGGAACAGCACCACTTCACCACCAATGACTGGGCCTCCATGCGAGACCTGTGTGCCCTGTTGCGCTGTTTCGAGTACTCCACCAACATGGCCAGTAGTGATGACACCGTTATCAGCGTTACAATACCACTTCTATGTCTCCTTGAGAAAACGCTTAGGGCGATGATGGAAGAGGAGGTGGCCCAGGAGGAGGAGGAGGAGGAGGATGAGGGGTCATTTTTAGCACTTTCAGGCCAGTCTGTTAGAAGTGGCTCAGAGGGAGGATTTTTGCAACAGCAGAGGCAAGGTACAAATGTGGCCAGCCAGGGCCCACAACTGGAAGATGAGGAGGAGGTGGAGGAGGATGAGGATGAAGCAGGTTCACAGCGGGGTGGCACCCGACACAGCTCAGGCCGAACACTGGTGCGTGGCTGGGGGGATACGGAGGACGATGACGATACACCTCCCACAGAGGACAGCTTGTCCTTACCTCTGGGGAGCCTGGCACACATGAGCGACTACATGCTGCAGTGCCTGCGCAACGACAGCAGAGTTGCCCAAATTTTAACGTGTGCGGACTACTGGGTTGCCACCCTGCTGGATCCCTGGTACAAAGACAATGTGCCCACCTTACTTCCTGCACTGGAGCGTGATACGAAGATGCGCGAGTACAAGCGCACGCTGGTAGAGGCGCTCCTGAGAGCATTCCCAAATGTCACAGGGGAATAGGTGGAAGCCCAAGGCGAAGGCAGAGGAGGAGCAAGAGGTCGCCAACGCAGCTGTGTCACGGCCAGCTCCTCTGAGGGCAGGGTTAGCATGGCAGAATTGTGGAAAAGTTTTGTCTCCACGCCACAGCTAACTTCACCACCACCTGATACGGAACGTGTTAGCAGGAGGCATCATTTCACTAACATGGTTAAACAGTACCTCTGCACACCCCTCCACGTACTGACTGATGGTTCGGCCCCATTCAACTTCTGGGTCTCCAAATTGTCCACGTGGCCAGAGTTAGCATTTTATGCCTTGGAGGTGCTGGCCTGCCCGGCGGCCAGCGTTTTGTCTGAACGTGTATTCAGCACGGCAGAGGGCGTCATTACTGACAAACACAGCCGCCTGTCCACAGCCAACGTGGACAAGCTGACGTTCATAAAAATGAACCAGGCATGGATCCCACAGGACCTGTGCCTCCCTTGTGCAGAATAGACATTTATAACTGCCTCCCCCTCAACCATGTATTCTTGTACTCCGGGGCACTTCTTTATTGAATCCTCATTTTTTTAATTTTACCATGATCTTGCTGTGTAACCCAAAGTTGAATGAACCTCTCCTCTGTCTGCGTGGTGGGGCCGAAATAACTGAGAGTGGCCTTCTCCGGTGGTGGTTGATATGACACATGATTCCTTGCTGTGGGACCTCTCTCCTCTGTCTGGGTGCTGGGCTGAAATTACTGAGAGTGGCCTTCTCTGGTGGTGGTTGATATGACGCATGATTCCTTGCTGTGGGACCTCTCTCCTCTGACTGGGAGGTGGGGCCTAAATAACTGAAAGTGGCCTTCTCCAGTGGTTGTTGATATGACGCATGATTCCTTGCTGTGGGACCTCTCTCCTCTGTCTGGGTGCTGGGCCTAAATATCTGAAAGTAGCCTTCTCCAGTGGTGGTTGATATGACGCATGATTCCTTGCTGTGGGACCTCTCTCCTCTGTCTGGGTACTGGGCCGAAATAACTGAGAGTGGCCTTCTCCGGTGGTGGTTGATATGACGCATGATTCCTTGCTGTGGGACCTCTCTCCTCTGTCTGGGTGCTGGGCTGAAATAACTGAGAGTGGCCTTCTCCGGTGGTGGTTGATATGACGCATGATTCCTTGCTGTGGGACCTCTCTCCTCTGACTGGGTGCTGGGGCCTAAATAACTGAAAATGGCCTTCTCCAGTGGTGGGTGATATGACGCATGATTCCTTGCTGTGGGACCTCTCTCCTCTATCTGGGTGCTGGGGCCGAAATAACTGAAAGTGGCCTTCTCCAGTGGTGGGTGATATGACGCATGATTCCTTGCTGTGGAACCTGTATCCTCGGTCTGGGTGCTGGGCCGAAATAACTGAAAATGGCCTTCTCCAGTGGTGGGTGATATGACGCATGATTCCTTGCTGTGGGACCTCTCTCCTCTATCTGGGTGCTGGGGCCGAAATAACTGAAAGTGGCCTTCTCCAGTGGTGGGTGATATGACGCATGATTCCTTGCTGTGGAACCTGTATCCTCGGTCTGGGTGCTGGGCCGAAATAACTGAAAGTGGCCTTCTCCAGTGGTGGGTGATATGACGCATTATTCCTTGCTGTGGGACCTGTATCCTCGGTCTGGGTGCTGTGCCGAAATAACTGAAAGTGGCCTTCTCCATTGGTGGGTGATATGACACATGATTCCTTGCTGTGGGACCTGTATCCTCGGTCTGGGTGCTGGGCCGAAATAACTGAAAGTGGCCTTCTCCAGTGGTGGGTGATATGACGCATGATTCCTTGCTGTGGGACCTCTCTCCACGGTCTGGGTGCTGGCCAAAATCACTGAGAGTGGCCTTCTCCGGTGGTGGTTGATATGACGCATGATTCCTTGCTGTGGGACCTCTCTCCTCTGTCTGGGTGCTGGGCCGAAATAACTGAGAGTGGCCTTCTCCGGTGGTGGTTGATATGACGCATGATTCCTTGCTGTGGGACCTCTCTCCTCTGTCTGGGCGCTGGGGCCGAAATAACTGAAAGTGGCCTTCTCCAGTGTTGAGTGATATGACGCATGATTCCTTGCAGTGGGACCTGTCTCCAATTGATATTGGTTAAATTTTATTTATTTTATTTTATTTTAATTCATTTCCCTATCCACATTTGTTTGCAGGGGATTTACCTACATTTTGCTGCCTTTGGCAGCCCTCTAGCCCGTTCCTGGACTATTTTACAGCCTATTTAGTGCCTGAAAGTTTGGGTCCCCATTGACTTCAATGGGGTTCGGGTTCGGGATAAAGTTCGCGTCGACTCGGATCCCGAACCCGAACATTTTTGGGAAGTTCGGCCGAACTTCTCGAACCCGAACATCCAGGTGTTCGCTCATCTCTACTTATGAGTGTAGGAGTCTCACTACCTGAACAATTGTACCACAATGTGAATGAGGCCCTCCTTTATGTGATATGCAGGCTGTTTCGGAGTGCCTCCTGCTTGTAATTTTGGCAGCACTTGCACTTTATATTCAATTGAATATACAGGAAAGAATGTTTCCTAACTATTTTTCATGTGAATTTTTTTTATTATTTTATTTTTTTTCCGGGGTGGGGGTGCGTATTTTTGTCAGTCGGAAAAAGTGGAGTACAACTCAGACAACAACGTTCCCATCAGCGAACTGGGAGCCCAAGATGCATCCAGACATCGTTCCCATGCTGTTTTCGATCCATTTCGATGGTGTTTCTGTCACTTTCTGACCTTTTCCAATGGACCAGGCACCCTCCCCTCTTCAGAGCAGGGGGTGCCTGGTTGTCTCCCATTGACTTCCATTATACTCGGGTGCTCGGCCGAGCTCACGAATATAGCAATGTGTTCGGGTCGAACACCCGAATACTTTGGTGCTCGATCATCACTAGTCATTACATATACACATTTTTTTTTTAAAGGCCCCAGAGGCTGCAGCCCCTAAGCACGAGGCATAACTCAGCAAATACTGCCATGAAGACCAAGGAACTCTCCAGACAAGTAAGGGACAATGTTGTTAAGAAGTACAAGGTTATAAAAAAATATCCAAATCTTTGATGATCCCCAGGAGCACCATCAAATCTATCATAACCAAATGGAAAAAACATAGCACAAAAGCAAACCTGCCAAGAGACGGCCGCCCACCACAACTCACGGACTGGGCAAGGAGGGAATTAATCAGAGAGGCAGCATAGAGACCCTGGAGGAGCTGCAAAGTTCCAAAGCAGAGACTGGAGTATCTGTACATAGGACGACAATAAGCTGTACACTCCATAAAGTTAGGCTTTATGGCAGAGTGGCCAGAAGAAAGCCATTACTTTCAGCTAAAAGCAAATAGGTATGTTGTGAGTTTGCAAAAAGGCATGTGGGAGACTCCCAAAATGTATAGAGGAAGATGCTCTGGTCTGATGAGATTAAAATTGAACTTTTCGGCCATCAAAGAAAACGCTATGTCTGGCGCAAACCCACATTACCCAAAGAATACATTTTTTAGCAGCCGGGACTGGAAAACTGGTCAGAGTTGAGGAAAAGATGGATAGTGCTAAATACAGGGAATATTTTTAAGCAAAACGAGTACCAATCTGTGCGTGATTTGAGGCTAGGACGGAGGTTCGCCTTCCAGCAGGACAATGACCCCAAACACACTGCTAAAGCAACACTTGAGTGGTTTAAGGGGAAAAAATGTTAATGTGTTGGAATGGCCTAGTCAAAGCCCAGATCTCAATCCAATAGAAAATCTGTGGTCAGACTTAAAGATTGCTATTCACAAGCGCAAACCATCCAACTTGAAGGAGCTGGAGCAGTGTTGCAAGGAGGAATGGGCAAAAATCTCGGTGGTAAGATGTGGCAAGCTCATAGAGACTTATCCAAAGTAACTTGAAGCTGTGATTGCCGCAACAGGTGGCTCTACAAAGTATTGACTTTAGGGGGGTGAATAGTTGTGCACGTTGACTTTTTCTGTTATTTTGTCCTACAGTATTTGTTGTTTGCTTCACAAAAGAAAATATCTTCAAAGTTGTGGGTATGTTTTGTAAATTAAATGTTGCAAATCCTCAAACAATCCATGTTAATTCCAGGTTGTGAGGCACCAAAATACGAAAAAAGTCAAGGGGGTGAATACTTTTGCAAGGCACTGTATATATATATATATATATATATATATATATATATATACATACCCTATACCATATGTATTTCTCCCACTGACTTTACAATGGTTAAGCCATGTCCAGCAAAGCACACACATTGTCACACAAGACCCCGAGACCAATAGCAGCAGGTGGCCTTAGGGTACTTTCACACTAGCGTTAGAAGAATCCGGCAGACAGCTCAGTTGCCGGAACTGCCTGCTGGATCCGGAAATATGCATGCAAACTGATATATTTTTTTCCGGATCCGTTAGACTTTTGCATTGAAATACCTGATCCGTCTTTCCGCAATCCTCCGGAAAAGCGGTTCCGGTATTTAATTTTTTCAAAGCTAGAAAGGACTGCGCATGCGCAGACCGGTGTGTTCAGTGCGGTACTTTCCGGAATTTTGTCCGGTCAAATAGCGTACAAGGGACAAAGGGATGGAACAGAACAGATTGCTTTCCATTCAGAATGCATTGGGACAAAACTGATGCATTTTTTACGGTATTGAGACCCTTTACCGGATTTCAATACCGGAAAAGAATAACGCTAGTGTGAAAGTACCCTTATGACAAAAAGGGACAACACGACTGTTGTGTTGTGCTAGCAATTATATTATGGTCATGAAGATTGTGTGATGAAACATGAATAAACCCTACTAGGCTATGAAGACCATATCACAGCTCATGCTAAGCACATAGAAGAATGTACCTATTTGATCCAAGAAGAAACAAAAGTCTTTGGTTTAAGTGAGTCAGTCTGCAAACATTTATTTAAAGGAGGACTCTTGGCCACCTCGTACCTACTGCACCACTTTCAGTTTTGTACAAAGTAGTTAGTAGTCTTCTCAACATATCAGACTTGTTTTGTCTAAATAACATGTAGTCACTTTAATATGTACTGGTCTTTTATTCACAATTCACTGGCAATTCTCTCTGCTTTAGGTACTTTCATGGGTGCAAACATCTGTGGACAGTCCCATAAAGTACTAAACAAAACCTATTGTGGCTTCCATACTGTATGTTATAGACTTTGATCCTTCAAGATTAGAAGGACTGGTTGGATTCTGCTGTTCAGCTTGAGTGTGTCAAAAAGAACCTACAAAAATGTAATTGGCATGTAGGAACAATGGCCCTTGAGCTATGGATCACCATTTTCCACTGCAAGAGGGATTAAATTTGTGACATGGCTAGGACATATAATGACCCAATGTGCAGATGGATATTGTACAGACTGAAACCTGGTAAGTCTTAAATAGGAATATAGCAGGGAACAGAAGCAGAATAAAGAGCACATTCACAAATAGAAAGCAAATAAATACAACACTGAAAAATAAAGAACAAAACATTTAGCTGGTTATAGTGGCCTTAGAGGTCCAGGTTATACATTGGATTTTGATAATTTTACACAATTTTCTTTATAGTCAAAAGTAGAGAAGAGCCTGATGCAAGGAGATCTATTAATAAAATCATCATTATATGTCTCCTCCTTTTTGGATCCATTACCAACTTTTTCTTGGAACATAAAGAAAAGAGTGAAGCAGCCAAGTAGTGCAGAAATGAGCGTTACAAGTCACGTTCCACATCAAACATAAGCTAGGGAAAGACAGCAAACCTGTACTGCAGTGAGAGGTAGGCAGACTCAGAGACTGGGACAAGAAACAGAAAGAAATACACCAGGGACAGGAGGAATGGACAAAGAAGTAAAGATTTATGATTGAAGCCCTAGGGTAATAAGAGTAGTATGCTGGCTTAGATTTTTATACTACTTGTAGGAAGAAAAAAAACTTTAAATTTTTACTGTCTGCCACCATGCAACCATACTTTTGCCATGAGACATGAGATTGTATTGACCAGTAAGCAAGAACTGAACCATTTCTTCCTATATTGATCCATTAATTGACAATCAAAACCAGAATTTTATTTAATTTCCTTAAACATAATATGTGCAAACATCCAATCAAATGCAATTAAAAAAATAATAATTTGTGTTTTGGTGGTGTTAGAGATGTGGATATTATTCCTGATCAACTAAGATAGCCAATATATCCTCCAGCTCTCAGACAACTCCTTATTCACTCAGGCTGGGACACGAGCACGAAAACTTCACCTTATCCAAGAGGACCCTTCTCCTTGATGTGTCATATATGACATATGCTGTATTGCTGTTAGTATGAAGCCATTACAAGATGGCGCTGGCACCTAGATATTTAAATACAGTAGTTTTCATACCAAAGTTAGTAAAATAATGCACAATGCGCAGATGCCAAGTATTATCTCTTTTCTTGTTTTTGTATTCTAGCCAATGGGACAATGCCATAAGCCTCAGGGGGATGCCCCCTTTGATGTACTTATATACTGCTTAACTTCTTGCAATAAATGAGAACTGCTTTGACCTCGGCCTGGTGTCAGTGTGGTTCTTCCATGCATGTAAAATCCTAGGATTAAGACAATTTGAAGCAGTAGAGCAAATGCAGTTAGCCTTGATTGAGGGCATCTTTAACAGTGGAATCAGCCAAAAGTATAGAAACCCAGATTGCAGCCCATCTGTCGGCTACTATAATCAGCATGCAAGGTGTCAACTAGTAATTATTCAAGTTTTCTTTAGAGTACTGATGCATGTAGTGGCCCCTATGTGCAAATCATCATAGTTTTCAAATGATTGTTAGCGTCCATATGTTTTTTCAGAACATAGACTGCTACATGTGTATGTATCCTTATGCATCATAAAAAGATGAAAAAGAAGATCACCCCTATTATCTCAGAAATCATTAAACATAAAGGGAAAAACGCACAGCTGCTTGTTTGATTGAATTGGTGGTGGATGGTAATAATCCGCATTTACAGGAGGTAGAAAGACTGCCACACTTCATGCTTTTTAACTGCTTAGTAAGTTTGGCATTTTACAGCGTGAGAGCTGGTACTCTTAGATCCATAATTCTGTCTCAGCCCTTGTAGTAGGTTAGATGTGGGCTGGCCACACCCCAAACCTTAGGTTAGTCTAGACCAGTGATGGGCAACGTGCGGCTCTCCAGCTGTTGCAGAACTACAACTCCCAGCATGCAAAGCCTGTCTATAGCTATCAGCCTACTGCAGGGCATGGTGGGAGTTGTAGTTTAGCAACAGCTGGAGAGCCGCACGTTGCCCATCACTGGTCTAGACTGAAGTTGGGAAGGAGGAGGAAGCATTGCCATATGCTCCTTGTCCTCTGACCTCAATTTCCAGAAGCAGCTCTTTATGTGATTTACTGCAAAATCAACAAAAAAGAGATAGAGAGAGAAAAATGGGAACTTAGAATGTGCATGGCCAAGCAGTGGCGTTGCAAGGGGAGTGCGGGCCGCACCGGGTGACACCACTGATGGGGTGACACCAGTGCCGGTGTTCTGTTAAAATCTGCTGCCCTCGTAACTTCCGGTCAGGATGTCACGCTTCTGAGGGAGGTGTGTCTCCCTGCTCGGCTCCTGATTGGCTGTAAAGAGGGTTTGGCTAGAGACTGCGCACAATCACTGAGGGCAGCAGATTTTCACAGCGGCAGTGCGGGCAGCAGATTATCACAGGCTAAGATTGGCGGGCAGCAGATTTTCACGGGCTCTGATTGGCGGGCAGCTGATTTTCAAGGGCTCTAATTGGCGGGCAGCAGATTTTCACTGGCTCTCATTGGGGCAGCAGATTTTCACGGGCTCAGGGCAGCTCATTTTATCAGCAACTGTATGGGGATTGCTCAGGGCAGTTTATTTCAACAGGGGCTGTGAATGTGAATGCGCAGCGCCAGCTTATATTACCATCGGCTGTATAAGAATCGCAGTGGCAGCTGATTTTAATGGGAATCCCACAGGCTGTATGGGGCTGATGGGGACGCGTTAAGATCAGCTGCCCCTGCGCGTCCACATCAGCCCCATACAGCCTCTGTAAAAATAAACTGCCCTGTGATCTTCATACAGCCGATGGTAATATAAGCTGGCGCTGCGCGTTCGCATTCACAGCCCCTGTTGAAATAAACTGCCCTGAGCGATCCCCATACAGTTGCTGTTAAAATGAGCTGCACTGAGCCCGTGAAAATCTGCTGCCCCAATCAGAGCCTGTGAAAATCTGCTGCACGCCAATCAGAGCCCGTGAAAATCTGCTGCCCGCACAGCCGCTGTGAAAATACCCCCATCAGTGTTCTGCACACATCCCCCCTGATGGGGGTATGTGTGGAGGACACTGATGGGGGTATGTGTGCAGCACACTGATGAGGTTTTTCTAGCACAGTTTAGCATTGAGCTCCATAGTTCAGTGGTTAGGGCGCTTGCCTCTGATGTAAAAGGTTGTGAGTTCGAGTCCTGGTGGTAAACTTTTGGAAATAGAGGCTAAATTATGCATTCATGTATATCAGAAGTATAATATATATTTATACTTCTGATATATATATTATAAAAATGTATTATAAATGGGAAACGATTACTGAGGTTTTTAGCCATAATATTAGTAAAGCAGGTTAATATGAAGCACTGATGGGGGGATGTGTGGAGGACACTGATGGGGGGATCTGTGGGGGACACTGATGGGGGGATGTGTGCAGGACACTGATGGGGATGTGTGTAGGACACTGATGGGGGTATGTGTGCAGGACACTGATGGGGGTATGTGTGGAGGACACTGATGGGGGGATGTGTGCAGGACACTGATGGGGGTATGTGTGGAGGACACTGATGGGGGGATGTGTGAAGGACACTGATGGGGGATGTGTGCAGGACTCTAATGGGGGGAGGTGTGCAGGACACTGACTGGGGTATGTGTGGAGGACACTGATGGGGGGTATTTGTTGAGGACACTGATGGGGGGATGTGTGGATGACACTTAGGGGGTATGTGTGGATAACACTTAGGGGGGATGTGTGGATGACACTTAGGGGGGATCTAGGGAGGGGTGTGGGGATGTTGGGATGGTAGGTCCTGGAGGGGTGTTTGGGTGGAAGCTTTGGAAGGGGTGAGAGGTCCGATAGGTATGTGGGGGTGGAAGATCCTGGAGGGGGGGCCCATAAATTTTTTAGCTATGGTGTGGGGCCCATAACATTTTTTTCTGTGGGGCCCAGTCATTTATAGCTACGCTCCTGGGTGACACCACCAGGAGATGAGCGCTTGCATTATGGAAGCACTCATCTCCCTACATTCATCTGTATCGCGATACAGATGAATACTGCGGCAAGGCAAGGGAGAGGCGTCTCCCTTATCTGTTCCTCTGATAGGCTGCCGGCACAAGGCCAGGTACTGCTCGGGACACAGGCCAGAAGAGGCCTGCATTGCATCGCTGCCATAGAGGTAAGTATGTGTTTTTTTTTGTTTTGGTTTTCTGTGAGGCACTGGGCTGGGCTGCACTGGGGGGTCATTGCTAGCATAAAGGGGACACTTTGGGACATTATTGCTGGCAAATGGGGGACACTATGGGGCAATGGCTGGCACATTTTGTAAGAGATGCTATCTTGGAGTATCTCAATGAAAATAAGCAAATTACACCATATCAGCATGGCTTCATGAGGGATCGGTCATGTCAAACTAATTTAATCAGTTTCTATGAAGAGTTAAGTTCTAGACTTGACAGCGGCGAATCAATGGATGTCGTATATCTGGACTTCTCCAAAGCATTTGACACTGTACCACATAAAAGGTTAGTATATAAAATGAGAACACTTGGACTAGGAGAAAATATCTGTATGTGGGTAAGTAACTGGCTCAGTAATAGAAAACAGAGGGTGGTTATTAACGGTACACACTCAGATTGGGTCACGGTCACTAGTGGGGTACCTCAGGGTTCAGTATTGGGCCCTATTCTCTTCAATATATTTATTAATGATCTTGTAAAAGGCTTGCACAGTAATATATCAATTTTTGCAGATGACACTAAACTGTGTAAAGTAATTAACACTAAAGAGGACAGTTTTCTGCTACAGAGGGATCTGGATAGATTGGGGGCTTGGGCAGAGAAATGGCAGATGAGGTTTAACACTGACAAATGTAAAGTTATGCACATGGGAAGGAATAATGCAAGTCACCCGTACATACTAAATGGTAAAACACTCAGTAACACTGACATGGAAAAGGATCTAGGAATTTTAATAAATTACAAATTAAGCTGTAAAAACCAGTGTCAGGCAGCTGCTGCTAAGGCCAATAAGATAATGGGTTGCATCAAAAGGGGCATAGATGCCCGTGATGAAAATATAGTCTTACCACTTTATAAATCACTAGTCAGACCACACATGGAGTACTGTGAACAGTTCTGGGCTCCCGTGAACAAGGCAGACATAGCAGAGCTAGAGAGGGTTCAGAGGAGGGCAACTAAAGTAATAACTGGAATGGGGCAACTACAATACCCGAAAGGGTATCAAAATTAGGGTTATTCACTCTAGAAAAAAGACGACTGAGGGGGGAGATCTAATAACTATGTATAAATATATCAGGGGTCAGTACAAAGATCTCTCCCATCATCTATTTATCCCCAGGACTGTGACTGTGACGAGGGGACATCCTCTGCGTCTGGAGGAAAGAAGGTTTGTACACAAACATAGAAAAGGGTTCTTCACGGTAAGAGCAGTAAGACTATGGGACTCTCTGCCTGAGGAGGTGGTGATGGTGAGTACAATAAAGGAATTCAGGAGGGGCCTGGATGTATTTCTGGAGCGTAATAATATTTCAGGCTATAGCTACTAAAGATGGGTCGTTGATCCAGGGAGTTATTCTGACTGCCTGATTGGAGTCGGGAAGGAATTTTTTCCCCTTAAGTGGGGAAAATTGGCTCTACCTCACAGGGGTTTTTTGCCTTCCTCTGGATCAACTTGCAGGAAACAGGTCGAACTGGATGGACAAATGTCTTTTTTCGGCCTTATATACTATGTTACTATGTTACTATGTTACATGGGGGACACTATGGGGACATTGCTGGCACATGGGGGACAATATAGGTGCATGGCCGGCACATGGGGGACACTATGGGGGCATGGCTGGCACATGGGGGACACTATGGGGGCATGGCTGGTACATGGGGGACACTATGGGGGTATGGCTGGCACATGGGAGACACTATGGGGGCATTGCTGGCACATGAGAGACACTATGGGGGCATTGCTGGCACATTATGGGGACACTATGGTGTTGGAGGGGAGAAGAATACTATGGGGGTATATTATATAGGCACATTATGGGGGCACTAAGAAGGGGCATTCAATACTGGCACATTCTGGGGGACACTATGGGGGAATGTTATACTGGCACATTATGGGGGCACTATGGGGAAGAGGAGAGAAGCACTATGTGGGCATTTCCTAGGGGCATTATATAGTGGTATTTTATACTTGCACATAATATTGGGACATTAGCTCAACTGGCGGCACTGAGGGAATTTTTTTGAACTGGCACACAGAACGGGAGCACTTTTGAATTAGTGCACATTATTATTATTATTATTGAAGGTGGCCGGTGAGTTCTTAAGAAGGTAGGAGGATGATGTAAAACTAGGAACCTAAGATGTTTTTTATCAAACTACAGAGATGAGAGATGGGTGAAAAATCATCATGGCGGTCTGGTCTGAAAGGAGAAGATGTGGAAAGAGAAGGTCTGCATCAGAGAATTTACTGGATGTAAGGTATGTGGGTCTGTATTCTGGATAGCACAGAATATAAGATGTATGCAAATATGTGGGGGGGGGGGGTAATCAGACAGAAGACAGATCGCCGGGGGTTGGGGCGGGGTGGGGGGCCTGTTGGGGGTGCTATAATTTGAACCCAAGCGATAACATGGATGGGGGTCTGGATAGTAAACAGACAGCTGATGTGGGGGGTGTTGTGCTTGGGGGGGGTGACACCATTTTCTACCGCACCGGGTGACACCAGCCCTAGCGACGCGACTGTGGCCAAGCATAAAAGTCAACTATGTATGCTGCCACTACAGCCATTCAGATGTTGCTGAAGTGAGAGACACTGTTAAGACACGTTTCACAAGTGGAAAAGTCTAGATGTATCCTCAGAGGACACTACAGTCATTATTGTCAAGGTACTGTTGACAGCCATAGATTCTACTGGGAGAGACTTTATCAAAATAGTGTACAAGGAGTGCCATAAATCCCAGCTTTTCCAGCTTCCATACCTCACTATCTGGGGATTTTCACTGTGTACAGAAAAAACTGTGCTTTATTGTTGTTGTATGTACTACAACTCCTATTTTGGACTTAACTAAAAAGAAACATTTCTTTTTCTACTTCTGCCCTGGTTTTTTAACTCCTACACCATGCACTGACCATTGCACCCTACACCTCCTGCCAGTTCTCTGCACCAAACCTACATCAAAGGCACCTCAACTACCATCAGGCAGGAGCCAGGGCACCCAGAACCAGGGTGTGCCCCAAGCTAGAAAATTGCTCCCTTCTGTCACTACCCTGCTCCTAGGAAGCAACAAAAAAATTATAGTGTCAGGGTATAACTACACAGAAACACACACACAGGGATAGTGTAGCCCTAAAACTTCCCAGACCCACTATCCTTGCCTACTTGCATGGTCACCCAACACAGGGACAACACAACTGGTCGACGGTCCATATACTCTGTATGTGAGAGAGCAACACACAAACATGGAATAAACAAACAGACCCAAAAAGAGTAATCGTACGGTACAAAAGGCCGTCAGTCAACGAAGTGCCAAGAACGTCACAAGCAAACAGGAAGCCAAATGCACTAAAAGTCAAAACCAGGGGAGCGAGCAATACAAGTCCAAATCGCCAGAAGTCAGAAAACGTAGTCACAATACCAGATCCTGAAGTCCACAGCCAAAGTACATGCAATACCAAAAAGGAGCAGAAATTCACCGGCATTTGAACCCTTCAGATGCTAGCCTTCATACTGAGCAGAGGCAGCTCACCCCTGCATGCCTGCATGCTGGGCAGAGCTGCCGCTCATGTGCCCTGATGGCCAGAAGCCCCAATGTACACCCTCATTGGCTCTGGGGGCTGGCCTAAACTCCTGTTTCCCCCAGCAATCGGACGTGGGCCGTGGCTGCCGCACGGAGGGCAGTTGTGAACCGTGGAGAACCGTGATAGATAAATTGTTGCAGCTAGAGCTACTATCACCCTTATACTCCACTCTGGCTCCTCCCAGGCCACGGCACATCTATATGCCATTATCATGTATAGTAGTATATATTTTAAACTAACCATTTTTCAGGTATTGTACCTAACGAAAGGATATTTCACTGGCAGTGCCCTGAAAGGAATATTCTAGATCCTAATGAAGTGCCACTTTTCCCCAGATTTCCTATTTTAAGTTATATACAGTCTTTCCTGGATTGAATGTGAACATAATCCTGTTCCTCTCTGTTTTGTCTACTGCAGGAGAAATATGATAATAACATAAAATGGTGCCTAATTTTGGTTTTCACTGAATATTTCTAACTCAGCAAAGAGCATTGTGTAAGTGATTACCTATTTTAACTTGTCCACAGAACAAAACATCTATCTGAAGGTATATAAATAGATATGGTGCTGACTTCCCAAGAGAACTTATACTCATTCTGCTGCCTGAGGCAACAAATTAAATATCACCCTCTTCAACTGTTACATATCCATCCTATAAGCATTTATAAATGAGTTATATTGCAACAAACTGTTCTTGATATCATAGATATTCACCTTTAAGTTATTTAGATCAGTTGACATATTTTTCTGATGGTCTTATAGTTAAGTTTAAGGGGGTCAGACCTTACCAAAAGATATTTTTGGCCCATGAGTGGCGTGTGCATTGCTCTTCACTCAAGGATGGCAAAAGGCATACACAATGGTCTTATAAGAGGCATATCGTTTTATAGTTAGTTTCAGATAGGGCAACAATCAGATTGTCTCTCAATGATGGCATAGTCTTATAGATAACAGGTTAAGGCCTCATGCACACAATCATGTCAGTTTTGAGGTCCCCAAATCGCAGATCCGCAAAATACGGATATGGTCTATGTGCCTTCTGTATTACTTTTGAGACTCCATTGACTTGAAAGGGTCCATTTAGGCTTCATGCACATGACTGTAATTGTTTTGTGGTCCACATATGGAGACCATCCATGTTGCATCCACATCTGTTATGGACCACCTGTGGTCCACATTTTGCGGCCAAATCTAGGACATTTTCTATCTTTTTGCCAAATGGACATACAGATGCAGATAGATCCACATGCTTTCTGCATTCATATGCCTGTTCTACAAAAGGATAGAACATGTCCTAGACTTGGCCACAAAATGAAGTCACTGGGTCCGCAAAAAATGTTAATGCAACATGGATGGTATCCATATTTTTTGGATCTGGTTGTGTGCATGAGACCTAACTGTAACACTGTTTTTATAGGTTGCAAAAGGCTCCCCCTCTGTGCAGGTATTGTACCCCATTGCTCTGGAATTTCATCTAGCTTGGCATGAAGGAAGACAGTTGAAAAGACAGTTGCAGCTTCTTCATAGATCAGGCCAGTCTCTCTTCGTAGAGCACCACCACACAATATAAACAGGTGCTCCTAGGTTGTGGTTTCTCTTTTGCAACTAACTGCTCACACTCTGTACTATCTTGCAATTGGTCCCAATATCTCATTAATAACACACACAGGCAATTGTGGATTTTTCTGTCGCAGACTGGCTGGTCTTTGGGATCTTGATTAGTCATTTTCTCCACAGGTCTGTAGCCCCTTTTAGGGGGCAGAGGCTATATGGTGTCTAACAATCCTGATGCTCCAACTCTTCCTCCTCATTGTGATGCTTAGTTTCAACTATGATCCAAAGCCCTGAGGTGGTGCACCATTTTAACTAATGCCACACACTTCCACTTGATAGCTGATTGAAATGCAGGAGTATTGCTGGACCAGACTCCAACAGCAGCTTTTCCCAAGAACACTCTTTCTTTTTGTGTGCTACTAAATATCAGGCCCTGTCTGTACTTTCATATGAACTGTAGATTCTCAGAAAAATGCTAGCAGTATGAGGACCATTGTACCAGGTCTTCCCAGCATTTCAGACAGTTAACTATTTCCTGTCAACAGGTCACAGTGTAGTATACAGTAAATATAGTGCATTTCACATATTAAGAAATACAGTTTACCAACATTATAAGTGCAGCACCCATCCACATTCTGCCTAAATGTATATGACTCCCAGAGTGTCAATATGCTGTCACAAGCTACCATTGAATAGCTTTCTTTCATTTTATAGTAGAATCTTAGGCCACTGCACGGCTAAGTCCTATACACCTAACGTTAATATTAACCTGTAGGCTGAGTTCATACTTCAGTTATTTGGTCAGTTTTGGCACCGAAACTGACCAAATAAGTGAAATGTAAAGTGATTCTAAGAGTGACACCTGTCAACTGCCTGTTATACTGACGCACAGTAACTGTTTCACTACCACAGTGGACTAGCTATGCATGTTTCTGCAATGCACAGTGTTGTACACCAATATATAGGCTTCCTGCAGGTGGGAAATAGCTGCCTTTTAAAGTGTTTTGTCACAAATTAAATCGGATCGAATCACATTTTTGGAGAAAATTTGGCGGTGTTCGAATCAAATTGTTGAAAACTGCGCTCATCTCTAATTTTAACCTTCTGTGTGGTATTTTGGTTATAAAAATATGTATTATAAGCTGCATCATTTTTAGAATTTGGGTTCAGCTGGTTGCCTCCTTTTGTATTTATTTGCAATATCAACATTTCAATCCCTGCAATGTATGCAAGTGAACCGTATTCATATGACTAATACTGAACGGATTTACCAGTTCCATCATTCTAGCGATTTGCCTTCTGAAGTTGGGTTCTCCATGTCAAATGAGTAAACAGCTTTTCAAGCAATTTCAAGTCATTAAATGTCATGTAAATTAGGTCATGTCCTTATTATCATCTAAATGAAGAATCAAAAAATGTGCATATTTTCTATTTCTAACGTGACTCATCATCACACTTGGAATAGCTGTTGGGTCATAGTTTCCAAATCTGCTGTGCTATGGTAATGATGTTCTCATGTTAATGCTTAGTTCATTTCCTTATATCCCTTTTTTTTTCACCTTTTAAAAACATATTTATGCATGCAAGAAAGGCACTCATCTCTGAATGTTGACAGTATGGGACATAGCCAAGCAGTCAAAGCCACCAGGCTATAGGTTTATATGGTCATAATCTGTAGTATTTAAGGTGGTCCTTGAAGAGTTTGGATATGATGCCAATATTACAGTGATGCTTGGAGTTGGAAATGGACTTATAGTCTACTATACTATTACATAGCTATGGGTTCAGAATATTATTGAATATTATTAAATCATAAAGAAGGAAGAAAATCCAGCATTTGATTTGTTAAACTGGTAAAATCATCAAAATTTATTGCATGTATACTTTAAAAATCATTATGAGCAGAAAAGGAATGGCTTATGCATTTTAGATCTTACACTTTGAGTAAGGACCTGCTAAGGTTTTAAAGCCATGCCTTTTTTGCTTGTGATGGTTGTCAGAGGACATATCTACCAGTGTTGGACTTTACTAAACAAGCCAATGTTGAATTTTCTTCCTTCTATATGACTTTGGTGCTGTCCTGGATGTCTGTGCACCAGAAGTAACATGTGAGTTGGATTTTCTCTACAGGAGTTGTAAAAAGAGTACATGGCTCCACTTGGGTCAAAGATGGGTTCTTATGAACCCCTGTTACTTTTTTCCCCATCTAAATGCTAGATGTTCTTCCTTCTATATGACTTTGGTGTTGCCCTGGATGTCTGTGCAAAAGCAGTAACAGGTGAGCCGGACTTCCTCTACATGAGTTGTAAAAAGAGTAAATGGCTCCACTTGGGTCAAAGGTAGGTTCTTGACTGAACCTTGGTTACTTTGTTCACAGTAATTGTAAAGCTAGATGCTCCCTCAGGAAAAATAATATTATAAATATACTAGATTTTATCAGAATTGTTTTACAGTATGTACTGTAAGTGGAATAATTTGTTTTACCATATAGAATGCATTGTGTAAGTATATTGCAATGGTTGCAATAGATCAAATCAAGGTCCTATTTGAATGTATCCAGTGTACCGGTAACTTACTGTACTTGCTGGTAATATTTAAGAAATACAGCTGTTGCACAAATTGGAAAATAATTCATCCATGATCTATTTTTTTTTATGGATCCATGCACTGTGCAGGGAAATCAGTGCAGTACAAGATGACATTACACTACAGGGTCAGCAGTTTAATGGTACACTAAGCCTTACAAGAATGGAATGTAAATACACATGGGAAGAAATGTAGCCGCTTATTGAATATATAAGGACAGGTGAATTTTGTCACAGAGATGAGTGATTTTCACTTTTGGCAAACCACACCTAATAACACATTGACAGAGCTAAGCAAATTGTTGCTGGATAAATGGAAGCTCTGTGTTAGTACACTTTACTTCAAGATGCATTTGACAACTGTTAGTTAGAGAGACATGAACAGCCCATCAACTATACGCTAGACTTATTACCGGTGTTAAGCCAAATACCATAAGAGTGTTCTAGCAGTAGACATTTGCTATAAAAGAACACAGATAAATGCAGTTTGTCACAACAGAACTGCCCTAATGAATGGGGAAAGGATCCTGCACTGAGAATGGTAGTCAAATGCTGTAATACAAGTAGGCTGAGGAACAAGAGAAAACATGTCTATGAGTTTAAGATGCATCTTGTTAGCCTTCTCGAAAGATTGATTGATTTTTTTGGTATTTACTTTAGCAAGGCTTTCTGTCTTGTTTCCTATAGTGATGCTAATATGGTAGAAATTGAATCACATAAGAGGATGCTGAAGGAAACATCTAAAATGCAACAAGAAAGACAAAGTGCTTAACATGCAACTCAGGTGAAAGAGAAAAACATTACTGGACAGCACTGAAGACAAGTTATACTGAACGCCTAGAGCCTAAAAATCCTCATTTACCAGCGTCTAGGGCTGAGATAATAACATAGCTGAACATGTGTTAGAAAAGACCTTTATGACTAATGATGATGCCCACATTCTATTCAGTAAAACCATGGAAATTGTGAAACAAGTACAGATGCTCTACCTTTTCTATTTTCGACAAAACCTAAAGGCCACCTTGTTGAACAGAAAGATTTGGTAGATAAAGAAAAGGAAATCTGTAGGGTAAGGCCATGCATTTAATGCACATCAGGTAGACGTGTAATTAGAGATGTTCACCTTGTCATGGGTATTGCAGAAGCACAGTAACAACATTTGTGGTCTGGTTTACTGCTGAGGACTTGAGCAGAAAACAAATCACAGCACAGTCAGAATATGTTTTTGATTATGCTTCGTATATCTCTGTTGCTGCAACAATGTTACAGATTATAGACCATAGCCAAAAGAATAATTGCAATCACACGCCTCTGGTCCTGGATGAATTTCTGCAGTTATTTCTAGATACCATCTATTTTTACTATAATAACGTAAGCTTGCCAAGCAATAAAAAAATATATTTTTTGTATCTTTATTTTGAGGCTAGGGGTGAAGCAAAAGTGGATGCCTCATTAGTGGGACCCAAAGACCTATCATTGCTGGTGATTTAGGGATGCCCAAAGGCCTGTTTGCCCCCAAAAAAGACACCAGTATTAGAATTGGTACACTGTGGGTGGGGGTCCTGTTACAGATTTGCCATTGACGCCCAGGAGCTTCAAGTTCCATCTTTACATTACATTTTTCTGCACTACAAAATAAAATCCTACAAAAATCACTGACTACAATAGAACAGTTAACAAGGTAAGGTGTAGGGTAAAAAAAATATATAAAAACCTCTTAATTTTATGTACACTAATGCTAGAAGCCTGACTAATAAAACTTGTGAAATGGAATTAGCAATGTCTGAGGAGGACTATGACATAGTTCGAATAACTGAGACATTACTGGATGATAGCGATGACTGGGCAGTTAACGTACAGAGTTACAGTCTGTTTATAAAAGATTGTACAAACCAGAGAATAGGAGGGGGTCTACCTTTATAAAGTCCTGTCTAAAGCCCATACTCCAGAAAGATATAAGTGATAGAGGTAAGTTCTAGGATTGACCAGGGTGAATAAATGGATGTCATATATCTTGACTTCTCCAAAACATTTGATACAGGGCCACATAAAAGACTAGTATATAAAATGAGAATGCTCGGACTAGGAGAAAATATCTGTATGTGGGTAAGTAACTGGCTGAGTGACAGAAAACAGAGGGTGGTTATTAACGGTAGATACTCAGATTGGGTCACTGTAACTAGTGGAGTACCTCAGGGGTCAGTACTAGGCCCTATCCTTTTCAATATATTTATTAATGATCTTGTAGAAGGCTTGCACAGTAAAATATAAATTTTTGCAGATGATACTAAACTGTGTAAAGTAATTAACACGGAAGAGGAGAGTATACTGCTAAAGAGGGATCTGGATAGATTGGAGGCTTGGGCAGAGAAGTGGCTGATGAAGTTTAACACTGACAAATGTAAGGTTATGCACATGGGAACAATAATGCTAGTCACTAGTACATACTAAATGGTAAAACACTGGGTAACACTGACATGGAAAAGGACTTAGGAATTTTAGTGGACAGCAAACTAAGCTGTAGAAACCAGTGTCAGGCAGCTGCTACCAAGGCCAATAACACTATGGAGTGCATCAAAAGGGGAATAGATGCCCGTGATGAGAACATGGCCCTACCACTTTACAAATCTCTAGTCAGACCACACATGGAGTACTGTGTACAGTTCTGGGCACCTGTGAACAAGACAGACATAGCAGAGCTGGAGAGGGTTCAGAGGAGGGCAACTAAAGTAATAATTAGAATGAGGGGTCTACAGTACCTAGAAAGATTATCAAAATAAGGCTATTTAGTTTATAAAAAAGACGACTGGTGGGAAATCTAATAACTATGTATAAATATATCAGAGGTCAGTACAGAGATCTCTCCCATCATCTATTTATCCCCAGGACTGTAACTGTGACAAGGGGACATCCTCTGCGTCTGGAGGAAAGAAGGTTTGTACACAAACATAGAAAAGGATTCTTTATGGTAAGAGCAGAGAGACTATGGAACTCTCTGCCTGAGGAGGTGGTGATGGTGGATTAACTAAAAGAGTTCAAGAGCGGCCTGGATGTATTTCTGGAGTGTAATAATATTACAGGCTATAGCTACTAGAGATGGGTCGTTGATCCAGGGAGTTATTCTGATTACCTGATTGAAGTTGGGAAAGAATTTTTTCCTCCTTAATTGAGGAAAATTGGTGTATACCTCATGGGCTTTTTTTCTGCTTCCTGTCGATCAGCTTGCAAAATAACAGTCTGAACTGGATGGACAGATGTCTTTTTTTAGCCTTAGAAATGATGGGGATCATTTATTATCCAGAAATATGCCTATATTAGTCGTATTTCTGGTAAAAATTGCAGCACAAAGTTTATTTGCGCCGCAGTCTGTGACTTTTCCCACACCAGGTCCTAAAAAAGGGGGCATGGCGTGAGCGAAGAAGGGGACGGCTGGCAAGCTCATCTCATTCATCATTTCCTACGCCTGTTTTATGCGTAGAAAATGGTCAAAATGTAAGACAGCAAGGAAGCTGTCTTACATTTAGATGGCACTGGATGCACCGAAGTTATGTAGAGGCCGGTGCCTCTTCATAAATTTGGCAGATCCACAGCCAGCTATAGGGGTTATTAAGGTCTAATTCGCCGGTCTTAATAAATGATCTCCTATGGGTCACACATAGTAGGTCTTGGATATTTATACTGCCATTGGAAACTAGCACAGCAAAACACATCAAATGAGTACAAATATGCTTTTGTTGCAATTGTAAGACCTTGTTCCACATCAATTTTTTCAGCGTGCCTTGTATTATAAAAAGTGATCCTGAGCGATCACTTGACAGAGAGTACATGCTTCTATGTACCTGAAATGAAGTATATCAGAAGTGCATGGTTCCATCAGTCTTTGTCCCATCTGTTTTAATGAGGTTTTATTTGCAGGACCCATTATATTCAGAAGGTCAGTGGATGATGAATTGTATCAGTTTTTCTGAGCAAAAAAAGATTTGTCAAACTAAATGTTGAGACTTTGTATTTAGTTTTAATTATGTTAAAACTGTCATGCTGAACATACTGTTTGGTTTGCCCCTAGTATATTGTAGAGGAGAAAGATCCAAGCGTATTGATATATAGTCGTGTCCGAAAAGTATTAGTAAAACTAGCAATTTATTGATCTAAATCTTTGTTCATTCTGAGCTTAGTAGTCATTTGGGTGCTTTTAGTGAATGACAGCTGTCCATGTATGCACACTGATACAGAAAAGTCAGTCAGTTGCTGAGCATGACTGTCCACTGGACTTCTAAGCTCAGAATAAGCAAAGTTAGATCATTACATTCAAAGTTAGGTCTCTTGCACACGAACATATTTCTTTCCCTGTCCATTCCGGGTTTTTTTGCAGACCATATGCGGAACCATTCATTTCAATGGATCCACTCAAAAATGGAAGTTACTCCATGTGCATTCTGTCCGTATGTCTGTTCCGCAAAAAATTGGAACATGTCCTATTATTGTTCGCATTACAGACAAGTATAGTATTGTTCTATTAGGGGCCAGCTGTTCCGTCCAGCAAAATACACAATGCACACGGACGTCATCCATATTTTTTGCGGATCCGTTTTTACGGACCACAAAATATATACGGTTGTGTGCATGAGTCCTGCTGAATCTTTTCCCACAAAAACTACATATTAATCTGCTTTGCCCTACCCCATTATGATATGATGTCCCCTGATCGGACTGCATTTTCAACATGACAGGTTCCCTTTAAAACTCCAAATAGATACAACAAAATGTAACTATTAACTGCGTGACTCCTTTCAAACCACAGTATTGACCAATTTTTGGACTACACCATTGCATAAAGCAAATATGTTGTAAATGAGGCCTGAACTTTATTCATAAATGTGTAGGTTCCTATATGGAGGATCAGATTGTAGCTGAAGTGAGAGGAGAAACATTCCCTAATATTTCCTTAGGGAATAACTCCCTCTTGAGCTGTACTCCAGAGGTTGTACCATCCATTACATTCTTTATAGGAAATTTGTCATCAGAAAATGACCTATTATTTAAAGCATATTTTTATGTTAAACAAGTTTTTTAAGTAATTTTTGATGATGTTATTTTTAATTGTTGATGTCAATATCTGTATTTAAGCAAAAACCATAAATCCTGCAGTTTTACCACTGGCCACTAAGCCTAATAATAGGTGCCACTTCTTGGTCTGTACAGATCACTTTACTGCAGTTATCTCCTTATCATTACAGCCTTATTATATCACCTCTGTGTATGAACAACACAGGGTCCACCATTCACAATAGATGATTGCCAAAGCTTATCGGCTCCCTCCTGACCTCTGCACAGGAAATCTGCAATAAGAAATTAAAAACCGATTAGAAAAACATGATATGTGTTGCTATCTGGTTTTAAGTAGCAGATAACATTTATGGTGACACATTTCCTTTAACAACTTCTCCCAACTCCTAATTTTTGTGGTGCTGCTACAATGACAATGACCTTATTCTTCATACATTAGATCTATTGATGTCCTTTCCTTAGTAATCCATGTGACAATACACTCGTAGAATAAAGAGAGAAACATGATACTATACAGTATATCCACACCACCATAAAGTGCAAAGATCTCTCTTTATTATTATATATTCACAAACCAGACTATATATAAGGCTCAAAGTTGCATGAACTTCAAACATTAAAACCTGCATTCCAAACTCCATCTTTCAAGTTTCATATGGCCTGGCTTGTTCCAGAGCAAGCGAAACTTGAGTAGGACAGCAGTTGGGTGAGCCTTATTAATCAAGTCTGGTCTATAATAACCAGGGTGGGACTCTGCGCTGATTATGGGATAGTTAAGGGCTTAAAGTACTCGCCAACACGTGCACTAGTATAAGGTGGGATAGAACAGGGCCTTATAATAGAATCGATGTCCACACAGAGGTCTACAGATAGTTCAAGGGCTTAGAAACCCACAAACATGTGCACTAATATAGAAATGGATAGATCGGTACCTTACAGTAAAATCGATGTGTGCGCGGAAGATCGATGTACGCGCAAGTAGTTCTCCTTGTTATAGTAGGGAAGCAGATGTCTGGATGGCTTCGGGTTCAAACTACTAGCATGGGTGGTGCTCCGGCCGGCAGCAAACCACTCGTGTGAGGGAACCACCAGTTTGAAGTCCGGGATTTTCGGCGTGTGACGTCACCGCGCTTGGTATGGATGCCTCCAGGGGACAAAAATTATCCAACGTGTTTCTGAGCCAATCGGGCTCCTTCGTCAGGGATGGTAAGATTCGTCAGTCCTGGGGATAAATAGGCACTCTTTCCCATGACAACAACTGGTTTAAAGATAATTTTTGTCCCCTGGAGGCATCCATACCAAGCGCGGTGACGTCACCCGATGAAAATCCCGGACTTCAAACTGGTGGTTCCCTCGCACGAGTGGTTTGCTGCCGGCCGGAGCACCACCCATGCTAGTAGGTTGAATCCGAAGCCATCCGGACATCTGCTTCCCTACTATAACAAGAAGAACTACTTGCGCGTACATCGATCTTCCGCGCACACATTGATTTTACTGTAAGGTACCGATCTATCCATTTCTATATTAGCGCACATGTTTGTGGGTTTCTAAGCCCTTGAACTATCTGTAGACCTTTGTGTGGACATCGATTCTATTATAAGGCCCTTTTCTATCCCACCTTATACTAGTGCACGTGTTGGCGAGTACTTTAAGCCCTTAACTATCCCATAATAAGCGCAGAGTCCCACCCTGGTTATTATAGACCAGACTTGATTTATACAGGTGTATCCAGATTCTCCCAGTCTAGCAGCAGACTGGGTTTGGGAACCTAGCAGCGATTCCCTTTTGGGTGAGGAGTGTTAAGTGGCTACGGCAGTGCGGATGAGCAGATACAATACATATGAGCCTTATTAATGTTGAAGAAGTAGACATTTCTTATTTTCTTTCATTGGTAGCTGCATCGTGGGTATAACACGTAATGGGGGAGAATTATCAAACCCCTGTGTAAAGGAAAACTGGCTTACTTGCCCATAGCAACCAATCAGATTCCACCTTTCATTTTTCACTGCTTCTTTGGAAAATGAAAGGTGGAATCTGATTGGTTGCTATGGGCAACTAAGCCAGTTCTACTTTACACCAGTTTGATAAATATCCCCCAATGTGTGGCAAAGGATTATTTTGTTCTATATTTTTGTACATATTGTTTCCAGTACAGTAAACCTAGTGTTTACACAGGCCAAAAAGTCAATATACTGTAGAACATTTTCTACCAGGTATAGGTGCTTTTTGTAATACTAACATGTGCATTTACAGTGTGATGGTAAATATCTGTGAAAGGTGTTAAGTTGGATTTAGGCTACTTTCACACTCTTACAAGTGGTGCAAAACGGATCAATTTTGCCCTAATGCATTCTGAATGGAAAAGGATCTGCTCAGAATGCATCAGTTTGCCTCCGATCAGTCTCCATTTCACTCTGGAGGTGGACACACAGCGTTTTGCTGTCCGCTTCACGAAACTGGGCCAAATGGATTCGTCCTGACACACAATGTAAGTTAATGGGGATGGATCCATTCTCTATGGCACGATAAAAAACGAATCTATCCCCCACTGACTTTCAATGGTGTTCATGACGGATCCGTCATAGCTATAGAAGATATAATACAACCGGATCTGTTCATGATGGATGCATGCGGTTGTATTATTGTAACGGATCAGTTTTTGCAGATCCATGACGGATCCGACCAAAACGCCAGTGTGAAAGTAGCCTTATAATTCTGCAGCCAATTGTCTGGAAGGAAGTGTTCCTTCCTGACAGTCAGCTGCTCGCTCAGTGAAGGAGATATATTTACATCAGGAGATTGCAATTCCTTGTCCTCAAACAGAATTATGGTTTCTGAGCAGCAGATCACTGTTTAGACCACACAATCTGCTGCCCAGAAACTATGATCGGTGGTGCCTGCACAAGCGACAGGATCGGGTGATCGGTGGCACTTTGGCAGATTGTCAGGAATCTGGACAATTATTGGCTCGTGTAAATGCAGCTTTATGTCATAGTCATCCAGAATGGCATCCTTTACAGACCACAAATAAATCAAAATGCAGAAGCTAGACAACAGAAACAAAAAGAAAAAAGCAAGAAAAAAAGGAACTTTAAAACACTGGGTTTCTGCTGCTATGGCAGAGTCAACATAAAGTAGCAAATAGCAGACTTTTAAGCATGCACTAAGCGATCTCCATAGTTACTGAAAATACTATGCTGCCTAAGTGAGGCTTTCAGCCAATTGCAAAGTACCGATTCTAATATTAGATGTGTACTTTTACAAATGGGGAAAATCTGTGTAAGAAAGGTCTACGAGTCATCTGCTGAAGATAGATGCATCTTAAAGAAATCTCTGGCTTATGGTCATTGCCACATCATTTGTTAGTGCTCTTTATTTAAAAACAGTGCATTACATTTTAATATAGATGAAAGATAAGGATTAATAACGTACAATCAACTTTTTTTGTAATTTTTTGTTGTTGTTGTTGCTGATTACTATTATCTCTGATCCCTGACAGGTGTCAAAGGTTTGTGCCTAATATCATAGTCCCATTGCAAGAAATAAAAGATTCTAATGACAGGAGAATGGAAATAAATATGCACAGGCATATATTATGGCATTCTCTAATCTGAAGTTTCATCCCTGGTGACCTTATTGTAATGTCCCCTCTGTTTACTTACCATCTACCTGCAACAACCAGGCCACAGGGGAAATGTGTGAGGCTACAGTGAGCCAATGGGGGTAGTAGATGCTTGTACTCACGGGCAGCAGAGCCTACGCCATATCAGTATGGCTTTATGAGGGATCGGTCATGCAAAACAAATTTAATCAGTTTCTATGAAGAGGTAAGTTCTAGACTTGACAGCGGCGAATCAATGGATGTCGTATATCTGGACTTCTCCAAAGCATTTGACACAGTACCTCATAAAAGGTTAGTATATAAAATGAGAATGCTCGGACTGGGAGAAAATGTCTGTATGTGGGTAAGTAACTGGCTGAATAATAGAAAACATAGGGTGGTTATTAATGGTAGACACTCAAATTGGGTCACTGTCACTATTGGGGTACCTCAGGGGTCAGTACTGGGACCTATTCAATATATTTATTAATGATCTTGTAGAAGGATTGCACAGTAAAATACCAATTTTTGCAGATGAAACTAAACTGTGTAAAGTAATTAACACTGAAGAAGACAGTTTTCTGCTACAGGGGGATCTGGATAGATTGGAGGCTTGGGCAGAGAAATTGCATATGAGGTTTAACACTGACAAATGTAAAGTTTTGCACATGGGAAGGAATAATGCAAGTCACCCGTACATACTAAATGGTAAAACACTCAGTAACACTGACATGGAAAAGGATCTAGGAATTTTAATAAACTGCAAACTAAGCCGTAAAAACCAGTGTCAGGCAGCTACTGCCAAGGACAATATGATAATGGGTTGCATCAAAAGGGGCATAGATGCCCGTGATGAGAACATAGTCCTACCTCTTTACAAATCACTAGTCAGACCACACATGGAGTACTGTGTACAGTTCTGGGCTCCTGTGTAGTGTTTAGCGAACAGTTCGAGAATAGTTCGGGTTCATACCGAATTTTGGGGTGTTCGGGACACGGACCCGAACCAGAACATTTTCTAAAAAGTTTGGGTTCGGGTTTGTTGTTCGGCAATTTCTTCCCGCTTTCTGAAGGGCTGCACAGCAGCCAATCAGCTAGCGTTTTACTTCTTGCCCTAAGAGCTCATCACAGCCATGCCTACTAATGGCATGGCTGTGATTGGCCAAGTGCAGCATGTGACCGATCCTCTATTTAAGCTGGAGTCACGTAGCGCTGCACGTCACACTGCTCTGATTAGTGTAGGGAGAGGACGCAGCTGCTGTGAGAGTGAGATTTGGCAGGGAAAAGTCAGCAAAAGCACCTAATGAAGTGATCGATCTACAGCTGTGAATGATTCAACTTCTGCTAGTTACTTGCTCACTGGTTTTTAGGCTGCACAGAGCGGTTTTCTGTCACTTTTTTTCTGGGGTGATCAGCGGCCATTTTGTGACTTGTGGTGCACCAGAACAAGCTGCCACCAAGTCCATCAATCCATTAATACTAGTTTTTTTTTTGCTATATCCTACATCAGGGGCTTGGCTGTGCTAATTATCACCCCTAGAAACTCAGGATAGCAATTTCTATATTTTATTAAGGGGTTAAATACAATTGCCAAAATACCAATTAATACCAATACCTAAATACAATAACAAAAAAGACTGTGTGGAAGACGATGCAGGGGACGATGAGGTCCTAGACCCCACATGGAATGAAGGTCGTGCCACTGACTTTCATAGTTCAGAGGAAGAGGCAGTGGTGAGACCGAGCCAACAGCGTAGCAAAATAAGAGGGAGCAGGGGGCAAAAGCAGAACAGCCACCGAAATGCCTTTGAAATGTTGTCATTCAGACTGGTGGACACAGACAGCTTCAAACAGCTGATGGCGATGGCTGTCCCACAGTATGTTGTTCCCAGCCGCCACTACTTCTCCAAGACAGCCGTGCTTTCCTGCACAACAATGTATCCGATAAAATCAAGTGTGCACTGCGCAACGCCATTTCTGGCAAGGTCCACCTAACCACAGATACGTGGACCAGTAAGCACGGCCTGGGACGCTATATCTCCCTAACTGCACACTGGGTAAATGTAGTGGAGGCTAGGCCCTAGGCGGAGAGTTCCTTGGCGCACATCCTTCCGCCGCCAAGGATCGCAGGGCATCATTTTCTGCCTCCTGTAGCCTCCTCCTCCTACTCAGCTTCCTCCTCCTCTGCTTCCACCAGCTCATCCAGTCAGCCACACACCTTCACCACCAACTTAAGCACAGCCCGGGGTAAACGTCAGCAGCCCATTCTGAAACTCATATGTTTAGGGGACAGGCCCCACACCGCGCAGAAGTTGTGGCGGGGTATTGAATAACAGACCGACGAGTGGTTTCTGCCGGTGGGCCTCAAGCCCGGCCTGGTGGTGTGCGATAATGGGCGAAATCTCATCGCAGCTCTGGGACTAGCCGGTTTCACGCACATCCCTTGCCTGGTGCATGTGCTGAATTTGATGGTGCAGAAGTTCATTCACAACTACCCTGACATGTCAGAGCTGCTGCATAAAGTGAGGGCCCTCTGTACGCGCTTACGGCGTTCACATCCTGCCGCTGCTCGCCTGTCTGCGCTACAGCGGAACTTCGGCCTTCCCGCTCACCGCCTCATATGCGACGTGTCCACCAGGTGGAACTGCACCTTGCACATGCTGGAGAGACTGTGCGAGCAGCAGCAGGCCATAGTGGAGTCTCAGCTGCAGCACACACGCGCCAGTCGCACTGCGGCACAGCACCACTTCACCACCAATGACTGGGCCTCCATGCGAGACCTGTGTGCCCTGTTGCGCTGTTTTGAGTACTCCACCAACATGGCCAGTGGCGATGACACCGTTATCAGCGTTACAATACCACGTCTCCTTGAGAAAACGCTTAGGGCGATGATGGAAGAGGAGGTGGCCCAGGAGAAGAAGGAGGATGAGGGGTCATTTTTAGCACTTTCAGGCCAGTCTGTTAGAAGTGGCTCAGAGGGAGGTTTTTTGAAACAGCAGAGGCCAGGTACAAATGTGGCCAGCCAGGGCCCACTACTTGAGGACGAGGAGGAGGTGGAGGAGGATGAGGATGAAGCAGGTTCACAGCGGGGTGGCACCCGACACAGCTCAGGCCCATCACTGGTGCATGGCTGGGGGGATACGGAGGACGATGACGATACGCCTCCCACAGAGGACAGCTTGTCCTTACCTCTGGGGAGCCTGGCACACATGAGGGACTACATGCTGCAGTGCCTGAGCAACGACAGCAGAGTTGCCCACATTTTAACGTGTGCAGACTACTGGGTTGCCACCCTGCTGGATCCCCGGTACAAAGATAATGTGCCCACCTTACTTCCTGCACTGGAGCATGATAGGAAGATGCGCGAGTACAAGCGCACGCTGGTAGACGCGCTCCTGTGAGCATTCCCAAATGTCACAGGGAAACAGGTGGAAGAACAAGGCGAAGGCAGAGGAGGAGCAAGAGGTCGCCAACGCAGCTGTGTCACAGCCAGCTCCTCTGAGGGCAGGGTTAGCATGGCAGAAATGTGGAAAAGTTTTGTCTCCACGCCACAGCTAACTGCACCACCACCTGATACGGAACGTGTTAGCAGGAGGCAGCATTTCACTAACATGGTTGAACAGTACGTCTGCACACCCCTCCACGTACTGACTGATGGTTCGGCCCCATTCAACTTCTGGGTCTCCAAATTGTCCACGTGGCCAGAGTTAGCCTTTTATGCCTTGGAGGTGCTGGCCTGCCCGGCGGCCAGCGTTTTGTCTGAACGTGTATTCAGCACGGCAGGGGGCGTCATTACTGACAAACGCAGCCGCCTGTCCACAACCAACGTGGACAAGCTGATGTGCAGAATAGACATTTATAATTGCCTCCCCTCAACCATGTATTCTTGTACTCCGGGGCACTTCTTTATTGAATCCTCATTTTTTTAACTTTACCACGATCTTGCGGTGCAACCCAAAGTTGAATGAACCTCTCCTCGATCTGGGCGCCAGGGCCTAAATAACTGAAAGTGGCCTTCTCCAGTGGTGGGTGATATGATGCATGATTCCTTGCTGTGCGACCTCTCTCCTCTGTCTGGGTGCTGGGGCCGAATTAACTGAAAGTGGCCTTCTCCAGTGGTGGGTGATATAACGCCTTATTCCTTGCTATGGGACCTCTCTCCTCTGTCTGGGTGCTGGGGCCGAAATAACTGAAAGTGGCCTTCTCCAGTGGTGGGTGATATGACGCATGATTCCTTGCTGTGGGACCTCTCTCCTCTGTCTGGGTGCTGGGGCCGAAATAACTGAAAGTGGCCTTCTCCAGTGGTGGGTGATATAACGCATGATTCCTTGCTGTGGAACCTCTCTCCTTTGTCTGGGTGCTGGGGCCGAAATAACTGAAAGTGGCCTTCTCCAGTGGTGGGTGATATGACGCATGATTCCTTGCTGTAGGACCTCTCTCCTTTGTCTGGGTGCTGGGCCGAAATAACTGAAAGTGGCCTTCTCCAGTGGAGGGGATATGACGCATGATTCCTTGCTGTGGGACCTCTCTCCTTTGTCTGGGTGCTGGGGCCGAAATAACTTAAAGTGGCCTTCTCCAGTGGTGGGTGATATGACGCATGATTCTCTGCTATGGGACCTCTCTCCAATTGATATTGGTTAATTTTTATTTATTTTACTTTAATTCTTTTCCCTATCCACATTTGTTTGCAGGGCATTTACCTACATTTTGCTGCCTCTTGCAGCCCTCTAGCCCTTTCCTGGACTATTTTACAGCCTTTTTAGTGCCTAAAAGTTCGGATCCCCATTGACTTCAATGGGGTTCGGGTTCGGGATAAAGTTCGGGTCGAGTTCGGATCTCGAACCCGAACAGTTTCGGGAAGTTCGGCCAAACTTCTCGAACCCGAACATCCAGGTGTTCGCTAATCTCTTCTCCTGTGAACAAGGCAGACATAGCAGAGCTGGAGAGGTTTCAGAAGAGGGCAACTAAAGTAATAACTGGAATGGGGCAACTACAGTACTCTGAAAGGTTATGAAAATTAGGGCTATTCACTTTAGTAAAAAGACGATTGAGGGGAGATCTAATAACTTAGTATAAATATATCAGGGGTCAATACAGAGATCTCTCCCATCATCTATTTATCTCCAGGACTGTGACTGTGATGAGGGGACATCCTCTGCGTCTGGAGGAAAGAAGGTTTGTACACAAACATAGAAAAGGATTCTTCACGGTAAGAGCAGTGAGACTATGGAACTCTCTGCCTGAGGAGATGGTGATGGTGAGTACAATAAAGGAATTCAAGTGGGGACTGGATGTATTTCTGGAGTTTAATATTATTACAGGTTATAGCTACTAGAGTCAGGAAGGAATTTTTTCCCCTTAAGTGGGGAAAATTGGCTTCTACCTCACAGGGTTTTTATGCCTTCCTCTGCATCAACTTGTAGAAAACAGGCCGAACTGGATGGACAAATGTCTTTTTCCGGTCGTATATACTATGTTACTATGTTACCTGGGCTGGAGTGCTGTGATGGGAAGACAGCACAAAATCCTCCGTGGCACTCTCGGTTCCAGGGAACACCAGCCAGATGTTGGTTGAGGTGCCCTTGATGGTATTTGGTGTTTAGGGTGCTTCTGTGGCTGGGCCCATGTGTTTGTGACGCCAGCACCGTTAGGTGCAAATGATGAGTGTTGTAGTGGAAATGATGAGGAGTCAGTTGTTATCAAACAGTTGAACATTTACTAAATCATTTGTCTTCAGGCAGTCAATACAGATACAGTTCATGGCATAAGTGACGACTCAGAAATAGGTTCAATTGTATTATTTTTATCAGGTTTAGGCAAGTTGAGGAGTTCACTTTAAGGGCTCATTCAGACGATCGTGTGCTGTCCGCAAAAATGCGGATCCGTTTTTTTGCGGACAGTTCAGCATGTCCGCAAAAAAACGGATTGCATTCCGTTTTTTTGCTGATCCATAGACTATAATAGGGTCATGTCCTGATTTTCACTGACAAGTATAGGACATGTTTCATTTTTTTTGCTGAGCTGTGCAATGGAAGAAAAGGGCCCCATAGAAGTGAATGGGACAGCATCGAATCCGCAAAAAAACGGATCCGTTTTTTTGCGGACAACATACGGTCTTGTGAATGGAGCCTTAGGGTGACACTTTACAGGCAAGACTTCTGTACGTATACTGTCCAAACTATAGCACTCTGGTACTAAATATGCTGGTTTCTACTTATCTTGAGCTATCCAATAAGGCGATCTCCCTCATGGCAGGCATCAGTCTTCTGCTTCATTATTTGCAGGATGCTCTCCTAAAAGGTTTAGGTTTTCCACTTTGCCCTGGAAAGATTGAATAGTGTATAAGGTCAGGATAATTCTGCACACTAATTATCCATACGTGTCCCGGCACTTCTAGAGTTGCTCTCAGGCACTGATGCTGATGAAGTCCATAGGCTGAGTTCAGCTCTAATTCTTACTAGGCTTACTCCATATTTAGACATAAACTCACTGTCTGGTGCTTGGCTGCTATAACGAATCTTAGTCTGTCTTCTCCAGGGTTGATCAGGTCCTGGAGGAAAGATTTTGCAGCTACATATTGATTTGGGTCTGTTTCTCTCCTCCATACACACTCCTCTGATACACACTCTAACTGAACTACTACTACAAGACACTGAGCTAGACATACCCCAAGCTATATAAATAAGTGGCGCCAGCACCACCTAGGGGCGAATGGGTGAAATTCCGTTGCCAGCCTGATAATTAGGAAATACCATAGATTCAGTGCATTAGATGAATACAGAGATTTAAAGTGTCCCTTTCACACAAATGTGTGATGCTGCATACCCCAGTGCTAAATGGACTAAACAAGTAAATGAAGTACAGTACAGTACAACAAGATCATATGTATGTGACAGCATAATTTACTGTTCAGTTGCTCTAACATAAGCAATGCATTGTCAGATTTGGATGCAGCAGTAACTTCTTAAAAGGGTTTTTCAAGACTTAAGAAATATTGATCTATATTCTGCATAGGTCATCAGTATCTGATCAGTGGGGGTCCGACATCCAGGACCCCCGCCAATAAGCTGTTTGAGAAGGCACTGGCACTCCAGTGAGTGCCATGGCCTTTCACAGCTTACCAAGCACAGCCCTGAACATGGTATAATGGCTGTGCTTGGTATCACACTAAACCCCATTCATGGCAATGGTGCTGAGCTGCGCCGATGAATATGTTGTTACTGGCCTAGGGTAAGCTGAGAGAAGCTTCAGCACTACTGTGAGTGCCGCTGTCATTTCAAACAGATGATTGGCAGGGTTCCTGGGTGTAGGACCTCCACCAATCAGATACTGATGACCTATCCAGAGGATAGATCAACAGTTCTTAAGTCTTGGAAAACCTTTTTTAAGTAGTTACTGCTGCATCCAAATCTGACAATGCAGTGCTTATGTTAGAGCAACTGAACAGAAAATCTGGCTGTCAAATACATCTGAACTTACTGTACTGTACTTCATTCAACTGTTTAGTCCATTTAGTACTGGGGTAGAAGTTCATCAGTTCTAAAGTCTCGAAAAAAACTTTTAAACCTTTTGACATATGTACAGTATATGTTCAGAGGAGCTGAAGGGGCAAAGTACAAAATACATACTTTCCTAATATGTCAGAAACAGGTTTTTGATTGTTTCCAGATAACAGAGAATTAACTTGAAGAAAGGGAAAAAAGAGGGGGAAAAATAAGGATTACGCCGCACAAATGCAAATCCTCTTCACTGTCTGTAAGTTAAGCCTTTCCCCTCTGCCATTATTGGTTAAGTGTTCTTTCAGAGTCTTCTAAAGATCACCTTATGAAGTTCAAGTCATAGTTCATTGCTCTTAACAGATACGGATATGACTACCTTATTCTAACTCATAACCTTATAAAATGTAGAAAATTTTATTGACTAAGGATTTTTATTTTTTTCAAAATTGATGTGTAATTTTGGACCAAGACTGCCATGTTTATTTTAATTTAACTTCAGCAAATGTTACGTTTAGTGGATGTGGAACCACTTCGTCAACCAACCAGGTTTGAATTTAGGCTAAACCCATGGGCATTATCTGGCAGTCCTCTGGTATTCACTCTTTAAACAATTTACAGTGATCTGGACTTTACTGCAGGGGAACTACCAGACTGCTACCTTCTGGAGGAGTTATAGTGTGGCTGACAGCTGACCCACAGGGGTCAGTGACTCTGGTATGGGGCACTGAGGAATTAGTTGAAGCTTGTAGTCAGAAACAGGTCGAGGTCAGGGCAAGCAGAGTTTGAGAAAATCTGTGAAACAGGTCCAAGGTCAGTGCAGGCAACAAAGGGGCAGTACAAAAATCAGACACATGTCAGTACACAGGCAGACAAACAAAACAACACACCTTACACAGATGACCAGCCACAGGCTGGGGAAAATTAGATTGCTTACACACTGGCTCTTCAAGAGCCATGGATTATAATTTATGTGCACATGCCCCACATGAAGAGTGGAGAAGGCAGGCAGACAGAGGGAAAGTGGAGGAATGCAGAGGACCTGATGATCCTGGTAGCCAGGCCCACTGCAAGAAGCCAGAGGGAGAGTGGTATGCTGGTGAGTGGGCACAGGCTTCCAACATAACAGCAAAGTGTACACTTAAAAAAAAAAATTCAGTGGAACGGTCAGTTTAGATATGCTTCCTGAGTTTAGTTATTTAGTGTAAGGATGAGCGAACCAGTTCAGAACAGACTTTGGTATTTTCTGTACAGTACAGGAACCTGAATCTTTCCGCGTTCATTTAGGACGAATCTACTAAAACAGAGTGTAGTGCCATTTTAGTGCACATGATGGAAAAAAAGTACTAGGGAGGAAGAAGAAGGGGTCTTATATTACTATGAGGAAGTGGGGGAGAGGGCTTCCCCTGATTAGCTCCCAGGCTGACAGACAGCCTGGATGAGCCGATCCGGGGAGCCAAGAAGTCAGGGAGGTGCCCTAAAAGAACTAGCAGAACACCATTCTGTGCTGGGCTGTGAATGAGGGTGGTTGGGTGTGACAGTGTCTTCCAGGAAAACAATCTTAAGAAGTCAGGGAGAATCAGAAATCAATCAGGGGCATTCAAAAATCAATCAAGTTTATTGCCGGAGTGAAGGAAAAGCCAAAGATTTCAGTGATTTTCAGTTTTTTATGGCCCCATCCGCACATTTGCCTTATATGTGGTCCGTTGCGGGCATCCTCCATTGTATGCATTTTTTGCTGTGGATTGCTGTTAGCAACGGATAACGTGCAGGATTTGCTCCCCCGGTTATAAATGCGCCACGGCATATGTGGTTTTTAGCATTTCCTGCTTTTAAGATGTGTGTAGGATGTTTTTTGTGGTACATGTGGTCCGCTGCCGGCATTCTCCATTGTATGCATTTTTGCCGGGGATTGCTTTAAGCAACGGATCACATGGGCAGGATTTGCTCCCCCGGGTAGAAATGCGCTACAGCATTTGGGGTCTTGAACATTTTTTGCCTTTTAGACCACTTTATTCTGTGATTTTTGTCTGTATATGTATGCCTGAAGGTGAAGCCAGTTATAGGTGGGACTCACAGCCTCCTCCCTCCTCCAACTGTATGCGTGATTTCATGCTGGAGGTAACTGGAGGCTGCTGGCTGTGTGTCGGACTTTATGCACCTATCATAAATTGTCCATACGGCATAGGTAGGTTAGCGTTAGGTCACGTGCCATTTTGGGAGACCTTGACGGGGTGCGCAGGCTCTTGTATTTTCTTGATATAAGAATATATTGCTGAACGTCTCATTTTAATATCAGTGTGAGGGTTTAGCCAAATATTTTCAATTGCATTTACCAATTTAATTAAGCAGCATATATACATGATTACTGCAACAATACCCAAGGTGTAGCAGCAATCTACCTGTGCGTATTAAATTGAGCATCAAGTCTCAATCGTCTGTTTAAGTATATTCAGCTTCCACATGGTTGCAAATAAAAAAAAAATTGTGTACTGTAAGTAAGCAGCATATCATATGTGATTACTGCATCAATACCAATATTTTCACACTCATCTGGGTGATTACGATGAATAAACCTTGCCTTGATGGCGGCGCCACATCTTGCCGCTGTGGTTGTATGTCTGCCTACCATCATGTTCTGTCAGCCTGCATCACGCCGCTAATTCCTCATTCATCTGTTTATGTATATTCAGTTTCCACATGGTTGCAATTAAATTTTTTTTTGTGGGGTTTATTTTAATTAAGCAACATATATACCTAATTACTGCAGCAATACCCAAGATGTAGCAGAAATCTATCTAAGTCACAACAATAGACAATCACACAAAGAATGAAAGTTGCAGATCAGATGTGCACAACGGTCAGGAGTAGAGTTGAGCGTACCGAATTTTAGGGTGTTCGGGACACAGACCCATATCCGAATATTTTCAAAAAAGTTCGGGTTCTCGTCCATTGTTCTGCGATTTCTTCCCGCTTTCTGAAGGGCTGCACAGCAGCCAATCAGCTAGCGTTTTACTTCTTGCAAGAAGCCATCACAGCCATGCCTACTAGTGATTGTGATTGGCCAAGTGCAGCATGTGACCCAGCCTCTATTTAAGCTGGAGTCACGTAGCGCCGCATGTCACTCTGCTCTGATTAGTGTAGGGATAGGATGCAGCTGCGGTGAGGGCGAGATTAGGTAGGGAAAACTCAGCAAAAACACCTAATGAAGTGATCGATCTACAGCTGTAAATCATTCAACTTCTGCTAGTTAATTGCTCACTGGTTTTTAGGCTGCACAGAGCGTTTTTCTGTCACTTTTTTCTGGGGTGATCGGCGGCCATTTTGTGACTTGTGGTGCACCAGTCAAAGCTGCCACCAAGTCCATCAATCTATCAATATTAGTTTTTTTTTTTGCTATATCCTACATCAGGGGCTTGGCTGTGCTTATTGTCACCCCTAGAAACTCAGGATAGAAATTTCAATATTTGATTGAGGGGTTAAATACAATTGCCAAAATAGCAATCCCCTAAATCTGGTGTTCCAGCTGTGGCTAGCCAAGTGTAATACTGTCTGCTCTCTGGCAAAGATAGATTTTTTTTCTGTGGTGAAATTCAATTGACAACATAGCAATCCCCTAAATCTGGTGTTCCAGCTGTGGCTGGATAAGTTTAATACTGTCGGGCAAAGGATTGATATTTTTCTGGGGTGAAATTCAATTGCCAAAATAGCAATACCGTAATTTAGTGGTTTCAGCTGTGGCTGGCCAAGTTTAATAGTGTCCGGCAAAGGATATATTTTTTTCTGGTGTGAAATTCATTTGCCAAAATAGCAATACTGTAAATCAGTGGTTTCAGCTGTGGCTGGCCAAGTTGAATAGTGCGCGTCAAAGGACAGATTTTGTTCTTGGGTAAAATTCAATTGCCAAAATAGCAATCCCCTAAATCTAGTGTCCCAGCAGTGGCTGGCCAAGTTTAATAGTGTCTGGCAAAGGATATATTTTGTTCTGGGGTGAAATTCAATTGCCAAAATAGCAATACCATAAATCAGTGGTTTCAGCTGTGGCTGGCCAAGTTTAATAGTGTCCAGCATAAGGATATATTTTGTTCTGAGGTGAAATTCAATTGCCAAAATAGCAATCCCCTAAATCTGGTGTCCCAGCAGTGGCTGGCCAAGTTTAATAGTGTCCGGCAAAGGATATATTTTGTTCTGGGGTGAAATTCAATTGCCAAAATAGCAATACCGTAAATCAGTGGTTTCAGCTGTGGCTTGCCAAGTTTAATAGTGTCTGGCAAAGGATATATTCCCTTACGTCCTACCAGCAGCACAGATGGGGTTAACCACTCCTCCCCCTGTGAACTGGTAGGACCGGCAGAATGTTTAATGAGCCCAAGACTAATAACTCAATTTAACAATTAAGTATCTCCTTAAAAGGAGGAAGTCAACCCCCAGCCCACTGTGTTTTTTTCTGTCCTCTCGGACAGGTGGACTAGGGGGTTTATTCCCCCCTTTCTTATGGAAAGTGCGGGGAGCCTTCTTTTCATTTGGGTAACGGCGTTGCCCTTTTCTAGGTACCTTGTCAGTTTGGCTGGCAGCTTATCTGCTGCTGGCCCCGCACAGTTGCGCCTGGCTGGGGTATTTTGGCGGCGTCCTCGGTCCCTAGGCGCCGCCATCTTCCGGAGGTGACACGGGGATTCTCCTTTGCTTCACTTTTGGGTAATCCGGCCGTGATTTTTTCACGGGCGCGATTTTTTTCACAGACACGATTTTTTTCGCGGATGCGATTTTTTTTTTTGCGTTTTCACGCTAACATTTTAAGTATTTTTTTCTTATGCTTCTTCCTGTGGAGGATTTACTGGGGGGATGATGGATTGTCTATCCCTCCCTTCCCCATATTTTAGGAAGCAGTATGCTAAAGTTCGGTCTCTGGCTGCATATTCTTTTTAGCTAGCTCCCAGAGTCCTAAAATTGGTGTTGTTCCACTTGTGGTGTTTTTTTCCTCTGGTCCTCAGCTGCCTCTAGTCTGTTTTTCTACCTTTCCTGCGGAGATAGGTGGTTTATAAATGTTTTACTTGTCCCTTTTTTCCCGCAGTGATGTCTTCTCCACGGTATTCGGAAAGCAGGAAAGTGGATTCCAAGACGAAGCATCTATCCTGCTACCATTGCAGCGGTCAATGGTTATTGTAAGCTGATCACACCTGCACTCGTGAGATCGCAAAAGGTAAACAGCTTCATTCTGGGCAAATACCAGCTTGGGAGACTGGTTGGGAATCCCTGGTTCTGTTGACTTAACCGACTTCAGATGTTACAGCTGCCGTTAGAGGGTTCTGCCCTCTAGTGAACCTACGTTGCAGGATATGTATCAATGGCTCTATTAAGGGAGTCATAGGCCTGCTGGATGAAAAGGCTTCCTATGCCTGCCCAGGCCCCGATGGAGACCTCTGTCCCGGTAGAGAGATCCTCTTTGTTCTCCTTAGTTTCTTCCTCCTCGGATGAAGAGGAGCTGACTGTCGTGTTTTTTCACCCCTGGAAAGACACAGAAATTGCTCAAGTCCATCAGGTCGGGGGACCATGATGTTGACCCTTCCAATCCCGCTAGTCGGGCACCTCGTGTGTTCAAAGCGGATGAGACCCTTCTCTCTGTCATGTTTATAGAGTGTAAAAAACCTGGAAAGGGTCCAGTTTTAACAAAGAAGTTTAAATCTATGTTCCCGATGGCTAAAAACTTGGTGGATTCATGGGGATCCATTCCCAAGGTGGATATGGCTATTGCCAAGTTGTCCAAGCGCACTCTGGTTCCGGCAGACGATGGGTCTAACCTGCAGGACCCCCTTTACAGGAGAGCAGAGTGCACACTAAGACAGGGTCATACGGCAGCTGCGGCTTCTGCTTCGACAGCCATAGCAGCTTCTGAGGTCTCTACGTTCCTCCGGTCTCGCCTGAATCAAATTCAAGTTGACGTGGACCAGAGGGTTTCCCAGGACGACATAGTGGCTGCCTTCAAGACCATCAACCTGGCTACGGACTTCTTGTGCAATACCGCACATCTTCAGTTGAAGCTAGCGGCCAAATCCATGACTCTGCGGTTGGCAGCCATAGGCCTTTTTGGCTTAAGCATTTGGTTGCTGACAATTCCTCAAAATACAGCTTATGTGGCCTTCCATTTGAGCCCAACTATTTGTTCGGTTCGGAGCTGGAAAAGATCATGGAGAGCCTTTCAGACAAGAAGGTGAAGAGCCTTCCCCAGCAGTCCTTTCGAGGGCAGGGCAGACAAGAGCGCAGTGGTAGGTCTGGCCAGAAAGCAAGGTCGCGAAGTGACTGGAGAGCGCAGCAAAGGGGTTTGAGGCACTCTCGTGGAGGAGCCAAAGATGGAAAATCCACCTCCTGACTACGGAACTCTAGGAGGCTCTTGGTTATTCCCGTTACTCCTGCCGTCCTGCCAGTAAGCTCCCCCACTCCTATGCTTCATTTACCCATCGGGGTCGTCTCTCCCACTTCTCAGAAGAGTGGATCCAAGAGATCTTGGATCCCTGGGTCCTGAACATCATTTCCGAGGGTTTTTTAGTCAACCTCACCTCTATTCCTCCGGACAGGTTTGTCAAGTCCAACCTTCTACAAACTGCCAGGCAGGCGATCCTGGAGGCCTACATTCAGGACTACATTTGCAAGGGGGCTCTGGAGGAGGTTCCGGCAGGAGAACGGGGACTAGGGATCTATTCACCAGTTTTTCTGGTTCCCAAGGCTTCAGGAGATCTCCGGATGATTATCGATCTGAGGTATTTCAATCAGTTTATTAAGAAGGTGAAGTTTCGTATAAAAACCATCAGGTCAGTAGGTCTCGTCCTCAATCCTGGAGACATGATGGCAACCCGGGACCTCAAGGATGCATATCTGCACATCCCGATCCATCCTGCTTCCAGGAAGTATCTGAGGATCGCGGTCCAGGTGTCCGGTGTCGTCAGGCATCTTCTGTTTGTTGCCCTTCCCTTTGGCATTTCTTCTGCCCCTCACACTTTTACCAAGGTGGTGGTTTATGTGGTGGCGTCTTTGAGACTTCAAGGACTGACCATCATTCCTTATCTGGACAACTGGCTTTTGAAAGCCTCTGCTCTAGCTGTCCTAACCCAACTTCTTCAGGTAACAATCTCCTTTCTGTTCCGCCTAGGTTGGATCATCAGCTGGCAGAAGTCGAACGTGAGCCCGTCGACTTCAGTAACATATCTAGCCTTCATAATCAACTCCACTGGGATGTCGCTCCAGTTGACTCCAGAAAAAAGATCCCGGGTTCAGAACACGGCAAGTTCCTTTCTGATCCCCGGCGAGTCCCAATCCGGACGCTCATGAAGATGTTGGGGCTCATGTCAGCATCTGCGGAAGCAGTCCTTTGGGCTCTTTGGCACCTCCACTCTCTACAGTCAGAGGTCCTCTCCAAATGGAATGGCAGCCCTGCCAGGCTAAACTCCCTGTGCTCCCTGTATTGGCAGACTCAGTATTCCCTCAGATGGTGGTGCCATCTTTTAGACGGGAAGTCTATGACCCAGCCAACCTGGGTCATATTGACTATGGATGTGTCCCAAGTAGGCTGGGGTGCTCACCTAAATGACACTCCAGTTCAAGGGACCTGGTTTCCTCAGGAGTGGCTTCTTTCATCCAATCTCCGCGAGATTCAAGCTATCCGGCTAGCCCTCCTTCACTTAGCCCCTCAGATCCAGGGCAAAGCTGTGAAAGTCCAGTCAGACAATATGACTGCGGTACTTTACATCAACAAGCAGGGAGGCACGAGATCACTTACCAATACCCTCCTGTCAGAGATCGGGGTGTTTCTGGATTAGGCAGAGTTGTACCTTTCCCACTTATCTGCGATCCACATTCAAGGCTCCCTCAATATGATAGTGGATCGGCTGAGCCGCGTTCTTCCGTCGGTGGAGTGGTCTTTACATCCGGAGATATTTAAGCAGATAGTCCTCAAGTGGGGTATGCCAGAGGTGGATCTCATGGCAACAAGGTTTAATGCCAAGGTGGAGAGATTTTGCTCCCTTTACAGGGAGGACAACCCCCTGGCGTTAGACGCTCTGTCAATATCCTGGAGGTTCAGGCTGGCATACATCTTCCCTCCGTTTTCCATGATTCCGAGGGTATTGATGAAAATCCGTCAGGATCAGGCCTCGGTGATAGCCATCATACTGTTTTGGCTGAAGAGATCCTGGTTTACCTAGATCACCCAGTTGAGTCGAGGACAATATTAGAGGCTCCCCCCACAGCAGACCCTGGTGTTGTGTGACACTCACCACCTTCAATTACCAAAATAGCAATCCCCTAAATCTGGCGTCCCAGCAGTGGCTGGCCAAGTTTAATAGTGTCTGGCAAAAGATAGAAAATTTTCTGGAGTGAAATTCAATTGCCAAAATAGCAATAACGTAAATCAGTGGTTTCAGCTGTGGCTGGCCAAGTTTAATAGTGTCCGGCAAAGGATAGATTTTGTTCTGGGGTTGAAATTCAATTGCCAAAATAGCAATACCGTAAATCAGTGGTTTCAGCTGTGGCTGGCCAAATGTAATAGTGTCCGGCAAAGGATATATTTTTTTCTGGGGTTAAATTCAATTGCCAAAATAGCAATACCGTAAATCAGTGGTTTCAGCTGTGGCTGGCCAAGTTGAATAGTGTCCGTCAAAGGACAGATTTTGTTCTGGGGTGAAATTCTATTGCAAAAATAGCAATCCCCTAAATCTGGTGTCCCAGCAGTGGCTGGCCAAGATTAATAGTGTCCGGCAAAGGATATATTTTGTTCTGGGGTGAAATTCAATTGCCAAAATAGCAATACCGTAAATCAGTGGTTTCAGCTGTGGCTGGCCCAGTTTAATAGTGTCCGACAAAGGATATATTTTGTTCTAGGGTGAAATTCAATTGCCAAAATAGAAATACCGTAAATCTGGTGTTGCAGCTGTGACTGGACAAGTTTCATAGTGTCCGTCAAAGGATATATTATTTTCTGGGGTGAAATTCAGTTGCAAAAATAGAAATAGCGTAAATCTGGTGTTCCAGCTGTGACTGGACAAGTTTCATAGTGTCCGTCAAAGGATATATTATTTTCTGGGGTGAAATTCAGTTGCGAAAATAGAAATACAATAAATCTGGTGTTCTAGCTGTGGCTGGACAAGTAGTATAATAGTATCCGTCAAAGGATATATTTTGTTCTGGGGTGAAATTCAATTGCCAAAATAGCAATACCTAAAATCTTGTGTTCCAGCTCTTGCAGGCCAAGTGTAAATCTGTCCGTAAAAGGGTATATTACACTCAGCGTGCATCTCCAAGTTTATTTCTTTCTGTTAAAGAAGTAGGGGGCTGTATACTGTATACTGTGGGTGCTGTATATTGTGGTGTGCTATACTGCTGTACTGTATAGTGTGGGGGGCTGTATAGTGTGGGGTGCTGTATCGTGTATAGTTTGGGGTGCTGTATACGGTGAGGTGTTATACTGCTCTACTGTATATTGTGAGGTGTTGCATACTGTGGGCTGCTATACTGCATACTGTGTGGTGCTGTATACTGTGGGCTGCTATACTGCATACTGTGGGTTGCTGGGGTGCACTGTAACGCTAGGGTGAGCCGAGCCCTGGTCTCCTTCCTGCAGAGCGGTGCCCACTTCCAGCCTGAGCCCAGCTGCCCAGAGCACTGATCCTGAGCCGCTGGAGTCTTCAGAACTGGAAGTATTTACAGTCACTCACTGTACTCTACCAGATGTGCGGATTTTTTGTGTGTGTGTTGTGGTGGAGGGTGTGCTTGCCTGCTAAGGTGTGGGAAGGCGGGATCCAGGGGGCCCAAGTAAATTTTTGCCCAGGGTCCAATCAATATTAAAGACGGCCCTGCTGCCACCGGCATCACACCACTGCTGTCTGTCTCTTTACCTGCATGTTCTGTACGGCTGCTGCAGCATGCATCGTGCCACTTATACCACTTTCCAACAATAAAGTTCTGTATGGCTGTTGCTGCAGCCTTCATCATGCCACTTATACCACTTTCCAACAATAACGTTCTGTATGGCTGTTGCTGCGGCCTTCATCATGCCACTTAAACCACTTTCCAAACATCATGTTCTGTACTGCTGCAGCTGTGGCCTGCATCATGCCACTTATGTCATTTTCCAACCATTATGTTCTGTACAGCTGCTGCTGCCGCCTCCATCATGCCACTGCCACCATCAAGCCACTGCTGAAATCTGCCAACCATCATATTCCGTAAGGCTCCTGCTGCCTCCATCATGCTGCTGTCTTTCTGCCAAGATGTACTAAATGTCTGCTCCTGCATCCATCGCCGCTGCCTCAGCTGCTGCTGCTCCTCACAGTTAATGCCACCACCATTAACGCAAAGCATCTGCCATCTCTACCACTATCACTACTATTGCCACTACTATTCATAGACAGCCTTGCATGTTTCATGCTATACTGTTCCTGATGCTGCTTCTCTTGCAGCCACATGCCACTATATTCATACTGTACCCTTTCTACATCCACACTGCAATGCTGCTGCTCCCGATTAAAAGGGAGAATGTTTTAGGCTTGTTCAAAATAAGCAACATTTTCTTCTGACAATCAACACTTGTGCATGTCGTACATGCAGGCATTCTGACCCTGTCAAGTCATAATTCTTGGATGCTTGGTTCCTCTCAAGCCACTTTTTGCTTTTCTTTTTATCCCATAATACCGTGCGTGTTAAACACGCTCTTTGGAATATGGTTTGGAATATGAAAAAGCATGATACGAGTGCCGACGTGGTGTGTTTTAAAACATGCTGTATGTTAACGCCATATAATGTGTGTGTACCCATTCCTATGTATGTCAGTGTTACTCAGACATCATTTACTATTGCTGTAATTGTTTGCAAGAGCTTGGAGAGGGGAAAAATCATACAAAAATAAGCAAAAAAAGTTTTCCTAAAAATTATGAATTCTAGGAGGCAAGAGGGGGTTATTTACCAACTTTCAGGGCAATTGGAGCACTACTACAATGAAGGGGCACAGTGGGCATTATTACTGTGAAGGAGGCACAGAGGGTATTATTACTCTGAAGGGGGCACAATGGGGATTTCTACTATGGAGGGGGCACAGAGGGCATTACTACTATGAAGGGGGCACAGAGGGCATTACTACTATGAAGGGGGCACAGAGGGAATTACTACTATTAAGGGGGCACAATGGGCATTATTACTGTGAAGGGGGCAGAATGGGGATTATTACTGTAAAGCAGGCAACATGCGGATTATTACTGACAAAGAGGGCATTACTATTGTGAAAGGGGCACAGAGAGGGCATAACTACTGTGAGGGGGGCACAATGTGGACATAACTACTGTGAGAGGGCACAATGTGGGCATAACTACTGTGAGGGGGCACACATCTGTACAAATCTACTGTGAAGGTTGTACAATGAGAGCAATTCTACTGTGAGGGGATGCAATTTTTTTGAAGTATTGAAGGGGGGAGAGTGGTGCCAGAGAAAGGACCCGCCCCAGGTGCCAAACACCGTAGGCACGCCACTGGCCCGAATCGATTTGGGTCCAAACCAAACAAAACTTAAAAATTAGGCAAACCAGACCCAAAATAAATCTACACTGCTTTGCTCATCTCTAATATAGTGTAATCTCATATTTCTACATAACATAGGTAAATTGTACCGGTAATTATGGGAAAGACCTGGGAGGTGACCTCTTGTACCTCCTTCCCTCATTCCCCACCAGAATCTTTCATTTTCTAGATTTCAATATAATTAAATGTAATAAAAGTTTTGTAGAAGTTGGAATGTTTGTGACTACAATAGCTGGAAGCAGGACATATGTATTTATTTTTGCTTTCAAACAAATTTGCTCATAGGAAACCCATTATAAATGTAAGTACGGTTCAAGTTCTAATTAATATTATGGCTTTCCAGTACAATGTTTATTGTTATGTATGCATACTCCGTCAGAGTAATATGCTTCTGGGTCCAATGCACAAATAAATATTGTATGATGTGGCTAATAGCAGCTCTTAAAGAATACTGTATCCAAGTAGGAAACAAGGGCATATTTGGGGTAGATGTCTCTTCAATTCGTCCCCCTCTCTTCAGTATGTACTATAAAAAGTTACAATGATTTGAGCTTCTCATTGGCTGTTGTAACTTGATTCCAGGAACAGTTTCAATATATTTTGATCAAAACACATCTGTGCCCGCCTACCAGTGCCAAGGTGGACTCAGTCAGACAAGTCCTAAACCTACCCATGTCGTTGGGCATCTACATTCAGTAGAGCAGACCCTGCACATACTGTATAGTGTGCTGCTCCTAGTTACCTCTGTGTGCGTCCAGCAACCGATCAGAGGAGGAGCATACACAGCTATATGTACCACCTAATCAGTGGCATGCCTAGGGTGTTTGGCACCCAGAGTGGGTCCTTTCTCTGGAACCCCCCCCCCCTCAATACTTTAAAAGAATTGTACCCCCTCACAGTAGTATTGCCCTCACTGTACAACTTTCACAGTAGTTTTGTACAGATGTGTGCCCTCTCACAGTGGTTATGCCCACATTGTGCCCCCTCACAGTAGTTATGCCCTCTCTGTGCCCTTTTTACAGTTGTAATGCCCTTTTTGTGCCCCTTCACAGTAATAATCCCTATTGTGCCCCCTTTACAATAGTAATCGCCATTGTGCCTCCTTCATAGTAATAATAATCCTCATTATGTCCCCTTCATAATAATCATCCCCATTGTGCCCCCATAATCGTAATAATGCCCACTGTGCTCCCTTCATAGTAATAATGCCCTCTGTCCCCTTCAAAGTAATAATGCCCACTGTGCCCCCCTTTACAGTAATAATGTTCTCTGTGCCCCCTTCATTGTAGTAATTCCCTCTGGGTCTATGCCCCTTTCATAGTAGAAATGCCCATTGTGCCCCATCACATTAGTAATGCCCTCTTTGCCCCCTCCATAGTAGTAATGCTCTCTGTACCCCTCCATAGTAATAAAGTCCTCTGTGCCCCCTCCATAGTAATAAAGCCCTCTTTACCTCCTCTGTATTAAAAAAAACCCACAGTAACTATTCACCTTGTCCTGTTCCTGAAGCTCACATACCTCTCTTCCCTGCAGGCACAGATCGCTCTGCAGCACTGTGTGGGCGGGGCTTTTGGAGATTTACGGGCTGCAGGCTTCGCCCACATAGGCTGGCAGCATGATCTGTGTCTGCAGGCTGAATGGTGGAGTGGAGAGAAGTCTTTCTGCTTCACCATTCAGAGCGCCGCTGGTCTGAAGGAGGGGAGGAGCGCTGGGAGCTGAGCGGTAAGTGACAGGATGCAGCCCCCATCGCTCCAGCAATGAGTGCTTCCATCTCTATTAAGAGCCGGCACCTGAGGCGGACCGGCACCCAGGCCCCTCACCTTTAGTACGCCACTGCACCTAATCAGGTTCGCCTGTGGGATAGGCAGGGCAAAAGCGCACAAAAATGCTACTTCTAAGATAAAATAGACGCTCATTCCCACTTGAAGGTGCCACTGACTAAGACCACCTAGGCACTGGTAGGTGGGCACAGATGCATCCATTGTGCATGCGCATTATTTTCTGTGATTTTTTTTTATAAATGTTGCCATGTATTTCCGCATATTAATTTATCATATCTTGCAGGATGTTTTACATCTTTTTTTTGTGATTTTTAATTTGCTTGTGATATGGCACTAATATAAACAGTATGTATTACTGGAAATCCAGATTGCAGCTGTAGTCAAGCCTCTTGGAATTCAGACTGAATCTTGCTTCAGCTGAAAAAATCCCTAGCAAAAGCTCTACCGGAAGTCCGTCCGCCCCACTCCCTCACTTCTTCCTGCCCCAATCCACTGTATGTATACATTTATATGTAATATACATATGTGTCTACTGTAGTCTTTAAGAGCTGCTATTAACCCAAAGGTACAATTTATTTTGGACCATTTGGGCTTTTACTGCACAAGACCTGTTTCCATACTATGCAGCCCTTAAAGCAAACTTCTGGTTCAAAACAAAAAAAAATTTGCAGTACCTGAGGAATGCTCATATTTTGATGCCAGGTTTTGTTGATTCCCAAGCCCATCCTCTGTCACCGAAGGTGGTCACACCATTTTCTTTTTTTACTTTTTAAGTCACTTAAGTCAGTGCAGCACAGTATAATCACAGATCTGCTTTAAAGGGTGCTTCCAGGAGTAAAATATTTGGTGACCTGTCATCAGGTTAGGTCATCAATATCTTATTAGCGGGGTCTAAATCATGGCATCTACGCTAATCAGCTATTTGAAGAGGCCACTGAGCTCTGGTGAGCCATGTGGCCTCACTGCATACCAAGCCCAATATCACACAATGGTATTGGCCAATATTTTGATTATACCACTGCACAGACCTAACATGTTGTGAATAGAGATGTCCCGAACTATTCGCCGGCGAACAGTTCCCGGCAAACATAGCTTGTTCGAGTCCGCTGCGGCGGGCGAACATATGCGATGTTCGCGTTCGCCCCTATACTTTATCATTGAGCAAACTTTGACCCTGTACCTCACAGTCAGCAGACACATTCCAGCCAAATAGCATACCCTCCCTCCCAGACCCACCCACCCCCTATCTAAACGCATGGACGGCATCCATCTTAGATTCGTTCTGAACTGCAGTGTTAGTAATTGTAAATCACAATGCGATTAATATAACCTGTATTATTCGCATTGCGATTACAACTTAGAGCTGAGTTCCTAATGGTTGTATTGCTAGAATATAACGAAGATAACGAATATAGCACTATATTTTCAATCTTCATTATATTCTAGCAATACAACCATTAGGAACTCAGCTCTAAGTTATAATCGCAATGCGAATAATACAGGTTATATTAATCGCATTGCGAATCCAACTTCTATAATGCACTATTCATAGATATAGCACTGTATTCGTTACTTCCTACTATCCCACCATTAGCAAACTCGCCAAAGTTGTAATCTCAAAGCGATAATACTTACAATTATTAATCGCTTTGCGAATCCATTTGATGCCTCTATTTGATTGTATATGAAGGTTGACTACCACCAACGTTCTGCTTCCTCCGAGGAGAGATATCTGAACCCCCAGGGGCCATTTGTGCGTTTTTGATAGAAAACGCATCAAAAACACATCTGCGTTTATATAATTTTTTTATTTTTTATTTTATTTTTTTGTGTATTTTGCCACATTTGGTTGCATATTTACATTTGGTATAGGAAAATATGGTAGTCTAGATCATGTGTCTATACCAAAGCCTGGGATCATTGTTTGACAGCATATTTTCTAAGCCATGTAGCTGAATATAGATTTAGGCAGAGTAATGATCTAGACTACCATATTTGCCTATACCAAATGTAAATATGCAACCAAATGTGGCAAAATACACAAAAAAATAAAATAAAAAATAAAAAAATGATAAAAACACAAATGTGTTTTGATGCGTTTTCTATCAAAAACGCCCAAATGGCCCCTGGGGGGTTCAGATATCTTGCCTCGGAGGCAGTAGAAAGTTGGTGGTAGTCAACTGTCATATACAATCAAATAGAGGCATCAAATGGATTCGCAAAGAGATTATTAATTGTAAGTATTATCGCTTTGAGAAATTGAGATTACAACTTTGGTGAGTTTGCTAATGGTTAGTGTTGAGCGAACAGTTTGAGCATAGTTCGGGTTCGTACCGAATTTTGGGGTGTTCGGGACACGGACCCGAACCCGAACATTTTCAAAAAAGTTCGGGTTCGTTGTTCGGCGATTACTTCCCGCTTTCTGAAGGGCCGCAAGCAGCCAATCAGCTAGCGTTTCACTTCTTGCCCTAAGAGCCCATCACAGCCATGCCTACTAATGGCCTGGCTGTGATTGGCCAAGTGCAGCATGTGACCCAGCCTCTATTTAAGCTGGAGTCACGTAGCGCCGCACGTCACACTGCTCTGATTAGTGTAGGGAGAGGACGCAGCTTCTGTGAGGGCGAGATTAGGCAGGGAAAAGTCAGCAACAGCACCTAATGAACTGATCGATCTACAGCTGTGAATGATTGAACTTCTGCTAGTTACTTGCTCACTGGATTTAGGCTGCACAGAGCGTTTTTCTGTCACTTATTTTCTGGGGTGATCGGTGGCCATCTTGTGACTTGTGGTGCACCAGAACAAGCTGCCACCAAGTCCATCAATCCATCAATACTAGTTTTTTTTTTGCTATATCCTACATCAGGGGCTCGGCTCCGCTAATTGTCACCCCTAGAAACTCAGGATAGCAATTTCTATATTTTATTAAGGGGTTAAATACAATTGCCCAAATACCAATCCCCTAAATCTGGTGTTCCAGCTTTGGCTAGCCAAGTATAATACTGTCTGCTGTCTGGCAAAGGATAGATTATTTTCTGTGGTGAAATTCAATTGCCAAAATAGCAATACCATAAATCAGTGGTTTCAACTGTGGCTGGCTAAGTTTCATAGTGTCCTGCAAATTATATATTTTGTTCTGGGGTGAAATTCAATTGCCAAAATAGCAATACCATAAATCAGTGGTTTCAGCTGTGGCTGGCCAAGTTTCATAGTGTCTGCAAAAACATATATTTTGTACTGGGGTGAAATTCAATTGCCAAAATAGCAATACCATAAATCTGGTGTCACAGCTGTGGATGGCAAAGAATAATAGTGTCTGCCAAAACATATATTTTGTTCTGGGGTGAAATTCAATTGCCAAAATAGCAATACCCTGAATCTGGTGTCCCAGCTGTTGCAGGCCAAGTGTTAATCTGTCCGTAAAAGGGTATATTTTGTTCTGGGGTGAAATTCAATTGCCAAAATAGCAATACCATAAATCAGTGGTTTCAGCTCTGGCTGGCCAAGTTTCATAGTGTCCTGCAAAGGATATATTTTGTTCTGGGGTGAAATTCAATTGCCAAAATAGCAATACCCTGAATCTGGTGTTCGAGCTGTTGCAGGCCAATTGTAAATCTGTCCATAAAAGGATACCTTTCATCCAGGGCCTAAATACTAGCCTCGGTCTGGGTGCTGGGCCGAAATAACTGAAAGTGGCCTTCTACCGTGGTGGGTGATATGACGCATGATTCCTTGCTGTGGGACCTCTCTCCTCTGTCTGGGTGCTGAGCCGAAATAACTGAAAGTGGCCTTCTCCAGTGGTGGGTGATATGACGCATGATTCCTTGCTGTGGGACCTCTCTCCTTATGTCTGGGTGCTGGGGCCGAAATAACTGAAAGTGGCCTTCTCCAGTGGTGGGTGATATGACGCATGATTACTTGCTGTGGGACCTCTCTCCTCTGTCTGGGTGCTGGGCCGAAATAACTGAGAGGGGCCTTCTCCAGTGGTGGGTGATATGATGCATGATTCCTTGCTGTGGGACCTCTCTCCTCTGTCTGGGTGTTGGGGCTCGAAATAACTGAAAGTGGCCTTCTCCAGTGGTGGGTGATATGACGCATGATTCATTGCTGTGGGACCTCTCTTCTCTGTCTGGGTGCTGGGGCCGAAATAACTGAAAGTGGCCTTCTCCAGTGGTGGGTGATATGTCGCATGATTCCTTGCTGTGGGACCTCTCTCCAATTGATATTGGTTAATTTTTATTTATTTTATTTTAATTCATTTCCCTATCCACATTTGTTTGCAGGGATTTACCTACATTTTGCTGCCTTTTGCAGCCCTCTAGCCCTTTCCTGGACTATTTTACAGTCTTTTTAGTGCCTAAAAGTTCGGGTCCCCATTGACTTCAATGGGGTTCGGGTTCGGGATAAAGTTCGGGTCGAGTTTGGATCCCGAACCCGAACATTTTCGGGAAGTTCGGCCGAACTTCCCGAACCCGAACTTCCAGGTGTTCGCTCATCTCTACTAATGGTGGGATAGTAGGAACTTAGGAAGTAACGAATACAGTGCTATATCTATGAATAGTGCATTATAGAAGTTGGATTCGCAATGCGATTAATATAACCTGTTTTATTCGTATTGCGGTTACAACTTAGAGCTGAGTTCCTAATGGCTGTATTGCTAGAATTGACGAATATAACAAATATAGCGCTATATTCTCAATCTTCGTTATATTCTAGCAATATAACCATTAGGAACCCAGCTCTAAGTTAAATTCGCATTGCGATTAATGCAGGTTATATTAATCGCATTGCGATTACAACTTAGAGCTGGGTTCCTAATGGTTGTATTGCTAGAATATAACGAATATCACGAATATAGCACTATATTCTCAATCTTCGTTATATTCTAGCAATACAACCATTAGGAACCCAGCTCTAAGTTAAATTCGCAATGCGATTAATGCAGGTTATATATATTGCATTGCAATTACAAGCTGAGAGCTGAGTTCCTAATGGTTGTATTGCTAGAATTATATTACAAAGATTGAGAATATAGCGCTATATTCTCAATATTAGTTATATACTAGCAATACAACCATTAGGAACCCAGCTCTAAATTGAATTCGCAAATAAGATGTCCCAAACTATTCACCGGCGGACAGTTCCTGGCAAAAACAGCTTGTTCGTGTTCGCCGCTGCGGGCGAACATATGCGATGTTCAGTCCACCCCCTATTCGTCATCATTGAGTAAACTTTGACCCTGTTCCTCACAGTCAGCAGACACATTCCAGCCAATCAGCAGCATACCCGCCCTCCCAGACCCTCCCATCTCCTGGACAGCATCCATTTTAGATTCATTCGGAAGCTGCAGTCTTAGTGAGAGGAGGGACAGTGTAGCTGCTGCTGATTTAATAGGGAAATCGATAGCTAGGCTAGTGTATTCAGTGTCCACTCCAGTCCTGAAAGACTCATCTAATCTCTGCTGTAAGGACAGCGTCCTGACAGCACCCCAAAAAGCCCTTTTTATGGCTAGTACATCAGTCTCCCTCCCAGACCCTCCCACCTCCTATCAAAAAGCAAGGACAGCATCCATCTTAGATTCATTCTGAAGCTGCAGTGTTAGTAGTTGTAATCGCAATGCGATTAATATAGCATGTATTAATCGCATTCCGATTACAACTTAGATCTGAGTTCCTAATAGTTGTATTGCTAGAATATAACGAAGATTGAGAATATAGCGATATATTCTCAATCTTCTTTATATTCTGACAATAGTGTTGAGCGCGAATATTCGAATAGCGAATTTTTTTAGCGAATATCGGCACTTCGCTAATTCGCGAATATTTCGAATATAGCGCTATAAATTCGCTATTTCGAATATTCGTTTTTTTTTGTTTTTTTTTTTTTATATTTTTTTCTTTCCCTCTTCCCAACAGTAGTTCTTACCTGTCCTGAGGATTCCTGGCTTCCTGGCTGCTCTAGTCAGTGCCCATTGCCGCTTCTGCCGACTTCCGTGCTCATGGAGCGTCCCCATCCATGGGAACGTCTCCATATACTAAAATGTACTGTCGGATTTGAGGAATTACGTTGAAATCGCAATGCGATTAATTCAAGTTATATTAATCGCATTGCGATTTCAACTTAGAGCTGGGTTTATAATGGGTCAGCTTGCTAGAATGAACGAGTTAACGAATATGGAATATAGCAGCACTGCTAAGTTGAATTCGCAATGCGATTAATTTAACTTAAAGTAATCGCATTGCGATTTCAACTTAGCACTGCTAGTGCTATATTCCATATTCGTTAATTCTAGCCTATGTAAGATAGCAGTGCTAAGTTGAAATCGCAATGCGATTACTTCAAGTTAAATTAATCGCATTGCGAATTCAACTTAGCAGTGCTGCTATATTCCATATTCGTTAACTTCGTTCATTCTAGCAAGCTGACCCATTATAAATTAATTATAAACCCAGCTCTAAGTTGAAATCGCAATGCGATTAATATAACTTGAATTAATCGCATTGCAATTTCAACGTAATTCCTCAAATCCGACAGTACATTTTAGTATATGGAGATGTTCCCATGGTGATGGGGACGCTCCATGAGCAAGGAACTTTATGGTTGGCTTGGTAGAATTAGCGAATAGCGAATATGACGAATGTATTCGTCATATTCCTCAAAACGAAGATAACGAAGTATTCTACATCTTCGTTTTAGCAACCTATTCGTCAACCTCGCTAATTCTAGCAATCAAATAGGAAGGTTGAATATAGAGACAGCTGTGTTAAATTCGCTATGCAATTTTTTTTTTTTTTTAATAGAATAATTATATTACTTGATATAATTATTATAATTATTCTATTTATTAAAAAAAAAAAAAAAAAAATCGCATAGCGAATTAAACACAGTTGTCTCTATAGTCAACCTTCCTATTTGATTGCTAGAATTAGCGAAGTTGACGAATAGGTTGCTAAAACGAAGATGTAGAATACTTCGTTATCTTCGTTTTGAGGAATATGACGAATACATTCGTCATATCCGTCATCTTCGCTATAATTCTAGATATGAAACCAATAGGAAAGTAGCCTTAAGTTAAAATCGCAATACGCGATTATTTAAATCGCATATTAATCGCGGTAACTAGAATAATGACGAATATTCGATTTCGACGAATATGAAACGAATATTCATTCGAATATTCGCGAATTTCGTCGAAATCGAATATGGCACCTGCCGCTCATCACTATCTGACAATACAACCATTAGGAACCTAGCTCTAAGTTGTAATCGCAATACGATTAATACAGGTTGGACCACCCATTACATTCTTTAACAACTTCTCCCTCCAAATCCTACTTTTTCTGATGCTACTCCAATGACAATGAACTTATTCTTTATACATGATACTGTCTATTGATGCCCTTCCTTAGTGATCTATTTAACAATACACTCAGTGTTGAATAAAGAGAGAGAGAGAGAGAGAGAGAGAGAGAAAGCGTGATACTCTATATCTAGACCACCATAAATTGCAACGATCTATTAAATTCACAAACTGGACTGTATGCAAGGCTTAAAATTGCATGTACTTCATCTCCAAATTCCAGCTTACATATTGTTGACCTATCGTCAAGATAGGTCATTAAAATCTGATTTGTGGGGTTCTATTCCAGGCACCACCACTAATTAGCTACTTGAAGAGGCCACTGAGCTCTGGTACGCCCTGTGTCCTCCTCACAGCATACCAAGCACAGCATTATACATGGCATAGTGGCTTTTTCTTGGCACTGTTGCTCAGGCCTATTCATTTGAATGGGAATGAACTGTACATAGGCCATTTGCCCAATAAAGATGGCATCACTGGCCTAGGAAAAGACTGTAGCACTGACTGGAGTGCTGTGGTCCGATCAGCATGGGTGTCAGGAGTCAGATTCCTAACAATCAGATATTGATGACATATCATTAAGGACCTATCATGAGAACCTATCACTACTTTTGAAAAAGCCCTTTGACTGATTTCTCAAATACTTAGAAGAATAGTCACAAATATTCAGTACAAAATAAATAAATAAATAAATAAATAAAATTAAGTCAGACTAGAATTTCTACAACCAACTTTTTCCAATGCCACATACAGTAAGACAGAAATGTCATGGTGACCATAACAAAAGCCCGATTTTCGCGTAGAAAAAGGAAATTATTTTGTGTGTTTATCCTAATGTCATTTGTCATTTTAATGATGACCTATAAGGTCCTCTTCTGACATTTAGGCGTTGCAGAGATACTACAGGCTTGGTAATAACACATATACATTCAATGAGGTACAGAGCAGGGACTGTGCGGCAGGCATAGAGCAGAATGAACATTAAGGATAAAGGTAATTATTGTAAATATCACAGTTTAAGTGCTTAGTGTTTATATGGCAGAAGCTCTTTAATGTCTGTGCAATATTCAGCAAGGAGGTCCTTGCGTGCCGTTTAATTTCCTCGGTGGCTCGTTTTCAGATTTGGCTTTCATTTTTCTTTGTTTGTCTGGTGTCATGAAAGTGAAGCAGTTTTTATTTTGTTTATGCGTCTACCTTGTAAATCAGGACGGAGTAGCACGATTGCTGGGGGAAGTATAAAGCAAAGTTATCTTGGAGCGCTGCTCCTTCTTGATTCACTTTAATAGAGTTATAGTATGGTGTGTTTAAACTTCCTAAGGGGCATATCCAGTTAGTTTTAATGGCGCTCTGTAATAATTAAAAAATAGAGGAACATATATATCTTAAATCTCGGGTGCAATGAAAGTCAGGATATATTAGCAGACATTTACAAATGGGAGCAGCTTTATAATATACTAGAGATGTAAGAGTGAATTGAGGAGAGGGGGTTATAAACAAAGAAATGGATGATATATTTGGTGCATAATTATAGTTGATTTATAATTACATAGCTACATTAGGAGCAGGTGTAAAGGAGGAAGTGTACATGTCGAATTATTAATATCTCAATATTAGAAACAACACCCCAGTGCTCTACTCCAGCTACTACATCTGTCAGGGACTTGGATTTATAGCTAATGTTCTTACATTCATCTATATTCCTGTTTGTTTTTAAGCTACAGTGCAATACAGTCTCATATAGATATTGTAAATTCATGTACAGCATCTTAAATTCACTGCGCAGAAACCATATGCTGACCAGATTAGGTAAACGATGGTAAAGCCCTATCGAGAATTTATAGATCACTAGAATATGTCATCACTTACTAATTGGTGGGGTTCTGCCAGGATTCCCACAATTCTTAGAATATAGAGTGTCACTAACAACAGCATTTCTGGCAATTCAATGAGCAGTGAGTGTACACCATCTGACTTTGAGAGCCACTGTGGACCTACTATAGGTTGCCTCCTTATTAGTGTTGATCGAGCACCAAAGTGCTCCGGTGCTCGAGTAGAACACTGTGGAATGCTCGGGTGCTCGACAAAGCACCCGAGCACAATGGAAATCAATGGGAGAACCAAGGCATTAAACCAGACACCCTCTGCTCTGAAGAGGGGAGGGTGCCTGGTTTACAGGAAAAGATCAGAAATTGATAGAAACACCGCTGAAATGGTTCGGGAACAGCATGGGAAGGATGTCTGGATGCATCTTGGACTCCCAGGTCGCTGCTGGGAACGATGTTGTTCGAGTAGTTCGCCACTTTTACAGACTGACAATAATGCGCAAAAAAAACTAAGATAAAATCGATTTTTGAGGAAAAATTGTTAGGAACATTCTTTCCTGTATATTCAATTGTATATAATGTGCAAGTGCTGCCAAAAATTACAAGGAAGAGGCACTCTGATACAACCTGTATATCACATAAAGGAGGGCCTCATTCACATTGTGGTACAATTGTTCAGGTAGTGGGACCCCTACACTCATAAAGCCTATGCACTAAGTGAAAGGGCTGCCAAAAATTACAAGGAACCGGCACTCCAATACACCATTTGTTACACATAAAGGAGGGCATCATACACAGCCTTGAAAAAATTATGATTGATGGCCTGCTGGTGACCCTCAAAAACATTCGGAGCAAGGGCCTGATGGTGACCCTCTAAAACATTAGGGGTGAGGGCCTTCTGCTGATATGACTATCTAAAACATTAGGGGTGGGTGAGGGTCTGCTGCTAAGCTGTCCCTCTAAAACATTAGGGGCGAGTGCCTGCTGCTGATCTGACCATCTAAAACATTAACGGCGAGGGCCTGCTGCTAATCAGACCATCTAAAACATTATGGGCGAGGGCCTTCTGGTGACCCTCTAAAACATTAGGGGTGAGGGTCTGCTGCTAAGCTGACCCTTAAAAACATTAGGATCAAGGACTTGCTGCTGATCTGACCATCTAAAACATTAGGGGTAAGTGTATTCTGGTGACCCTCTAAAACATTAGGGGTGAGGGTCTGCTTCTCATCTGACCCTCTAAAACTATAGGAACAAGGGCTTGCTGGTGAGTTGACCCTCTAAAACTTTAGGGGCGAGGGCCTGCTGCTGATCTGACCATCTTTTATTACCAACAAAAAGCCATGTGGCTGAATGCCCAAACTTGACCCAGATATAAATGCTTATAAAATGTAACTTTTAATGATCACACTAAAATATGCTACGTGAGCAACCACAAAAGGGTTAAAACACACAGTTGGTTTTTAGTTGTCTTTGTTTAGTCCTATGTAGTCATTAATTTCAATCTTAACCAGTTTATGGTGTTACAAGTGCTCACAAATAGTGATGCAACCAGTGTATGGTGTTGCATTGTTATCGGTGAGATACAATAGGTCAGTGAATAGCTAAGGTAACACTGCTGTACTCAGGGATAGTTTTGTTACTAGCAACAGTGTTCAGGCAGTTTGATAGGGGAAGTGAACATCCTCCTAAAGCTACAAGTGTCACATCACTGCTCCTCTTGTGGGTGCTCACGTAGCATATTTTAGTGTGATCATTAAAAGTTACATTTTATAAGCATTTACATTATATCTGGGGCAAGTTTTGGGGATCACTGAGGACACTGACACGGTCTGCTATGTACTCCTTCACCATCTTCCAAAACTTTTCCCTTCTTGTGACACTAGGCTGCACATCAGGTTGAGGGTGGTGGCTGGGTGTCATGAAACTGTCCCAGGCCTTAAAGAGTGTTGCCCTGCCACTGTTGGAACTGCTGTGTGTTCCCTTCGCCCCTCCTCAGTTACCCAAGGAACTACGTACTCTGCCAACAGCATTGTCAGCTAGAAATTTTTGGAACAATTTTTCCACAAGGACCTTTTGGTATTGCACCATTTTGCTCGTCCTCTCCACCACAGGAATGAGAGATGATAAGTTCTCTTTGTAGCAGGGGTTGAGAAGGGTGAACAACCTGTAATCGGTGTTGGCCAAAATGCGTATAATGCGAGGGTCACTGGAAAGGCAGCAAAACATAAAGTCAGCCATGTGTGCCAGAATCCCATCAGATAAGACTTCACTGTCCTCATCAGGAAGATGCCTCTCAATCTCCTCATCCTCTTCCTCCTCTTTGGCCCATCCATGCTGAAGAGATGGAATAAACCAGCTTTGGGTACTACTCTCTGTAGCGGAAGCAAAAGTCTCCTGCTCCTCCCCATCATCATTATCCATTTGGCGATGAGAAGACGAACTGAGGGTGGTCTGTCTATCGCCCTGTATACTGTCTTCCCTAAGTTCCACCTCTTTCACCTTAATTGTTAGCAGCGAGTGTTTCAGTAGACACAGAAGTGGGATGGCTACGCTGATAATAGCGGCATCGCTGCTCACCATCTGTGTTGATTCCTGAAAGTTGCGTAAAACCTCACAGAGGTCAGACATCTATGCCCACTCATCGCTTGTGAATAGCGGAAGCTCACTGGAAAGGCGACAGCCATGTTGCAGCTGGTATTCCTCTACTGCTCCCTGCTGCTTCCTCATCATGTGCCTCTAATTGCGGTTGACTTATTGGCAACTATGTCTCATCATCATCTTCCACCTCGTGAAACACTAATTGCCGTTCCCCATAGTCATCTTTTTCTGACTGTAGATGCTCAAGAGTTTGGTAATCAGTGCACAAGATCTCCTCGTGTCCCTCTTCAAGCGGGCTTGGCAAGACGGACCAAATCAAGGAATGGCGATGAAAAGAGGTCCTCGGAATATCCGAGTGTGGGATCACGTTTGCCAAGAATCTCCATGATGGGAGGAAGGAGGATCAGGGTGAGAATTCTGTTGACCAGACTCTTGGCTACAGAGACTGGACTTTGTGGAAAACAAGGTGGTGCTTAACTGACTGGAAGCATTATCTGCTGCAATCCAACCGACCACCTGGTCGTACTCATGTGACTTCGTGAGTGGTGCTGTCCTGAAAACTGGGACATGAAGCTCGGTATCGTGGATGAGTGCGTTTCTTGTGCTCTGGCAGCAGGTACAGTTTCATCGCACCCAGGGCCATGGCCTCTGAGTGCACCATCAGCAGCACGGCCACTTCCCTGTCCCTTACTGCTCGCCTTTATCATATTAAATCGTATAGATGCTTGCAAGTATGTCACATGTACAGTAGCGCAGGTTTTGTAAGTGTATGCGCAAATAAATTACAGTGAATGTCATAGATATTTGGGATACGGAAACGTTATAAAGGAGATGTAGCGCAGGTAATGTCACTGTTGTTACCAGCGGCTAATAAAAAATTGCAGGAATGTCACAGCTATTTGGGATGCGCAAACGTTATACAGGAGATGTAGCGCAGGTAATGTCGCTGCTGTCACCAGCGGCTAACATTATACAGGAGATGTAGCGTAGGTAATGACGCTACGGTCACCAGCGGCTAACGTTATACAGCACATGTAGCGCAGGTAATGTCGCTGCTGTAACCAGCAGCCAAACAATTGCACGCAATTTAGCGTACTTTGCAATAATATATTTTGCAGCCAGATAAAACAATAGTCCTTAACAAAGTTTCAACACTCAAAACTCCCTAAAAAAACAAAACAAAATTCCTCTCCCTACACTATCTGTCCCTTCAGCTGCAGCTCACCCTGATCTATTCTATATATATAATTCTATATAGCACCCGTTGACGCGTTTCGGCCAGCCAATCACTGTAATGCCAGTAACCAACATGGCTACCGCATTACAGTGAGTGACAGTACCTCCCGTACATTAATTGGCTGCGTAGCAGCCAACAAACGTGCGGGGAGGAGACTCGAGCATCGCGCTCGAGCACACGCGGTGTTCGGGCGAGCATGCTCGCTCAAAACTACTCATTCTTCATAGATGTAGTATTCCCATCAATCATGGAAAATTATGACATCCTATACAATACAGTTTCATACTATAACATTTGATAAGGGGATTAATCCATTAAGTTAACACTGTACAGTTAACTGAACAAGCTGATTGCAGCAGCCCACATCATTATTTTAAGGAAAAAGGTCCAGCTCACCATTAATAAAATCCATAATCTTCATTGGATCATCTGGACATATCAGTACCCAAAAATCCAACACATTTCGGATCTTAGGAATACATTGTTTCCTCATCGAATGGTTTGTGAATCGCAATACAGACATGGTCATGTGAATGAGGCCTTCTTTTTATGTTGTTTTGTTACACTTTATTGAAATTTATACTGCAGAATAACTTTCCGAGCTGAATGTTTTGGTGGATTACACTATACAATAGGAACAACTAATGAAATATGTGACATTAACCCTCCATCTCAAACTGTAAGCAGCTGTACTTTGATATCTGACATTCTTTATAAAATCCATATCCATACCGTAGGGATGAATTGGAAAACAAAGGTATAATTCATAAGGTCATTTATGAACCTTCAAAGAGTACCTTTCTATTAAATAGTAAATGGTATGAAAAAGCCTCTTCTGAATCTTCCTTAACATCAAGGCCATTAACTCATCTGCTTCCTCTCATATCTCAGCTTGTATCTCCCCTTGTATTCCTGCATGATGTCTTTGTATGTCAAATACTGATCTCCTCTCTACTTTGACTACATCTCTATCTGACCTTAGCGGCTTGTTCATATCTATTCACTTTTAATGAGTCTCCACATGTAGGAAACTAAAAAAAGAAAACAAAAATAATGTACCTCTATTTCTATTTCTTAAATGATAAAAAAATTAGACCTTCTAGTGTCTTAGCTATAAGATTTATTATAACAACCAGAAAAGAAAAGTCTTATTGAGAGGATACTGCTGATTTAGAAAAAAAAAAAAATATATATATATATATATATATACTTAGGCATATCAAAAGAAGGGGAAAAATTGGGAAAAGTGGACCTGGGGAGGGCCACATAGTTATACCAATTTCAATGGTCATCACTGTTGGCCTATTATGCGTATTAGGTGTCGAGAACAGACGTGTGCCAAACACCCAACACACAAGGTCTTCCCCAAACGGTCACACTACCCATATTAAGATATTTTATTTGTAACCCGAAGTACACGGACACTGAATGCACACATCACGTTCAGATTGTGTTTAGTTCCCTGTAGTGAAAACCTTAGATAGGTGACCAAAAGCAAAAAATGGCAGTCCCACCGCTGTGAAGAACTTGAGGATGATATCTAAAATAAAAAGAAATTATATATTAGTAAGTTGTGAATATAACACCTTCAGTATTCACGTATTAATCAACCAACGAAGGGACTGGATATGCAAATAATGGACCTGCACCCTCATATTATCTGCCTCCTAAAATCGACATTTAATCCATGTGGTCTTAATGTATGTAGGCGGTGTATCCACCTCAACTCTCTCTGTTTGAGGGCCAAAGCCCGATCGCCACCGAGGCGGGGTAAAGAGACTTGGTCCAAAATAGTGAATCCAAGGTCTTTCTCATTATGCCCACAATCCACAAAATGTTTGGGAACAGGTAGATCTTTCCTTTTCTGTCTAATGGAGAACCTGTGATTGTTGAGACGTGTCTTTATGTCACATGTGGTCTCTCCAACATACAAGAGACCACATGGACATTGCAACACGTACACAACAAACGCATCTGTCACATGTCAGGAAATGTCTAATATCATAACGTTTACCTGTACCTGGGTGAGTGAAGTATTCACCTTTGATCATGTACCTACAATTTACACATCCCAGGCAAGGGAAGCTACCTGTTCTTTGGGCCCCATGTAGGTCTGTTTCAATTTTTGGTCTGGACATCAGCCCTAATCAATTTATCCCGTAAGTTGGGAGCTCGTCTGTATGACATCAAGGGTGGTATGGAAAATTCCTCTATTTGTGGGAAATTACCCTCAAAATACTTCAATGCTTTCTGATGACACGAGCAATAAAATCGCTCTGTTCACAGAAAGTAGTGACAAATGGAATACGCTTGGGTTTAGATCTCAATACGTTATGTTTTGGATTCCTTATTCTCTCAAGATGGCGTATATATATATATATACAGTATATATATATATATTATTGTGTTTTCTTTAAAAAAAAATTGCAATTAAGATCAATGAATGATGATTTAGGCAACCTTTTCCACAATTACTAATTCCTCTACCAAATTATAGATGTAATCATTGATTAGAAGTGAATTGGAAGTGAAAACAATTGTTTAGCTGGTGATCAGGGTGTGGAATACCATTTCTGACTGATGGCATTTCATTTCATTGGCAGAAATGTATTGGACATTATTAAAGAGGTTTTATAGACTTAACTATTGATGGCCTATCCTTATGGACCTTTTTTTGACCTAAATGACTAAACACATCAACATCCACACATGTATGCACATTTTTATTTTCATTCAAGACAAGAAAAATATCAACATGTATGTGAACGGTGATTTGGAGCTGCGTGTCCACAGTTTAAATGGGTAAAAGAATAGTCAGGAAACTGGCAATGGTGAGTACACAAGTTACCACATATCAGCAGATTTACTAATTCTGTACATGGTGTAAACTTAGGCAGTCTAGACATTCACCAGATTTATTATAGCGGCTCAGGATGGCTGACAAATGTGGTGCATGGCTAGATTATTCTGTCTAACTTTATACCAACTATTGGTTGGCTTATTTTACCCCAGAATTTTATGCAAGAATTGTGATGCAATTCTGGTGCATAATGTTGCATCTTAGTCCATGCCCCATACCCACTGATATACTCCCTTTTCTGCTAAACCCTGCACCCATGAGGAGATAGGCACAGTGGATTATTTCTAAAACTGGTTGAGCCAAACTGCACCAAAAATGTGTCAAACTGCAGCAATTTACACCAAACTTTGGGCAGATTTACCAAAGAGGCCTAAGTGCTGTCACATTAGTAACAGTTTAATGATTAGAATATAAGTAGTTCCAAGCATGAAATCATTTAATATAGAAACTGATGTAGGCATCTATTCTGATTGGCATATTTCATTTGAAAAAAAGAGTTGTTTCCTTCTGATTAGAGTAAATTGAAATCTTTCTCACAAATTTTCTGGGCTTCCTCTTGATCACAGGAAGTACAACGCAAAATGTGGCAATACACATGATATAGTTTTCACCGAAACTTGTGCTCAAATCTTCCGTGGAACCAAGGAACAGACTTTTTTAAATTAAATAGGTTTGAGAGGACAACTAATCCACACCCCTATTAGAATATTACAAAAACAAGCTTTATGTAGAAAATTTAAGGCTGAAGCCAAAGAGAATGTTGAGGCCCCCCAGAGTGTTTTACTTGGGGGACACATGGGGGCATTGGCACCATTAGTTTAGATAGGTAGGGTTTTCTTTTTCTCCCCCCCCCCCTCCCCCTTTGTGTTGTCCTCCCTTTCCCACTCTTTTATTTCAGATTTACCTCAAAGAAGAAGTTATGGACTGGCTCCAGCTGGTTTATCCTGGTTCTACTCAAGCACTTCAAGCTCCATTTCTGATTGGAGAATGCCGTTGCTGGGGGAGAATTCCTGTCCCTGATTTGTTGTCCTGTGGAAATTGTGGGCTTCTGGGCCAGTTTAGGAAGACCAGATCGTCGCACCGCCCTCCCTATTATTTTCATTCTATCTGTTGCTTTGCTTTATTAATGTGTCTGTATCACTCAGTGTTTCTGAGTGGATTTCAGTAATTAACTGAGGATTTCTGATGGTTCTTTAATTAAATTATTTATGGATTTACCCTTAATAAAGCATTGCGGCCATTTTATTCCAATAGAAAAGCTGTTGTGTGTTAATTTTTAGTTTTAAGTTATGGTAAGTTTAAAGGGTGCCATTTGCCTCCATGATCATTTATGCCAGATCAATGCTTAGATTTACATTTTCTAGAACTGAGCTATCCCACACATAACTTAAAAAAGCAAGACAGAATTTAATCACAATAGCAGTGTTAGATATAAAGTACCACTCACAATATGACAGCAGGCAGGACTTTAAAAATGCTCTCAAGTCAAAAATTGTTCCCTGGAGAGCAGCAGTCTTATAACTATTGAGCACATAAAACACAAATTTTTAACGTAGTTTAATTTTTAACTTTTCCCCAGGTGTCCCCATAATATAATACAGTAGTGTAATACAGCATGTAATTTCTTAAGATATATGGCAGTCAGATGTCTATTTTTTTTTTTCAATATCAAGTTCCAAATATACTCCATTAATAATATGCTGGCTGCCTGAAGACACCACTAGGGGGAGCTTAGGTGTTGCATCTACATTGTGCTCAAAAATAAAAAAAAAGTATACAATAGGACCTTAAGTGCCATCTGGTGGCTAAATGCAGCACGATCTGCATCATTTTTTCTGTATGCAGGGGATCTGGAATTCTGTCTGACAAAAGCTGAGCTCAGAGCACTAATAAGACATATTAAGAAATTAAGTAGCACAGGTTGATAGAAGGCATTCATTATAAAGTAGTTTTGTCATTCTGTATTTTAAAATAAAAATGCCCCAGCAAAAGAATTGGATCAAGAAGAAGGAATTCTAAGACATCTGCCGAGACGTTTGGTTTTTGCGCCAACAAGCAGAATTCCTTCTTCTTGATCCGAGACTACTTCTCCGGAGGACTGGACACCCTGTACGGCGGAGCATATATCTTCTGCGGCTGCATACCTTTAGCGAGTCCCGGCTGACACACACCATCAATAGAGTTGTGCTTATGTATAGCACAACTCTAAAAGGTGAGCCTGACCACTACTGCTGCATTGAATAATCGCATTGTCAAAACGTTATTACCCTATTGTGCGCGCCCGCCATTCTCTTTTTTTTTCTCCCTCACCATGTACTGGGGAACAAGAATTTGAGAAGTCCATTGCCTTTAATCCAGCAAAAGAATTGGACATTGTGACTTTAGTGCATAAAATACAATACATACAAATATATCTATAATTTTTTGTATGCACTTATATAGCGCTACTATATTGTATGCACTTATATAGCGCTTTTACAGACATTAGCATTAAGCTGTCCCCAATGGGGCTCACAATCTAAGCTCCCTATCAGTATGTCTTTGGAGTTCTTGGAATTCTTGCACAGTTTAAAAGCACCAGACCAACTATCTTTCCAGGTTGTGCCTTTTTATTTCTTAGCATCAGTTTTAGTGTACTTTATATTACAATAAAAAGCTTACCTGCATTAGCAGTAATGACAATAATATTGGCACAAAAGGTATAGGCATTTAGTGCCGGAGAACTTATTCATCTCATCTGCATAGCCATCTGCTCCATTGTAAAATACTTCAGTAAGGGACCGCTTTCATATTATGCATAGAATGGTAAAATCCACTGTTTTAAAATAAGTTGTAAAATAATTTATAGTAATGGTGTAAAAGGGGCATAATATGTTGTACAAGTGCAGTGGTATAGTGGGATATGTAAAAATATGCTTAAGTTGTTTTACACCATTTTGTGGTAATCTGCATGGACCTGATATAAAATGCTTGATGTTTAAATGGGGTTTGCCACATTTCTAAGTTATAAACTTATACGTTATCCCTATTCACAGGTTAGAGAATTAACTAGCTGATCCCTGGGGGTCCAAATGCTGGGACCTCGACCAGTCCAATTCCCCAGTTCTAACAGAGCAATAGGTCAAGCATGCACAATACTGCTCTATTGATTCTCTGTAGGAGGGCCGGAGATAGCCAAACGCAGTATTCGGCTACCTCCGGCACTTCAAAAGGAGAGGCAATGTGCATGCTCGACCTGCCACTCCACTCTGTCATAATCGGGGAACGGCTATTTATCCCCTACCTATGGATAGAGGATAACTTATAAACTTGGCACAACCCCTTTAAACAGGCTTACTACAATGAAATAATCTACTAATTCAGAGTGAGATTTGGAGGTTAAGTCAACACCTTAAACTCTTTGTCCTGTTCCAATTTTTGCAATATGACAGGGTGCATTATCCAGCTGAAAGAGGACCCTGTCATTAGGGAATACCACTACTAGATTTGATCTGCAACAGTGTTTATATAGGTGGAGCATGTAAAAGTAGGAGCCAAGTTTCCCAGCAGAACATTGCCAAGAGTATCTCACTGTCTCCTCCAGATTGCCTTTTGCTGGTCTTGGTGTCCTTCTTTCCACAGGTAAGTGACAAACAACATTCACGTAATGTAAAGAAAACATGATTCATCAGACAAGGCCGCCTTCTTTTATTGCTCTAAGGCCCAGTTCTGATGCTCATATGCCCGTGGTAGTTTCTTTTGGTAGTGGACTGGGGGTAGCATGGCCACTCAACCCCAGCCCCTCACACAGCAAGCTACTGCATGTTCTGTCACCTTTCTGTCATAACCAGCATTACATTTTTTAGTAATTTGTGCTGCAGTAGTTCTTCTGTTGGATGGCACCACTTGGGCTAGCCTTTATTCTCCATGTGCATGAATGAGCTTTGAGCATCATAACCATTACTGGTTTTCTTGTTGTCCTTCCTTGGACCAGTCAAACCAAGCCTATGGAATCTATTAAAAACCTCTTATTTGACTGCTTCCTGCTGCTCTGTCCCAGCTTCCTGAGTCACTGGCTTCCTTCAGTGGGGTCTAGTTCTCATCCTCTAATCTTCCTGATGGATGGAATCATGTGCACTTCTGAAGCCAATAACTTACCTCAGAACCTCAGCAATATTGTGTCCCCAAGCAGCATGTGACCAAACCGTAATATCATAGAGATGAATTTGCACAGTAAACAGACTTTCCTCTTTCTTGAGCCTAAGTTGGGGCTACTAGTCACATCCCAAATGCACAATGCACATATTTCATGATTTGTATACCTTGTATTGTACTGTGATATCTCCACAGGTGCTAGTTATCTTTAGTAGAAACTAGAGATGAGCGAATTTCTGAAAAATTGGATACACCGATTCGGTGAATTTTTCGGGAAAAATTTGGTTAGATCCGAATATATTAGCTGCAAATTACGTTAAAAAACGGCTATTTCCTGGCTGCTGAGAACCTTTATAGTGGTGTAGAACACTGTGGCTTGCAGTAACGCACATAGGAAGTCTGAATTGGAAGTGAAATAATATTGGGAGTCAGCATGTGTCCCGGTTGGGGAGTGGGGGAAACTCCCCACCGTACAATGTCACCAATTACTAGTAGAGTTAAGCGGACATCTGGAAGTTCGGGTTTGCCAAATTCGGCCGAGCTTCCCTGCAAAATCCGGGTTCGGGACCCGGACTTGACCCCGAACCCGAACCCCATTGAAGTCAATAGGGACCCGAACTTTGGGGCACAAAATGGCTCTAAAAGAGTCATGGAAAGGGCTAGAAGGCTGCAAAAGGCAGCAAAATGCGGGTAAGAGCATGACAAGTGCCCTGCTAACAAATATGGATAGGGAAATGACTTAAAATAAATAAAAATTAAAAATAATAATCTTGAACTAGGAGGAGGCGGTCCATATGAAGTAGGAGGTTGAGGAGGCGGTGGACGTGACGGTGTAGGTGGACATGGCGGTGTAGGTGGGAGTGATGGGGGAGGAGGAGGAGGTAGCCAATACTTTTTGTTTTTTAATTTATTATTATTTTTTATTTGATTTGGGTAGACCACAAAACATTGTGAAATGTATAAAATAAAGCAAAGAGAAAGTGCGCTGGAGTATAACAAAGGTTGTGTGAGGCCGGTATACATGTCTATTCTGCACAAGGTAGGGACAAGTCTTGTGGGATCCATGCCTGGTTAATTTTAATGAACGTGAGCTTGTCCACATTGGCTGTGCACAGGCGGCTGTGCTTTTCTGTGATAACACCCCCTGCAGTGCTAAATACACGCTCAGACAATACCCTGGCTGCAGGGCAGGCCAGCACCTCCGAGGCATAAAGGGCAAGTTCAGGCCATGTGCCCAATTTGGAGACCCAGAAGTTGAATGGGGCAGACCCATCAGTCAGGATGTGTAGGCGTGTGCACACATACTATTCTACCATGTTGCTGAAATGCTGCCTCCTGTTAAGATGTTACATATCAGCTGGGGTGCTGGTTCTTGTGGCATGCTGACAAAGCTTTTTCACATTTCGGCCATGCTAACCCTGCTTTCTGAGATGCTGGCGGTGCCCCAGCTGTGTTGGCGACTTCTTCTCCTCCTCTGCCTTTGCCTTGTGCTTCCACTGAGGCCCCGGTGGCAGGTGGGAATGGCATCAGCAGCGCGTCTACCAGCATGCGCTTGTAAGGGGTATAGATCACCCAACAATCTGAACGCTGCCGAATTTACAGAATAAATTTCCCAGTCAGGAATGCAGGGCAGGGGTAGTTTCAAAGAAAAAAGAGGTATAGATCACCCAACAATCTAAACGCCGCCAAATTCGCAAATATATGATGGATGATCTACCAAATATTTGTGAAATACAGCAAATTCGAACATTGCCCCTGCTGCTCATCACTATCCAAAAATCTATTTCTCTCCACCTGGAGACAAATTCTGTCAAGATTGATGCAAGTGTGGTATCGGCTGCTCATCGAGCCATATACTGGCACGAACAGGCCTCTAGTAGCTACAGACAATGAGAAGACAAAGCTTCAAGATTGCTTGGAGCCCGAAAGAGTTGCAACGGGGCACCCACGCTGCAGATTTATCATGGAGACACCAGATTTTATAATTTTACATTATTATATGAAGAAAAGAAAACAAAAAAATGAAGCTCCTTTGTCACCCGGCTCCCAAGTGCGATCAGCCACGTCATCATCGAGTACTGTCTGCACGTCACTGATGTCCCCCTCAACCGTCTCTGGGTCAGGAGCCTGACCGCTCGCAACACCAGCTCCCATGCTACTCTCCTCATCACTACTTGCCCGTCTAGTGGAGGAAAAGACAGAGGCAGGTTGAGGACAGGTAAGGGCACAGGGCCTGCTCCCGGGCAATGCCAACTAAGGGTTGTATCTGATGAACCCACTGACTCTTGGCTGGAGGTGTCTGATGTCACTTGCGACGAAGTTGAAGATCGAGTCAACCATTTAAAAACCGCTGGGTTGCTGGTTAAGATACGACCGCTAGCTGACACTGGGAGCTCAGGCCTCTCGAAGTAACCCCTGCTGCCATGGCCCAAACTCTGCTGCGACCTCTGCCTGCGCCAGAAACATTTATGCCTCTGCTACTCCCCTGTGCAGGGCCTGGCACTTCTTTGTCTTACATACTGTTAGCCACCCAATAATAACCAGACAGGAATAGATTACAAACATATTGACTCACAAGACGTGGAGCCACCAATATCACCCAAAAATGAACCACAATTTTCACAAAGTGAAAATCGAAAAAAACTTTATTGACAATATATAACAAGTACATACATGATAAAAAAAAGGCAGCACAAAGGTGAAACAAAGGATGAGGGAAAAGACCCAGGAGGGGGCCGAGAGGTCACACACCAAAAAACAGGGAAAGAAAAATAAAGTAATAAGCAATGAAAAACACCAAGACGCCTGTAAGCAGTAAACCGCGGGCAAGAAATGCAGCAGAGTTGAATGCAAAGGCAAAAAGCTTGGTGGGTAAGGAAAAGTCATCATACCCTGGATAGTGTGTAGATCTCTCAGCCGCCTCCTAACCCAACGCCGTTTCGCCAGAGACCTGGCTTTTTCCGGGGATGTAAAACATTAGGAGGGGTCACCCTTATTATAGTGCCCTCACAGGTGTATAGTATGACAATTAAAAGAACCTGGTGACACCTACGTCAATGAAAATGGAGCTTAAAGTGCTTATAACCAATCAGAGTTATCGCAGGGAGGTGCCGGGGGCGGGGCAGATCCGACTTAGTGGTCACGTGACAACGCACGTGACCACAGCATCAGAAGTGCGTAATAGCCACGGCCTCTACCAGTGACTAACAGCCAATCAATGGCATGAAAGGGAATGCCGGGGACAGAGTAAGTATGATGCGGCAGTCACGTGATCAAACACATGAGCGCAGCGTCAAAAGCATATTCCGGCTGTGCCTCCCACAGAGGATATAGGGTATATATGCTAAAAAACACACTGCACACCTCCTCACCACCATCCCCTCCTCCCCACCCCCCCCCCACCTTCTTCCCCACACCCTGGCTTCCCCCCACCCCCTCTTCCTGCATATTCTGCTATTAATTTTACACACATTCATTCATTATCATTTTTTTCTGCACTGCCATGTATTGCTGCATTTATGATGCCGAAATATTCTGGCTCATGTTTCTATGCAATTTAATTGCTCTTATATTTGTGATTGCACATTGCACTTTATGTCAATAGAGATTTTTGATCTTATGCTTCAGCACATCAATTGTCATTGTTTTTATATTTTTATGTATCTATATATTGTTGCATAATTGTTGTTATATAACAGGGTCTTTATTATGTGACGTGGCACTTTAACTGCAGTTATGTATTAGGTCATATGCCTACACTGCTATTCCATTGACCTCCTCATTTGTGGAATCCTGACTTAGACTTACATTTGCGTAGTCTCTGACTTCCTATTTGTTTTTTTAGCATATATACCCTATATCCACGTGACTGCCGCATCATACTTACTCCGTCCCTGGCATTCCCTTTTATGCCACTGATAAGCCGTTAGTCGCTGGTAGAGGCGGTGGCTATGACGCGCTTCTGACTCTGCGGTCACGTGCTTTGCCACGTGACCGCTACTTCGGATCTGCCCTGCCCCCGGCACCTCCCTGCGATACCTCTGATTGGTTATAAGCACTTTAAGCTCCATTTTCATTGGCGTAGGTGTCACCAGGTTCTTTTAATTTTTCATTTCTTATTACTTTATTTTTCTTTCCCTGTTTTTTGGTGTGTGACCTCTCGGCCCCCTCCTGAGTCTTTTTCTTCATCCTTAGTCCCACCTTTGTGCTGCCTTTTTTATCATGTATGTACTTGTTATACATTGTCAATAAAGTTTTTTTTTCGATTTTCACTTTGTGAAGATTGTGGTTCAATTTTTGGGTTACATACTGTTAGATCAAATAATCAAATTAGATCAAATATTTTTTATTTTGCCACTAATACACGGCAGACTTGGTTTTAGAATATATCACTGCACCGCAGAACGTCAATTAGGCCCTAATTTTGTTCTACTTTTACACAAAAGGCTTTTCAACAGATATATGCAATGCTGGATGGCGAATATATTTTTATTTCCCCACAAATACAGGGCTTTAGAATATATCAATGCACCGCTGAGTGTCAAAGATATTTTTTCTTTTTCCACTAATAAACGGAATAAAGGGCTTTAGAACAGATAACTGCACGGCAGAGGGGCAAATATATTTTTCCTTTTTACACTTATACACGCAAGAAAGGGCTTTAAAACAGATAACTGCACTGCTGAGCGGCAAAGAGTTTTTTCCTTTTTCAACTAATATATATAAAAAAGGGCTTTAAAACAGATAACTGCACCGCTGAGCGGCAAATATATATTTTCCCACTAATACACAGAAAAAAGGGCTTTAGAACAGATAACTGCATCACAGAGGGGCAAATGTATTTTTCCTTTTTCGACTAATACACGTAAAAAAGGGCTTTAAAACAGATAACTGCACCGCTGAGCGGCAAATATTTTTTTCTTTTTCGACTAATACATGCAAAAAAGGGCTTTAAAACAGAATACTGCCCTGCTGAGCGGCAAAAGAGAAATTGTCCTTTTTCAACTAATATACGTAAAAAAGGGCTTTAAAACAGATAACTGCACTGCTGAGCGGCAAAGATATTTTACTTTTGCCACTAATACACGGCAAAAAGGGCTGTAGTTTTCGCCCTTCACCACACAATGGCTAATAAGCCCCTTTTTCCCATAAACATACAAGCCAAAATACTTTAGAACATATAACTGCAACGCACAAGGGCAAATAAAACATAGAAATATTTCCTTGTAATAAACCCTGTTAATGCCTGTATAAAACAGTACTTGCACCCTAATAAGACAAGTTTGCTAGAATTACAGAGCTGTATAATGGCAATTTGGATCCCCAGTGCAGGAAGGTGTAATAGGATTGTTCCTATTACCTAGGCTGTAACCTCCCCTACTGAACCCTGTTCAACATAAATGCTATGCAATGATTCCTCCCTATCCTTTCCCTACACCTTGAGTAATCTTTCCCTGCACTTGTAAATCGTTTTTCACCACAAGTCTTTCCTATCACTGTCCCTAGCGCATGCAGACACGTCTCTCCCTGCACTAAGCACGCTGGTGAATGTCAGATTCTAAGATGGCTGCCGTATTTATAGGGCTGTGACATCACAGGGTTGGCTGGTTGCTGATTGGCTTCATGCACGTCAGTATGGGTGATCCCGCCTTCCCAAAATTCCTTGCCCCATGTCCTCACATGTGTAGCAGCCATTTTAGGAAAAATTGCCATTCGTTACCACGAAGCGTGAAAAAATTCGCATTCGGTGCAAAATGAATTTTTCCTGAAATTCGGATCGAATTCCACTTTGTCAGCTTCGATTCTCTCATCTCTAGTAGAAACCATTGCCCTTGTTATTGACCTCACCGCTCTGGATGTGCTTTGCATGTGTAGAATTAAAAAAAAAAAAACATCTAGATCATATATTGTGTATAATTGACATGTCTCTTTGTTTATAGCCAATTGGCTCAGAGATGAGCAAATTTGAAATGTTTTGTTCTCCATTAATTTTGCCGAATACGAATCACTGTGATTTGCTGTAATACTCAGACTTGGCAAATGTGATAATCTAGAAACATCCATCCACAGAACCTTGTGTATGCAGCCTACAAGGCAGTTTGAATTTGTAGCTACTCCATGTTCCAGAATATCATGTCTCTATACGGCACCAAATAACAGAGATATTCTGACCTAGAAGCTTTACTTCTAGAGGAGAATTCATCCATAATTTAGCATCCTTTAGAGCATGTCACGTTTATCCTGTATAAATTAGACTTAAAAAATCTCGTTGGGCATCTCTATACAATCAATGGCATAAATAGCTAAATTACAGCCCCATAAAGTACTACGATTGCCAAAGCACCGCTCTGCACAATTTTTTTTCAAAAAATTATTATTTCAAATAAAAATGGCTGAATCAACCAAAAAAGTATCTATGTAAAGCTCATGTAGCTAGTTTATTCAGACAGTGATCGACCTCGAACTTGATTTACACTAAGTGTATGGACAGTATACAGTATGTCAGGATCCCATATCTTCAATTACCCTTAATTTCAATATAATTGATTCCAAAAAATATTTGTCTTGAGATTTACTTTTCTTTTTGGATCCACTGGCTTTAGCTAAATGAAATAAAAATATATAAAAATTAAGCGTGTTTTCTTACAAAAGTCAACATGCATCTTGAATCAGCGAAGGATGGTGTTTTTCCCTAGAAATGAAGTAAGTAGACATCTTGAAAAACTGATTTTCTAACCTGCCTAATAATGGTCCTACTCATTGTCTGGAGAATCATTGCACCAATTGCCCAATATAAATGTAGTATGTTTGAGAATTGGATAAAAGGCATGCTGTATTCCAGTGTCATTCTATAATCAACCACCCTTCCTATGGGAGTATAGTGATAATGAATTTGAAAACATATAAGCTTAGCCTCATTTATAATATAGACTGGTAGCCATTCAGTCCCCTAGAAATTAGCTAATCCATAAATTCAGGATTTGAAATCCTGCACAGAACACATTTATTATTTTAGAAACTAATATTAGTTTCTGCTATTTTCATCTTCGATTTTTGCAGAGACAGCAGCCCACTTTGGATCAATAGTAATACGTTTTTAAGCTAAATCAAGAACATCCTGGAAAATAAGATGCAGGTGGACGTGCATACATAGGTGTAAGGAGCTGAAACCTGTAAATATGGACAGCAGGTGAAAATTGCTTACATTTCCTTACACTGCCCTGGAGACCATCTAATAAAGATGATGGTGATATTAAGATTTTTTATTACTTTGAATAGACTTTTGAATTGACTCGTATAAAATCCTGTGCACTGCAGCTATCAATGAATAGTTAAAGGGCACCTGTCACCTTAAAAATGATGTGTAATCTGCCAACATCATGTTATATAGATCAGGAGGAGCTGAGCAGATTGAAATAACGTTTTGTGGGTAAATATTCCTGTAATTTATTCATTTATATGCCTGCTCCTTCTGGGCTCTGAATTGAAGGAGGCAGTCTTATCAGTGGTTGACATCTCTGTATACACAGTCATAGAGGGAGGGCTGTCAATCACTGATATGACCGGCTCCTTTACTTCAAAGCCCAGAAGGAGGAGGAATTTACATTAATAAAGCACAAGTTAAACTGAATCTTTTCCCACACAACCATATATCAATCTGCTCAGCTCCTCCTGGTCTATAACATGCTGTCTAAAGCTCAGACACCATATTCACTGTGATAACTTCCCTTTAAAATCAACCAAAGGTGCTACAAAAAGTAAAGGTGTAGCCCCAGCCTGAAGGTGCTGCCTGAAATTCAGGAGTGGATTGCAAGACCAGAAGTGGATTCAAGAAAAGGCGAGGTAGTATCTGTCCTCAATACTTTCTCTCCTTTTATAATCCACTCCTGATTTTGGCTTTTAAAAACAACATAAGAAAAAAAACTGAATGTGTGGCCGTACCCTCAGGAGTAGTGGTACTCGATCAATTTAATATGTAGCAGGTCTGCTGAGCCATGAGATACAAGCAGCAGTGAAAAATGAAACCTGCTCCTATTTTGCAGAAAAGGGCAAACAACACAGGGTTTATAATTAATTAACCATAGTCCTGACGGTGTATCACCGGCAGCTGGAGAGCAGTGTACAATATCTCGTCTCCTCAATCGTCATTCATGACACAGTGACAGCGTGCGTGGCTTTAATGGTGCTAAAACACTGCATGAGTTCAATTATCAGCAGGTGAACCTTTCTCTCCATCCTTCAAAGCAGTAATTGCCACCTAGTGCCGCTCGCGCTTGGTTCGGTAGCCGTGCGGATCCGGGTGTGAAGGAGTTAAATCCTCTGCTCTGAATGAGCCAACGCTTTACTGTACATATATACTCAGTAACAGCTGCAGAACGTAATGTCTTTTGTACATCAATGAATTTTCTAGGAGAGAGGTCCTTTGTCTCGCTTCCTTCCTCTCGCTTGCTGCTGTCTGCAATACCGGGGGAGAAAAAGGAGGTTGTGTGGGGCGGCAGGTTAGACTGACTGAAGTCCTTTTCCTGGCTAACAATACAATACTCCAGACGTTAGCCAGGCACTTGCCAAGAGGCATCAATGGCAGGTAAAACGCGCCCAACCCCCGCTCGGGGTCCTCTTCTGCCATTCTGCAGCAAGACAGGTTTTGGCTGCAATCCTAAACACAAAAAAGCAGTGGGTCAAAAAGCGAGAAAAAGTAATTACTGAAATGTTCTCGTTAACCAAATAAATGCCGCAAGGGCGCACCGCATGTCCAGGATCTATCTTCTTACAAATTAGTCTTTTTAACAATTTAAACGGTATTACGCCAAATATGTTACTAATACACCAACAATATGCAACATTTTGGTATCCCATGATTTGCATACTAGTACAGCGACACTTATCTAATGTAGTCTCCAACATCTCTTATGTTATCAAATATCAGTATCATGCTGTCTGAATTTTTATATGGAACTTGAAGCTTGCAAACAGCACATCACCCCCCCCCCCCCCCAACTCCTGCCTGTCTGAACCCCCAGGATCTGACCGTATTGCTTTAAGAACATTGAAAGAGACCATACAAATGTCAGAAAAGGCAGCGAGTCCATGTGCAATCTCTTCGACGCTCGGAATTGTTCTTTTACACCCAGCACCACGCCAAGGTCATGGAAAGTTCTCTACATTTCGGCTGTTTTTATGACATTGACTGTTATTGCACATCACATAATGTCATATGGATGCCCTGGGCCATTATTTCTGTAGTAAATGCTTGTTTACACCTCATGTCTCATGTCTAGAACAGGACAAGGGCAAAGTCACAGCTTTACGTGACCCATCCACAGGCAACTAGGCTCATCCAGGTCAGCAGCAGGATGTCAGGGACCGCGCCGCCTGCAATGACAGAGATATACATTAGTTTGATGTGATTTAATCCCGACGTCTTCTAAACTATCTACAGCTTGCACACTCTATCCGCTCATAATGAACATTTCTCTGCTTTCAGCTGCAAGATGTAAATAAACTGAGGACTATAAATTGTTTTTTTATGACAACATTTCAGCAAACCTAAAGTAAAGCATCCATGAGCCTCTGGGTACTTCATTGGCACAGGCAGATGTCTGTTTTTGATGTGAGATTGTATGGAAATGGATATGCATAGATACAGTGGGCAGGCAGACAGACAAACAGACCGGCAGACCGACAGACAGACCTGTAGACCAATAGATAGATAGATAGATAGATAGATAGATAGATCAATATACTATAGATCGTTAGGATAGATAGATAGATAGATAGATAGATAGAGTAGATAGATTTAGATAGATAGATAGATAGATAGAGTAGATAGATTTAGATAGATAGATAGATAGATAGATAGATAGATAATAAATAGATGATAGATAGATAGATAGATAGATAGATAGATAGATAGATAGACAGATAGACAGATAGAGCTAGATAGATATGAGATAGATAGATAGATAGATAGATAGATAGATAGATAGATAGGAGATAAATAGATAGATATGAGATAGATAGATATATAGATAGATAGGAGATAGATGGATAGATATGAGATAGATAGATAGATAGATAGATATATAGATAGATAGATATGAGATAGATGGATAGATATGAGATAGATAGATAGATAGATAGATAGATAGATAGATAGATAGATAGATAATAGATAGAAAAATAGATAGATAGATAGATAGATATGAGATATATGGATAGATATGAGATAGATAGATAGATAGATAGGAGATAGATAGATAGATAGATAGATAGATAGATAGATAGATAGATAGATAGATAGATAGATAGATAGATAGATATGAGATAGATAGATAGATAGATAGATAGATAGATTGTGTGAATTGTGCAAACAAAGAATTTTATGCAGAAATGTAATTTATCCAGAGAATGCAGTCTAGAAAGAGGAAAGATGGCCAAATTTAGGATATCATTTTCCATGACTGATACGACTTAGTATGAGCCTAGTGTGCGGTAGGAGGAGGATGGGTGTTTTTAGCTGTCTATAACCTTTTCTCAGGTTGGCAGTAGGCAATGATGTCATCACCACCTGCTCTCTCGCCCAATGCCAGGAAATCTGAAACACCTTAAATGTGACATCTTGGTGGAAGCAGCTGGGAGGAGAAGTGTGCCAGGCTGCTCCCCTCATCGCTGCAGACCCCTCACCTGCCCCTCTTGTAGCCAGCCAAGCAATGGATGTCATTGAGATTCCAAGCATTCTTTTAATCTATATAGTCAGTTTCACATCCATTTTTTTTTTTACCTTCAAAAGTGGACATTTTTTTATATCCTTCATCGTCTGGGAAAGGCCTCGGGACTAACATAGCCCCCTTTAACTCTTTGACGGCATGACAAGGCTGGTCTTGCTGACTGTAACATGTGCATCCTCCTTTAATAGAGCTACTAAGCCATGTAAAAGGAGAAGGAAATTACATTCATTTTAGCTAATTCATTTACAATGTCCCTCATAGACCTGCCTACAAAGAGATGTCCTTGTCAAACCTTTATCCAATTTAACCTACAAGGAAGCAAAGGGATTTATTAGGCAGCCGCTATAAAAGACAACGTTCAGTTCAATTTCACTCAACGCTGCCTTTCATTTTTTTTTTTTTTGCACTGTTTGTCGATACATATTTTTTTATACTGAGAAAAAAAAATTCTTATCCTCAACAATTAGACCAGAATTTTCTTTATCATTTCTAGAATCTTGCTTTATACATGTATATAAGTATGCATTCCCCTCGGCACAGCGCGACTCCATTCAATGCTTCCCAATACACTAAATGGCCTATTGAAAAGTGATTTTCTTCCATCATTTTATTTCAGTCTAGATATGAATCAAGCACAAAAATCCAACATTCATTTTTCTAATAGGATCAGAAATACCCAAGGTGGAATCTACTTTAGTGGGTCAGTGGCCCAACGTGCCATAAGGTTAATTGAGTTGCTGTATCTGGCTATGGCAGTAGGATGCCAAGTTATTATTTTGCAGCTGATTAATGGTGTTTGGGGCCTTGTATGGAGACCTAGCAGTGGTGCTAAGTAGAGTCTCCGCTCCGTATGTGTGGAGAGGGTAAGGATGCAAAGGCACTTTATGAAGGAGCTTCCTCTAGGTATTAACAAGCGCGGAGATAGAAAGATTTGCTCTTTAAATGTCACACTGGAGAAAAATAATTGTGTCATTCACATGAGAATGACATTGTCAAGACTCAGCAGACATATATATATGCCTTTATATATACATTTACAGTGCCTAAACGCTAATATAAAGCGGAGGTAAAGAGCTGTTATGCTATATAAGATGTCGTCTGTGGAGACAGTCGTAAAAACAAAGAATAGAGCGAGAGCGTGAAAGAGAGGGTAGCACTAAATACATGCAGCAACAGCGGTGACAGACGTGTAAGCAGGACAGGGACATCAGAAGGGACACGGATGGTTAGGTACCATTAGATGCAGAACGAGGACGAAATAACTAGAGAAGCTGAAAGGAAAATAACAAGTGATGGATACAATGGCTGAATTCACAATTTGATAGGCATATGTTGTACAATGCTTTGTGGTTTATACTGCAGGGGACTCCCTTCTAAAGTACTCTCAGTATTAGAGACGAGCAAATCGATTCTAAACTAATCAAATACATTCAGAATTTCCCAAAAACTTCAGTCAATTTTTTGGGAATCCGTCTTCTATTTTTTTTTTTTATAAAAAAAAATCCCACCAGTTCAGTCCCTAAACAGGCTGCCACCACCGGCTTTAAGTGCTGCCATATATTTCGCTGTCAATTTGTCAATATTAAGGCTCACTTTGCATTAAATGGATCATCCCATGACTAATGTAAAAAATTAAAATCAGACATCATATAGTACATGACAATCTCCTTCTAACAAAGCTAGAACCAGCCCTGTACCTCACATGGATCCACAGATCTCCCCAATCATTTCTCTGCTAGATTTATATCAAGCTGGCAGCTCAGGGGAGTGTCTGTTCTGCTGCATCTCAGGGGGCGTGTCCATTCTTTGCCTATCATAGCTCAGGAGGCAGTTGAAGGAGGAATCTGAGCATGTGTGGACATCTCAGTAAGCAGAACAAAGAAATAAGAAAAAAACTAACTGCAGGGGGCGCTATACAGATATATTTTATTGAATAGCTCAGTTGCTATGCTAACTTTTTAATTAAATGCAATTACAAAAATATTCAGATCCAGGTGCTGGTTTGAAAACTGTAGAATGTTTTTCATGGGACAACCCCTTTAAAGAGCTTGAAAGAGATCAGATACAGTCCTAGGAGACCTAATAGCATTATACGCAAAATTTCAGGACAGTTGGATTACTTTTGATTCAGACCAAATTTATTCAGACTGAAATTGAATTTAAAAGCCTATTCGACCGAAACAAAGTTTGGGAAATTAACTCATCTCTAATCAGCATATTGTTTTTCGTAATGACTAAACCACTCAATACCCACCATGTTGGAGGACCCACACTCATATTTTAGGGAGCGATGAATCTTATGCCCAATCAATTCCTTAAATAGTATTCTACCCTGTATTCCACTGTTCCCTGTATATTGTGCGCACCCTATGGACCTTAACAGTGATGAGACTAAACAGGGACAGAATGGCCCATAACAGAAAACTCCTGTTAGATGCTAACTACTGAAGTAAATTTTACAGGAAAAACTATGACACACCAACATTTCCAATTCACAGACAAAAAGGCCCTAGTAAAATGTTATTTTTTATTAAATATGCCTTGAAATATTATTAACCTCAATTACTTATTTTGTCAAATTGATACATTCATACTAATAAAAATGGCACCAGGTTACATCTGTCCAAGGACCCAGTGATCAAAACCTCTACTGCAGATACCAAACCAATATAAATTAGAGTAGAATACAAATGTATGCTGAGCCATCACAAGTTATTAGCTTCAATAACAATAAAAGGCAGTATGATTTAGTCCAAATGCTCTAAGAGCTGTCAATATAAAACGCATGAATCCTTGGGATAAAGAATAAATGCACTGTAGATTGTCTTTAGACTGTAACCATTAGAAAACAATAACTAATAATAAAAAACAATTGTCATACATCTGGACCATAGCATTCATCATGTATATAGGCAATAGCAATAAAGCACATAAACTCGAAGAGCTGTTAGTAATGTATTATCATCATATAAACCTATCAAAGTCGCAAACTATAATTGATTCCCCTGTAAGCAACAGTCTGATTGTCACTCATGGACTCCACAAGTAGTAGAGTACAATTAACGTTATTAGATCCACTTGGGTATCTTAGAAATGGCTTCAAAAGTACAAATAGTTCACAAGATAGAAGGAAGAACAGGATAATAAATGCACATGATAGAGGTCCTCTTGACCCCATCTGCTAAAAAGTGAATAATGAGAAAAGTTCTCATTCCCTGTTAATACCCAGAATATGTCTGTTGACCTGTTCCCAAGCAGATACCAAAGCAGTGGAGGATGCAGCAATGTTCTGTGTTCATGGAGGAAAGTTTTCTTGAGACAAAGTATTAGGAACACAAGGTGCCACACTCTGTGATTTAACATTGGCCAGTGGCAGGACATCATGTTGGATGGCACCAGCAGTACAGAAAGACGAGTGATTAATGTTGCCTACTAATGCTGGTTGACACAATGACGTAGGCATCCTCCCTCCTCCCCCTCCACCTGCCATGGCACACAATCTGTCTTCAAATGATCTGAGGGCCTCGCTGCCTCACTGTCGCTGAATCTTCTTGGTTCGTGCATGTACCTTTCGGATCTTCCTTGCCTTATCGCAGTGACTTCTTGTCTCCATCTGGAGCTCCGTGGAAGGCCCCCTGTCTCTGGTTCCGACAGATCGCCTTGTCTCACCGCTTCCTTGCCTCCAGGCGGTCCCAGGCATATAGGTTTGAAACGGACCTGGCTTGTTCCTTCGGTCCATCCTCTCTCCTGTTTCCTTCTATGTGCTCTCTGCTCCTCTTGTGTGTGTCCTTACATCAAAGATCTGATTTATCGGGTACCACTCTGAATGAACTATTCGATTGAAACTGGTTTTGCTTGGTATGAACTATCTGGATGAACTTATTTTGCTTTCTCCCCACCCCCCCTTTTTTGTTTTTAGCTCTCTCCTTTTCCTTACTATTTTTATAGTTTTTAATTAGATTTTTGGGGGGCATTTTCCCACTTGGTAATTAATATGAGAACGGTAAAAGGGGAAGGGGAGGAAAAGGAAGAAAGGGTCAAGAAAGATAAAGGAAAAAAAAGAGAGGAGGAAAAGGAAAGGAGAAGAGGAAAAAAGGGGGGGGGGAATTCACCCAAAGCAAAGGAGGCGTTTTGCGCTAAAAATATATCAGCTAAAATAGATCAGAAGCCGTCGAAATGTATAAACAATTCCTGAAGTCCCCAAAGGTGGTAACTACAAGAACGGGACAAAAAGGGTTGCAAGATTTGGATATAGAAAAAAAAGATGGATCCAGAGTGGAAGAACCATTGGATCACTACATCCAGGAGGGAGGGGCAGAGAAAGACAATGTAAATCTACTCTCTAAAGATGAATCTTCTTAACCATTAAATGAAATTTTGGGTGGAATAAAAAAAAAAAAGGAGAGTTAATAAAAGATATTTCAACTCAACTAGGGGCAATCCAGACAGATGTGGCTCTGATAAGAGACAATGTCTCCAAAATACAGTGTCAAGGAAAATAGAAAGAAAAAAGGTGATTTAGAGGGATGGTTGGAACCCCCTTTAATGTCCCAAATCCATGGGTAAATAAGCGCCAGACTACCTCCCCAATAGGGGTGCAACTTGATCTCCAGTAGGTTAAATAGAATTTTCAGAAATGGGTGACCCACTTAAAAGTATAAATAAAAGTAGTGAATTCACATAGGTAAAATAATAATTATGATAAAAGGCATTTCTGAAAATTCTGTTTAACCTACTTGAGATCAAGTTGCACCCCTATTGGGAAGGTAGTCTGGCGCTTATAGACCCATGGATTTGGGACACTAAAGGGGGTTCCAACCATCCCTCTATATCACCCTTTTTTTTCTCTCTCTCTTTTTTCCTTGACACAATATTAACCGTTTGTTTAAACGGTACGATCCAGCAGCCTAACTACCTTAGATTTTACTCAGTGCTTTGAATTAAGAACACTATCAGATATCCATCTCCCCATCACCGGTGTCGCCCTGCACAAAAGGTTTAGCCCGTCTCTACAACTAGAGACCTCCTAACCTTGTCCTATTTTTTCTTGTGTGTACTCTGTCCAAAATACAGGACAGAGTAACTATCATAGAGGTCTGCGACGCCAAAAGGAAAGCCAAACAACACAGTAGTAAACTTTTATATTTTTGGTTTTGTCTTTGTATTTTTCTTTCTCTTATATCTTTGCTATTTGTTTGTTACGTTTTATAATCATAGAAAGAACTGTTGAAGTTCTGGAGAAGGAAGCCAAAGCCTTTAAAATGGAAATCCCTATCTTGAGATCTGAGGGCGATATCTTAAAAAAGAAAATGGACAACAAGGAAGACAGGTCTCGGCAGTGTAACATCAAAATTGTGGTCCTTTCAGAGGGCATGGGAGGGGACAGTCCTGATGATATGATACAGAACTTAATTCTGGAGATGTTCGGAAGGTAACACTTTTCTTTATTGTTTTATGTGGAAAGGAGCCATTGGGTTCAAGGGGGTAAATCTACTCCCAGAAGATCCCCTCGGTTATATTTGGCAAAGATCTTTGTTTCACGCAACAGGGAGTGCCCCCCTATTCTGTATAATAGAAATAGACTGTCTTTTTTTCCTGATTTTTCCAAGGACATTCAAGAAAAGAGATGTAGCAATATTGATGTTAAGAGACGACTTTGTGAGAAAAATATCAAGCACTCATTTGTTTACACGGCCAAATTGCGGATAATTTTCAATAGTGGGACCTTGTTTTTTGATACTTCTGATCTGGTGGCAGATTGGCTTGATCAGAATAATATCTGATGCTTTTTTTTTTTTTTTCTATTTCTCATTGTGGTGGGTGGGGTGAGGTGGTCTTAGTTGAGAGATCTGTGTCCTATGATGGTGGCGGATCAAGAGTTGGTGGGCTGGGGGGCGTATGTACTTTGCAAGGTGGGTTGCAATGCGTCTCCCATGTTGTGGGGGGAAGAAGTGGGACTTGCTTTTCTTTTCCTTTCTTTGTCTTTTTCTTGATTGATGTCGGTTAGAATCCTAACTTGGAATGTTCGGGGTCTTACCGATAAATAAAAAAGACAGGCAGTTTGCGATCAGGTTTGGAGACACCTTCCAACGATTGTTAGTTTAGTAGAGACCCATTTTATTGAGGAAGAATCCTCGACTCAGTGGGGGATGGACTGTGCAGACTTACCACTCCACTTTTACTAGCTATTCAAGAGGAGTAACAGTATTAATCCATAAAGGGATTGATTTCGTCTGCCAGGCCTCCTCCAACAACAAGCAGGGGAGATTTGTATTTCTTTATGGAAATCTATTTGGGAAATTATGCATTTTGGCTTTTATCTATATCCCTCCCCCTTTTTCACTTCATGTACTTAATTGTTTACTAACTTTTATGGATCGATGGCCTGAATGCCCTGTCAATGTGACTGAGGATTTTAATTGCGTTATTGATCCAGAAAAGGATAGGGTTTCCATGGAGAGACATGTCTATATCCCACATCAAGGGTCTCCTCTGTCCCGTTTTTGTCAAAGAATCTGGCTTTGTTGATATATGGGGATATATGGGGAAGGGGAAACAAGTATATTCATGTGTTAGCAAGTCTGGGAGGTCAATGTCTAGGATAGATCTAGCTCTGATAAACAGAAATTACTTGAAATACATAAAATGTATGAAATATGAGGCTAGGTCTCTATCCAACCATTCACCTCTCACTACTGAGCTTTGTATGCTGGAAGATAAATATACTGTTAGGCCTCCATTTAGATTAAATCCCCATTGGATCCTCATAATGGACAACCATGAACTGATTAAACAGGAGATAGAATTTTTCTGGGAAACTATAACAATTATAATTCAGCAAGGACATATTTGGTATGAGATGCATTAAAGTCCTTTATGAGGGGGTCTTTATTAGCAACATCGCTAACCTAAGGAAAGGCTATGCTAAGAAAGAGAACGATCTGCAAGAAGCAGCGGCAGCTAGTATGGATGGGTTTTCTAAAAAACACAGAACAAAATAGGGAACTTATGCAGAGGTCAAGTCAGACTCTTTCTGACTTTCTTCTGGGTAAGGCTCAGCAAAGGCTTTTTTTAGGGGACAAAAATATTTTTCTGAATCAGGTCGCCCAGGGAAAATGCTAGCTAGGGTGATCTCTAATCAGGATCCAAAGAAAGAGATAGTTAATCTCCGTTCCCTTCAGGGCAAAAATATTCAAGATCAGGAATGTATTAAAAAGGTATTTGTGAAATACTTTCTTGAGTTGTATAAATCAGAAGATAGTGTCTCAGATAAAGCGATTGATTAATATTTGGATTCTATCTTTTTTCAGTCCTCCCAGAAACTCAAAGAGAATTCCTCGATACTGACCTCTCTCTGCAAGAGTTAGAGGCCGCTTTGAAAGCCTGTGCGGGAAACTCTTCTCCAGGATCTGATAGATTCCCATATGAATTTTATCGCAAATACAAGGAGGTTGTTTTTCCCTGTCTTCTGAAGGTGTTTATTGAGGCAATAGAACATGGTAATCTTCTGGAATCTATGACAGAGGCTGTAATAGTATTAATACTAAAATAAGGTAAATATCCTTTAGATATGAGCTCATATAGGCCGATCTCCTTACTAAATGCAGATGTTAAGCTTTTTTCAAGGATCCTTACCACTAGGTTGTCTAAAGTTATTTCATCAATTATACATCCTGATCAAAACGGTTTTAGACCTGGTAAGGGCACCCATTATAATTTGCACCGTCTTTTTGCCAATATTCATCTTTCCAGGGGCCTCTCACTCCATCCTGTTTTTGGATGCTTCTAAGGCTTTTGACAGGGTGGAGTGCAGATTCCTCTGGAGAGTGCTAGAGAAGATGGGATTTTTTATTAAGTTCATAAACATGGTTAAGCTTCTTTATAAATCCCTTAAGGCGAGGTTGAATATTAATAAGATGCTTACAAGGTGTATTTCCTTGCAGAGAGGCACTCGTCAGGGATGTCCTCTCTCTCCATTATTATTTAATATCTATATATTGAGCCCCTAGCTGTTAGGGTCAGCAGTGGCGTTGCTAGGGCTGGTGTCACCCGATGCGGTAGAAAATGGTGTCACCCCAGACCCCCCCCCCCGAAGCAATAATGTTTTAGTCATATAACCAAAAATAACAGATACTCACTAGTGCTTAGGCCTCTTTCACACTTGCATTTTTCCTTTCCGTGCTAGAGTTCCGTCCTCGGGGCTCTAAAACGGAAAGATACTGATCAGGATTGTCCCAGTGCATCTTGAATGGAGAGAAATCCGTTCAGGATGCATCAGGATGTCTTCAGTTCAGTATTCAAACTTTTTTTGCCATTGAAAAATCCACAGCATGCTGCGGATTTTCCTTGGGCCAAAAAAATTGAAGGCATGCCGCAAGGACGGATCTGGAATTAATGCCCATTGAAAAGCATTAATCCGGATCCGACTTTAAGCTAAATGTTGTTTCGGCGCATCGCCGGATCTGACGTTTACCTTTCTGAATGGTAACCATGGCAGCTAGGACGCTACTAAAGTCCCGGCTGCCATGGAAAAGTAGTGGGGAGCCAGGGGAGGAGCTACTTACCGTCCGTGCGGCTCCCAGGGTGCTCCATAATGATGTCACAGCGCCCCTACATCACATGGATATTGTGATCATGCGACATAGGGGCGCTGTGACGTCATTGTGGAGCGCCCCAGGAGCCACACGGAAGGTAAGTAGCTTCTCCGCTGGCTCCCCACTACTTTTTCATGTCAGCCGGGACTTTAGTAGCGTCCTGGCTGCCATGGTAACACTGAAAGCATTTTGAAGACTGATCAGTCTTCAAATGTTTTCAGGTGTGTTGCGTTGTGACGGATCCAGTGGGCATTTCCGGCGATGGAAGTGCACGCCGGATCCTCACAACGGTAGTGTGAAAGGGGCCTTAGTTATTAATTCACTTACAGTCCGGTGTGTACGAAGTGTCTTCACATATAACTAAAGAGGAATTGCTGTTGTTATGTTAATTGTTGCTATAAAATTGCACCATCCTTCTGAACATACACATCTGTCATCCGCCTTACCTCATGATCCTGGAGCTGTGCTATAGAGCTCGGCGGCCACTGTACAGCACAGCTCCAGGATCATGAGGTAAGGCGGATGACAGATGTGTATGTTCAGAAGGATGGTGCAATGTTATAGCATCCATTAACATCAGCAACAAGTCTGGGCTGGTTCAGGCTGTGCTGTGCCTGTGTGAGTGAGTCACTGCTGTCACGTGGACGTGACCTGGGCCGGTGCAAGGATTTTTTTGGCAGCTCAAGCGAAGCTACATCTTGGCGACCCCCCGCCCGCAGCTCACCTGGTCCTGGTCCTGTGTGCAGCAGCTGGCTTCTCCTCTGTGTGGTCCTGGTATCTTCGGTATGCTTCAATCGCTTGAAGACTGTACTTTTCACCCTCTAAGACTATAACACACACATAGGTTTTAGAGGAGTACAATAAGAAACAATATTTTCCACTATACCTCAGGTCAGACCACCAATCAGACCCCCAATGGTAATCACACCTCAGATCAGCCCCCCGTGTCAGCCGTCAGCCCCCATCCATCATGCCCCCCATGTCAGTCATCATGCCCTTATGTTAGCCTTCATGCCAGCCGTCAGCCCCCCATGTCAGGCATCTGTCAGCCGTCAGCCCCCATCCATCATGCCCCCCCATGTCAGCAATCATGCCCTCATGTCAGCCATCATGCCAGCCGTCAGCCCCCCGTGTCCGCCGTCAGCCCCCATCCATCATGCCCCCATGTCAGTTGTCAGCCCCCATGTCAGCCGTCAGCCCCCATCCATCATGCCCCCCATGTCAGCCATCAGCCCCCCATGTCAGCCGTCAGCCCCATCCATCATGCTCCCCCGTCAGCCATCATGCCCTCATGTCAGCCATCATGCCAGCTGTCAGTCCCCCATGTCAGCCCCCATCCATCATGCCCTCATGTCAGCCATCATGTCAGCCGTCAGCCCCCATCCATCATGCCCCCCATATCAGCTGTCAGCCCCCATCCATCATGCCCGCCATGTCAGCTGTTCAGCCCCCCCATGTCAACCATCAGCCCTCCATGTCAGCCATCAGCTCCGATCCTTCATGATCCCCAATGGGGGAAATGTTGGAGTCTGTACCATCGGGGGGGAGGGGGGGTGACATGATGAGGAACAATGTTGAAGTCTGACTGTGCCAGGGGGGTGGTGACATGATGTAACCCCCCCCCCCATGGCACAGATTCAAACATTGTCCCTCTCTTCATCATTGTCCCCTCATCATGTAATTCCCCCCCCCCCCATGGGTGGCACATTTCTTTTCTTCCCCTCCAGGCTCCATGGCACAAACAGACATTTTGTGATTGTCCCCCATCATTTCTCTTTTCTCACCCCCAGGCTTGAGGCGCACATAGTGCCCCATAATAATGTGCCAGTAACACGTGCCTCTCCATGCCACCACATGTGCTAGTAATAAGTGCCTCTCTTGTGCTTCCCCCCATGTGCCAGTAGCCCCCCCCTTATTATGTGCCAGTAGCCCCCCCCATATGTGCCAGTAGCCCCCCCCATATGTGCCAGTAGCCATCTCCCCTTATGTGTTATTAGTCCCCCCTCATGTGCCAGTAGCCGTCCCCTTTATGTGCCAGTAGCCGTCCCCTTTATGTGCCAGTAGCCGTCCCCTTTATGTGCCAGTAGCCGTCCCCTTTATGTGCCAGTAGCCATCCCTTTATGTGCCAGTAGCCCCTTTATGTGCCAGTAGCCCCTTTAGTGCCAGTAGCCCCTTTATGTGCCAGTAGCCCCCTTTAGTGCCAGTAGCCCCCTTTATGTGCCAGTAGCCCCCTTTAGTGCCAGTAGCCCCAAGAAAAAAAAAAAAACTTACCTCCAGCGATGCGATGCAGGCCTCTTCCGGCCTGTGTCTCGAGCTGTACGGCTCCGACGGCGCGATGACGTCATCGCGCCGCCTGCACCGGCCTCTGATAGGCTGCCGGCCTAGTGCTGGCAGCCTATCAGAGGAACAGGGAGAGAGAGGACACGACTCTCCCTCCTCTGCTGCTGCTCTGCACGGAGATGAGCGCAATGCAAGCGCTCATCTCCGTCCTGATATTCCCTGCCGCCGCCGCGTCTGCCCTGGGGACGGGCCCCCTACTGACCACGGGCCCTCGGTCCATGCCCGAGTGCCCTAATGGTCAGTCCGCCCCTGGTGACACCCCATCAGACTGGTGTCACCCGGTGGGGACCGCACCCCCCGCACCCCCCTCGCAACGCCACTGAGGGTCAGACAGGATCCTGGGATTGAAGGGTTTGCGACATTGGAAACAGAAGATCGTATCTCTTTATATAACGATGGTGTTCTATTTTATATACGACATACCAACACTACACTTTTCAGGGTTATCCGAGTTGTTAACTCATTTGGCGAAGTCTCAGGCCCCGATATCAATTGGTTCAAAACCATTATTTTGCCTTTAGACAGATTAGAACCTCTTACTGAGGAGTTGGGTAACAATTTGAGGATCTCTAACTCATTTGAATATTTGGGGATTAGTATTTCTTCTAAGATCGAAGATTGTTTACAGCTTAACTTGATACTATTGATAACAAAACTGAGATCCAAAATAAAGATATGGCTTTGACTCCGGTTGTCTAGAGCTGATAAAATATCTTTGGAGAAGATGGTGATTTTTTCCTCCAACTACAGTATATTCTCAGGAATTCCCCAGTACGGATTGAAGATAGATTCTTTAAATTGATTGAGATAATTATTAATTATCTACTTTGGGGCAGAAAGTGAGAGAGGCTTAAATTGAAGCATTTTTATAAACCGATGGAACAGGGAGGACTACACCTTCCCTGTTTCTAGGGTTATATTATAGCATCACAGCTATGGCTGTATTATGAATAGAAGAAGAGCCCACCTTGTAGAATCTTGGTGAAGAATTCTTCACATGACAATATCTTTGTTTTATTGGAATCCAACTCCCAACAGGAATATAGGGCTGCTGTGAAGTTATTTACTAAGTCCTGGAGCATCATTAGAGACTGGTTGGGAATAAAGGGAACAATTTTTTGTACGCCACTTTGGCATAATTATTATCTACAGGCCTTAGATGAGTTGGTTGGAGATCAGTATTGACAAAAGAATAATATTCGTTATCTTGCTCAGGTGGTTGGAAATGGGCATATTTTTTCTGTTGGAGTTATCACAAAGAGTAAATATATCCAATTTATCTTGGTTTCGGTATTTTCAGTTACGTTCAGCATTTTCTAGTATAAAAGAAAAATCACTTTTTTATATAGATACCTCCACTTTTTTTCATGATTTAATAGTAAAGTCAGCACAGAGGGTTAAGATTTCACAATGTTATAAATATTTACTTAAAGCACAATTTACTAATCTACAGTCTCCTGGACAAAAGGCCTGGAAAAGGGATTGCCCAATGGTTCAACCGGATGATTGGAATAGAATATTAGGTAATATGGGACTAGTTTCTCACAATTTTAATTATATATTGGTTCAATTTAATATGTTACACTGAATTTATGTTACACCTTTAAGGCTTAATAAATGGGGTTTGAGAAACACTTCTAACTGTCCATAATGTGATTTACCTGTGGCCAATCATTTACATATGTCCTGGACTTATATAGAACTAAAAGAATATTGGGGGGCAACACATAATTATATTATCCAAACATTGAAAGTTATGATTCCATTTATAGTAGAGTTTTGGATCTTGAGTGATCTTTCCAAGGTAGGGTGCCATAAGTATAAACGGAATCTTCTGGTTAAAACAATATTTTTGGCAAGGTTACGGATTGCACAGGCTTGGTCCTCATCCAATGCTCCAACTATGAATACATGGTTAAATCATGTTAATAAGATAAAAAGTTATGAATACATCTTATATCAACAGACATTCTCAGGATAAATGGTTTAAGGTATAGGGAGAATGAGGTCCTGACATTTGCTAGGCAGTGTCCAGGACAAATACTTGCCAGGACTGCGATAAAAAAATAAATAGGAACATTGATTGCCTAGTCTGGACTGTTGGTAAGAATAATCATGGATGTATGCATGAAGGCAAGCCTTTACAAAATATCTGCTCATTAACAGTATCATATCCAAGTCCATTGGTCCACTTGTGACTGGATGGAGGATGAAACCTGCTCCACTAATTCTCCGTTCAGACTGATGTTATGTCTTTCATTTACAATGGGACCTGATGGATACAACATTACTCTTGCGAAAGTGATGGCTACACCAACAGAGCCCCTAACCGAATGCTGTGGTGCCCAAGTATCACAATTATATACTTCTTGTGCCTAACTACACATACCTATCAAGTGTGCCTACAGCTTCAGTATCATCTTTGTCTTATTGCAACTTTTAATATGTTTTTATATTATGGTGTGACGTCATTTTTTAGCATAAGAGGCACTAGGTAAGTTTAATAATTAAGTGGTAAGAAAGAAATATAGGGTACCATACTGGAGCACCACCAGCAAACTATAAATCTGCTACCTATTTTGCTTCACCTCCTCAGTTATTAGATGTAAGGCTACCTCTAGAGAGAGAGCTCACCATGAGTTCAGTTGGACTTGGTTGCTAGGGAGCTGGGTTAGAATTACAGGTGCAAACTCACAGATTTGGATGTACTGAAACTCCCATTTTGCTCTTCAGTAAATAGAGGAATTAATTATAGTATTGGCCTGGTCCTGACTTCTTTATCATAGACCGGCCATTGCACGCTACATGCCTCGGATTAGCATCCATACAGACATTTAACATCATGGGCCCCCCAGACTACAATCAGGAGTCTGACCCAAATCAATGTGTGTCCTTCTTTCACTGCACAGTCCTAGGGAGTAACAGTGTGAGGAAAGCCACTTTGATTAACTGTGACAGCCAGAGCCACTACCACTCTCATCCTCCGCTCCGGCTTCTCCTGGACTTGCTTCTATTGTCCTGGTGTCTAGACTTATTAACCAAGTAAGGACCGGGGGTTTGGGGATTTTTGCGTTTTTGTTTTGCGCTCCCTGCCTTCCAAAAGCCATAACATTTTTATATTTCCGTTCACATAGCTATATGATGGCTTGTTTTTTGCGGGACAAGTTGTACTTTTTAACGCTACCATTTATTTTTGCATGTGATGTAGTGGGAAACGGGAAAAAAATTCCAAATGGGGTGAAATTGCAAAAAAAAAGCAATTTCACCACAGTTTTTCGGGTTTTTAAATTACAACGTTCGATTTGCGATAAAACTGACTGGTTAATTTTATTCTTCAGGTCAGTACGAATCCGGCAATACCTAATATGTATAGTTTTTCTTGCGTTTTGATAGTGAAAAAAAAATTAAAAGTGGGAATTTTTTTTTATTTTTTTTTTGTCGCCATGTTTTGACCCCTATAACTTTTTTGTAATTATGCGTACGGAGCAGTGTAGGGGCTCATTTTTTGCGGGGCAATCTGAACTTTTAATTGATACCATTATGGGGTGCGTATGATGTTTTGATCACTTTTTATTCATTTTTTTTTAGGAAATGAAGCGTCCAAAAATAGCGAATTAGCCATTTGGACGCTTTCTTTCCATTTTTATGTTTACCGTATGGTGAATATTTTTTAATATTATTATAGTATGGGCGTTTTCGCACATTGCGACACCCATTATGTGTAATTTTTTTATTTTTTTATTTATTTTATTTTCATTTTGGGGAAAGGGGGGTGATTTGAATTTTTATATTTTTTTTTTATTTTTATTTTTTAAACTTTTTTTTTTTTTTTACCACTTTCTTATAGTTCCCATAGTGAACTATAAGATGCAATCATCAGATTGCTATTCTCATATATTCCAATGCAATAGCATTGGAATATATGAGAAAATCGCATATTTCCTATGGAGCCTATTACAGTCATAGGCTCCATAGGAATACTATGTAGTAACCTAGGTTTCATTCACAGAAACCTAGGCTACTACATGTATGCCCGGCTCCCTTGTGGCCATCAGGGGAGCCGAGCACAAACCGAAAGTGAAACTTTCGGTTTTGCGCTGACAGATGCCGTGGTCAGGATTGACCACGGCATCTGAGGGGTTAAATATCCGCGATCGGCATCGCTGCCGGTCGCGGACATGAGCTGCGGGTGTCAGCTTGATGAATCAAGCATTTACCCGCAGCTCATGCGCCCGCTCCGTGCGGGAGCGGGCGCCATCTTTAAAGTGCGGACGAAGGGCGTACATGTATGCCCTTCGTCCTTAAGGGGTTAATAAGGGCTTGACTAGTCAGTATGGCTGCCCTCCTGGGAAAGCCATGAATAATGATGTGCTTGGGTAAGTTCCTGACACCAAGACACATTTTTATAAATAGTTATTTTTGAAAATGCAATGCAGAGAAAAGTAGATAAAATCACTCACAATAGTGGAGAAGCAATATTGTTCTATTTGATAAGACATCTATAGACTTAAAGGGGTTTTTGTCACTTCAGCAAGTGGCATTTATCATGTAGAGAAAGTTAATACAAGCCAATTACTAATGTATTGTGATTATACATATTGCTTCCTTTGCTTGCTTGATTCATTTTTCTACCAAATTATACACTGCTTATTTCCATGGTCACGTCCATCCTGCAATCCATAAGTGGTGCTCATGCTTGCCCACTATAGGAAAAATGCTGTCCTCTCTGGTCACCAGGTCCATGGGAGCTCACACAGACTGGTATTTTTTATAGTGTTCAAACATGGCCACGCTGATGGATTGCAGGGTGGTCGTAACCATGAAAACAAGACGTGTATAATGTGATGGAAAAATGAGTCCAATCAGCAAAGGAGGCAATATGGACAATCACAATACATTAGTAAGTGCCTTATATTAACTTTATCTACATGATAAATGCAATATGCTGAAGTGTTAAAACCCCTTTAACACTTAAAGGGAAACTGTTACGATGAAAATGCAAAGTAATCTGCAGGCAGCATGTTATAGAGCAGGAGGAGTTGAGCAGATTGATGTATAGGTTTATAGGAAAAGATTCAGTAAAATTTGCATTTTATTCTTTTAAACTCCTGCTCATTCTGGGCTCTGAAGTGAAGGAGGTGGTCCTATCAGTGACTAAGGGAGGGTGTAAGAGAAAATAAAACAAAGGTTGAGTAATTCCGTGGATGCAGAAATACTCTGGACTGTAGGCGCCAGAGGGTGGAATAGTAAGTGGGGTGTGTGGTTGACTAGTTACAAGTAGTAGGTCAATTCTATCGATGCAGTAAAGATCTGAGGGAAGGCAGCGCAGGTGTTTAGGGGAAAGAAAAATAATTCAGTCCCTAAAGAACAGTAATGGAAAGGAAGTGGCCAGGTGCCGGTGGTGAGTCGGCACAAGGTCCCAGATAAAGTTCACACCAATGGAGGCGCCAATCCCAGGAGAGCAGGAAGTGTGTTAGAGATAGTGGAGGGGGTACACCCAATCACTCTTTATCGCATATAATAAAAACATGTGTAGGAGTAAAACCACGTTCCTCTTGGAAGGAGGAGTGGGGAGGACCCCAGGTGAGCAGTCTAAGTTGAATGATTTAGATAAACATTCTAATTCAATAGTGGCTGTACTCACTTCACAGAGGGGATGGACACAGGAAAAATCTCAAGACACCTGTGTCCTAATTCCCCCCTGGCCAGGATCACGTATCTGATAGAAGAAATCAACAGCAGCCAATCGCTGTAGGCTTCTGGTCAATAAGATTTATTGAATAACACAAATGGCCCAACGCGTTTCGGAGGTGCTATATCCTCCTTCTTCAGGGGTAACATATAAAGAATAAAAATGTACATTACAATGTGTTCGTGTGTAGTACTGTATACACGTATATGCACATATATATAAAAATACATAATAAAAACCGTACAAGGTCAGAGCTAGTGATAAAGCAACAAACTCATAAAATCTGAATCAGAGAATCAATAGTTAAAATGCACTGTACACCAAGAGGTGGACAGATTCCCATATCAAAAATTCATCTATAGTCTAAGGATTAAAACGCAGGAGATTTTATCTGTAATCTGTGCCCTGTGTGCCTAATTGGGGGTGCAGTTTTTTTGAGGGGGCAGTTTTTTTTAAATAAATGTGGTTGGTGGCATTATTGTTGTATATCGTGCCCTCTAAGCATATGTCCATGAGAATAAAAACAAAGATATACACAAATATATAAAAAAAATGTGAGAGAATAAAATACCTACATGCACCCAAATATAGATCTGTATAAATGCATTTAGAATAAATATTATGACCGGAAGCAATATGTTGGTCAAATATATATATATATAAATATATATATATATATATATATATATATATATATATGAGAATAAAACACCTATGCACACCAAAAATCAATACAGATCTATATGAATGCAATTGGAATAGATATAGTGACCGGGAACAATAAGTTGGTCCTTTACTGTAGTGGCCAATTTACCATACCTTCAGGGGTCTTTATACTAGGTTCGCAGGATGTCAGAAGAGCGTGCCTCCTTCATAGTGAGCCCAACGCCAGACGTTCTTAAAGTTTGTGCACTGCACGTGGAGGGGAGCGGGGAGGGATGCCGGGACCGGAAGTAGGTTGTGCGTTATACCGGATGTGTGTCATGCGCTTCAGTGTGGAGCGCACCCGATCTTCCTGGTGATGAAGTTTGCGTAATTGATGAAGGAAAAAGGAAAAGACACATCAAATGGGGGTTATCAAGAAGGAAATGGGAACTTAATATTGATGTTGATATTGATGTTTGTATTGGTGTTGATATTGATATTAATAATAATATTGATATTGAAAATGATATTGATAATGATCTTGTTAAAAACTGATTTGATCACACATGGTTATGGAAGGTATATGCAGGGTTGTGAGGGGATAAATATTTGAGTGGGGTGGAATCTGTGATTAGATTAGGCTTGAACTGGATACAAGGGAAAAAATGGGGGCATGTACTGGAGCCTTAATAGTTGTTGTGCTCAAGGGATTAATTTAATCCGAAGGGTGTTAGGGTGTTTAGGCTAAAAATCCAGTACATCTCCCGTCTACACAGGGACTGATAAGACTGCATGTCCTTTTCAATGGGGGTAACCCGTAGACATGCGGCATCTCCATTGTGAATAGTGGCATAATGTCTGGAGACGCTATGAGTGAGCACCTTCCTAGTTATATTAGAGCGGTGCTCATTCATCCTTTCACGCAAGGATTGAGTGGTACGTACTACGTAAAACAATGAACAAGAGCACCGTAATAGGTATACGACATTTTTGTACCGCTATTTAGATGTTGCTTTAGGGGGTGTAATTCCCCACTAGAAGGATTAGTAAAATTCTTAATTCTAGAAGTAATCATGCTGCAACATTTGCACCTATTGGTGTTGCACCTCTCTACACCTGGGTGCTTATCAGTCAGTTTGTCTCTTTTATGTGGATTGATGAATTTTGGACAGGAAGTGACTGACAGCTATCTCTGTATACACAGTCCTAGAGGGAAGGCTGTCAGTCACTGATAGGACCTCCTCCTCCATACAGCTCTCTCTGTATACACAGTCATAGAGGGGAGGCTGTCAGTACTGATAGGACCTCCTCCTCCATACAGCTATCTCTGTATACACAGTCATAGAGGGAAGGCTGTCATCACTGATAGGACCTCCTCCTCCATACAGCTATCTCTGTATACACAGTCATAGAGGGAAGGCTGTCAGTCACTGATAGGACCTCCTCCTCCATACAACTATCTCTGTATACACAGTCATAGAGGGAAGGCTGTCAGTCACTGATAGGACCTCCTCCTCCATACAGCTATCTCTGTATACACAGTCATAGAGGGAAGGCTGTCATCACTGATAGGACCTCCTCCTCCCTACAGCTATCTCTGTATATACAGTCATAGAGGGGAGGCTGTCAGTACTGATAGGACCTCTTCCTCCATACAGCTATCTCTGTATACACAGTCATAGAGGGAAGGCTGTCATCACTGATAGGACCTCCTCCATACAGCTATCTCTGTATACACAGTCCTAGAGGGCAGGCTGTCAATCACTGATAGGACCTCCTCCTCCATACAGCTATCTCTGTATACACAGTCATAGAGGGAATGCTGTCATCACTGATAGGACCTCCTCCTCCATACACCTATTTCTGTATACACAGTCATAGAGGGAAGGCTGTCAGCACTGATAGGACCTCCTCCTCCATACAGCTATCTCTGTATACACAGTCATAGAGGGAAGGCTGTCATCACTGATAGGACCTCCTCCTCCATACAGCTATCTCTGTATACACAGTCATAGAGGGAAGGCTGTCAGTCACTGATAGGACCTCCTCCTCCATACAACTATCTCTGTATACACAGTCATAGAGGGAAGGTCCTATCAGTGATTGACAGCTCTCTGTATACACAGTCATAGAGGGAAGGTCCTATCAGTGACTGACAGCTATCTCTGTATACACAGTCATAGAGGGAAGGCTGTCAGTCACTGATAGGACCTCCTCCTCCATACAGCTACCTCTGTATACACAGTCATAGAGGGAAGGCTGTCATCACTGATAGGACCTCCTCCTCCATACAGCTATCTCTGTATACACAGTCATAGAGGGAAGGCTGTCATCACTGATAGGACCTCCTCCTCCATACAGCTATCTCTGTATACACAGTCATAGAGGGAAGGCTGTCAGTCACTGATAGGACCTCCTCCTCCATACAACTATCTCTGTATACACAGTCATAGAGGGAAGGCTGTCAGTACTGATAGGACCGCCTCCTCCATACAGCTATCTCTGTATACACAGTCATAGAGGGAAGGCTGTCATCACTGATAGGACCGCCTCCTCCATACAGCTCTCTCTGTATACACAGTCATAGAGGGAGGCTGTCATCACTGATAGGACCTCCTCCTCCATACAGCTCTCTCTGTATACACAGTCATAGAGGGAAGGCTGTCATCACTGATAGGACCTCCTCCTCCATACAGCTATCTCTGTATACACAGTCATAGAGGGAAGGCTGTCAGTCACTGATAGGACCTCCTCCTCCATACAACTATCTCTGTATACACAGTCATAGAGGGAAGGCTGTCAGTCACTGATAGGACCTCCTCCTCCATACAGCTATCTCTGTATACACAGTCATAGAGGGAAGGCTGTCATCACTGATAGGACCTCCTCCTCCATACAGCTATCTCTGTATATACAGTCATAGAGGGGAGGCTGTCAGTACTGATAGGACCTCTTCCTCCATACAGCTATCTCTGTATACACAGTCATAGAGGGAAGGCTGTCATCACTGATAGGACCTCCTCCATACAGCTATCTCTGTATACACAGTCCTAGAGGGCAGGCTGTCAATCACTGATAGGACCTCCTCCTCCATACAGCTATCTCTGTATACACAGTCATAGAGGGAATGCTGTCATCACTGATAGGACCTCCTCCTCCATACACCTATTTCTGTATACACAGTCATAGAGGGAAGGCTGTCAGTACTGATAGGACCGCCTCCTCCATACAGCTATCTCTGTATACACAGTCCTAGAGGGCAGGCTGTCAATCACTGATAGGACCACCTCCATGACTTCAAAGTTTTACCGAATATTTTCCTATTAAATTATATTTTAGTCTGCTATGATCTATAAAATGCTGCCTTCAGTTTAAACACCATGTTCAATGTGACAGGTTCCCTTTAAGTGGCAAGATAAGCTATCATGTATGGGAGATCATTCCTATTTTTATGTGTAAATGACAATTTTTTCAATTATTGAAGTTCATAGTTGATCATTTCCATGAAGCAGTTGTGATTTGAATGGCTGTAATCATTTGGATACTTGAAATAACTACTTAATGTAAATGGACCATTAAAAAGCCTGTTTGAGAGCAGAAAAGGTGATGCACGCAGGGAGATAGCAAACCCATTCTTCTATTATGCAGATAAACAGCACTGAGGATTCCCAATCAGTATCATTTATGCTAATCTGTTTTTAATTGACTATTTTGTCTGTGTCCCTGCTAATCCTGATAAGCGATGAGTTGTGTATGACTCAGTCACAGGTCCTGTTAGTGCAGCAGACTTTACCTCTCACGGGACCCACAGCTCGGGCAGGATTATGGCTAGCAGACATTTATATCAAGTCTTACCTTACATCAGCCATAGAATAGTTCTGGCATGTATTGAAATTGCATTGCAAAGGTTGATGCAAGCAGCATACAGCTCAAAAGGCTTCTTTAACTATGTCCTGATGATCTTCTCTGCACATCCACATTGTATCTACTGTTCATTTCATTAAGCTACTTTCATGTTAGCGTTTTTTGTGGATCCGTCATGGATCTGCCAAAACGCTTCCATTACAATAATACCACTGCATGCATCCGTCATGAACGGATCCGGTTGTATTATGTCTTCTATAACCATGACGTTTTCTTTTGTGCCAGATTGTGTCAGAGAAAACGGATCCATCCCCATTGACTTACATTGTGTGCCAGGACGGATCTATTTCGCTCCGCTTCGTCAGGCGGACAGCAAAACGCTGCAGGCAGTGTTTTGGTGTCCACCTCTAGAGTGGAATGGTGACTGAACGGAGGCAAACTGATGCATTCTGAGCGGATCCTTTTCCATTCAAAATGCATTAGGGCAAAACTGATCCAATTAGGACCGCTTTTAAGAGCCTCGAACGGATCTCACAAACGGAAAGCCAAAACGCTAGTGTGAAAGTAGCTGTCATTTTATATAGATTTGGCCAGCTACTTTTGAGCTCCCAGCTGCAGGAGGGGAAATGTAGCATTACATGGAAGCCTATAAAAAGTAATGTCCATCCATGCAATGGATCTATCAGAGTACTGTCCATCCTGGACAAAGAGTGCAAACCGTACTGAGGAGCCTTAATGTATACCATATAGCCTCAATATGCCCTACTAGGGATAGGGCTTGCCATCCTTTAAAGAGAACCTCTCACCTCTGCTGTTTTAGTAGCTTCTTGCATTTCGCATAACAATTCAGAAGCATGAATTCTTATGACTCTTTGTTGTGCTAGTCCTTTATTATTCCAGAAAGAAGTTATGAATGAATATACTAAAAGTTTGCAAGGTCCAGATAGGCGTTACCAGTTGGGGATGTTCCTCCACAGTCTGACACTGGCATGATTCATTGGATAGCATCGGAGTGTGCAGAAACACACCCACAACTGGTAACACCCATTTGGACCTTTTTTGCAAATTGCTAGCAATTCATTCATAACTTTTAGAAGGAATAGTAAACTAACAATACAACATAGTCATAAGAATAGATTTTAGGAGAGGTTACAGGTCCTAAGGATTTGTAGGATATATTTATATAACAATACATTATCTCACAAAAGTGAGTACACCCCTCACATTTTTGTAAATATTTTATTATCTCTTTCCATGGAACAACACTGAAGATATGCCACTTTGATACAATGTAGAGTAGTCAGTGTACAGCTTATATAACGGTGTAAATATGTTGTGCCCTCAAAATAACTCAACATACAGCCATTAATGTTTGAACCACTGGCAACAAAAGAGTGTACACCCCTAAGTGAAAATGGTCAAATTGTGCCCAAAGTGTCAATATTTTGTGTGGCCACCATGATTTTGCAGATCTGCCTTAACTCTCTTGGGCATGAAGTTCACTCGAGCTTCACAGGTTGCAACTGCAATCCTCTTCCACTCCTCCATGATGACATCCCTGAGCTGGTGGATGTTAGAGACCTTATACTCATCCACCTTCTGTTTGAGGATGCCCCACAGATGCTCAATAGGGTTTAGGTCTGGAGACATGTTTGGCCAATTCAGCACCTTTATTCTCCGTTTCTTTAGCAGGGCAGGGGTCGTCTTGGGGATGTGTTTGGGGTCATTATTATGTTGGAATACTGCCCTGTGGCCTTGTTTCCAAAGAAAGGGAATCATGCTCTGCTTCAGTATGTCACAGTATATGTTGGCATTTATGGTTCCTTCAATGAACTCTAGCTCCCCACAGCCAGCAGCACTCATGCAGCCCCAAACCATCACATTCCCACCACCATGCTTGACTATAGGCAGAACACACTTGTCATTGTACTCCTCACCTGGTTGCTTGACACCATCTGAACCAAATAATGTAATCTTGATCTCATCAGACCACAGGACCTGGTTCCAGTAATCCATTTCCTTAATCTGCTTGTCTTCAGCAAACTGTTTGCGGGCTTTCTTGTGCATTATCTTTAGAAGAGGCTTCCTTCTGGGAAGACAGCTATGCAGATCAATTTGATGCAGTGTGCAGCGCAGGGTCTGAGCACCCCTTTTACCTCTGCAGCAATGCTGGCAGCACTCACACATCTATTTTGAAAAGACAACCACTGGATATGACACTGAGCACGTTCACTTAACTTCTTTGGTCGACCATGGCGAGGCCTATTCTGGTGGAACTTGTCTTCTTAAACCACTGTAAGGTCTTGGCCACCGTGCTGCAGCTCAGTTTCAGAGTGTTGGCAATCTTCTTATAACCTAGGCCAGTGATGCCCAACCTGTGACCAGTATTAGAGAGTATGAGAGCGATAACATCAAATGTAACACACCTGCTCTCCATTCACACCCGAGACCTTGTAACACTAATAAGTCACATGACACCGGGGAGGGAAAATGGCTAATTGGGCCCAATTTGGCCATTTTAATTTAGCGGTGTACTCACTTTTGTTGACAGCAGTTTAGACATTCGCTGCTATGTGTTGAGTTATTTTGAGGGCACACCAAATTTACACTGTTATACAAGCTGAGGGGGCGATCCACCTCCAAATAATATAAAGCGAAAGAATTCCACGGCACATCCAAAAAGTAAAATCAAAGTAATAGCTTTATTTACCAAGCAGCTATGTATATATATATATATATATATATATATATATATATATATATATATATATATAATACTGTACCCCTCTGTTGTACAGGGGTACAGTATTACATATACTAGCTTTTCTAGCTGGCTTATTTTAACTATGTGCAAAGCCTCTATAGTTTAATGTTGGTATTAAACTATATGCTAAACCAGTAGTTACATGGAAAATTAAAATAAACCACCAAATATTATATAAAAAAGCCTAACAAAAAACTTGATTTAAACAACAATCTGTCACTTCCTGATAACACATTTTCTGAACGTTTACGTTTTCTAAGACGATTTGGTTGTTTTAATATGACATTTTGCTTCTTTTCATCCACCACACTATAACCTTACCAGTCATTCTGCTTGAGCATAGTGGAAATATGAAATATTTTTAGTGCATTTTTGTCAAATAACAAAAAGTCAATATCTTTATCTTCCACAAGCTACGAGCACGACAATATTCTAGGAGAAATAATTGCTTAGGCTCTCTGTGTGGGATCCTTCTGAACTCTACATTTGAGATTTGGAGTTAGGCAACTAAATGTCTCAAGGAGAGCTGATGGCCAGTCATCCAAACATGGACGGAGCGAGGAACAATTAATGATCACTTCCTGCTCCCACCATAATACATCAGCATGCTGACCTGTCAACAAGCACTGAAGTATTTATTGAACATAATTATTGAAGGAAACTACTGAGATGCATTTTCTAAACTCATATATCTGAAGTCTGAATTATCCATTATCTCATATTTGAGACTCAATTAGACAATATCTTGCTATAAATTTTTCTGCTATAAACAAGGCTTTGAGTATTGCCTTAAACACTGATTTGATTACGCAGTGAACCCCTGAGTGCAGAGGATTGTAGTGATAGTGGCCCTGATGAAGTGTTGTGTCAAGGTGCAGTCACTCAGGCCATTGTTCTCTGGGGATCAGTGCTTTTAAAATGTAGTTTGAAGAATTAAGCCAGAGGTAAACATATTGCAGTCTCTCTTTACGTAGCTCAAAATAAAACTTGTGGCCAACATCTAGCAGTATTAAGTACAAAGTGCAGTTTCTCTAGCACCAGATGAGAAGGAATGGTGGCTGGCTGTATGACAATAAATTGTCACTAGCAGACACCTTTGGATATTCGTGTCCACTGTAGTACAGGCTTAATAGTGTGGCCTAGCGATGGTATAGGTAGGTGATGGTGTCTGAACTGTTGCTCCTTACCTTGCAGCAGTGTCTGTAAGACTGTATTTCCCTGATCAGTCTGCTGTCTTGACTTTCAAGTGTTATCTTGAGGAAGAATTAAAGGGGTTATCTTATGACTAATGTAAAAAATTAAAATTAGACATCAGACAACCTATTTCTAACAAAGCTAGAACCGGCCATTGTACCTCACATAAATTCAGAAATATCCTCATTCATTGCTCTACCTGATTTATATCAAGCTGGCAGCTCAAGGGGGGTGTCCATGCTCTCCCTATTACCACTTAGGAAGCAGTTGAAGGAAGAAACTGAGAATGTGTGACCTTCTTAGTGAGCCGGACAAAAAAATAAGAATAAAAAGAAGCAGGTGGCACAATACAGATACATTTTATTGATTAACTCAGTGGCTATGCTAAATTTTTAATTACATGCCATTACAAAATAAATCAGATCTAGGTGCTGTTTTTGAAAACTGTAGAATATTTTTCATGGGAAAACCCCTTTACGTTGTTCTCACAGAAGAAGAATTTCTGGTTCCTGAATTTCTCTCAAAGGAGAATAAGATATGGTTCCTGGGAGTGCAAGCACTGATATGTGCTTTCTCACAACCGACTATGTTAACAGGAACTATCCTCTCTTCTCTCTCTGTCTCACTAGACTGGAACACCTTCTCCTGGCAGAAAGTAGGACCAGCTTATTCCTAACTACCTTTTAACTAGTGTTGAGCAAATTGAAGCATCCAAAGTGGAATTTGATCTGAAACATTTTTATTTTTATTTTAAATGGCTGCTGAACATGATGCAAAGTTAAAGTAAAAAGCCTGGGAACATGATATGACCCATAATGTTGTGTTACCAGCCAATCCACAGTCATCCCCTGTGATGTCAGAGCAGAGCCCTATAAAAGCCTCATTCCACACGGTCTTTGCCATTTCACTGTGAGCTGAGCCAGGGCCAGCTCCAGGTTCATGTGGGCCATTGGGCAATAAAGTCTCAATGGGCCCCATTGTGGTATTGTGCACAATAATTGCAGCAATGAAACTGCATGTATTATAGATGTTGCCAAATACCTTACACAGAGCAGGCTACAGGGCGGATATATGTGAATCAGTCCTTATATGCCTACTTTTTTTCCTACCCAGTGTTTCAGTCCCTCAGGTCTACTCACAGTGTTCCGTTTTTAACTGTACACCCTCTAAAGAGAAACTACCTTAATATACTGCAGACTGGGAGAAGGATGCTGAGCTGAAGGCACTTTGCCCCACAGACACACTGCTACAATGTATGCTTATGATGCCTCCCCTGACTAGCTGCTCCTACTCCTTGCTGGCACCTAGCCTGTTGGGGTTTACTATGGCTTCATTACAGATCACAGAGCTGCCAGCTACTATTGGCTGAAAGCCGAGGTGTAATAATTTCCCCTTTGTGCCAGCACACAGTAATAATGCCCAGATGTGCCACTTCCCAGCAATTATGCCCACCCTGTGTCCCCTTCACAGTAGTTATTCCAGATATGTGCCCCCTCACAGTAGTAATGACCAGATATGCCACTTCACAATAGTTATGCCCACACTGTGTCGCCGACTCCCCTTCACGGTAGTAATGCCCACATTGTACTCCACACATTAATAATGCTCACATGTGGCCCCCTTCACAAAAGCTATGGCCAGATATGAGCCCCTTCACAGTTGCTACGCCCAGATATGCCCCATCACAGCAGTTATGCCCAAGTATGTGCCCTCTCACAGTAGTTATGCCCAGACATGTGCCCGGGTGCCCCGTCACAGTAGTTATGCCCAAATATGTGCCCTCTCACAATATTTATGCCCAGATATGTGCCCCTTCACAGTAGCTATGCCCAGATGTGCCCCCTTACAGTAGTCATGCCCAGATGAGCCCTGTGATAGTAGTTATGCCCAGATATGTGCCCCCTCATTGTAGTTATGCCAAAATATGTGCCCCCCCACGGTAGATATGCCCAGATATGTGCCCCTTCACAGTAGATATGTCAAGATATGTGCCTGCTTCACAGTAGATATGACAAGATATGTGTGCCCTTTATGGTAGATATGCCAAGATATGTATCCCCTCACAATACATATGCCAAGATATGTGCTCCTTACACAGTAAGTATGCCCACATATGTGCCCCCTTCACAGTAGATATGCCAAGATTTATGCCCCCTCACAGTACATATAGTCAGATATGTGAAACCTTCACAGTAGTTATGCCCAGATTAGTGCCTCCTTCATAGTGGTTATGCCCAGATGTGCCCCCTTCACAGGAAATGAAAAAAAAAACAATAAATACTCCTCACCTGGCTCCTCCCATGATCTGCGCTTGTGCTCCCAGAGCTGCCGCTGTCATCCAACAGTCGTGTTCTGGAATGGTTGACTCACTGTTTAACATCATCTCAGGTGACAACAGATACACAAAGCCAGGAATTGGTGGTTTCCTCTAACACCACACTTAGCTGGCGTGTCCCAGGAACTTCCCCTGTGCCTCAACCTGTCCTGAACCTGCCTCATGCTTTTGCTGCTCCTTCTGCTAGATGAGCTTTGTGAGAACAGTCAGCAGTTACAGGTCATCACAGACTCAAAGGAGAGGTCCGCTGCAACTTCTCTAGTGGTGCAACTACTGCTGCATTGTCGACAGTCTGGTGGAAGCACATGTTGCGACAGTTCAGGTATGTGCGATAGAGACAGGTGAGGGTGACACAAGTGATGACCAAACAGATGTAGATTGATGATGTGGCCGGCATTACAGCTGATCGCGGACATTAGTTGCGAGTATCTGCTGTATGAAGCAGCAGGCACCAGGTGGCTATGGCGTTCCCTCTGGAGCGGGTACCATCTTTAAACATCCGACATCCACTATACATGTATGGTGGATGAAAAGTAGGGGTTAAAATACTTGTGAAATTGAACGCAATATACAGCTGCATTAATATACCACTTGGCTGCATTACACTGCTGTGTTAACACACCTGCAGCTGAGGCCCATGAATAGATCTGTCATTGATGACTGTGCCTATTTATTGCCAATCATATCACTGACTATCTAGCTGCCTACCATTATGGTTCATACTGTATGCCTGCTGCTTCTGCCATCGCTTGAACAGCTGCTACTCCCCCTACTGCCATCACCATTACCCTCACACAACTGCAAATCTACTGCCTTGTCTGTTCTGCTCTTTGCTCTTACTGTTGCAAACTCCCATAGAAGTGAATGGAGAGCATGCTGCGCATGCACAATGCACTGTTATTTGCTTTAGAGACCATGTTCTAGAGATGAGGGGGGTATAAACAGAGTTTGGCATCTGCTCCTGTTAAGGCCTAATTTTTGGACCACTTGTTCAGAACAAGCTACTGTTCTGTCCCCAATAAGGGACAATTTTAGAATGCTTTTAATTTAAAAATGCATAATAAATGAAACGGTGAAGTGTGTTTTTAAACTGGCTGTTTGTTAAGACCATCAACCATGTATATATACAGTGCTGCCCATAATTATTCATACCCCTGGCAAATTTTGACTTAAAGTTACTTTTATTCAACCAGCAAGTAATTTTTTGACAGGAAATTACATAGGTGTTTTCCAAAAGATAATAAGACGATGTACTAGAGGAATTATTGTGGAAAGAAAAAAATTCTCATTTTTATTTACATTTGAGCAAAAAGTGTCCAGTCCAAAATTATTCATACCCTTCTCAATAATCAATAGAAAAGCCTTTATTGGCTATTACAGCAATCAAACGCTTCCTATAATTGCAGACTAGTTTTTTGCATGTCTCCACAGGTATTTTTGCCCATTCATCTTTAGCAATGAGCTCCAAATCTTTCAGGTTGGAGGTTCTTCTTGCCATCACATCTCAATTGGATTCAAGTCTGGACTCTGGCTTGGCCACTCCAAAACATTAATGTTGTTGTCTGCTAACCATTTCTTCACCACTTTTGCTGTGTATTTTGGGTCATTGTCATGCTGAAATGTCCACTGGTGCCTAAGGCCAAGTTTCTCTGCAGACTGCCTGATGTTGTCGTTGAGAATCCTCATGTAATGTACGTTTTTCATGGTGCTGTTTACTGTGATTAGGTTCCCTGGTCAATTGGCGTAAAAACACCCCCAAAGCATTAGGTTCCCACCACCATCCCTTTTCTTGGACCTGTTTTTACCTTCATGATTCCTTCACACTCAAATAAACGTTTAAAAAGAAAATAATAAACTTTATTCAATAAGTGATTAAAATTGGGGCGAAGTGTGTATGACAGTTTCTCACAAGCAAAAGGCAGTTTCTCACAAGCAAGAGGTCCCTAGATACATGCAGCATACACACACCAGCACCTGCGATTGAGCTGTGTCCTAAAGGATAACAGGCAGCTTAACGCAATTCATCATGACATTTTGCTTCACATATCATCAGGAGCATTAAGTGCGCTTGTGTAAATAGATGCTCTGTACAGTTGTGTACCCGAGCTCCGGCGCCCTGGTGGCTGTACGTGGCCCGACGCATGCCGGCTATATATCAGCTTATCCCCGCCCCACCGAAGGAAGGCGCTAGCGTGGCGATCCAATCAGCTTAAAGGCAGACCGATTGTCTCAGGAATAGGCCGCCTTACTGCCAACATAAGTACATATGTGGACTCAATATTACGTCTAGTGTTGAGCGAACAGTTCGAGAGTAGTTTGGGTTCGTACCGAATTTTGGGGTGTTCGGGACACGGACCCGAACATTTTCAAAAAAGTTCGGGTTCGAGTTCGTTGTTCGGCGATTTCTTTCTGCTTTCTGTAGGGCTGCGTCACCAAGCATCTCCCCCACGTCACACGGCAGCATTCAGCTCTCCATCTCACAAACCTTAGAGAGAAAGCGTAAATTCCCACCTAGCCACCCTCGAGCACTGGGCCTGAATGCCAGCATTTCTAAACTACTGGCCTTTGAAATGCTGTCATTCAGGCTGGTGGACACAGACAGCTTCAAACGCTGATGGCGATGGCTGTCCCACAGTATGTTGTTCCCAGCCGCCACTTCTTCTCCAAGACAGCCGTGCCTTCCCTGCACAACCAAGTATCCGATAAAATCAAGTGTGCACTGCGCAACGCCATCTGTGGCAAGGTCCACCTAACCACAGATACGTGGACCAGTAAGCACGGCCAGGGACGCTATATCTCCCTAACTGCACACTGGGTAAATGTAGTAGCGGCTGGGCCCCAGGCGGAGAGTTCCTTGGCGCACGTCCTTCCGCCGCCAAGGATCACAGGGCATCATTCTTTGCCTCCTGTAGCCTCCTCCTCCTATTCGGCTTCTTCCTCCTCTGCTTCCACCAGCTCATCCAGTCAGCCACACACCTTCACCACCAACTTCAGCACAGCCCGGGGTAAACATCAGCAGGCCATTCTGAAACTCATATGTTTGGGGGACAGGCCCCACACCGCGCAGGAGTTGTGGCGGGGTATTGAACAACAGACCGACCAGTGGTTTCTGCCGGTGGGCCTCAAGCCCGGCCTGGTGGTGTGCGATAATGGGCGAAATCTCATCGCAGCTGTGGGACTAGCCGGTTTGACGCACATCCCTTGCCTGGCACATGTGCTGAATTTGGTGGTGCAGAAGTTCATTCACAACTACCCCGACATATAAGAGCTGCTGCATAAAGTGCGGGCCATCTGTGCGCGCTTCCGGCGTTCACATCCTGCCGCTGCTCGCCTGTCTGCTCTACAGCGTAACTTCGGCCTTCCCTTTCACCGCCTCATATGCGACGTGCCCACCAGGTAAAACTCCACCTTGCACATGCTGGAGAGACTGTGCGAGCAGCAGCAGGCCATGGTGGAGTTTCAGCTGCAGCACGCACGCGTCAGTCGCACTGCGGAACAGCACCACTTCACCACCAATGATTGGGCCTCCATGTGAGACCTGTGTGCCCTGTTGCGCTGTTTCGAGTACTCCACCAACATGGCCAGTGGCGATGACACCGTTATCAGCGTTACAATACCACTTCTATGTCTCCTTGAGAAAACGCTTAGGGCGATGATGGAAGAGGAGGTGGCCCAGGAGGAGGAGGAGGATGAGGGGTCATTTTTAGCACTTTCAGGCCAGTCTGTTAGAAGTGGCTCAGAGGGAGGTTTTTTGCAACAGCAGCGGCCAGGTACAAATGTGGCCAGCCAGGGCACACTACTGGAGGACGAGGAGGATGAGGAGGAGGTGGAGGAGGATGAGGATGAAGCAGGTTCACAGCGGGGTGGCACCCGACAAAGCTCAGGCCCATCACTGGTGCGTGGCTGGGGGGATACGGAGGACGATGACGATACGCCTCCCACAGAGGACAGCTTGTCCTTACCTCTGGAGAGCCTGACACACATGAGCGACTTCATGCTGCAGTGCCTGCGCAACGACAGCAGAGTTGCCCACATTTTAACGTGTGCGGACTACTGGGTTGCCACCCTGCTGGATCCCCGGTACAAAGATAATGTGCCCACCTTACTTCCTGCACTGGAGCGTGATAGGAAGATGTGCGAGTACAAGCGCATGCTGGTAGACGCGCTCCTGAGAGCATTCCCAAATGTCACAGGGGAACAGGTGGAAGCCCAATGCGAAGGCAGAGGAGGAGTAGGAGGTCGCCAATGCAGCTGTGTCACAGCCAGCTCCTCTGAGGGCAGGGTTAGCATGGCAGAAATGTGGAAAAGTTTTGTCTCCACGCCACAGCTAACTGCACCACCACCTGATACGGAATGTGTTAGCAGGAGGCAGCATTTCACTAACATGGTTGAACAGTATGTCTGCACACCCCTCCACATACTGACTGATGGTTCAGCCCCATTCAACTTCTGGGCCTCCAAATTGTCCACGTGGCCAGAGTTAGCCTTTTATGCCTTGGAGGTGCTGGCCTGCCCGGCGGCCAGCGTTTTGTCTGAGCGTGTATTCAGCACGGCAGGGGGCGTCATTACTGACAAGCGCAGCCGCCTGTCCACAGCCAATGTGGACAAGCTGACGTTCATAAAAACGAACCAGGCATGGATCACACAGGACCTGTCCCTCCCTTGTGCAGAATAGAATTTATAACTGCCTCCCCCTCAACCATGTATTCTTGTACTCCAGGGCACTTCTTTATTTAATCCTCATTATTTTAACTTGACCATAATCTTGCGGTGCAACCCAAAGTTGAATGGACCTCTCTTCAATCTGGGCGCCAGGGCCTAAATAACTGAAAGTGGCCTTCTCCAGTGGTGGGTGATATGACGCATGATTCCTTGCTGTGGGACCTCTCTCCTCTGACTGGGTGCTGGGGCCGAAATAACTGAAAGTGGCCTTCTCCAGTGGTGGGTGATATAACGCCTTATGCCTTGCTGTGGGACCTCTCACCTCTGTCTGGGTGCTGGGGCCGAAATAACTGGAAGTGACCTTCTCCAGTGGTGGGTGATATAACGCCTTATTCCTTGCTGTGGGACCTCTCTCCTCTGTCTGAGTGCTGGGGCCGAAATAACTGAAAGTGTCCTTCTCCAGTGGTGGGTGATATGAACCATAATTCCTTGCTGTGGGACCTCTCTCCTCTGTCTGGGTGCTTGGCCTAAATAACTGAAAGTGGCCGTCTCCAGTGGTGGGTCATATGACGCCTTATTCCTTGCTGTGGGACCTTTCTCCTCTAATATCCACAGAAACACTTGTGCTTCCAGCTCACCTATGCAGGACCGCCTTATGGATTCAGGTGTCATGGAACATGACTTGGAGTCTTGAAAATGTGCAAAAAAAGGGGTAGTTCCAGCACCAATTACCGTGAAAGCTTCTTTATTCCAAAATTTCAGACATAGGTAGGTTCACATTGACAGGCTTGTTGATGTGTTTCAGAGTGTTATGTTACTCAGAGTGTTATGATTAAGGACTGTATAGTCTGAAACGTGTCAACAAGCCTTTCAATGTGAACGTACCTATGTCTGAAATTTTGGAATAAAGAAGCTCTTACGGTAATTGGTGCTGGAACTACCCCTTTTTTGGGACTTCTCTCCTCTGGGTGCTGGAGCGGAAATAACTGAAAGTGGCCTTCTCCAGTGGTGGGTGATATAACGCCTTATTCCTTGCTGTGGGACCTCTCTCCTCTGTCTGGGTGCTGGGGCCGAAATAACTGAAAGTGGCCTTCTCCAGTGGTGGGTGATATGACGCATGATTCCTTGCTGTGGGACCTCTCTCCTCTGTCTGGGTGCTGGGGCCGAAATAACTGAAAGTGGCCTTGCTGTGGGACCTCTCTCCTCTGTCTGGGTGCTGGGCCTAAATAACTGAAAGTGGCCTTCTCCAGTGGTGGTTGATATGACGCATGATTCCTTGCTGTGGGACCTCTCTCCTCTGTCTGGGTGCTGGGGCCGAAATAACTGAAAGTGGCCTTCTCCAGTGGTGGGTGATATGACGCATGATTCTCTGCTATGGGACCTCTCTCCAATTGATATTGGTTAATTTTTATTTATTTTATTTTATTTTAATTCATTTCCCTATCCACATTTGTTTGCAGTGTATTTACCTACATTTTGCTGCCTTTTGCAGCTCTCTAGCCCTTTCCTGGACTATTTTACAGCCTTTTTAGTGCCTAAAAGTTCGGGTCCCCATTGACTTCAATGGGGTTCGGGTTCGGGATACAGTTTGGGTCGAGTTCGGATCCCGAACCCGAACATTTTCGGGAAGTTTGGCCGAACTTCTCGAACCCGAACATCCAGGTGTTCGCTCATCTCAAATTACGTCCATTTGTGGCTGCTTTAACATCCTATGCCCGAGACACTATGGATGTCCTACAGTAATTAGACGTATCAAATGTGACAATGATGTCTTGCTGGCAAGCCTGGACGTCGAAGCTTTGTATAACTCGATGCCCCATGCCCCAATTTGGGTGTCGGGCTGTCGAGGCATTCCTCCAACAGGAAAAGAACATTGCCGTCACCACAATGCTTTTTTTATGCAGCTGCTTGATTTTGTCCTCACATGTAACCTCTTTCTATTCAATCGTTGTATTTACCACCAGCTCAGGGGGTTCGCCATGGGCAGTCCCTGTGCCCCAACGTTTGTGAACCTTTACCTGGGCTGGTGGAAAAAAAAAGATCGTATTTGGAGATGCAATGGAAGAATGCACATCATCAATACAGCTGTGGATCAGGCATATTGATGATGTGTTGATACTATGGAAGGGCACACAGGAGAGCTACACGAAATTTGTGGCGCAATTGAATATTAATCAGTTGGGACTCTTTTTTACATCTGAGATCCAGGAGCGCCAAATCACCTTCTTAGATCTTCTGATCACAGTAAATGCAGATAGAAAAATAGTCACCAGCCTGTTTAGAAAGCAAACTTCGACCAACAGCCTCCTGCATTGGGAGAGCGGACACCCCTTGGCTCCCAAAAGGGGTATTCCGAAAGGGCAGTACCTGAGAGCCAGGAGGAACTGCTCTGAGCTAGGTGACTTCAAGGCTGCTGCACAGGATCTCAGGCACCGGTTTCTCAATCGTGGGTACCCTCAACATACATTGAGGGAACCATATCAACACTCCATGAGTGCGAATCGGAGCCAACTCCTTATTCTGAAAAGGAGATATAATGATAAGGATGTCCCACTGATAACAGCTACCTTTGAAAAAGCACATCAGCAAGTCCAGGATATTTTACAACGCTACTGGCCCATTCTCCAGTCGGACTCGGATGTAGGTCTACTGATACCTGAACGCCCTTCCATTACCTATCGGTGTAATGCTGATCTTCGTGATCAGCTTGTACACAGCCTATATACACGCCCTACACCGGACACCTGGCTGAGAAGCACCCTGACAGGGATGTTCCCTTGTGGGTCCTGCATAATCTGTAACAACATTATGGAGGGTGCGTTCTTCACCAGTTTTGTCACAAAGGAAAGATTTAATATCCGGTCTTTGATCAGGTGTACTTCCATAGGCATTGTGTATTTACACACGTGCCAATGTGGCGTTCAATATGTGGGTAAGACCAAATGTGAGTTGCGCAGGAGGATAGGAGAACATTTATCAGATATCAAAAATCAAAGGGATACGTCAGTGGCACGCCACATGTGTGACTATCATAGTGGCAATCCAGATGTGCTGAAGGTGCAGGGGATTGAACAGGTCAAGAGACCTGCTTTGCAGGGAAGCATCTTCGATATTCAAATTGCGGTCCGTTTACCCTAGCGGCCTGAATGAATCTCTTATGCATGTTTTATAGACAAATTTAGATCTTTCAGCATCCACTGTAGTTTATTACAGGACACGCATTGGTCAGCGTGATATGCAGAGAGATGCACTCGTTTACATACAGTGCTGCAGTGTAATAAATGTCAATAGGGATATACATTTATACTGTATACGTGTCGTAGTGTTTATGTATATTGCACATAAGTCCCTAGTTAGTGGTGTCCATGATGTGCTGTCCATGACGGGTGACACTTTGATACCCAGGGACTTCGGTTATGCATCATATGTGCATCGTGAAAATAAAGGTTCAGAAATAACCACAACTAATGGTCCTGCATGCATACAGATTCTCTGATCTGTCTGTGTTGTGGTAGGCTGCAGTACACTACTCTAATCCCTCCATTGGATCCCTGTTATGTTACCACACAGTACCAGGTCATTGTAGGTGCCGCAGATAGTCCCCCCTATACCTAGCGTGCATGCGCAGCCTCTCTGGATTTTTACAGTGTATTCTGCCGGTGACCAGTCAGAGGATGTACGCTTCAGCCGCGCCCTCATTCTGATTGGATCGCCGCGCTAGCGCCTTCCTAAGGTGGGGCGGGGTTAGGATTATATATAGCCAGCGTGTGTCAGGCCGCGTACGGCCACCACATCGTCGGAGCCCGGGTACACAACTGTACAGGGCATCTATTTACACAAGCGCACTTAATGCTCCGGATGATATGTGACGCAAAATGTCACTATGAAACGCGTTAAGCTGTCTGTTATCCTTTAGGACACAGCTCACTAAGCAGGTGCTGGTGTGTGTATGCTGCGTGTATCTAGGGAACCGTGTATGAGCACATTTGCACATACAAAGTCATCTTGGCTGTCCAGTGGTCCCATTTGTGTCTGGTGGGGGTATATGAGCTGCCTCCAGGTAATCTCCAGGTTTAGCTGATATCGATGAGCAGGGCAAAACTTTACATTGCAGGGGTCAGCCCATGCTAGTGGTCCTCCCCCTGTACGCGGATGCGCGGATAAAAATGCGAACACACCTAAAAAGGCACCATAGTTCATATCCCATTGGGCTGTGTCCTAGCCCTTATCCAGCGTGATTTTGCCCTGCACGGCTGCTGGTTTAATTAGGGCCAAACCGAGTACTCTTTGGTTATAGATGGTTATATGCTGTAATCCCTTTCTATACCAAAGTGTCCTCTTGCTTGTGAGAAAGAGTCATACACACTTTTCCCCAATTTTAATCATTTATTGAATAAAGTTTATTATTTTCTTTTTACACATTTATTTGAGTGTGAAGTTAAAACGTACTGAGGAATGTGCAACACCCTTATTTTCTAACTGTTGTGAGTCACCTTCATGATTCCCCAGAATTTTAGATTCTTTGAGTTGCCTCCATGTTGTTCATATATATGACTGGATAATGTTGTATCTGCCCTTTTGTTTATGCTGCTAAGATGTTTCGATATTCTCCTTCTAAATTCTTGTACAGTTTTCCCCATATATATATATATGTTTTAGGGCAGCCACATCTTGCTGCATATACTATGCCTTTTGTTTTACAATTACTGTAGTCTCTTATTTCATAGAGACAATTGTCCATAGGGTTTTGGAAATTAGTTTGAGAAATTACTCTCTCACAAAAAATGCAATCCCCACAAGGTTCGGAACCTCTATGTGACAACAATGTTTCTGGCCTTTTTGCTATCGGATTCTTTTGAAAATGATTATGTACTAAATATTGTTTTCAATTTTTACCCCTTCTGTATGTTATCGAGGGGTACGATGATAATACTGATTTTAAATCCTCATCTGCTCGCAAAATGTTGTTTTCACGGACGCCAATGTCAGATTCACGGAGCACATTTCTTTTTGGGACAGGTATATGGAGGATATTTTGATTTTTTGGGAGGGCACCATTGACACTTTTCACCAATTTGTTTTCACACTCAACAATAATACACTGGGAATAAAACTTACAGAGGAAGTAAACCTAAAGCAACTCCACTTCCTGGATTTAACTTTAAACCTAGAATGGAATGGGAGAGTAATAACTGAGGTATATAGAAAGCCTACGGCAACAAAGATTTCTTAGCATGGCAAAGTTATCATCCAGTCTCACAAAAAAAGGGCATACCAGTGGGACAATACATTCGGGCAAAAAGAAATTCATCTACTGAGGAAGCTTTTGAACAGGAAAGTAGAGTACGATACGAAAGATTCATTGATCGTGGATAACCCAAAAAGGTGCTACATAAAGCCTACAGAAAAGCCAAACACTTAAAAAGGGAAGATCTTCTGAAAAATAACACTATGGGAAAGGGAACTTTAATAAGATGTATAGGCACATATGATGCCCAGCATTAAAAAGTAAAACAAATTCTGGCCAAATACTGGAACATTTTGCGAGCAGATGAGTATTTAAAATCAGTATTATCACTGTACCCCTCGATAACATATAGATGGGGTAAAAATTTAAAACAGTATTTAGTACATAGCCATTTTGAAAAGAATCCGATAGCAAAAAGGCCAGAAACATGGTTGTCACATAGAAGTTCCCACCCTTGTGGGGATTGCATCTTTTGTGAGAGAGTAATTTCTCAAACTAATTTCCAAAACCCTATGGACAATTGTCTCTATGAAATAAGATACAACATTATCTAGGCATATATATGAGCAACATGTAGGCAACTCAAAGAATCTAAAATTCTGGGGAATCATGAAGGTAAAAACAGGTCCAAGAAAAGGAAATATTGACAAAAAACTACAGCAAGAGGAGGCAAAATGGATTTACCGGTTAAAAAGCCTGGCCCCAGATGGCCTAAATTAAGGCTTTACTTATGCCCCATTTGTATCTCAGCGGTTAAAAAGGATAAAAAATAATCATGTACAAAAGGAACTGAAAAACTAACTATATATATAAAAACTGTAGGATTCGAGTACTGCGAGTGGAACTTTGAACGGGTATAACTTTCCTATTGGTTGGCTTCCTAGAATTAGCGATGATAGAGAATATAGCGCTATATTCATTATCTTCGTTCAGAACGAAGATAGCGAAATATTCTCTATCTTCGCTATTAACGGCGATAAAGGATATAGCGCTATATTCGCATTCGTTATGTTTGTTAATTCTAGCAAGCCAAGTAAACTTGCCTATACACAGTTCTAAGATGAATGCGCAATGCGAAAATATCAAGTAATATTAACTAACTTAGAGTGGGACATATGCAACTTACTTATTGTTTTGCTGGGTAGAATTTACGAATATGACGAATATGAATATAGCGCTATTCTCTATATTTGCTAATTCTAGCAAGCCAATAGGAAAGTTGCCTATAGACAGCTCTTAGTTGGATGCCCAATGTAAGAATATTACTTTACCTATTTTTTGCAATAAAAAGAATACTGAGTCATTTTTCAATTTATTGCAAAAAATAGGCAAAGTAATAGTCTCGCGTTGCGCATCTAACTTAGAGCTATCTATAGGCAACTTTCCTATTGGCTTGCTAGAATTAGCGAATATAGAGAATATAGCGCTATATTCGTATTCGTCATATTCGTTATTTCTATCCAGCCAAACAATAGTTAAGTAAGTAGTAAAGTAAGTTGCATATATCCCGCTCTACGTTGGATGCGCAACGTTGCATTGTGCATCCAACTTAGAGCTGTGTATAGGCAAGTTTACTTTGCTTGCTAGAATTATCAAACATAACGAATACGAATATAGCGCTATATTCTCTATCTTTGTTAATTCTAGCAAGCCAACCAATAGGAAAGTTCTATCCCGTTCAAAGTTTTATTCGCAGTCCGCGGTATCTTGGGTTCAGATTGAAAAAAACTAATATTCGTTTTTTACAAATATATAGCACTATATTCTAAATATTTGCTAATTAGCGAAGTGCCGATATTCATAAAAAACAATTAGCTATTTGAATATTCGCGCTCAACACTAATATACACTGCCTGTCCCAAAAAAAGTACCCACCTTGATTTAACTAAGCAATCAGATATGAGCCTCATATTGGATAATTACTGCATGGGCGATTATCTTTCAGCTGTCAACAAGTTATTTAACCCCAACTGGTGCAATGAGTTGCTTCTTATTTCTTAAACAACCATGTTGAAAGACACATCTTGTGATCGTGGAAAAGATGTTAGTCTGTTTGAGAAGGGTCAAATCATTGGCATGCATCAAGCAGAGAAAACATCTAAGGAGATTGCAGAAACTACTAAAATTGGGTTAACAATTGTCCAACGCATTATTAAAAACTGGAAGGATAGTGGGGACCCATCGTATTCGAGGAAGAAATGTGGCCGGAAAAAAATTGGAGCACTTTTCTATCAAATTTGTTTATCAATTCGGTCAATTGAACCAGAAATTAATTTTAAGAAATTTGCACATCTCTATGTTGTTGTTTGTACATTCACATTAAAAGAGGTTTCTGAAAACAGAACATTAACAAAATTTGTTAAGGATAGATCATCAATATATAATAAGTGGTTATCGGACATATGGCACCCCTACCAATCAGCTATTTCTAGAGGCCACGCCACCAGTGAGCATTGAAGCCTCCTCACTGCATTCCAAACACATAGCATAGCAGAGCACTGTGGCCTCTTCAAGCAGCTCATCCTTGGGGTTGCCGGGAGTCAGACCCCTACCAATCAGATACTGATAACCCATCTCTAGCATAGGTCATCAATAGTCTCCTCCCCTTTAGGTCATCGGGTAAAAAGTGTGGGGAAACCCATTTAAGGGTGCTACAACACTATGGGCCAGATTTATCATTAGCTAAAGTCACTTTAATGGAGTGAAAAAGTCTAAAAAAAATGCGCAATCGGTAAAATTGCGCATTTTTTTGCAACTTTTTCAAGCTCTGCACTAAGCTCTCCAGTTTTGTGAAAGTGGGCGTGTTGTCTTATGTAAATGAATCTCTAGACAGATTTACTGCAACCATTTAAAAATTCGCAAAAAAGTCGCAAAAAAATTCGCAATTTCACTCCAGGGGGGACCATGCTTATCTTATGCGACTTTTTAATAGAACATGCGACTTTTTTGTAAAGACGTGCGACTTTTGTAAAGCCGCTTACTGAAGGATAAACTGCTACCGTGAATCCACATTTATCACAGTATTAAAGGACTATTAATAAATCTGACTGAGCCAAAGGTGACTTTGGGCATATGTAAAAGTGGAGTAAGATGGAAGTGTATTGATAAATCTGGCCCTATGCTTTTTTCATCCTCTTTTGGCTTGCACTACCAGGCACTCTGGGCTCTACTACTGATAGGCTCTGCAAAGAATTTTTCTTTTTACCGCCCTCCAAATAACACTCTAGGCAACCATCTACTTTTCCTGCTGCTTGTACCTCATACATGTTTTATCTTTAACCCCTTAAGGACTTATGATGTAACGGTACGGCATGTTTCCCGAGTCCTTAAGGACCCATGACGTACCGGTACGTCATGTTTAAAACTAGATTGCGGTGGGGGTTAATAGGAACTAGATGTCCGCTGAAATCATTCAGCGGGCATCCTGTCACAACACCCGGGGGGGGTCATGTGACCCCCCGTATCGGCGATCGCAGCAAACCGCAGGTCAATTCGATGAACCAGAAAAGGACGGTGATCGGTGGTGTGATTACCACCAATCACAGTCCGGGCATTTGGGGCGGCGGTGTTGCCCTCGGTGCTGATTGGTGCGGGGAGAGAGACGGGAGATTCAAACTCCCGAAGCTCCTCTCTCCCCTGCTTTTCGTGCTGCTGCTCCTGCACTGTTCTGCACCAGCTCCGGTTCTGCACCAGCTCCTGTGACCCCCCCGTCATCACCCATCACCCTCCTGCACCCATCACCCTCCAGGTAGGTTAGAGTCAGTGAGGGAGAGGCGCGATTAGGCAGGGATAGAAGGGAGAGTTAGGGGAGAAAAAAAAAACTTTAACTGATTCAGTGTTTCTGGTGGTTGGGGTCCACAGCACTTAGCTGTGAGACCCTAGACCCACCCAGGAGTGCTGCCACTTGCTTCCTACCAGCAGCCCTGGGGCTCGTACTGGTTTCCCGGCCCACCAAATAAGGCCACCGGAGCCCCCTACCGATGAACTTAGCTGGTGTCCCCCAGAGGATTTTGAGCCCGAGATTCCGGATTTTGTTTGCAATCCAGGAATCCAGATTCTCACAGTGGGCTTCACTGAAATGGACTTTTTAAGTTTTTTTTCAGTGACCCATTTGTGAATCTGATGGTGGAGCAGACGAACCTGTAAGCCCAACAGTTCGTTGCTCCTTTTTGGCTAGACCCGGTGGCTGGACGTCGGTCAGTGCAGTCGAGATGAGGATGTTTTGGGGCCTTGTGCTGCACATTGATCTATTGCAAAAACCGAGTGTCAGGCAATACTGGAGTGGGGACGTCCTCTACCAGACGCCACTCTACAGTATGGTCATGACACGGCCCCGGTTTGAGGCTATCCGGAAATGCCTGCATTATGCAAATAATGCAGCATGTCCCCCCCAAGGTGATCCTGCCTATGACCGTCTGTATACGATACGGCCGGTCATCGATCACTTCGGGCCAAAATTTGGGCCCAAATCTGGAAGGGAGGTCACGGTTGATGAGTCTCTTGTTGCTTTTAAGGGGAGACTCAGTTTCCGCCAATACATTCCCACTAAGCGGGCGAGGTATGGCGTGAAAATGTAGAAAATTTGTGAGAGTACCTCAGGGTACACTTACAAATTTTGTGTGTATAAGGGGCGAGATTCCCGTACTGAACCCCCAGAATGTTCCCCCACTCTGGGTGTTAGCGGGAAACTCATGTGGGACCTTATTCACCCACTGCTAGATAAGGGTTACCACTTGTACGTGGATAACTTTTATACTAGCATTCCCTTGTTCAGGTCCCTTGCCGCCAGATCCACGTCCGCTTGTGGGATCGTGTGGAAAAATCACTGCGGCCTCCCTGCCTACCCACTCCAGGTAACTATCCCCAGGGGTGAGACCCGTGCCCTTACCAGTGGAAACCTGTTGCTGGTCAGGTATAAGGACAAGAGGGATGTCCTTATACTGTCCAAAATCCACGGTAACAGCACCACCCCCGTCTCACCCCCGTCTCCCCCCGACAATACAAAGCCTGATTGTATTGTCCACTACAATCGGTATATGGGAGGAGTTGATCTCTCTGATCAAGTCCTCAAGCCATAAAATGCCATGCGCAAAACCCGGGCATAGTAAAAAAAAGTTGCAGTCTACTTGGTACAGGTTGCCTTGTACAACGCTTTTGTACTATCCCGAAGCTCTGGCAGCACAGGGACATTCCTCCAATTCTATGAGGCAGTCCTCAAAGACCTGACTTTTTAAGACCGAGAAAGAGCAGGCCGGAGTATCTCGGGATTTGGAGGTGTCCAGATCGTCCCTGGCCAACATTTTCCAGTTGTGGTCCCCCATACTGGAAAGAAGGGACGAACCCAAAAAAGATGCAGAGTGTGTCACAAGAGGGGAATACGGGAAGAACACCACCACTCAATGTAACACTTGCCCCGATCATCCGGGCCTCAGCGTTATTGATTGCTTAAGGGAGTATCACACTTCCATGGCGTACTAAATTTTTATAATCCCCAACAGTCCCCTAGAGCAGTGTTTCCCAACCAGTGTGCCTCCAGCTGTTGCAAAACTACAACTCCCAGCATGCCTGAACAGCCAAAGGCTGTCCGGGTATGCTGGGAGTTGTAGTTTTGCAACATCTGGAGGCACACTGGTTGGGAAACACTGCGCTATAGAACATAAGAAACTATGGCTCTCAGGCTTTGGAGACACGTAAACTATTTTTTTTTCCCAAAAATATTAGTTTTACTTCAGGCATCCTCAAACTGCGTCCTTCCAGATGTTGTAAAACTACAACTCCCAGCATGCCAAGACAACCTACAGCTATCAGCAGGGCATGGTGGGAATTGTAGTTTTACAACATCTGGAGGGCAGCAGTTTGAGGATGCCTGTTTTAGTGTCTCCAAAGTCTGAGAGCCATACATATTGATAAAAATACCCCATAAACTAACCCCTTGGATAAACACCGTCAAAAAAATCTAAAATTTTTATTGTCACCTTGGATCACAAAAAATGTAATAACAAGCCATTAAAAAGTCATATGCACCCCCAAATAGTGTCAATCAAACCGTCTTCACATCCCGCAAAAAATGAGTGCCTACATTAGATAGTCGCCCAAAAAAAAAATGTAGCTCCCAAGCTATGGAGATACTAAAATAATTTTTTTTGTTCCTCAAATAATAATATAGTGTAAAATCTAAATAAATTTAAAAAAGTAGACATATTAGGTATCTTCGCGTCTGAAAGAATCTGCCCTATAAAAATAACATTTAACCCAACCCCCCAGGATAAGCAGCGTTAAAAAATCAAATAAAAACTATGTGAAAAAAAGCCATTTTTATTGTAATCTTGGATCACAAAAAGTGTAATAGCGAGCGATCAAAAAGTCATATGCACCCCCAAATAGTGCCAATCAAACCGCCATCTCATCCCGCAAAAAATGAGCCCCTACATTAGATAGTCGCCCAAAAAAAAAAAAAAAACTAGCTCCCAGGCTATGGAGATACTAAAATAATTTTTTTTGTTTACTCAAATGATAATATAGTGTAAAATCTAAATAAATTTAAAAAAGGAGACATATTAGGTATCTGCGCATCCATAAGAATCTGCTCTATAAAAATAACATTTAACATCTTCAGCCCCCCTAGCTTAAACACCCTTAATGACCAGGCCACTTTTTACAATTCTGCACTACACTACTTTCACCGTTTATTGCTCCGTCATACAACTTACCACCCAAATGACGACTTAACGCCGCATACACCGACTTCACGTGTCTTCTGACAGCAGCGCAATGCTTCTCTTAGAATTCACATCAGTGCTGCGGCGTTTTCATCGGTTGGTCTGTTGATCTACCTGGAAAATAAAGGGCGGTTAGGGGGAAAAAAAAAAGAACAAAAAACAGGCAGCAGGCACATAACTTGAACGTTACAATAATTTATAAAACATGAATAAAACCTGAACATGAAAAAAAAACTGAACTTTTAAAACCTGAACTAACCTGTTAGGGTCTCTCAAAACCAAGTATCCTGAGAGACCCTTGAGCCTGATTGTAAAAACTACCTGTGATGTGCTGTCCCTAGGTCCCTAAGTGTACCTGAGTGTGGTACTTCCGGAAACACTACCCTAGGCATAGGGCAGGGTGGTCAGGACAGTCAGGACAGAAATAACGGGTGTCACGCCTTATTCCACTCCTGCTACAGACACGACATCTTTTTCGGGGTGGCGGTTGGGTTGAGGTACCGGTAACGACACTGGGGAAGTGTCGCTCGTGTAGACGGCTCAGTACACTGGTGGATGGGGCCACGGAACCTCCTGGATACAGGAGTTCCGAAATGATCTCTTCCTGAAATTTGAGGAAGGATCCTGTCCTCCCAGCCTTACTGTAGAGAACGTAACTATTATAGGCAGCCAATTGAAATAAACATACAGACACCTTTTTATACCAGCGTCTGGTGCGTCGGGGAATCAAATACCGGGCCAACATCTGGTCATTGAAGTCCACCCCTCCCATGTGGAGGTTATAGTCGTGGACTGAGAGGGGCTTTTCAACGACACTGGTTGCCCGTTCAATTTGTATTGTCGTGTCTGCGTGAATGGAGGAGAGCATGTAAACGTCACGCTTGTCTCTCCATTTCACCGCGAGCAGTTCTTCGTTACACAATGCAGCCCTCTGCCCCCTTGCAAGTTGGGTGGTAAGGAGCCGTTGGGGGAAGCCCCGGCGACTAGGTCGCGTGGTGCCACAGCAGCCAATCTGTTCTAGGAACAAATGCTTGAAGAGGGCCACACTTGTGTAAAAGTTGTCCACATAAAGATGGTACCCCTTGCCGAATAGGGGTGACACCAAGTCCCAGAATATCTTCCCACTGCTCCCCAGGTAGTCAGGGCAACCGACCGGCTCCAGGGTCTGATCTTTTCCCTCATAGATCCGAAATTTGTGCGTATAGCCTGTGGCCTTTTCACAGAGCTTATACAATTTGACCCCATACTGGGCGCGCTTGCTTGGGATGTACTGTTTGAAGCCAAGGCGCCCGATAAAATGTATTAGGGACTCGTCTACGCAGATGTTTTGTGCGGGGGTATACAAATCTGCAAATTTCTGGTTGAAATGGTCTATGAGGGGCCGATTTTTGTGGAGCCGGTCAAAAGCTGGGTGGCCTCTGGGACGGGAGGTGGTGTTGTCGCTAAAGTGCAGGAAACGCAGGATGGTCTCAAAACGTGTCCTGGACATGGCAGCAGAGTACATGGGCATGTGATGAATTGGGTTCGTGGACCAATATGACCGCAATTTTTATAAATTGAGTGGCATACCGATTTGTTTCTGCCACGACTAAGTCATAGAGCTCCGCAGTGAAGAACAGTTAAAAAAAAACAGTGCAGATCCGATCTGAGCTGTCTCCACCCGAACTACTGGTGCTGCTGAAGTTGGGGGCTGCCAATCAGGATTTGCCAGCACCTCAGGGGCTCTACGGGCCTGTCTGCGCGGTGGCTGCGACAGGGGAATTACTGCACGTGCCACCGTACCAGCTTCAACTGCCCTTCTGGTGCTCGCCAATTCACCATGTTGTATGGCAGTGCTGGTAGAAGGTCCAGGACGGGCTGCGCTGCTGGTGTATGCCTCACCGTGTAATCCGGCAGCGCCAGCCCCACTCTGCTGCCCTTGAAACTGATCCTGCGCTACCTGCGGTCTAGCGACATGGGGCCGGGTACGCCTGGTCATATCAGGGACCTCAACCTCCTCGTCCGAACTTCGGGTCAGACTGCCACTGCTCTCTACAGGTTCGTATTCTGACCCGCTAGATTCGTCAGATGAGGGTTCCCATTCCTCATCCGACTGGGTCAGAATCCTGTAGGCCTCTTCAGAGGAATACCCCTTGTTTGACATTTGGGCGACTAAATTTAGGGGATATTCCCTGAGACTACCCAAGAAAAAAAGCAAGCCTGTCTTACAAATGGGAGTGTAGCGAAGTACAGAAGCCGCTGCGATTGATAAAAAAGATCAAAACTGATTTTTTTATCGCCGCAGCGCTTGTGAAGTGATTGTGCAGTGGTACAAAAAAAATTTTTTTTTGTCACTGCGGCGGGGCGGGCGTGGGTGAACGCAGGTGTGGGCGACCGATCAGGTCTGATCGGGCAAACACTGCGTTTGGGGTGGAGGGCGAACTAAAGTGACAGTAATACTATTATAGATCTGACCGTGATCAGTTCTGATCACTTACAGATACTATAAAAGTACAAACGCTGATTAGCACTATGCTAATCAGCGAATCAGTGACTGCGGTGCTGTGGGCTGGGCGCTAACGCTAACTACCTAACAAAGGGGCCTAAACTAAACTAAGACTAACAGTCAATTGTAGTGAAAAAAAAAAAGTGACAGTTCACAAAAGTGACACTGATCACTTTTTTCCCTTTCACTATGTATTGACAGGGTGATCAAGGGGTTAATTAGGGTGATGGGGGTGATCAGGGCCTGATGTGTAGTGTTTTGTGCACTTACTTGGGATCTGTGCTCAGTGCTGGGTCCAACCGATGAAAAGGACCCAGCACATGGCACAGATCCCTTTTAACATCATTATATTTATAAATAAAACTTAGATTACACATTTTCATAGGTGATTTTAAAAATCACCAGCCTGCCAGCGCTGATCATTGGCTGGCAGGCTGGTGACTCACCTCTCCTGAGTCCGGCGGTGCGTTCCATTTGCGTTCCACCGGACCCAGGAGCGCGTCAAGGAGGAGTAAACCGACCGCCCGCAGGACGCAATCCTGTGTTAGGCGGTCGGAAAGAGGTTAACTCAACCCGTTGGATGAACAGCGTTAAAAATATAAAATTAAAACGGTGCAGTTTTCAGAAACACCCCATATGTGGTTGTAAATGGCTATATAGCCACACGGCAGGGCATAGAACGAAGGGAACACCATATGGTTTCTGGAAGGCAGATTTTGATGGACTGGTTTATTTACACCATGTCCCATTAGAAGCCCCCAGATGTAGCGTAGACTAGAAACTCCAAAAAAGTGACCCCATCAAAGAAACTACACCTCTCAAGGTATTCAAAAATTACTTTAAAAGCTTTGTTAACCCTTTAGGTGTTCCACACAACTTAATGGCAAATGAAACTGTTTTAGAATTTAAAAAATATAGAGCAACCAAAAATCATATTTACCCTAAAATAGTCAATACCCAAATAGTCAAATACCCAAAAAAACAACCACCTTATCCCGTAGTTTCCTAGATGGGGTCACTTTTATGGATTTTCTACTCTAGGGGTGCAGCAGGGGACTTGAAAGGGTACATGGTGTAAATAAACCTGTCCAGGAAAATCTGCCTTCCAAAAAACATATTGCGTTCCCCTTCTTCTATGTCCTGCTGTTTAGCCAAATAGTAGTTTACGACCACATATGGGGTGTTTCTGCAAACTAAAGAATCAGGGCAACCCATATTGAGTTTTGTATGGCTAATAACCCATTTTTTCCAGTAAAAAAGTAAGGGTTAAAATGGAAAATGTTCCAGAAAATAGAAATTCCAAAATTGTTTCTCCATCTGCCATTAATTCTTTTGGAACACCTAGAGGGTTAACAAAGTTTGTAAACCCAGTTTTGAATACCTTGAGGGGTGTACTTTCTTAGATGGAGTCACTTTTTTGGAATTTCTATTCTAGGGGTGCAACCGGGGGGCTTGAAATGGAACATGGTATAAACAAAACCAGTCCTGCAAAATCTGCCTTCCAAAACCCATATGGCGTTCTCTCCTTCTATGTCCTCCCGTTTGGCCAAACAGTAGTTTAGGACCACATATGGGGTGTTTCTGCAAAGTACAGAATCAGGGCAACCTATATTGAGCTTTGTTTGGCAGTTAACCCTTGGTTTGTTCCTGGAAAAAATGAATTATATTGGAAAATTTTCAAAAAAATTGAAATTCTTAAATTTTATGTCCATTTGCCATGAACTCTTGTGGAAGACCTAAAGGGTTACCAAAGTTTGTAAAATCAGTTTTGAATACCTTTAGCGGTGTAGTTTTTAAAATTGGGTCATTTTTGTGTGGTTTCTATTACGTAAGCCTCACAAAGTGACTTCAGACCTGGACTGGTCCATAAAAAGTGGGATTTGGAAAATTTCTGAAAAATTTCAAAATTTGCTTCTAAACTTCTAAGCTATGTAAAATATACTTCTAAGTCCCCAAAATATAAAATGGCATTCCCAAAATGATACAAACATGAAGTAGACATATGGGGAATGTAAAGTCATCACAATTTTGGGGGTATTACTATATATTACAGAAGTAGAGAAACTGAAACTTTGAAATTTGCTAATTTGTCCAAATTTTTGGTAAATTTGGTATTTTTTTATGCAAAAAAATTAACATTTGTGACCCAATTTTAGCAGTGTCATGAAGTACAATATGTGACGAAAAAACTATCTCAGAACAGCCTCGGTAAGTAAAGGCGTTTTAAAGTTATTCACACATAAATTGACACTGGTCAGATTTTCAAAAAATGACCAAGTCCCTAAGGTGAAATAGGGTCCTTAAGGGGTTAAAGTGAGAAGAAAGTGAGTTCCTCACAAATATGTTCTATGTAAGTCTGAATTTGGTCTTGCCGAAGGAAGTACAGTGATCCCTCAGGATACAATAGCTTCAGGATATAATATTTTCAACATACAATGGTCTTTTCTGACCCATCGTAAGTTGAAACTAGACTCAAGTCAACATATAATGTCTAGTTAGCAGCTGTTCCTAACTGTTACATGTAAGGACTTGTTTTATCTGTTTTAGTTATCTGCTTATTTTTCTTAAACCTTCATAATCATTTTCTCTTATCTTGGATGACATTTTGGGGCTATGGAACCAATCACTCAAGTTACAATGGTTTCAACACACCATGGTTGTCCAGGAACCAATTAATATTGTAACCTGAGGGACCACTATAGTAGAATTTGAGACCTGCCCACAGATATTAATATGTGGGTGCTCATAGAGGACTCAATAGTCTGTACATGAAGTATTGCACTCCAAATATTTTTTTCAAATCTTTATTAAGTTCAATGCATTATACAGATATAGGATAATTTATATCGAGATTAGTATGATCTTTTTCACAGCCATTTTTATAGTTCTTAATGTTTCTATCACGTATGATCTATGTTAATGGTTATATGTGGCTTTGGGAAGTAAAAAAGAAGGCTGGATTTTGGCTGCAAAAAATGCATATACTCACCTAGATATGAATTACCTTATATCTGTATAATACATTGGACTTAATAAAGCATTGAAAAAATATTTGCCGAAGGAAGTAACTGAGCCTCAGTAAAATATCAGCATAACGCTTCATGGTCATATCTGGAAGTTTCAATTTTGAGGTTTAGTGTTTTTTTTTTAATACTTCTCAACTTCCCAGACCTCCTGTGCTTATTCAATGCATTTACAGTATCTGCTGTTATTGTTCAGTATACTGTAAAGGGTATTCTTTGAAGTGCAGAATAATTGTTTATGGTGTCTTAATTTGAAGATTTTACTATACAGACAGAAACAGAGCACGGAATATATTGTGTAGATGATCTACGGCTGTCCAGCACCAACGTACTCCTGGAAATTACACTGAAATATTGTTTGCTAGACCTATGTACGAGTAAAAATGCTTCCACATGTAGCATCCCCAAGTCAGGGCAATGTGTGGGACTAACCTGGGGAATGCCAGTGATGGAGAGGCCGGCACGCTGTTCCTCTGGGGCACTCTCTGGGTTCTTGAGGGACACAGCCAGGTGGAATGCGAGGTGCCCTTGGTGTTGTAGTTTAACGTGCCTATGGCTGGGTCCCTGAGGTGTCGTGACGCCAGTGCCAGTAAACGGTGGCACACCGTATTTATAGTAGGAATAAACAGAGGTGCAGACTTGTAACTTGAAAACAGAATTCCAACTTTACTGAAAACCGTAGAAGATACAGCAGGCAACCTCTTAACACAGTTCTTGTTGCAGAGAATAGACGTTTGTACAGTCGCAGTTACAGCAGGCTTACATCCAGCAAGGAATAACAGAGGGAAAGACAACAGGACTTAGAATTGCAGGTGAACCTTACTTTCTTCCTGACTTGTCCTGACTGGAATTGATGCTTCAAGGCCCCAATGCCCTACTTCTGGCTTATATCCTTGAATCTCCAGTAGACAGTGTACCTCCTCTTGGCATTTAGTACCTCTTGCTCTAGGGATTGCCTCTGCTTGACTTCTGCTGACTCGCTTAGGCCTGAGACATGTGGCCTTCACAGACTCCAGGGTCTGCACTCCTTCCCAGGCCCAGGGCCTGGTGTAGACTTCACAGGCTCATGGCCTGGAGTAGACTGAGCTGAGCTGTCTGACTGAGCTTTCTTTCCCTGACTGGGCCTTATATAGACTAGGGCTACCTAGCTCCCTCTAGTGACTAGAGCTGGAATTACGTCCCTAGCCGGCCTGCACATAACACATTTCACAGTAACAGGGAATTAAATACCATAAATTGCATTGCATGGTACAAATAGGACCTTTACCAGCCTCCCCATAAATGAGAGGAACGACAGCAGCCAAGTGACCCTTCTGTAGTGACGGGCAGTACAACTCCCGTACACTACACACAGCTAAATACACAGGTATTAATGCTGGGCAACCCCACATTATTGTATATGTATATTATGCTCTATGTTCACTCTAGTGTTGTGATGCACTTGACTGGCAATGACAATTGCAACTAACAGCGAGCTACTGACAGATTAAGATGAAATAAGGGCACTTTCACACTTGCGTTAAAGTTTTCCGGTATTTAGTTACGTCCTAGGGGCTCAATACCAGGAAAAAACTGATCAGTTTTATCCTAATGCATCCTGAATGGAGAACAATCCGTTCAGTATGCATCAGGATGTCTTCAGTTCAGTCACTCTTACGGTATTTGGCCAGAGAAAATACCGCGGCATGCGGAGTATTTTCTCCGTCCAAAATTCCGGAACACTTGCCGGCATTATTTTCCATTGAAATGCATTAATGCCGCATCCAGTACCATGCGCAGACCTTTAAAATGCAATAAAAAAAGATCTGTTTTTCCGGGTGACACTGTATAGACGGACCAGTGTTTCAATGCATTTGTTAGACGGATCCGCATCCTGATCCGTGTACAAATATTTTCCGTTTGCACATGGATTTCCGGATCCGGCAGGCAGTTCCGGCAACAGAACTGCCTGCCGGATCCTCACAATGCAAGTGTGAAAGTACCTGATACGTTATAGTCCTTATGCATCTAGTTACAATGAAATTCCTTATCACTTAAAGAATAAAAGAATATTATCAATAAGCTTATTAAAAGAATGCTGTTGCCACATAAAACTTTTATTCTACTTTCCCAGTTCTGACTTTTATTAAAATAGACCACTTGAGGCTTTTAACCCCAACAAAGATGTATATTTTGATGCCAGGTCACCATCCAAAACAGCCTGAACTTATTCACAGCTCCATTGTTAAAAGCCTTAGAAATTAAGTTTTAAAAGGAAATAGCGAGTTATCATGCCAGTGTGATTTTACTTCTATAATAAATCTGCTGGAAGGACACAATTATGGGTCATCTTACACTTTGGTGCAAGTGCACATGCTTTCAATCACAGGAGTTGACTAACAAATTGGATCAAGTTGGAATTTGCTTTTAGTGAAAAAATAAATTAAAAAAATGGCATTTAAGCTTCGGCTTTTATCAGGGATAACTCTATGTGATATCTACCCATAAATATGTATAGCCAGCACAGGCAATGAATATTTAATGTAAATTTTCACCACTTACATTTCCAGTAGCGGAATGCTGGAGGCTTAATTATAAAGCTCACAGTGGTCAAGCTCTTGGTCGGCCAAGTGCATTTCACACATTTGTAACAGATTCATAAGACCACAAAGCGGCAATGGGAAATTTTGCTTAAAAGAGTATTCCCATCTCAGCCAATACCCGTCTTATGCGGTGGCCAGAGTCACGGAAACAGCTGAGCAGGCTGTGTTGCTATGTTTCCATAATTTTCCTTCACTTCTACAGGGGTAAGGCTAGTTTTATACATGTGTTAATGAAATCTCTGCAGGAACAGCCTGCTGGAATTCCCTGGATCTGGCATCGCCAGATAGTACTCTGTGCCTGCTGGATCAGATAGTACTGTGTGCCTGTTGGATCCTATTGACTATAATGGAATGCAGCAGGGATTTGGCCGCTCCTTTGCATATATGCCTAGATTTGTCCGGACAAAAAACATTGCGTGCAGCAACTTGGTAGATCTCTGGCAGACCCTGATGCATGTATGAAAATAGCCTCACAGAAACAGAGTAGGACAGACTTAATTTATTCAATACCCTCTGGTTCATCTTAAAGCACCTTCTACCAGCAGCATCCAAAGATTCTCCCTGTTTTTTTTTTTTTTTGTTTGTTTTTTCTTTTTAACCTATTTCCATATACCAGCTGTAAGCCCAGGCTAAGGAATAGTTGCTGGATTTTCAAATCTGCATGCCATAATCAGAGTGTGCCTGGGATATGAACAATTCCAAAAAGTAAGCAAAATACCTACATTGTCCTACATTGTCCTCCTACATTGTCCTCCTGTACCACTGGGAAACTGGGTTCTTGCGCCATGTTTCTTTTTTGTTCTTATAATGAATGGTTGAAACAGAAATACCTCTTCAATTATTTTGCCACGGGTCACCTCCTCTTATTGTCTTACATGCAGAGTATGTGTGCAATTACAAAATGTACAAAGATACCACCTACACTACTGCACTGGTCTCTATTCTGTCCCAATGACAACACCTTACTTGTATTATGGCTTGGACCTTTGTAAACAGTGTAAAGCCGATAGCATGATGTATTACCGCTGACTGTGACTGCAATTTCAATAATTGGTGCAATCGGCACTTATTTGGCCGAATGTTTTGACACATCCCATGAATCTAAATAATAATGGAAGCTTTAAAATGTTTATTTGGTTTTAGCAATATTAAGGCTAAATTCATGTACAGTAAATGTGTGTTTTAAATTTGCTTTGGCAAAGAAAGCGGTCCTGCCATTATTTATAGAAAGCGGTAATGTTTCTATGTGCTTATTGTGCTGATACTATGAATGTTCTAAAATTATGTGTGTGTGGTGAAGGATCTGTAAGCAGAAGCACGCATATGTTTATTTAGAGTAATTATAGTAATACCTGTATACAAGGTTTCTATGAAAACTATAAGCAACAGAAAAAAGGAAAATAAGCAAGTGTTTAGAAAAAGGCTTTTTACCTTCCTAGCCAGCAAGAGGTAAAACATTACCGGAAGCAATTTCAGCAGGTAATAGCATATTTTCTCCATACACAAATGTCCTATTAATACCAAGTAAATAACATAAAGAAGAGAAAAGAACAATTGTTCATGTCCATGGTGAGATTTTGACTTTTATTGCAATCCATTAAACTAATACTATAACTTCTTTCTATTTATTTTTTTCTCAGCATTTTGACTATCTACCATATAGAAGAAATTGAAGGTAAAATAATTTCGAGAATAGACAGTGATTACACTGTTTTACAAAAATTAGGACTTTTTTTTTGTAAGACAATTAAGGCTACTTTTACACTAGCGTTTTTGCTGGATCCAGCAGGGTTCAGCAAAAATGCTTCAGTTACTGATAAAACAACCGGCTACATCCGTTCATAACGGATCCGGTTATATTATCTTTAACATAGCCAAGACGGATCCGTCATAAACTCCATTGAAAGTCAATGGGGGACGGATCCATTTTCTATTGTGTCAGATTGTGTCAGAGAAAGTCCCCATTGACTTGCATTGTGGGTGATGACAGATCCGTTTTTCTCCAGATCCCAGGACGGAAAGCAAACCGCAGCATGCTGCGGTTTGCTCTCTGGTATGAGAACGGAACTGAATGCATTTTGGAGCATTCTGTTTTGTTCAGTTTTGCTATGTCCCCTTTGATAATGAATGGGGACAAAACTGAAGCATTTTTTTCCAGTATTGAGACCCTAAGACGGATCTCAATACCGAAAAATATTAATGCTAGTGTGAAAGTAGCCTAAGTAATTTTACATAATTTTATGGTGCTGAAAACGAAAATGACATTAAAAATGCAAAATCGGTTCTTGTTGGGAAGTTACAGGGTGAAAAACTAAAAAAAAAAAAAAAATGAAAAATTGGTTAAAGAATAGCTAAAGAAAAGCATGGAAGGCTTTCAACATAGGGTTAACCAGTTTGTTAGGAAAAGTCAGAGTCGAAAATTCTGAACTTCTAAGATCATACCAGAAAATGGGCTGCAGAATGTCCCGTAAGCTAAATATCCTCTGTTCCCCAAAATTCTTTTTTAAAAATGATTTAAAAAAAACACCACCACACTCAGCTTCTAGCCCTGCCCCGGCAACCATAGCTCATACATCCTATATATCAAACTGACCATTATAGAAAGTGGAAATAATTAAAAAAAAATTGTTTTAGTTGCACATTGTGCTATAAACAAAAAAAAATAATTAAAATGTGAAAAACAGACACATTTTTTTCCCATTTTCCTTTTTTTCCAGAAAAATATAACAGAAACAAAATATAAAAATAAAAATGAGAAAAATAAAGCCCTGGTTGTCACTGAGAAAAGGTACAAAAATTATTTACATAACTGATTGAAAAAAAAGGTTATGAGTTTCAAAAATCCATGTACAAAATAACTTGAAAATGCACCTGGGGGGAGTGTGTGTGTGTGTGTGGGAGGGGGGATTAAATGGCCTGGTCCGGAAATGGATTATTTCGGTGCACTCATGGGAAAGGTTTTCATCAGCATATCACAATCATTAATCATAGTATTGCAAAGGTAAATGGAGGCCTGCAATGTTGCAGGCCTAGAAATACGTGCATTTTCTTTTTAATGAAATAAAATCTCATTATATTCATGCCATTCTTGATCCTCTGTATGCTGAAGTGAGTTGCACCTAATTTAGTAAGAAGAAGATGCCCCTTAATAAATTTGTCGCATCTCTGTCTCTCTGTGCGCCAGACACTTAAATCTACGTCAGCCAGGGGCTGGTGTAAACCTACGCTATAACTTAGACCAGTTTCTGATGTAAGTAATAATAAATCTAGCAGGCCACGGTAGGCTCTGCACCCTCCTGCTAAGTCTCATTCTTTTTCTTGCCATTTAAGAAAAGTGTCAAGAAGCTCAAAAAGTCAGAAATTATATCACACGCCATAATTTGTGAATTTTTAATGCCACAATAGTGGCATAAATAGCTTGACAAATGCCTCTAAGTGTTCTTTCCCTTTTCCCTTTGTAAATTCCAAACAAGAACAAATCTCACATTTTCAATGTGATTTGCGTGTTCAGCAACCATAAATTATGTAAGATTAGTTAATCATGTCTGTTTTACAAAACCTATGTTGAACGCTGTTATTATCCAATGTCTCCATAAAATGTTTTCAAATTTTTTCACACATCACACTGTGGAAGCTGTGAATCAGCTCATCAGTAGCTGGTTGTAACTGCAGCCATTACTTCTGCAGCCATCTAATCTGCAGCAGGGTCATCTGCAACCATCTCATTCCATGCTCTTAATGTATGCAGCTGTCATTTAGTTACCACAACTGTGGTGACCTCTGCTCGTAGCCCCTAGCTACTGATTTCAGATCAGGAATTCTGCTTTGACCAAGCACAAATACAGAGGCCCACTTGATGTCGTAGTCTGCTACAATGCAGCAGACCACTTCAGCACGTACCACTAGCGGGTTAATGCATGGACTATATCTGGTTTGCACCAGACTAATCCACAACATGGTGCCTGAAAGCTTATATTAGGGATCCTCCTTACATCCATTTTAGAAGCCAGCATCAGCACTCATCATTCAAGTGGTAGACACTTTTTTCCTGCTATGCTTCTGATACAGTGCAGCATTAAAGAAGGAGGGACACTGCTTCCTTCATCTGCATTCGAGCAGCAGCCATGCAGTCATATCTTAAGGGACTCATGTTTTAATGGGCTCTGGTCTCACCTTACTGATCTAGTCAGACTATGTATCAGCACGTTATGAAGTGTTCACAGGAGTTTGTTCTCCTAGAACCTAATAAAACTAATAGGAATAGAAATAGTACAAGTTCATGGGATGACAATATTTCCTCCTGGGTTGATGTTAAGGAGGACATCTGACCTCCCCTGACCTATGTATTTTAGTAACTACTTGCCTTTCTCATCTAATGACAATTGTAGAGCATCAATTCTTATAATTCTCTGATAGGCCATTCATTTATTTCTCTGCACAGTCTGACATTATTCAATTAGCCCTGCCACAGTGTCCATGTGCTTAAAGAGAACTTGTCATCACGAAATGCAGTGCAATTTTCAGGCAGCATGTTATAGAGCAGGAGGAGCGGAGCAGATTGATATATGATTTATAGTTTATACATTTAAATCTCTGATATCATTGTTCCCAGGGCATGTGTTATCAGTGACTGACAGCTATCTCTCTACACAAACTTACACAGAGAATGCCTTAAATTTTTGGTGATGGGGAGATTTATTGGAGTAGGTGGTGCTTATAAATGGACAGTGAATGAGTGAATTTAGATACCAAGCAAACTTTGTGTAGTGAATGCCTTTGTGTACAGTTCTGGGCTCCTGTGTAAAAGTCTGGAGGAAAGAAGGTTTGTACACAAACATAGAAAATGATTCTTCACTGTAAGAGCAGTGAGACTATGGAACTCTCTGCCTGAGGAGGTGGTGATGGTGAGTACAATAAAGGAATTCAAGAGGGGACTTGATGTATTTCTGGAGTGTAATAATATTACAGGCTATAACTACTAGAGATGGGTCGTTGATCCAGGGAGTTATTCTGATTGCCTGATTGGAGTCGGGAAGGAATTTTTTATTCCCCTTTAGTGGGGAAAATTGGATCAACTAGTAGGATGACAATCTGAACTGGATGGACAAATCTCTTTTTTCGGCCTTATGTACTATGTTATCCATCATATGCATGTGATACTATATATATATATTTATATGGTATATATACGGGTACCATAGCAACTCTGGTAATAAAATTCAGTCAGAAATGAAAAATAGATTAGCACATAGAATTGTGCAGAACGTTGCAAAAATATAATAAGATTATGACTGAAAAACATAACATGGCTGAAATAGATATCACATCACATCATGCATTACACAGCTCATTGGATTTTTTCTGGAGGTATGAAATAGGTATTTACAGTATAAGAATTTTGGAGATGAACAGTGAATATTGAAGTAGCATTACTCTGACCTTGAAATTCACTTTTTACTTAGTTTGCCTATGCCATAAAGGTCGTTAACCTAAAGTGTTGGGGATCTTTCCATTTGCCTCACAACATTCAGTGGATGGCGTACATTACTATATAAAATGAAAATACACCAGAGAGGAATGCAATCAGAAGCCAATTAGAAACCAGTGTAAAGTATCCAACTTTATTCCAACTGGAAGCTTCCCCTGGGCACCAATCAGACACCATTATTTAGATCCAGATTAAATTTATACCTGATTATGGATTGTATAATCAAAAAGATAAGCTACTGTATTCACTCTTCCACACCATTGTAAAATTAGGTGCCAGAATATTAGAGAAGCAGATTCTAATCATCACATGCATTATCTCAATTTTTGAAGGCTGAATAAGTTTAATAAACGCCTGTCTAATGTTGACTCTTACTATTAGAGATGAGGAAAGGCTTGAATGTTTACAGTTTTGTTGATTCACCTATGTTGCAACTGTCTTTGCCCATTTTACGGAAATGTAATCCCTTAATGAGATTTATTATACATGTATGAAGATGGCGCCCGTTCAGGAGCTCAGCAGGCACCATTGCTTGAGGGTGCTTGCTGTTGTACGCAGCAGGCACCCGCCGGGAGAGTCTGTGATCAGAGACAACTTCTATTATGGACTTTTAATTCTTCAGATGTCATGATCAATTGTGACCACACCATTTTAGCAGTTGTTTAATAGCTTAATAGTGGTGGGCTGCTCCTGATAACCGAACCCAACAAGGTGGGATTGCGGGAGCTGTTTGGTTGTTGTGGCAGTCTGGGGCCTTTTGAAGGTTCACAGACATGTCATAGTTAATGTCCTATTAAGCTGTTCCCCAGGAACATAGTGATTTTAGTGATTTGCAGTATGCTTTGGGTCATTGTCCATCTGTACTGTGAAGCGCCGTCCAATGAGTTCTGAAGTATTTGGCTGAATGTGAGCAGATAATATTGCCCGAAACACTTCAGAATTCATCCTGCTACTTTTGTCAGCAGTCACATCATCAATAAATACAAGAGAACCAGTTCCATTGGCAGCCATACATGCCCACGCCATGACACTACTACCACCATGCTTCACTGATGAGGTGGTATGCTTAGGATCATGAGTAGTTACTTTCCTTCTCCATACTCTTCTCTTCCAATCACTCTGGTACAAGTTGATCTTGGTCTCATCTGTCCATAGGATGTTGTTCCAGAACTGTGAAGGCTTTTTTAGATGTCATTAGGCAAACTCTAATCTGGCCTTCATATTTTTGAGGCTCACCAATGGTTTACATCTTGTGGTGAACCCTCTGTATTCACTCTGGTGAAGTCTTCTCTTGATTCTTGACTTTGACACACATACACCTACCTCCTGGAGATTGTTCTTGATCTGTCCAACTGTTGTGAAGGGTGTTTTCTTCACCAGGGAAAGAATTATTCGGTCATCCACCACAGTTGTTTTCCATGGTCTTCCTTTTGGTGTTGCTGAGCTCACCGGTGCGTTCCTTCTTTTTAAAAATGTTCCAAACAGTTGTTTTAGCCATGCCTAATGTTTTTGCTATCTCTCTGATGGGTTTGTTTAGCTTTTTCAGCCTAATGATGGTTTGCTTCACTGATAGTGACAGCTCTTTGGATCTCATCTTGAGGGTTGACAGCAACAGATTCCAAATGCAAAAAACACTTGAAATGAACTCTGGACCTTTTCTCTGCTCATTGTAATAGGGATAATGAGGGAATAACACACACCTAGCCATGGAACAGCCGAGAAGCCAATTGTCCCATTACTATTTTTCCCTTAACAAGTGGGGGGCACATATGCAAACTGTTGCAATTCCTACACCGTTCACCTGATTCAGATGTAAATACCCTCAAAGTAAAGCTGACAGTCTGCAGTTAAAGCACATCTTGTTCGTTTAATTTCAAATCCATTGTGGTGGTGTATAGAGCCAAAAATGTTAGAATTGTGGCACTGTCCCAATATTTATGGACCTGACTGTAGATAAACCTTTAGTTCATCTTTACTTATGATGGCACTTTTATTGTACCATCCCTCCCAACATTAATTATGGCCAAAGAGAGACAATTAATGGTCAGTGAAACAAAGGAACCACGCATTCCAGCCAAAAAAAGTATTCTTCCTGTAAATGATCAATGTTTGGAGAAAGGGTTGTTGGACTGAATGTTGAATGATTTTTACCTTGTCCTGTAAAATACGTATTTCTAATTTTTTGACGCAACATTTATTTAAAAGAGAAAACTTAAACCATTTATAGGTCGTAATATTAATTCTTAAACTACAGGATGAGTCATGCAGCATACTTTCATAAATTTACTTACACCTTGCCTTTATTATCTAGAACCAGATCAGTTGCCTCAACAAAGGTTTATACTATTTATAGTCAGAACATTTTCGATGCTCGAGGCAAGTTCATGAAATGGAACATTATGATATTGTCTAGAAGCTCTCTTGGACATTTTTAGGCCTTATCACTCCCCGTGCTCACACTCATTTTTACCTTAACCCCTTTGATATAACTGGGACTGCAATGGATTGTACGATAAGTCTCTAGCTGTGTGGAAGTCTGAATGTGTGGAAGTCCCTACGGTTTGTAAAATTGCAGTGGACATGTCTTATTTTATTCTTCCAGATGATACAACCCTTAGTTTAAGTGAAGAAACCAAGCAAATAGCCATCCAGATAGAAAGGACAAGATCGTAGCAGACATAAAACAATAAAACCAGTCAACAGGATAAATCCAATGAAGAATAAGAACATGTTGTACTGTAAAATACAATAAATGCTTTAGAGAAACTCCAAGACTGGAAAAACCACAAAATGAAGTCATAGAGTAACTGATTTATCAACCTGCATCTAGGTCAGGGTTATTACACAGAGCCACGTGTTTAACTTCTGTGCTTTCAAAAATACTGCTAAGTTGAAGTGGAATTGAAATCAGTGCAATTTATAAATTATGAAACATTTATATTGACCAGGTTTTATATAATGAAAATTCAGTAACTTGTGAATATATGGCCTCCTGTCTGGAGCACAGCCATGAGCATGAAGCCTGCATATGAAACATTTATGGCTCTATACTAAGGAGCCATAGCCACATGGTGCTTTCATAAACCAGATTATCATCTAGAAATATATGTCCCTGACATGGCATCTAATGGAACATGGCCGATTTTTTTTTAAATGGCAGATTCTATATAAATTCAAAAGAAAAAAATGAGTATGGGCAGAAATGTTTGGGGGGAAACCATAGTGAAATTAGCTAATTTCCCAAAATTTGTTTCAGATCCAGTTTGATTGAATCAGCTGTCAGATTTGGCTTGGTCCAAATAAATTCTACCTGAATCTAAAGTACCCCAATTGTCCTGAAAAGTCATGTACTCTGAGTTCTCCTACTATTGTATCCAACTCTTTTCAAGCCCTTTTGTGCTAAGACAGCATTGATAATGTAAAAGTGACAGTGAAACACTGTACATGGCCATGAGTAAATGGATGGTAGCATTCTGGGGGAGCATATCTGGAGAGTAGCATTATTGTGCACTTTTTGCCCTGCCTATCCCACAGGCAACCTTGATTAGGTGGCACATATAGGGCTCCTCCTCTCATTGGTTGCGGGCTCCTCCTCTCATTGGTTGCTTGATGCAAACAGAGGTAACTAAAAGCAGAACGCTATATGTGCAGGGTCTGCTCCCCTGAATTTAGATGCCCAATGGCATAGGTAGATTTACAGTAGGACCTGCCTGACTGAGATAACCTTTGCACGGGTAGGTGGGCACAGATGTGTTTTGATCAAAATATATTGGCTGAGAGTCTCAGATTTTATCATATCAGAGTGAGTGCTTAGTCCATATATAATGTTTGCATCCATTGTGTTAGTGCATTATTTTCTGTGATTTTTCTTTATAAATGTTACCATGTAGATCCGCATATTCAGTTATCATATTGTGCAGGATGTTTTGTATGTTTTTATGTGATTTTTGATAAATTTATGTTCTTGAAGTTGTGGCACTTTCAAGTGTGAATGTGCTCCTATTATCTTGGGAGTAGCATTCTTGCGCACTTTTGCCCCTCCTATCTAACAGGCTGCCTTGATTAGGTGGTACATATAGGTGTGCGTGCTCCTCCTCACATCGGTTGCTGGATGCACACAGAGGTAACTAGGAGCAGCACACTATATGTGCAGGGTCTGCTCTCCTGAATATAGCTGCCCAACCGCAGCGTAGGACCTGCCTTGTTTTGTATCTTTTTCAGTGATTTTTTCAAAAATGGATGGTAGTCTGTTTAAAAGCACATTATACTGTTGGATTTTTTTTTTAAGGTCCCTTTTCTGTCTTCTCATCTGTAAAATGGTCAGTCATGTTGGACAAATAGCAAAAGTTTCAGATTCACCAAAATTAGAATATTTTGGGAAATTTGTCAAAACTTTGGTTCATGTACAATCAATTTGTTCATCTCTAGTGTCTATATTCCTGACGTTCATACACACATCTGTAATACAGGTCAGTTTTGTATGCTGCCATAATAGCACTTTGACAGTCATGCTTACTGTACCCCTGTACTTTATGTGAATGATTTCATATGACAGCATGGAGAGGCTTCTTTGCCGGATTTAGTATTTATCCAGCAGAAAAATCATGGTATGTTCCTTCAGACAACATACAGTATGTACAAAGATTTTGATTTATAGGTAGATGAGTTTTAGGTAGTAGAGTGACAACCGCTTCACATGTTCATATTATTCATATTATTGGTAGTCTAGTAAATTGTAGCCGAGAGTTATGTTAAAAGGGTTGTCTCATCTCGCCATTACTAAGTCGAAATGAGCCTAAACCCAGGCAACCTGATAGCTGGGAAACAGTGAAGCAGGCATGCGCTCAATTGTTTCAGTAGCTCCCATTGTAGTGCATGGGACCTACAGAAATAGAGTAGGACAGTGAACTATGCTGTTTCCCTAACTCAGAAAGAGCATAGCTTGCTGTGCTACACTGATTCCCTAGCTTCCATGCATTAGAAGCTACTGAAACAGTGGCACTCCGGACTTCGTCGCTGTTTCAATGGTCAGTTTTATATTCTCATCTTGCTTTAGTAATGGCAAGATGAGGCAACCCCTTAAACATTAAGGCCATGATTTATCATACCTTCACTCCAGAATTCTGGCATCAAAAAGTCCCAAAATAGGGCATTTGCGACTTTTCACATTTGTTTGCGCATAATTTAGCGACTTTTTACATGTGTACACCACTCACTCCAGTTTTGAAAAAATGGGCGTGGTTAGCCATGTTAATGAGTTTCACTCCAGATTTATCATTGGGACTTTTTAAAAAAGTCGCAAAAAAGTCCCAATTTCACTCCAGTGAGGGCCATGCTTATCTTATGCGACTTTTTAATAGAACATGCGACTTTTTTGTAAATATGTGCGACTTTTGTAAAGCCTTTTACTGAAGGATGAACTGCTGCCATCAAACCACATTTATCACAGTATTAAAGGACCATTAATAAATCTGACTGAGCCAAAAGTGACTTTGGACTTATGTGAAATTGGAGTAAGATGGAAGTGTAATGATAAATCTGGCCCTAACTGTTGCGATATTCTGACGGCGTGTGTAACTTTTGTTTTTTATAATGTATATTGTTATATTATATAGTACTGGTTTGTTTATCTTGTTTTGTAATAGGTTTTGGTGTTAGCGTTAGTTGTTCATGCCTGTCCCAAGATGATGAAAGAGAGGTATGGCAACGTCGCCATGATTGCTAGAAGGTGGCCAAATAGGACATAGTAGGTGGGCCCTGATATCTTGAGAATATATAGATGCAGGGATGCCAAATGGATCCTGGGGACAGAGCTTTTCCCACCATCATGGAGTAGCATGTTGGGAATCAACCTAGAAGACAGCTGAGTTCCCCTATATATGCTAGGTCATGGTAAGGAAGCATTGTAGTAGAACTTAAAGGCTATTTACACCTTTGGGGCAATTTTTTTTTAACATCGTAATTATTTTGAGCTAAAATATTTTTTTCAATTGGTCTTTATTAAAAATATGGAATCCTTTTTTACTGTACATAGCTGAGATGCTCTAGTAGCAGCCTTTGGATTATCTCTCCTCCTTATCTCTGCTCTCTAACATTATAAACACTCAGTTATTATTTTACTGATAAGAATGTGGCTTAAAAGTGCTTATGACCTCTTAGTAGTTTAGAGATAAGTGTTATTAGATGGACACAAAGTGAAAGTAGCAGTCACAAAGCTAGAAAAACAGCTAAATATTTTTGACAGAACTGTCCAATATTTTTAAAGGCCAATTGAAATTTTTTTTTTTTTTGCCAAAAATGAGTAAAAAGCGGTCATAAACCAAAATTGCCTTCCAAGGTGTATATAGCCTTTAAGGATGCAGCACTTACTGTACATAATAAGAGATACCCCTGCATTAAGGAGATATTCTAGAACTAAGAAGAGCACCCATAGCTCTTCCCCTCCCATTTGGATAAAGAACAAGAGAGAGCAGAACACCACACAGAATAATAACATGCAGATAACACTTGTACTTGTAGATATGATGTAAAGGCAGGTTCTCACCTATTGTTTTTGTGAGAAGTCACTAAAACTACATGTAAATATATATGTAAATTTGGTTTGCTCAACAGCTGCAGGTGTCGGCCAGTATGCCACAAGGGAATCCCGAGCATCAGATGTGTATACAGTAAAACTGTAGAATAAAAGTGCTAGGCACAAACACTGCCAACTTGAGCAAAGAAGATTTTTTGTGATTAATATAATCCAACAATGCCATGTTTTAGGGTCAATCAAGTCTTTTCTTCAGACTGAAGACATATGGTACATATCAGTCTAAAATGACAGCAAAACTGTTTGTGTCCTGTCAATCTAAGAATGGACTTGTCAGAAAACACAACTTTTTTTTGTGGCTTTTATAGATTTCCATCTTTATTTCAGTATTTTAATAATCCATTTAGTATTTTCAACTTTATTAGCTTTCGTACAAACAAAAAACATGGGATGCAGGAGGAATGCATAATATATGGACACAAGACGAGGTCTATTCACAAGTGAGGCATATGTTCTTAACTGAAACTAAATAAGCTTCTTTTGCTTATTTTTTTGCATGAATGTCCTCTTGGGGATGTATAGATGTTTGCAAGTGAAGATCTAAGCTATAGAGCAACCAAAAGAAATAGACATAGGATTTCAAGTGTTAATGGGACCCTACAGTGAACGGAGAGATGGCTATATGACCTATTGCTAAGAGACTTTTAAAAATGACTGAGTAAGCATGCTTGGTTATTTTTAGAGGTCCTCCCCTTTTATTTTTAGTAGTCCTACCAACAAAAAAAAAATCTTCTCGCCCTGTCTAGGCAAACACTACACTATGGCCTGATGTTGCATCAGGCCATAGTACACTCCTGTGCACACTATGTCCCATCCTGAAGCTTTATGTTGCCCGGACATGGACCAGGGAGCAATGAGTAATACCAATGCTAGGACTAAGAACGCCATACTCACCACTCCCTGGACCCTGAAAAATGAATCCATTTATCCTCCTCCAGGACCCCTTCTTGAGTTAGGGCCCAATTGCAGCTGCCTCCCCTGCTTCCATGGCAGCTGCACCCCTGTGTTTATCGCATAGCCAGGGAGAAGAAATAAAAATGAAAATTTGCTTCACCCTTAAGGGGTTAAACATAACAATGTGTCTACACAATTATTGTTTGTTTAATAGTCATGTGCCTTTAGACACCAATGCTGCTGATGTGTTCTGCCCAGCACAGTGGTCTGTAGCGTATGGCTCTCCAGCTGAACCTACAAGGCCATGCACACTATTAATATTTTCATCCTGAAAAGCATGGTTATAGTTTCATATGCACACACTATGAAGAAAATCTTTTTTTTTGGAAGACAATACCTTTTTTGCAATTTTTTATGACAAAAATACAATTTTCAGCAATTTTGTGACGACAAGAAGACAATGTTCAGCATTTTTCTTTCTCTTTTGTGGAGGACAAGCCAATTTTCAGCATTTTTTTGATACAAAAAGCTGCAATTAGACAAAGTCCAATATAATGTATATGTGGTCAGGTACACAACTCTGATAAATAGATTTTTTAAAGACCATTTTCAGTTACTTTGTTTGAATACAACATTCTCCATTCGCAAAGTAGTGCATGCAGACAGAGGTGGTTTGGTATGCAGGCACTCTGGAGAAAACTTGTTTGAAAGATGACAATATTCAACAATTTTTGGAAGACAATAAAAACATTTTCAGCAATCTTTTGAAGACAAGATAGTTTTCAACCATTTTTAAGAAAAAAATATTTGCACTTGGACAAATTACAATGTGGACAACCAGAAATGTGGAGAAAAATTACCACATGTGAGATACCTACATAGAGCCCCCACCAGCAAAGATCATATCATTTCTGCCACCAGCACTCCCACCACCTGAGCTTGCCATAGGTCTGACAAAGCTTTTCAGCATGCACCAAGAGGGTCCGCTATTGCGACATATGACAAATGTGACACAGACCAATATGTCAGGTTACGTATACTAGTCTGTGCTAAATCGAACATTTATAATAACAATTGGACACAGTCTGCAGCAAAAATGTATGTTGAGAGAGACACTGAAAAATATGCTTATTGTACTTTATATGTACCAATTGGAAAAAATTAGCAACCTTTTTTTTGGGGAAAAAATGTGCAATTGGACACAGTGTGCAGCAAAAATAATTGAAATGGAGACGCTGGAAAATACACTTATTGTGCAGTTATTGCTATTAAAGGGGTTGTTCAGTGATACAATATTTTTAACCTACCGTCAGGGTAGGTCATCAACATCAGATTGGCGAGGTCCAACTACCAGCACCCCCACGGATCAACTGTTTGAAGAGGTAGTGGCACTTGGGCAAGCGCTCCACCCCTTCAAAATTCCCTGCACGTTGTCTCCTTTATAGGGTGCAGTGTAATTAAACTGCTCTTCCCATCTCTGTTCCAAAAAAAATATGTTTAACATAAAAATGTAATCTAAGCAATAGGTCATTTTCTGAAACCAAATTCCGTTTAACAAAAACTCTGAAGGGGCAGGTATGTATTTCTGTGTTCCAGTAGAGTAAATTGTCTCTAACAAAGCTTGAAGAGTGCTTGTAATGCAACTGTTCTTTCAAGGAGAAAAGAAAATATCAACATCCTCTCCAATACTACCCTGGCAAGGTAAAGCTTAGATCCTAATACTCCCACAAAAATGCAGAAATGAATTCCCACCAAGGTCAAGTATATATGGAAACTTCTCAAGCATTACTTCACTTCCAATGATCACAGGATACTACTCCCAAAATAACAAGTATTCATCATTCAATCATCATGAATTACAAGTAACTAACATAATGAGTTGATGACTACTGTGCCAACAATCAAAGGTTCTCTAAGGATAGATCTCATGTGTGACAGTTTGATATCAATGCCAGTCACAGATAAGGTTCATGATGAATGTTGTTCAGTCTAACCTTGAACTTCAATATAAGCCTCATTCTAAAATTCTTAATACTGCTCACATAAATTAACTACCAGGGTGCTGTTTTATACCCATCTGCTTTTCATAATGCTTGAGTTATTTACCCATTAGGGATGGACAAACATCGGCCAGGACGTTTTGCGAATGCGAACGTGTGTTCGAGACCAAATGTTCACGAACTGTGTGTTCGCAGCGGGCCCCATTCACTTTGATGGCAGGCGAACCTGAAAAACCTTCAGGTCATATTTGGCAAAAATTCATGCAAACAGTATGTATTTTTATCAGGGCCCATTTTTATGCGTCTTAAAGGGAAACTCTAAAAAATGTGCCCTGCTGGAGCCTAGAAAAATTCTATTTTAGGCTACGGGAGTACAGGCCCCAAAAATTAGGCATTCACCTGACAGAAAAAAAACAAGTGATTATGTGGCTGGAGGTATATTAGGCGGTTAGTGGATAACAATTTTACTGTAGGCCAGTGGAGTACAGGCCTCAAACATTAGGCATTCACCTGACAGAAAAGAACAAGTGATTATGTGGCTGGAGGTATATTAGGCGGTCAGTGGATAACAATATTACTGTAAGCCAGTGGAGTACAGGCCCCAAGCATTATGTATTCACCGGACAGAAAAGAACAAGTGAATGTTGCTGGAGGTATATTAGGTGGTCAGTGGATAAAAAAATTTCTGTAGGCCAGTGGAGTACAGGCCACTAAAATGATGCATTCACCGGACAGAAAAGAACAAGTGATTATATGGCTGGAGGTTTATTAGGCGGTCAGTGGATAACAATTTAACTTTATGCCAGTGGAGTACAGGCCCCAAACATTAGGTATTCACGGGACAGAAAAGAACAAGTGATTATGTGGCTGGAGGTATATTAGGCGGTCAGTGAATAACAATTTTACCATAGGCTACTGGAGTACATGTCCCAAACATTAGGCATTCACCTGACAGAAAAGACCTTTTATTCCGCTGTATATACATAAGACAAGGACCATTCTTTGTTCTGGGTGGTGGCGGATATGTGTGGGCTGGCATGAGGGAATTCAATTAAACTTGGTCATCACAGGTGTTGAATTCCTCTGAGATCCATGCCTCATTCTTTTTTAGAACTGTGAGGTAGTCCACACTGTCGTGAGCTAGGTTAGTGCGCCTTTCGGTCACGATCCCCCGTGCAGCGCTGAACATCCTTTCAGACAGGACACTCGATGAGGAGCAAGCTAATAGTTCCATGGCAAATTGTGCCAGCTCTTGCCCCAGGTCAAGCCTGCACACCCAGTAGTCCAGGGGTTCCTCGCTTCTCAAAACGTTCACATCGGCCGTTAACCCGATGTAGTCAGACACCTGTTGGCCTAGGCGTTAACTGAGGCTGGATCCGGAGGGCGGCTGTCGATGGGTTGGCTGCAAGAATGATCTCATATCCAAAGTGACCAACACATCTTCAATCTGCCCTCTTCTTGCAGACGCGGTAGGGTTGGTACCCGCACCTGTTTCGCTGTGGGTGGAAATTCCTCTGCCAGTGCCCGCAACAGCAGAATGCAGCATCTCTCGCAGCAAGGCCTGGAAATGCCGCATTCTGCCAGCCCTCTGTGATGCTGGTAACAGTACTGGTCCTTGCCCTTTATACTCTTTATACGGTGGTCACTTTTTAAACACTGGAGCATGGAGGCCCCCATTTGCACTGAATTGGAAGCGGTGGAGCGCCCTGGCTCCTGCTCATTGCCCAGGAGAATGTCGTCCTCGGTCTCCTCCCCCCAGCCACGGACAATACCAGGGATCCCCGAAAAGTTTAAAATCCCCCTTAAAGCCTGCTCTTCTTGCTCCTCCTACTTCCCCCAGCCACCATCCTACTCTGACTCCTCTTCAGACTCCTGCTGACTTGATCAATGACACGACAAAATGAACGCTCCAGAAAGAAGGCATACGGTGCAATGTCACTGATGACACCCTGGCTGCGACTGACCAGTTTGGTGATCTCATCAAATGGCCCAAGAAGTCTGCATGCGTCGCGCTTGAGCAGCCACTGGCGCGGTGAAAAGAAACCAGGCTCCCCAGAACCTGTCCTGCTGCAGAATTCGTACAGGTAGTCGTTAACGGCACGTTGCTGCTGGAGCAGCCTATCAAGCATATACAAGGTGGAGTTCCAGTTCGTCGGGCTGTCACAAATCAGACATCTGACGGGCAGGTGGTGTTGCCGCTGAATGTTAGCAAGGCGAGACATGACCGTGTAAGATCTTCTAAAATAGCCAGAGATTTTCCTGGAATGCTGCAAGACGTCCTGGACCCCGGGGTATTTGGCAACGAATCGCTGCACGACTAAGTTCAGGACATGTGCCATGCATGGCACGTGTGTCATTTTGTCCTGTTTCAGCGTGCTCAGCAGATTGGCACCATTGTCGCACACCACTTTACCAACTGTCAAATTGAGCAGGGTTAGCCAGATGTGACCGTGCATGGTGGATGGCACGCTCCAGATACAGTCTGCTTTTTGCCTCCTGTTCCCTGCGAGCTCTGCCTGCTTCTCCTCCCTCTCTACTAATCTTTCTCCCCCTCTGAACTCCCCTACTCTTCCTCGCTTGCTTGCACCCACGTGACGTCCATCGACACGTCATCATCATCATCTTTACCACCATTGACATTTGAGATCTCAGAGTAGGCAGCAACAGCAGGACCTCCCTCCTTGGGCTGATCTGGGTACTACTACCTCAAGAATGGCTGCTCATCGGTAAGGTCTGGGAATGGATGGGAAAATAATTCCTCTGACTTGAGTGGAAGGGCTATGGTGGTGGTTTCTTTGGGAGTGCACACATCAGAGAATGAGGAGGGTGCAGGTACAGAGGATATGGAGGGTGTAGAAGCGGTAAGCTGAGTGAGCCACTTAACCAACTCTGGTGCATCCTTTGAAGTAGTCGCACGCACCTTCTCCAACTACCCGCTTAGGCTCTGGCCTGGTGCACCTGCCCGACCCCTACCACCCCTGCGGAACGGCCTGCCTCTTCCTCTGCCTGTCATTTTCAAAATGCAACCCTGTGCCCAAGTCCCTAGAGAACAGCAGTATTTGTGGAAGCAGGTATATCGAAGCCCTCAATCAGTATTTTGTGAAAGCAGGTATATCAAACCCCTTAATCAGTATTTGGTGGAAGCAGGTATATCAAACCTCTTAATCAGTATTTTGTGGAAGCAGGTGTATCGCAGGCCTCAATCAATATTTGGTGGAAGCTGGTATATCAATCCCCTCAATCAATATTTGGTGGAAGCAGTTATATCAAACCCCTTAATCAGTATTTTGTGAAAGCAGGTATCTCGCAGACCTCAATCAATATTTGCTGGAAGCAGGTATATCAATCCCCTTAATCAGTACTTTGTGGAAGCTGGTAAATCGCAGGTGTCAATCAGTATTTGGTGGAAGCAGGTATATCAAACCCCTTAATCAGTATTCTGTGGAAGCAGGTATATCGCAGCCCTCAATTAGTATTTGGTGGAAGCAGGTATATCAATCTCCTTAATCATTATTTTGTGGAAGCAGGTATATCACACCCCTCAAATTATTTTTTTGCCACAACAGTTATATCACACCACCCAGTTTTTTTGTGGCAACAAGTTACAGGTATATCAGTATTTTGTGGAAGCAGGTATATCGCGCCCCTCAATCCTTTTTTTTTTTTGGGGGGGGGGGGCAACAGGTATATCACATCCGTTGCAAATAGTTGTTCCAATAGTGCGGTATCGCAGCAGAACCGCACACAACTGAACAATACAAATGCAACGTTGTGAGAAGTAACAAAAGAGGCTGCTAATCATCTGCAACTGGTTGTCCGCCCCTGCACCCCGTTTACAAGTGTCCTGTATAAGGATAAATAAAGAATGTTAAAGTTTCTACCTCGGTGAGTGCCGCAAGCCTCTTTTGTTACTTCTCTCAACGTTGTATTGGACTCTACCTTGTATTGCCACTGTTGCTGAGAACCACATACGAGTGTTCATTTGCTGTGTTGCATGCATTGGTCTGAAAGGGGAGATCGGGTGGATTGCCTGATTGGATAGCAATGCCACCATTTCTTATCTTCATTTGAAACACGAACAATACAAATGCACTATATACTTTCTATGTTAGAAAGTATATTATAGGTATATCACACCCCTCAATCACTGTTTTTGAGGGCAACAGGTATATCACACCAATTTCAATTAGTTATTCCAATAGCGTTTGTCCCTCTATATACCTGCGGTATCGCAGGAGAACCATACACAACTGCTGCACAATACAAATGCACTATAATACACTCTCTATGTTAGAAAGTATATTATAAGCATATCACACCCCTCAGTATGTCACACCTATCGATAGCACACCTATACCAGTCCTTAAAAGGACTTTTGTGGCCCTATTAGCTAGCGTTTGATGTCCCTAACAGTCTGTCCCTGCTCCACAAAGCAACCTCTCCCTACACTGGCAAAATACATAATGTAAAATGGCTGCCAGATCTGGTTCATTTATAGGATGGGGGTGTATCTATGTGCTGAAACGTCTCAATTGGCTGTCCTGTCCCACCTGATGGATGTGTCATGGGTCAAAGTTCAGCGCAATGCAAAAGTATATGGTGCATGTGAATGTCGGTATATGTTCGCATGTTCAGCGAATCGCGAACACGCAAAGTTCGCCGGGAAATGACCGCCGGACGAACCACAAGGCCGTATCTATTACCCATACCCTTGTTTGTAATACCCATGGAGAGGAGATACCTTCATAGGTTCCCACCACCCATTAGAAAAAGGTCTCAGCTATACTGTGACTATTTGTTCGGGCGACTGATTGATTTTAACTATTGAGTGACAGCTGAAGTTCACGAAATTGCATTCAACAAAACTCTTAATGGGAATTAGAATGAACTACTAATTAAGCTTAAGTATAAATTAGACAGTCTAAAAATATGCCATAGTGGCAGATGATGGATGATACATTTGTTTTTAGGTGGCTTACATTATGCCAGAATCATGTGCTCAAATAGGACAAGGCAAAAAAGTACAGTATCTGCAAAATGTAATAAATATAGCTCACAGCCAGTGCACCAGAAAAAGGGATCAGTGTAGGCAAGAGTTCTTACCTAGGCCAAATTTGCATTAGTAAATGAACCAATGTCTAAATCAAATTTTTATGTCAAACATTTGTAAATAATATTTGGTGACATTATCATTTACCATGTCACTATCTACATTTAAAAACAAATCCTAAAATCCTGTAATTTTCAAATTGACCACTAAGGGCTCATGTGCATGGCCGTTTTGCGGTCCACAAACCCCAAATCCTCAAAATATGGATACCGGCTGAGCGCATCCTGCTCTTTCCCGCATTTTTGTAAGCAAAATAGAAAAAAATAGGACATGTTCTCTAATTTGTGGAAGGCTGCACAGATGCAAATAGCTCACGGAGGAAATCTGTTTGCATTTTTTGTAGCAACATAGATATAATTGGGTCTTCGTGCAATCTGCAAAAAATGCAAATTGGACGCACACCCAATCAGGCTTGAACTGGCCCACAGGGGAACAGGTGAATCCACTGGTGGGTCCTTGAGCAATATGGATCTCAAGTCCCCCACCCCCTGCACAAGTGGCACATGTAGACTGACTGCACTACATACAGGCAGCATACAGCATCTCAGCTAACCTATGTTATATAAAATCTGTGTAGACTATTTAATAAAATACCCAGTTTATTATTATAGATCCATTGGGTGGCTGAAGTCAGCCAGTATCCTCCTTCATCATGGACCTGCTTTCTCAAAGTTGCTGCACGGACCCTCATAATCAACCTCCTGCGAGCAAATAATATTTGCATGTACATTTACCATGGGCCCCTGGAATACATTTTGCTGGTGAGCCCTAGGCACCCCAATCTGACATTGGACCCAACATACGGTCATATGCATGAGCCCTAATCAATTTTCAACAGTCATCTCATTACAAGGAAGGATTACAATGACAGGTAACACCTATATAATTTCAATAACACAGGATCCACAATTCATAATAGTTGGTCACAGCTTATCAACTTCCCCTCCCTGCACAATGACCTCTACAAAGGTCACAGGGTACATCTAGAAAACTATCCCATAAAGATTAATGTATATCTCCTCTCTTTTATGTCTATGGTCCATGTGGCTGCTGTAAAACATATCTCTAAGGCTGGGTTCAGACTTGGGCGTATTTGATACGCGTGTAAAATGCGCGTTTCTGTCGCGCGTATTACAGCGCGTTTTTGCAAATAGGAAACGCGTGACGTATGCGCGTTCATGTGATTGACTACTGTGGCGTCAATCACAATACGCGCGACAAAACTCCCCAAAGAAGCTCAAGAACTTTTTTGAGCGTAGGGCGTTTTTCGGCACGTTCAGCGCATTCCCCATAGGGAAGCATTGGTTTTCATGTGTTGAGCGTTTTACAGCGCGTTTGAACACGCTGTAAAATGCGCAAGTCTGAACCCAGCCTTAATGCAGTTAACAACAGCTCAGGCAAGATTATAATGATATACAAAAAATCTAATGAAAACATTTTGAAACAAGGGATATGTTTCATTTTTTGGTTTTAATTAGAAAAAAAATAGGTGTTACACATTTCCTTTATGTGTGTTCTAGGTCAGCAATAGCTTCTCTATTAGAATGTATCTTGAAATTATTTTCCTTTAGCTTTTAGATTTTATTTCTAAATAATCCTAATCTTCTAACCATCATGTCAACACACAAAACTGGATTATAGCAAAGAGAAAAAAAGAAAGGAAAAACCACGGTTAACAGTGCATTCATCATTATGCAATGCAGCCAGAATATAAAGGAGTACATAAAGCCAAAATCTAACATAAAATGTTTGGGAAACGATCTATTATATGCAGTAACGCTAACACTTCTAGTTATGTTGCCTTGCTTTTGCTTTGCTTGCAGTAGAAAGCGATTTCGAAAGTTATTAGATAGAGCAATAAGATGAGATAGCAGGAGCAAAGTTACTTGACATCCATTTGATTATCTGTATTTTTGTGTCTCCTGCAATCACATTTATAAACTATCCTGCCCTGAAAAACAGTCTGCCTAGAAAATCTACATTGTGCAATATGCTGCAAGTCATTAAAGAATGTAATATTAAATAGTGGATTGAGGCTGCAGAGAGAGAGAAGAGAAAGTAGTCTGGCTGGCGAATGCTGTATGCGGAAAGTATGGTGAAGGTCATACAGGGTACACCCTCATGGCTGTCTTGTTAAAGAAGATGCACACCTTTGTGTCTGGTTTGCGATAAGTATAGGCGTTCAGGTTCTTGGAGTATGTATTTGGGCTGTGGAGAGAAGGGGTAATTTTATTAATCGGATAGATTAAGCATCTCTCTTTCTAATTACCAGTTTAATTAACCTTGGCACGCGGTGCTATCAGCTAGTGAGGGAGCAACTGTAAATTTACAGCTTACAAGGAAGAAAGCCCAGTACATAGGGAGCCGGCATGCCAGTTGAAAATGCAAATGTAGCGCAAAGGGTTAAGAGCCATATCCAACAATCAGCATAGATTGTCTACTCTCGAGAACGGAGACCTCTCCACCCCTTTTATTTGTGTGTGTCACAGTATTTATGAATAATTATGCGCGTTGCTCTCTCTTCCTTCTGATCCTCATATCACGCTACGGCATGGGAAATTATGCCGCTGTATAAATAAATCATAGACAATACTTGTTATCGTTTATTGGTAAGGTGCTACTTTATTAGTCACAGTACAATGCGGGAGACAAACGGCGGGGATGCCGAACATAACAATATATATTATAATTAACGTGCTGTCACATTCATTTACACCTTGATAGCGGTTTTTAAAAGAGAAATCTGATCTCTGTAGTAATACTCCAAAACGCGGCATGAGATGAAATGCACACAACCGGCAATAGATCGCACTTATATATCAATCTATATATACCCCAGTCTAATTTGTCCACATACTGTATCAACTGACCGGGTCACTGTCTAGATTCTGAACAAATAGATATGTCTTTAATGTGAATCTCCGGGCAGGCATTAAAAATATATTCTTTTGTGTAACATAATGCTTTGAGTTCCTGAGCTGTAGTTCTGAGATATTTGTGACTGAAAAATTAATAAAATCTGTCATTGTAGTTTACTTCTCAGCTTCCTTGGCAAAAAATAGAAATGTAGCATTGAAGTAGGGTAGAAGGGGATTTCAGCCTTTACACAATTTGCCAGATGGGTAAAAAGAAGAAAGACTTTGGCCCCATGGCATTTTTGAATGGGCTCCCCCCCCTCAACAACTTCCCCACAACCCCAGCAGGCACTTGGCACAGATGGTGTGACTAGACCTGTGGTGGTGATCATACCTAGCTGATCTGCACTGATTGGATCTTGGGTGAGTTCCCACTTTTTCCCAGGACTTGACCCCTGGTTATACTCCCTTTTTCACCCAGACAGTAGTTATTCCCAGTAGAAAAGTAAAGAGTGGGGGCACACTCCAGAATATCGACTAATATGGAAAGTTTATTTGACCTTATAAAATCTCATAACATGGGGTAGAAACATATAAATATAATTACATAAAAGCAGAAATAAGTCCCATGGACAATAATCCCCACATACAAATTGCGGGTAGACTATATCTCAATTGGACTATAATCAAAAAGTCTCAGAATGGTCCGGACCTTCAAAAATAATAGATGGTCAGAAATACACCATATTGAAAAGTTATGATATAAAAGTTCAGGTATTAAAAAAGGATCCTATAAAACTTTAAATAGTATCCAGCCAGCAGTCCAAGTTCATTCACTGGGAAAGCGGCATCCCGCCTCCAGTGTATAGTAAGAGCGGCGTCCCGCTCTATTAAATATATGCGATCGCGATCATTTACTGTAGTCAGGAACGGTCTTACCGGTGTGATGATAATGCCCTCTACGTGATCTCCTCCTCCAGAGTATACTTTACACGATCTCAAGAGCAATCCGATGTACGGTGACTTTGTCTTGCACGTGTAGCCTTGGGGAGTATACACCTCCGTGTGCAGAGTCAGTCGTTCGCGCGAATGTCCGTACTTTGCAATTTCACACCAGGCTAGACTTTCTTTTGCAGTGTAGATTCCATAATCGGGGAAATATTCACCAAACGCGTTTCGGGGTTTAAGTATATGACCCCTTTATCAGTGGCTAACATTCCCCTTCCACCACCCCTCATTTATAGGGGGTGAGGTATTCTGAAAAGGCCGGCATGGATTCTGATCCAGAAACGATTTCAGTAAAAACCAATACTCTCAAAATAAGTTCTAAAAATATAAATATATTCTCGAATGATAAAAAAGATCATTATCTGTATATAAAAATACATTTCAAGACCAACTAAAATAATAATAAACCTCAGCTCAAATAATAATATTCCGTACATTTCAGTACATATTTCGAACAAGCAAGCTTTGTTTCCATAATCCTTACATACAATTATTCACAACATTATTCGTAACACTATAACACAAAGAAAACCGCATCAGACACCAAATGCAGTTTCGATGCGTTTCCTGTGCGGTAATCACAAAAATAATTTAAAATGGCCAGTCTGTTACTCTAAATATCAGAAGTCAGATGGTATATAACAATTAGGCCATATTAAGATGTATTAATTAGGAATTTATCTTATTTTGAAATTCATCTTTCTTTGTATAAATTCATTTTTTTATTTAAAAAATAATACTTCATCTTCATTTAAAAAAAGGAAAACTGTACTGGCATATAAAAATATTCCATACAAACTAACTTCTATATGTATTATGAAGGGAAAATGTGATGTGTTGGAGGTGGAGGTCCAGCGCAGAGAGAAACCAGACCTCCCCTACCCTTTGCATGCGCCGCGCGCTGTGACGTCACGTAGAGGCATTGGATCTTGGGTGAGTTCCCACACTTTTTTCCCCAGGACTTGACCCCTGGTTATACTCCCTTTTTCACTCAGACAGTAGTTATTCCCCACTTGTGCCCTTACACAGAAGTTATGTCCACATTGTGCCCCACACAGTACTAATACCCACATTGTGCCCCTACACAGTACTAATGCCCACATTGTACCCCACACAGTAGTAATGCCCACATTGTGCCTTCATAGTAGTTATTCCCATATTGTGACTCCTCAAAGTAGTTATGCCCATATTGTGACCCCTTCACAGTAGTTATGCCCACATTGTGCCCCTTCACATTAGTTGTGCCCACATTGTGTCCCTTACACACATTGTACCGTTTCACAGTTATGCCCACAGTTAGGCCCTTTCACAATGGTTATGCCTCTCTTACAGTAGTGTCCCTTCACAATAGTTATGCTCAAATTGTGCCCATTTCACAGTACTTATGCCTACATTATTCCCATTTTACAGTATTATGCTCCCTTATGGTAGTTCCCCCTTTACAGTAGTTGTGCTCACATTGTGCCCCTTTCATAGTAGTTATGCCCACATTGTGCCATCTCACAGTAGTTATGTCCACACAGTGTCCTCTAACCAAGTGGTCATGTCATTCTTTCTGTAGTCCTTTCACAGTAGCAATGCCCCCTTTCAGTAGAGCACTTTTCACATTAGTTATGCCCCCTTTCGGTAGTTTCCTCCCATACTGTTAATGACATACAAAATTAAAAGAAAAACAGTAAAAACTCACCTACACCATTCTCCCAATGATCGGAGCACCCCAGAAGGCATTATGCAGTCACACACACATTGAACTTGCTGTGCTGTGTAGGAGGGGCACACAGGACAATTCTCAGGCCTGTGCGTTCCTGCCACACCACCCAGCAAGTGCAATGTGTGACCTTATAATGCCTGCTGGGGAGCATCTTCAGTTGAGTTGAATAGTGATGCAGGGAGTGGACACCAGAGGTTCCATGGAAGTTGATCAGGGTTCCATTAGAAAGCTATACCTTCACAGTAGTTGTGCTCACATTGTACCCTCTCACAATAGTTATGCCCACATCGTGGCCCTTTCACAATAGTTATGCCTCTCTTACAGTAGTGTCCCTTCACAATAGTTATGCTCTCATTGTGCCAATTTCACAGTTGTTATGCCCACATTTTACGGTATTAGGCCCCCTACCAGTAGGTATGATCACATTGTGCCCCTTTCACAGTAATTATGCCCACACGGTGGTCCGTTCAGTAGTTATGCCCACATTGCCCCATCTCACAGTAGTTATGTCCACACTGTGCCCCCTTCACAGTAGTCATGCCACCCTTTCAGTAGTTCCCCTTTCACAGTAGTTACGCCTTTGTTTCAGTAGTGCCCCTTTCACATTAGTTATGTTCCCTTTTGGTAGTGCCCCCCCCCCCGTACTGTTAATAAAATAAAACTGAAAAGAAAAACTGTAAAAACTCACCTAGACCATTCTCCCAATGATCGGATCACCCCAGCAGGCATCATGCAGTCACACACACACACTGCACTTGCTGGGCTGTGTAGGAGGAGCACATACCGAATGATTCTCAGACCTGCACGTTCCTGCCACAAAGCCCAGTAAGCGCAATGTGTGACCTTATCATGCCAGCTGGGGAGCATCTTCAGTTGCTGCCAACTCAAGCATGTTGAGCACCAAAAGGTCAGGCAATACTCATAGTTGATAAACAGGCAGAGGTCAGGCAGAGTTTGTGCAAATCCATGAAACTAATCCGAGGTCAGGGCAAAGGGTCAGTGCAGTAGACAGTATAAGGTCAAGGCAGGCAGCAGAGTAAGGATCCATTCACATGTCCACAAAATGGGTCTGGATCCGTTCCGCAATTTTGCGGAAAGGGTGCAGACCTGTTCATTTTCAATGGGGCCGCAAAGGATACAGACAGCACACGCTGTGCTGTCCACATCCACACTTCAGTTCCGCATCCGCACTTCTGTTCCGCAAAAAAATAGAACATGTCCTATTCTTGTCTGCAGACACGGACAAGAAAAGGCATTTCTATTAAAGTACCGGCCATGTGTGGTCCGCAAAATGTGGAATGCACATGGCCGGTGTCCGTGTTTTGTGGATCCGCAATTTGCGGACCGCAAAACACTTGTGGACGTGTGAATGGACCCTAACAGAGTTGGCAAAAAGTCAGAAGTTCAGTAAATGGGCATTGAGAACAGCAGACCTTCACTTGTTAACCTTGTAAACTAGCAACATGTTACTAACTAAGCTCATGTTAGGAATGAGAGGGCAGACCTGCATTTGTAGCAGAAGCTGACCAACAATTATAAATAGCCAGGAGAGAAGGGGAGTTGAAGTAACAGAAATAGGAGTAGTAGTACGCTACCTCAGTTCTTGTTATTTAAAGCTATTTTATGTTATCTCATCTGTTAATGCCTTGTAATGTACCCAGTATAGCTTTTGTATGGATCGGTTGGGGTTAACTAACCTGACTCAGCCCCTGAAGGAATTCAGGAGTAAGTTTAGGTCTGCCCCTAGCTCAGTCAGTTAGTCTAGTGTGTCAGCCGAGAAACTGGGAGCTGTGCTTCACTTCTCAATAGCCTGGGCAAAAGTTCCAGAGAATCACATTCTCTGAGCATTTTCTACTAAGATAAAGACCTCACAATTTTTTAGTACTCCAGGAAAAGAGAAACAGAGAACCTAGAAGGCCCGCCATTTCATCCTACATCTCCTGCTTTGTACCCAAACCAAAACCATAACATCAAGGGCACCCCAACTACCATTAGACAGGAGCACCAACATCAAAGTGTGCCCTTAGGGAAGCAAGGGTGCACCTTCCTAACACTGCCCTAGCCCTAGGGAGCATTGATATGAAAATTGCCACTGTGGTTGTTACAGCTAGAGCCACAACCTTTTCCATTCTCCACTCTACTTCTCCGGGGCTTGCGGCAGTGGTAGTTCAACGAATAATGTTCTTAGTAGCAGGGCAGCGATGGATACAGGCCGTCAATTTAAAGGGGTTGTCCCGTGAAAAATATTTTACAGATTTCAAACCTGTACCTGGATCTGAATACTTTTTTATTTGCATCTAATTAAACATTTTGCATAGCCACTGAGTTATTCAAAAAAAGGTATCTGTATAGCTCCACCTGCCGTTTGTTCTTTTTCTTATCTCTTTGTCCAGCTCAGTGAGATGGCCACACAATGAATGTGGAGATTTCTGGTTATATAGTTGGTACAGGACTGGTTATAACTTTGTTAGAAAGAGATTGTCATGTACTGTATGATATATGGTTTTCATACTTTACATTAATCATGGGATAACCCCTTTAAAAGTCACCCATTGAGTGGGTTTCAAAATAGGGTTTATTCAAATGAAGAATAAGCTTCTTGGTTCTCACAGAGAGGTAGAGTTCGTAAGCAAACACAGAAGAATCTATATAACAGCCCCAACTTGGAAGCAAAACATGGTGGTCCTTCAGCCGGTTCAGGCCTAATTCAGCCACAGCTGTTCAAGCTCACTAGAATGGACAGCTTCCATCTGAATGTTATAATTTCCAATGAGTTTTATAAATCCAGAATAAAAATTGCACCACATTTCAACCCATGCAGGGATCTAACCCTGGTAAGGGACATGAATGTTTGGTGTCCTGTGGACTTTGATTTTTGTGGTCTTCAAGGACCATGTGCAATGTGCTGCACAACCATGGCTGACCACAATCTCAAAAATGCCTTTTACCCAGGGCTCGCCTCTCTCTACTCTTCTACTTCTTTGCCGCTAGAACACCTTCCTCTACAATACACAAATTCTCTATTGTATCATTGCTTCTGGTGGCGCTCTCACTTTCTCTACTGTGGATTCTTTGCCTCTGCTGTATCATTTCTCTTTGTGTGGGCATGTTGCACAAGTCACGGCCTATGTGTGGCTATGATTTGGTGCCAAATAACTTGCCTAATTATCACCTTCGCTAGTCCCACCTCCTTAGAACGCTAAAGACCTTGTGTGTGATCAGTCTCCCACAAAATGGTGCCAAGGGACTATAACTTCTTGGCAATATTTTGTCAGACATAATAAAGAAGGCTTATTGCTGATTTACTACCTATTGCTGTTGCAGCCACCAAACTATACAATGTAACACCACAGGCATCATCATCAGTGTAACATGTACAGTAAATTAAAGGCACAGTGTCAATACAATCATTCAGCATAAGACACGTTCTCACGGCAAAGCCTCATAATGGCACAGCAGTTCTCAATTCCATATCATGAAATATATAGCAATTCTATTGTTTTCTACCATGATTCCACTTATCTTATAGTACATATGACAAGGAGACAAAATAAACCATGATTCATGTTATTTTGTTGGAGAGATAGATCTGGCCTATTGGTCAGTTTTCTGGTATGAATGACCTTTAGGTTATTTTAGAGCTTGCCACTTAGCATTTTCCAGAAGTACTGAGAGATAAAAAAAAAAAAAAAAAAAAAACATGTGACTGAGCTTGTATGGTGAATGTTTAAAATGATTATTAGGCTGGAAAAAGCTCTGGGGTCAAGAAAATTAATGGAAAGGAAAGGAAACCTGCAGCAAACTAATCATATCAATGCATGCATCGTTAACCTTCTGCAGAACATCTGAGAATCTTATAGATCATGATGGACCATCCTATTACCACTCTAATTTTTAAGCACTGGTCTTTACTAAAAAAATAAATCACAGAATGAAGCGGACTAAATACGGGGAAATGCTCATAACCCCAAACACTGTAGCGTGTTTATACCCGGGGGAGCAATCCCTCTGCATGTGATCCGCTGCTAACGGCAATCCCCAGCAAAAATGCATACAATGGAGGATGTCGATAGTGGACCACATGCACCACAAAAACATCCTACACAAGATGGAATAATGTGTGGATGAGAATATAAAAATCCATAAATCACTGAAAAAGGTGCAGCACAATAATATGCAACTGACAATACTGGCCAAACCCTCATGCTGATGTTAAAAACTGAGACTTTAGCCAATATATTCCAGTCAGGAACATATCGGAGCCCAAGGCACCCCGTCACAGTATCTCAGTGTGGCATGGAGCCTACCGCTAACCTACCTACAGTGGGTGAACACAGTCCAATAGGTGCTGAGGTCCGACTCACAGCCAAGCTACCACATACCTCCATAGTGAGATCACTAATACAATGGAAGGGTAGGAGGAGGCTGCGAGCCCCTCCTATAACACGCCATTCGACACAGGCTAAAGTCTGTTTTTAACATCAGCGAATATCGGCACTTAGCAACAGCCCTAGCAACCAATAGGAAAGTTGCCTACCCCTCTCTTCAATATATTTATTAATGATCTTGTAGAAGGCTTGCACAGTAATATATCAATTTTTGCAGATGACACTAAACTGTGTAAAGTAATTAACACTAAAGAGGACAGTTTTCTGCTACAGAGGGATCTGGATAGATTGGGGGCTTGGGCAGAGAAATGGCAGATGAGGTTTAACACTGACAAATGTAAAGTTATGCACATGGGAAGGAATAATGCAAGTCACCCGTACATGCTAAATGGTAAAACACTCAGTAACACTGACATGGAAAAGGATCTAGGAATTTTAATAAATAACAAACTAAGCTGTAAAAACCAGTGTCAGGCAGCTGCTGCTAAGGCCAATAAGATAATGGGTTGCATCAAAAGGGGCATAGATGCCCGTGATGAAAATATAGTCTTACCACTTTATAAATCACTAGTCAGACCACACATGGAGTACTGTGTACAGTTCTGGGCTCCCGTGAACAAGGCAGACATAGCAGAGCTAGAGAGGGTTCAGAGGAGGGCAACTAAAGTAATAACTGGAATGGGGCAACTACAGTACCCCGAAAGGGTATCAAAATTAGGGTTATTCACTCTAGAAAAAAGACGACTGAGCGGAGATCTAATAACTATGTATAAATATATCAGGGGTCAGTACAAAGATCTCTCCCATCATCTATTTAAGTGGGGAAAATTGGCTCTACCTCACAGGGGTTTTTTGCCTTCCTCTGGATCAACTTGCAGGAAACAGGTCGAACTGGATGGACAAATGTCTTTTTTCGGCCTTATATACTATGTTACTATGTTACTATGTTACTATGTTAGTGTTTATCGCAAATATTTTAATCGCAAATTTTTATCGCGAATTTATTACATTGCCGATTTTCGCAATCAAGTAAATAATTACTGGAGATCACAAATTCTCGAATTTGTGAATTTATGGTAAATATTCGGCCCAAAATTTACAAAATATCACAAATTTGAATATTGCCTAGGCCGCTTATCACTAGTAATCACTGCCAAAGGTGCTTTAACTAAGTTCCAATTAAAGGGTCTGAATACTTATGTCAATGCAAGATTTCAAACATTCTTCTTTTACTTTGTCATTGTGGAGTACTGAGGGCTGAATGATGGGGAAAAATTTTAACTTTATTTTAGCATAAGACCACAATATAAAATGTGAAACAGTGAAAGGGCATGGAAATTTTCTGAAAGCACTGTATGTACTACAATGTACAGTGGTCATAATGAGAGATTTTAACTTCCCAGACATTGACTAGGGTCATGATTCTCCCTCAATTGCAAAGGAGGAGAATATTCCTGAACTTGCTGCAGTACCACTTTATGGGTCAGTTTGTAGAAGCTCCCACTAGGGCAATGCTCTGTTGGATCTGGTTATTTCCAATTATGCATGGCTTGTTGGGAATGTTACTGTTCGAGAAACACTAGGTAATAGTTACCACAATATAAATATATTCCCCCTAAACTAGAAGAAGCAAACTCTGTCAGGAAGAGCAAAGACACTAAATTTCAAAAAGGCTAATTTCCCTGCGCTAAGGGCAGCATTTCAGGGCATAGACTGGAAGCAGCTACTGTCACATAATAATACTGAGAATAAATGGGCGAGCTTTAAATCCACATTGAGTAATTGCACTAAAAAATGAATTCCTTTAGGTAACAAGTATAAACGGCTAAAATTACCCCCCCCCCCTTCTCCCCATGGCTGACAGCTACTGTAAAAAGGGCAATAAAAGACAAAAAAAGGGCATTTCAAAAATACAAATCTGAGGGGTCATCTGTAGCGTTTGAAGAATACAAAGGGCTTAATAAAATCTGTAAAAAGGAGATAAAATTGGGAAAAATACAAAAAGAACAGCAGGTAGCAAAAGAGAGCAAAACAAATCCCCATAAATTGTTTAAATATATAAATGCCTAAAAACCTAGGTCTGAGCAGATAATCACTGAAGATAAGGAAAAGGCAGGGTTACTAAATGTTTTTTTTAGCTCTGTATATACAAAAGAAGAGAAAGGAGTGAATATCTGTGGTGCTGGGGATGTTAGTACATCCAGTAATATACTTAATTTGCTAACTGTAGATATGGTCTAAGACAAGTTAAATAGGGTAAATGTGAACAAGGCTCTGGGTCCAGATGGATTACACCCAAGAATGCTTAAAGAGCTCAGTTCAGTCATTGCTGTGCTCCTGTTTATAATTTTTAAACATTCTCAAGGTACTGGTACAGTGCCAAGTGATTGGCGCAAGGCAACTGTGGTGTCCAAATTCAAAAAAGGATCTGTGTCCTTCACAGGTAATTATAGACCAGTTAGTTTAACTTCTGTTGTGGTAAAAATGTTTAAAGGACTCTTAAGGGACTATATACAGGACCATGTGACTGTAAATAATATTATAAGTGATAACCAACATGGCTTTACCAAGGACAGAATTTGTCAGACTAGCCTGATTCGTTTTTATGAGGAGGTGAGTAGTAGCCTGGACAGAGGGGCGGCTGTGGATGTAGTGTTTCTGGATTTTGTAAAGGCTTTTGATACTGTCCCTCATAGACGTTTAATAGGTAAAGTAAGGTCTATATGCTTAGAAAGTATAGTTTGTAGTTGGATTGAAAACTGGCTGAAGGGCCGTCTCCAGAGTGTTGTGGTCAATGATTCCTATTCAGAATGGTCCCGGATTATAAGTGGTGGGCCCCAAGGTTCAGTGCTGGGCCCTCTATTATTTAATTTATTTATTAATGATATCGAGGACGAGATTAATAGCACCATTCTTATTTTTGCAGATGACACTAAGCTATGTAGTACTGTGCAGTCTATGGAAGATGTCCATAAACTACAAGCTGACTTGGACACTCTGAGTGATTGAACATCAACTTGGCAAATGAGGTTTAATATGGACAAATGTAAAGTTATGCATCTTGGTAGTAATAATCTCTGTGCTTCATATGTCCTAGGTGATGTAACACTGGGAGAGTCACTTATAGAGAAGGATTTGTGTGTCCTTGTAGATGGTAGATTAAATAACAGAATACAATGTCAATCAGCGGCTTCTAAGGCTACCAGGATATTGTCATGCATTAACCGAGGCATGGACTCGCGGGACAGGGATGTAATATTACCACTTCACAAAGTGTTGGTGCGGCCTCATCTGGAATATGCAGTTCAATTCTGGGCACCAGTCCATAGAAAGGATGCTCTACAGCTGGAAAAAGTACAGAGGAGAGCAACTAAACTGATAAGGGGCATGGAAGGTCTTAGTTATGATTAAAGATTAAAATAATTGAATTTATTTAGTCTTGAGAAGAGACGTCTAAGGGGGGACATGATTAACCTATACAAATATATGAGTGGGCCATACAAAAAATACTGTGAAAAACTGTTCCACGTAAAATACCCTCAAATAACAAAAGGGCACTGCCTCCGATTGGAGAGCAAAAAGTTCAGTCTCCGGCAGGCTCAGACTGGCCCACAGGGGTACAGGGAAATCCCCCGGTGGGCCCCTGAGCAAGGTGGGCCCCTAGTCTCCCACCCCCTACACAAGTGACACATAACACAGTAGACTTACTTCACTACATACATATATTCAATGTACAACACCTCAACCAGCCTATGTTCATATAAAAAACTTGTTAAAATATTTATTATATTTTAATGTATCCGTACGGTGGGCCCCAAAATAAATTTTACTGCTGGGCCCTAGGTACCGCAGTCCGACACTAGTCTCCGGAACCGTCAAATATTCTTTACTGTAAGAACTGTGAAGCTGTGGAAAAGACTTCCTCAGGACGTGGTCACAGCAGGAACAGTGGACAGTTTTTAAAAGGGTTCAGATTAATTCATAAAAGTAAATACAGGCACTACAAGTTTTCTCCACAGTAGGTATACACTGCAGGCAGACCTGGTGACCGCAGTGAAAAAGAGTATTGGCGGTCACTAATGTGTTAATAAACGTTGGCCTTTGTCTATAAAAGCAAGAACTCTAGTTTGCCCTTAGCTGACAATAAAATGTTCATTGTTGGATTCTGTTTGATTTCTCTACTGGCCTGGATTCATAAGGACTCTATGTTTCTCTCCTTTCATAAACCATTGTCATACAATTTTACAGCTATGATATCTGCAGGAAGAGGAATCTATCCGTGTGCAGCTTGGGAGAGCGTTCTCATATGTAGAGCTCTGGATGTGGATAGGAGAGAGAAACAGGATCTATAATGGCTTTATACATCAGTGGCAGTATAATAAAGGCATAGTGAACAATGTATTATAGTTGAACGATTCCATGGACCCTGCTAAACCTAGCATTTTGGTATCAGCATTAATATACATGGCACAAACTGGTGTAAAGTAGAACTGGCTTAGTTACCCATAGCAACCAATCAGATTCCACCTTTCATTTTTGACTGCTCCGTAGCTGAGGACAAGAATAGGACATGTTCTATTTTTTGGCCAGGCCGCGGAACAGAAGTGCGGATGCAGACAACACACAGTGTGCTGTCCGCATCTTCTGTGGCCCCATTAAAAATGAATGGGTCCACACTGGTTCCGCAAAATAATGCTGCTATGTGGCCTTGTACTATAATGTAAATGGAAATATTCTATAGGTAAGGTTTCTTCAGGTTGGACATCACTGTGCTGGGATATTTGCAAACTGGCAAACTCCCACAATCCACAGGTGAAGTCTATGTTCTAGTTCTGAATTTCATACTCCAGAACATTTCCAACGAACTACACATTACACAGTTAAATATTGACGACCTATAATTAATATCAGTGTCTGTCTCTTGACACCCCTCCATCAGCTGTTTACAGAGACCACAGCGCTCTTCCTAGACATGTGACCTCATGTCCATCGGTCACATGACCTTTGTTTAGCTCAGTCCTATCTCAGTCCTGACAACCCCCATCAGCTGTTTGAAGAGGCCACAGGGATCTTCCTAGGCCTGTGACATCATGCCCATTGGTCACATGGCCTTGGTGCAGCTCAACCCCAAGTCAATCCTGACAGCCCACCCCCTCCGCCCCACCATCAACTGTTTAAAGAGGCAACAGTGTTGTTCCTAGGCCTGTCGGTCAACTAGTCTTTGTGCAGCTCAATCCCGTTCAACTGAATGGGATTGAGCTGCAATACCAAGCACGACCACTATACAATGTACGGCGCTGTGCTTTGTATACTATGAAGAGGTCACAGGACACATCCGATCTCTGCTGCCTCTTCTACCAACTGATTGACAGGGGTGCTGGGAGTCTTTACCTCTCCCAAACTTCATACGGTAATGCTGCTCTCTCTTTTATACGGTTTATGAATGAAGAATAATTCAAAAGTATGTGCCAGTCATTTCCTAATTGAAATATACTGATGTGTACTGATGTACTGGCAGGTGTGTTTTATGTTACAATGCTCCCTTCCTAGATGCTAAGGTATGAAAATGATGCATTGTTTTTATATCTAAGTAGAATATACAGAACATATGGAAATGCCTTTAGATTCATATTTTTGGATTTCTCAACCTTTTATATTCTTTCCCTGTATTACAACTCTTAGTATGGTATACGTTGTATTTCACAACAGGGACACACATAAGAGAAAGGGATGCTGAAGAGCAAGATCTAAAATGGAGCTCCCCCTCCTGGTGCTGGTTCAGACCACCACATCGCCTCATCCTGGGCCAGATTGGAGAAGAAGCACTGTTTGTCTATTCTTTGTAGACACTGTTGATGACAGAGGAGCTGGGGTCCACTCTTCATAAGTCAGCGGCAGGGTTTGTCTCTACGTTGCTGTATGTACGCTCTTGTGTCACAGCGAGATTACTAATATTTTGTTGTAAGAATGTGACATTCTGCAGGATCTCTAGTTGTGCTTACTCCACATTTCCTAAGGACAAAGTGCAGCTCCCCTGAGCACGTTTCATTCTAAGCTTACAACAGAATGGTAGAGAATTTCATTTTGGCTATTTTTTTTTTTTTTTTTTTTGGGCTTTCCAGCAATAAAAAGCCACTCCAGCACTCAGTGGTCCACAGAGATAGATTCCTGTCTTAGAATGATGTTCCTTTTCTAACATTTGCATAAACATGATACATTTCTTGCTGTGAAGGAATTGGTCGCTGTCCTCCCTTGCATAAATCTCAATCTCTTTGTGCATTAAATGCACACCCCTCCCTCCTCCATCCCTGACAGACAGCAGCTGGGGTTAGGATGCCTGCGGCTGCAGCAATCTTGTTTCCTCCCATCAGCATCACAGAAGCTGCCACTTTAACCAGCTGTTGCGTTTCCTCCAGTCCATCCAACCAGCTGTGATCCAGACCGTGTTTTTGCAGCCTATGTCTGCATGTCCCTTTCTCTCTCTCGCTCACTGGCTCATTCTCCTTTCAGTGCTCTGCATTGCTGTGGAGCCCACATAAGCCAATACAGGAGAGAGGAGAACAGAGGGAGCAAGAACTGTGCCTCTTGTTTTTGGGCAAGTGGATCTTTGCTATTTGCTGACATACCTGGTCCTGCTCCCACTCTTGGAAAGTCAGGTGCTGCTGGTATATGGGTGACATTTAAGGGGTGCCCCTATGGATCCTTCAGCAGGAAAGAGGTGCTGCCATGTACTGCAGAATGGAGGAATACCCTGAAATCTGCCACATTGACACTTCTTCTGCTCACATTCAGTAACATCTCAACTTCTGTCCTGCAATGGGCTCATGGCTGGGGGAGTCTAGTCTGGACATCAGGATGGGAGCAGCTTGTTTCTTGCTGGTCAGTGGTTTTCTCAGCTTGCACCTTCCTCCTTCTGGTAAGTTTGACCTCTTTCAACTTATCTACCACTTACAGAGGAGGTGTTGGTACCTTGCATGCTGCTCATGATGTAATGGCATAGCTGGCAGATTAATGTGTCTATTTTATGAATGCCATCCAGCTATGTCTTCTGTGTCGTCTTACGTGCAATGTCATGAAGTGCTCTTCTCTGCTGTTTTAGCCTCTCACCTCTGGTCTCTCCCATGGGAGACGTTGAAAGATGCATAGTAACAGCAAGTGCATGCAGTCTGTCAGACACATAGCAGAGGCAGGCAAGGCGCAAGGCAAGCAGTTGTAGAGGCAGACAAATAGTTACTCAATGACTGAGATTTCCAACAAAACAATCATCGTCTTATGTTAAGTTAAGACTGGAGCAAGTGCTTAGACGGCGGTTTAGAGTTTAGGAGCTGTAGTCTGTTTCTATCTATCTATCTATCTATCTATCTATCTATCTATCTATCTATCTATCTATCTCATATATAGCTATCATTTATCTATCTCCCTATCTCATATCTATCTATCTATCTATCTATCTATCTATCTATCTATCTATCTAGTATCTTACTCTTTATCTATCTATTTATCTATCTCATGTCTATCTATCTATCTATCTATCTATCCATCTAGTATCTTTCTCTTTATCTATCTATTTATCTATCTCATATCTATCTATCTATCTATCTATCTATTATCTTTCTCCTTATCTATCTATTTATCTATCTCATATCTAGAAGCTGGGTTAACAGCTCGTCTATAAAGAAGGCACTTACGTACATTAGGCAGGTCTTTACATTGATAGAATATAGAAATATCCAAGTAGTCATTTTTGCTCTGGTCTGAGTGGCCTGTATACTCTTGGTATCCTCTATTGAATCACTTCCATATTATGTGCTGGAAGGAACAAGCTTTTCTAGATGAGGTCAGAAAGCCAAGGATTCACTTTGGTATATTATTTACTGGCATATGTCCTTGTAGAAAACAATGTTAATAACTCACTGGAAACAGGGCCAGAAACTGTCCTCTTGGCTGATTTAGTGCAACTCGGGTACATGTTTCACAATGAAGGTGGCTGCAGATCATAATTTTTAGTGGTCCTGAAGCTAATAGGTGGTCTAGATGAAATGCTATTATGCTAGGCTATAAAAACTTAATCTGCTCAGAAGACTCCGCTTACAGTATGGTGTCATTCCTATGTGACTACTGCATAATACATGTCTTGGTTTGGTTCTAATCTTCTCGGTGTGGCTTAGACAGGAGCTACATCTTTATCGAAATCTTGTTGTGTGCTTCAGCTTCTAGTTCTCTAGTGCTCCCCGGTATGTTTATTGGAAAGCACATTGTGCTATTGCTGAGAGACTATATAAGCAAACCTACAGTGCACAGATATGTGTACTTGGTTGTGTCAGTCCTTGAAGGAGCGTAGATTCGCTCATGATGCAGGCTTCACTTTTCTGTTGTGTTCAGGGTTCATCCATTAAGAGGGCACATTGTGCATGTTATTTTTCCTACCTATTCAGCTTTCATTTCATGGGTCTATGAGTTTATTATGGAGCTAGGGAAATGAGATGGATATGTGTGGGTGATGGAGTAAGTTGTTGTTTGCCATCTATTAATCGTTTATGGAGTGGTCAGTGCTTAGAGGATAGCTGTCAATCACTTATGTAATTGCAGAATGCTGAAGCGCTGGTGGTCATATGCGGCTAGGTAGACCCTTGAATAAGCAGTGTGTGTAGATTGTAAAACCATGGATGCATATGCCCAAATTCTCTGTAGTAGCTGTACCATATCATTGGGAAAATATGTGACCGTGTCTGGTGAACGTGATGTGTCTAGCTCTCTGAGGGTACGTTCCTGCTCAATGAGGCAACGATGTGTAGTGTGTAGATACATAAAGATGTATAATGTACATGTAAATATCAATGGACTATAGTGTGCCGTAAAATGCGAGAGTGCTGTTATTATGCAGACTATTCTCAGGATATATACAGAACATGTCCTGCTCATCTGATTCCTTATTAAAACCTCATGCACGTGCACACACAAACAAACACGTACGGTATATATATAGTATTTCATATCCTGATCAAAGTCAATTAAACCCCCTGTAATAGCCACAGAGAGTATAGACTGAACAAGGTACCACCTGTTCTTCATGAAGAAAGGAGAGATATTCAGTCTGTTTGTGTTATAGCTATCAACCAGTCATCCTCTGACAACTCATATCATTTTGCAAGGTATTTATGAAGTCAGGAAACAGTCAGCTATACACAGTGTAAAATCATAAAAAACGTCTATGCAACTGTCATAGGAAGTTGATATGTGACTCATGTACAGTACTGTACCTCGATTTTGCACACACAGATGCATTGCTGACCACACACATGCAATATTAAGGCTTACTATAGCTATTTTCCCACTGTTAATAGTTTAAAGTCTACAAAAGTAAAATCCAGTACCTTATAAACTGGGGTCACTGTAAGTTTAAGGGACTCTCTTAGTCTGAGATCTCTTGGGCAGAAGCCTAAGTGGACTATAATGTTTGTCGGGCTAGAGCTGTGGTCAAATTGCAAAACTGGAATATCGATGCCCAGCATCCTAAAATACAAAGAGTAGACACATCAATGCTATTATTCCTGTACCAGCTGTCATTATTACTAGTCATATTGCTACCAATAGCCTCAGGTCAAGTATTTGTATCAGAAAACAAATCAAAATGTCCAAAATGAAATCTCATACCCTGGTGCTATATAAACCTCAGCACACAGTTTATACTGTACATCAAAAATCTTCCAGTAGTCTTCCTCTCAGCCAATGTATCCTTTTTCTTTACCATATAGAAACAATTACATTGCTGAATAAACTTATCAGCCGCTGGTATAGCACCATACTCCTCCCCCTGCAATGATATCAAAGGCACAGTCAGCTGTAATGAATAATATAGCAATTCTTCAACTCTGTATGTCTCCTCATCAATTTAATATAGTTTCATCCCAGTTTCCACAAAGACATTTCATATGTTTTTGTGAACTGGCAGCTTGATAAGGTATGACATTATCGTATTTATTGAAAACCATGTCATTTTTCTTGCTGGTGGCTGCAGAAAAATCTTAGAGTTGTGACCTGGATAACCTAGGTCAACCATTTATGACTTAATAAAGTCAAATACATCATAAATAATCGAAAAAATGTGGGTACAACAAGTTTTATGTATGTTTTATTTAACATTTTATTAAATATAAGTGTGTCTTTTAAAATCTCTACATATGTCTGGAAAATGGCAGACTATTAGTGGCGTTTGCTCAAATAATAGGGAAAAGTGGATTAAAGGTGACCATACACGGTCAACAGCTGTTGACTGAACATGTGTGTCTCTCCTGGTCCTGTCTTGACAACCCCCATCGGCAGAAACGAACATGTACATGCTGTCATTTGGGAGACAGGAGAAATTCCCTACCTCTGGTTATAGTTTATCTCCAGAGAGAACAAAGGGGTCAGGTAAAAAACAAAATCAGTTTACCCGATTCGTCTCTGCCCCAACATCATCTGTCGATGGAATATTGGGAGCTTCTCATACATATTAGACTGTCAGCGGAAATCACCGTTCTCTGAGGGTCTAGCCGAAAATACTCTAATGTGTATGGGGACCTTAAGTTTACGTAGAGGTCAAAGTTTAGGGATATGAACAGGAATTGGAAATATAGTACGATATATCAGAAAAACATAGGCTTTCTGTCTATAACAAGGCAATGGAAGTATAGTGACATATTACTTTAATGACACAATATGTTATAATGCCATATATAAATACTTTATTCAGATTTTTATAGTAGCTTTTGCACCAAGAACCCAAGCAGCTATGTCTCTGAATGAAATATGTCAAGAGAAGAGCCAGTCCTATTCTCATTACGCTTCAGTGAAGATAGATCACATATGACATCTCAATATGAGATCACTGTTATACTGGGAAAACATTTTACAGATGCATCATTTTTACAGACCACAGAAACGGTCTTCCCATCCCTTAAAATGTAATAATAAATGAGGAAATTAAGAAAATAAATATTAAATACCCTATTATTTAATCCCTGTCTACATCTATTGTACCTGCACTTTTAGATGTCACGTAAATAGTAATGAAGGTTATTCAAAAGGACAATGCCCTAAAAATGAAATTTTATGGCCCCATCACCTTCTTTTTGTGTAAGCTAAACTCAAGGTCTCATGTGTGTAGATGTCTGTATAGTTTTTAACTCAGAGCACATAACTTTCTCAGACATTCACTAAGGTAATAAATCATTGCTTTAACTGATGGATGTAGTAAACCCAACTGAATTTAGAAGGTACGACTTCAAATTTCAGTTGTCTTCAAAATTGTCTCTATTTACCGCCTCCAGATACAAAATTGAGTGCTTGCTGAGAAATGTGGAAGTGTTTAGGCAGAAAACTACTATCACAAACCAAAAGGCACATGCAATAAGTATGCACAAACAAAATGTAAAAATTATCATGCAAAAAAGAAATGATCATCAACATCAATAACTAACATTCAAAAAGAAAAGATCAACAACTAAATAGTACAAATCAGTTAGGAAGGCCAGTGTTAAAAACAATGAAAAACACAAACTAGCAGAACATTGGCACATATTGAATTTATTTTTTGTTCATTTACCCATGATGGATCAGTTATTTCAAAGTTCTATATTTTCTTGTCCGCTATCTGTTAAAACCATTGATAATGCTCAATTTATTATTACAAATGCAACAGGTGACTAAAATGACCTTTAGGAACAGAGGTAGGACTTATTCCCCATCTCAAAGTTGCTGCAGGGATCTATCATCTTTTAGCATCTTGCTGCTGCCTGCCGCTGTGTGGGCATGTAATATTTGCATGTAGCTGTACTGACTTCCAGCATCCCGCCAATCAGCTGTTGGATAAGGAGTCAGAGCTTATACAAACACTGCTTTCTCTTCAAGATTATACTGTACGTCATATTGCTTGCAGCAGTGGTGCAGTGTAATTACTAGTGCTCTTCCCATTCAACTGAGTGGAACAAGCATTTGTAATTACGTCACTCCGCTGACACTTCCAAGATGATGTGCAGTGTAATGTTGAAGAGAAAGCCGTGTTCGTACAAGTGCCACCTCCTCTTCAAACAGCTGATTGGTGGGGGTGCTGGGAGTTGGAGCCTCACTGATCAGATATTAATGACCTATCATGAGGATAGGTTATCAATATGTACCAGCTACCAAAACCCTTTAACCTAATTTTACTATATACCCTAAGCTTGTCTTTTAGCAATAATTATCCATTCAGCAAATGTAGGATATAATAAATGACATTAAAATAAGTATATGAAAATATACAGTATATAGCAACAGGACATGTGTTGGCCCAATGAGATGTGCTGTTTAATGTAAAGCACCCAGCAATGTGCATTTTTGCATTGGACCTTCTGACTAGTGTCTGCTTTAAACAAAACCTGTCTCTAACCATTTGTAAACCAGCATGTTTTTATACTCGTGGGAAACAGTGTCAAAAGTCTCCATTGTAGTATTAAAGGGGTTGTCCAGGCATTGAAAAAAATCTGGGCATGGTGTGTGAGTATAAAAAAAAACCAACACACCTGTTCTGGTTTTCTCCATTCCTGCAGCTCGTCTTCAGGTCCATGCCTGGCTGGAAGTGTAAAGTGCCAACTGCCTGCAGGTCACTGATACCAGCCAATCAATGCCTTCAGAGGTGAAGTCTGCAGACACAACATTTGACCATTAAAGCTTTCAATTGACTGGTAGCACTGACATACAGGGCACGTGTCACACTTCTCATGACTCCTCTCTGGTAATTTCAGTACAATTTTATTACCCCAGACCTGAGAGTACTACTATTATGTTCTTTAATTGCTGCATTTTTGTATGTTTTAAATGTAACGTTGTGGATTTTGCATGTACCATGTAATTTCATTCAGCAGGGGAGGTAATGGTTGGCAATGGTTTGCTGTAAGAGAGTTAACCACCCTGTTCCACCGCTCCTGGTAGAGTGGGTTGGTCCAACTTTCTGTCAAGAGGGAGTTGGTTTGTCTAGGGGAGTGCAAGGTGGAGAGAAGATGTGGGGAGAAGATGTTGGAGGTCCTGTCCTGATAGTAGGGAAGTTGGGAAGTAGCTTGTAGAGAACCAACTCTCAAGAACTGTATCGAGGTCCAGGATCGAGATATCCGTCTCCTGCCAGACAGTTTGGAAGTAGCTCGTAGAGCATCTACTCTCAAGAATCGGACTGCAGTGAGGTGAGAGACTACAGGCGCTCTACCCATCACAAGACAACCAATAGGCCAGTAACACCCAATTGTAGAACTGCTGCCACCTAAATTGCAACCCTACCTGCTCAGATGATATCAGAGAAGAATTGCACTAAAGCCCAATGTTGCTGTATGTATTTCATGTTCTATGTTGCACTTAGTAAAAAGGACTACTACCACACTACATCAGGGCCACTGCCACTCTCATCCTCTACTCAGGCTCCATGGGGGGCTCTCTACAAAGTGTGCTCTGTATTATAACTTTTATTTGTCTTTAAAGGGTTTGTGCACCTTTGAAACACTTTTGGGTGGCCAGCTCTTCCCACCTGATCTGTGGAGGGAAGCATAGTTAACTCTTCCTGCCTTTTGGTGCCGATTCTTTTAGTCTGACACTCTCCGGTTACCTGCTTGTATCAGAGTGGATGGGTGTCATGTATGCTACTGCAGCCAATGATCAGCCTCAATGATTGACATGTTGTCTAGACAGTTGACAGCAACATATAAGGGGTTTAGGGCACAAAACCTAGTGGTAGGTTCCCCTTTGGGCTAGTCTGTAGTTGAATGTTACAAGTATGCATGCCCTGTCCGTAATTACAATATATTAGTGAATTGTTATTTAAGCAGAGCACACTAAATATAACTATAATTTTCTTTTCTTTTTTTTAAAGGATATCTTTTTCCTAACCAAGAAATACATAGCACCAAATGTAGACTGTTGTAACTGCTAGTCCTTAGAGGGTTCATGACAGAGACCATAACAACAAAATTCAATATAATGGAAAGAGAACCTGAGCTGAGGGACGCTGACATTTTGACTGCAGATGTGATGAAAAAACTGCATTACAAATTAAAACGGGCTGTGAAAGATTGGAAAAATATGGCTGCTTTCTTCCAGAAACAGCATTCCACCAGTACATTGATTGTGTCTTGGGTTGCACCTTTTAACCACTGAAATTAATGGAACTGAGCTGTGTCACCACATACAACCTGTGGACAAAGGTGTTGCTATGTTTAGAAAAAAGCAGCCATTATTTTTTAAAAGTTATAATTAAACATATATTCATAATTATGGAATTGCATTTAGAGCAACCTGAGTTGGTGTCTTTAAAACAGTTATTTCTGGAAGAGCGTTATACCTTCTCTTTGGTACATTCCGGGTCATATTTCACATTTTAGTGCCATTTCATACATTTATTTTTGTTTACCAAAACTAGGACAAGGTTCAAAAAAGCACACTAGTAACATCTAGATGCCAAGGTTTCTCTATTGCAACAGAAAAAAAAAACAGCATTAAGAAATCAGTGAATAGCCAAGCATAAACTTGGTCTTCTGCTTCCATCATTAGGACTCATGCACCAAAAGGCATGAAAAGAAACCTAAATCAAAGTGTGAATAAAGGCTCAAAAGGTGCTTTTATCTTGTTGAACATAAGGAAAAGAGCAATCTGAAAATGCAATCTCCCTGAAACTGCTTTCTGTTATTAAGCCTATAGGGGGCCACATAGCAATGACCAAAATGAGTCCCTAATTATGATGCTGGGTTTTACAGTCCAGGACATCTTCATACCATTCTCATGATTCTTGGGCCAATTCCCATCCTCCATGTTAAAAATGCAGAGAAGAAAGAGAAGTCCTGCACAGGTTCTTGCCACCCAGTAGCAAAGGACTGATCAGGTATAGTGGACGTTTTTCCACATGCCCCATAGCTGGCATGTGACCTGCAAAGGTGAAGAAACAGAAGTGTGCCTACAATGCCGAGTGGCTCCAAATGTATTCTGTAGTGTGTACAATTTTGAAACATTAACTAAATTTCTGTCAAATAAATAGGACTCATCTCCAATGCGTGATACTATTGATAACTGAGCCCAGCTGATTTTTTTCTCTTGTTAAGGGATTGGGTTACCATTAAATGTTTTTATTTTAAATCAGCATCAAAAAACAAATTACTTTTGGTTTAAAAAATGCTCAAAGTGTGAGATATTCTCTTTACTTCCTTATAATGGCATCCCCTGGTGCATGTTTACCTACCGAGCTGGGTGAACATGGTCACACATGTTCCACTCCATCGCTGAGCTTCCACTTCTGTACCTCTGGTTAGAAGCTGTATCTAGTGTTAGGGAGACATCCTCTGAGAAAGGACACCCACTCTGAGCTGCCTGTCTGAAGAAGAGTCTAGCAAAGCAATGAATAGGGGGAGATCTGGATCCATGTGAGGTCAGTCCACCGTTTATGCTGTGAATCTTGGACAAATCTTCTGGCACTTGTGGTTAAAAGCTCCAAATTTGTATTTCAAGCACATAAAAACATCATCATGCAATACAGAAAAAAAAAAAAACAATCATAAAAAAAACCTACGCGTTTCGGATGAAACACATCATTCTTCCTCACGGCTGCCAAGAGAAAAGATGATGTGTTTCATCCGAAACGATTAATTTTAACCACAAGTGCCAGAAGACTTGTCCAGGATTCACAGCATAAAGGGTGGACTGAACTGGCCCAGCCAAGCCTGGGTTTCTCTAGAGCACTGTGGAGATCCAAGAGGTGCTGTACTGCTGTAAAAGGGGGAGCGAATACACGTCTATTTACTTTATCCATGCGAGGTATAATTCTGGTTCGAGCTTTGTTAGAAGGAGACTATCATGTACTATCACATCTCTGATTTCATTTTTTACATCAGTCCATAAACCCTTTAAACCCTATTTGCTACATTATAACTTTTCTACTTCTGTAAATTGCTGAAGCCTCTAAAACCAGCATGTGTGAATGAGCCCTCAAAGTTTGCGGGTAAACATATAATTAAAATTGGTTAGCAAACAAGGAACGTGCCTTTTAGCCGAGACTCAACTATAATCAAGCGCAACAGATTCCGGAGAAATCCATTCACAGCAGTGTAAATTTGCAGAAGAAATTAACTCAGGTTGTGTACTTTGTTCTCTTTGTAAATACTCCCCAATGTGTCGGAAAAATAACAATAGTTAATGAAGTCGGAATTCATCAAGATATTCTGCTAGACGTACCTGCAGTTATTTAAAACGTGATATACGAGACGTGTATTGACATTTCAGTAATTCCAGGATATGGAATTCAAATGTGTTCATCGCAAAAATGTCAACCATGATTAAGTCCTGACTCCTCCCATTTAGCGCTATGATGTGGAATCATTACGGGCTGCATAAATAGGCATCTGACATTGGTTATACTACATGTGGCGACTCTTATAGTGCCATACATTACTCCACCTAGATGAAAATGGTATCTAGAATCTACTGTACACTTTGCAATAGAAAATTCCAGGGGGAAATTAAAATATCTGACATGATTTTCACCATAAAGGATGTGCTGTCAGAAATATTTGCTGAAATCTGTATCCATAGAACCCTATTAGACTTTCCCTCAATTTACTTTATTAAAAGTGCACACCGCTTATTAAGGAATGGTAAGGGTTCATTTGTGTCACTAAAGTGCTTCTTGTCATTGGAGTAAATGCTGCTTAATTCTACAGAAATTGTGCATTGGAGATTTCATTAACCATCTTTTTTACCCAAAATGTAACAAAAAGAAAAATAGCCATGTATGCAAATTAAGATCCATAGTCAAAATGCATGAGATTATTTGTAAGTAAAATATATGTCCCTGATGGCTGCCCAACCATTCTAGACTGAAAAAGACGACTCTGATCTGAAGATCTTAAAACAACCATGTATTGAGGAAGTGGGGGGCCAAATGTTTGGCTGTAAAGGTGCATTCACATCACTGTTTAGCTTTCCGTTCTTCTAATCCGTCAGAAGAGAGAGAAAAAAAAACGAGATCCTGTGAAAAAACAGATCCTGTTGCATCAGTTATGCGTAGGAGTGCCATAGGATTTGTTATTTTTTACAGGATTCAGTTATTTTTCTCTCCCTCTCCTCTTCTGAGGGATCAAAAGAACAGAAAGCTAAACGGTGATGTGAATGCACCCTGATACTTGAGTCTCCAGTTTAGAAGAGACAAAATTATTGTGTCCAGTAGGTGGCAGCATGAAAAAATGATGCTGCCTCCTACTGGTATGAAACACCACACTAGCTGGGGCCCGCAGCACCATTCATTGGGGAATGAAAAGGAAGAAGGAGGAGGGAAAACGCTTTTCTTCTATCCCTCCGAACAACCAGGAAAGGCTGCTGGAGGGAGTACTCAGCATTGCTCACGATAGTGTCTGCTTCAGCAGTCTATGCTCAGATGTGGCTCAGTGGGTAAAGGGAAAATAGGGCACATAGGATGGGTGACATAGGCTGGTTGTACAATGTTTGGATAGGGATGCAAGGGCTGCGTATTTTAAGTGACTAAAAAGACTGTCCACGTGAAAGGAGCTACAGCTCACCCACTAAATTCGAGGCTCCCAGGTAATGCTGAGCTTACTTTAAGGCAGAGAGATTAAAAAGATCCAGCGTTCTTCTAAAACAAATGAATGCTTTATTCGGAATTATAAAAGCCAGTGCAAAACACGGTGGAAACTACACTGCAGCTCAAAAATGAGTCTTAGGGCTCATGCACACAACCGTATGTATTTTCCGTTTACGTTCCGTTTTTTTGCGTTCTGTATACGGACCGTATACAGAACCATTCATTTCAATGGATCTGCAAAAAAAACGGAAGGTACTTCGTATACCTTCCGTGTCCATTGTTCCGTTCAAAGATAGAACATGTCCTATTATTGTCTGCATAACAGACAAGGATAGTACTGTTCTATCAGGGGCCAGCTGTTCCGTTCCGCATAAAACTTAAAAAGCGGACCGCAAAATACTGAAAAAGCCATACGGTCATGTGCATGAGCCCTTAGTCATAGTCATCGGTACGTAGCAAACACAGTGATTTACAATGAGAGCCAGCAATCAAGAACAGGTCAACTGAATCATGCAATTGAATCTACAGTAGGTGCAGTCATATTTGTATAGGATCACACATTTGTAGATATATGCAAGAAAAGAGACATAATACATAAATAACATAATATCTTAATATTGCAGAATGAAATCCTGCTCACAGTTTTAACGGAAGGGGGTTACGTGTATCTAATATAAACAGCCAATAGGTCTTCCTGTTGAATAAAATGATTGTCCAGGTGGAAAAAAAAGCGGCTGCGAAAAATGAAATAACAAAATCAACTATTCTGTTAGATCCCCCACCGCTCAGTGATGATGCCATTGTGTTTGTTTACATGGAACCTGCGATAAAATGCTATACTGGTCATGGTCCCTGAAGACAAACACTCTACTGAACACGTCCATAAGGCCTCATGCACACGGCCGTTGTTCGGGTCCGCGTCCGAGCCGCATATTTTCCCACTTCAATGGGGCCGCAAAAGATGCGGACAGCACTCTGTGTGTTGTCCGCATCCGTTGCTTCGTTCCGTGCCCCTGCAAAAAAAATATAGCATATCCTATTCTTGTCCGTTTTGAGGACAAGAATAGGCATTTCTATAATGGGCCGCGTTCCGTTCTGCAAATTTCAGAACGGAGCGCGGAGCAGCTTCCGTGTTTTGCGGATCCGCGGTTTGCGGACCGCAAAACACCAATGGTCGTGTGCATGTAGCCTAAGTCATTGGCTACAGCGAGGCTGCCATATAACTAAATACAAGCAGGGTCCACAGGACCACTGGTGCTGGAGCAGTAGGGAATTTAACAGATAAGTAATGTCTGTTTTTAATATTTTTGCATACTGTATTCTTCAGTCTGATGTCCAGCAACCTGGAGGGGGCTAGAATAGGAGGAGGGGTAGTGGCTACAATGATGGTCCTCACCCTGGCTCAGTGAATGTAGGATGCACCCTTTTGTTCATTTGGGGGCACACCCTGACTTTCTGGACTTTCCGCCTGGTGGTAGGGGTGCCTTGATGGTGGATAGTTGGGTGAAAGGCAGGAGGGCAGATGCAGGGACCGGCGGACAGATATTAGAGTCAATAACCAGGCCCGTTTGGTCGCAATAAATAAAGTTTTTCTTTTCTTTAGAGATAATGGGAGTAGTAGTTTATGCAGCAGTAAAGGCACATATCTGAGGTATATCACAGAGTGGTATTTTCCCAATAGCTGTGTATTAGCAGCAATGATGGTAGTAGTAGTCTATGTCTCTCTCTAAGTCTCTCCAAATAACCATAGGCATGAAATCCCATTCTCAGTATCTCATTCTGCAATTCCTGGGCTGAGGGTTGAAAATCTGAGATTCAGGTGGCCAGTTCATCTCAAAGGGTGGCAGTTACCAAAACAATATACCCTTTCCAGAGAAGTAAAGTCTTTTGACATAAATTAGCTGTGACTTACTGTATTTATCTTGCAAAATCTTTATGGTTCTTGACAGTCTATGGTTGTGTGTTCTCTTTTCCAAGGGTCCTTTGGCAGCTTTTCTGCATCAGAAATGGTGTTTTCCTGGACGAGGCTTCCCTTCAGGCGTAGTCAGTAGGAGCTTAAACATCTTGTCTCTTGGCTCTGTCAACTAGACACTCTCCAGGAGGCAAGACAAGCCCATTGCCCAGCAACTAACTACAAGACCGCCAGATTTAACTCTATGCTGCCCATAATCAACCATTTGGGATGTATAAAAATGTGTTTTTGCTTTAAAACACATGTGTTTCCTTTATATTTATCTATTTATTTATATGAAACATTACAATTATAAGGCAATATATTAATTGTCCATTCTCTTCCCATACCCTCCCACCTCTCTTACCCCAGAACTGCCCCGCCGGAGCGAGAAAAAAAAAAAAGAGTTGTTCTGGCAATAACCAATCGCGCTAAGAACAACACTTTTGTAAAGAACTCCTTTTTAGCCTTTAAGATTTCGCTTTTTACCAAACCAGTGGCGTACATAGAGAAGTAGGGGCCCCCTTAGCAAGGATCAAACCAGGCCTCCCACACAGGACAGAAGGGTTTCTGCCTAAACCCTTTGTGCAATGACCCTTGGGCCTCATTTGCTAAAAGTTGTTCCTTTAGAGGGTACAGTCCTGACCAAGTTTTCACCTCCAGTTGAAGAGGAGATAATCCAAACTAAGGCTGGGCCCCCCTGGCCCTGGGCCCCATAGCAGTTGCATGGTCTGTCGCTATGGTAGTTGCGCCCCTGTACCAAGCATTAAATCCCATTAAATTTGGTAACATGAAATAAATGCTTGCAGTGACCCACTGGGGCACTGCAGATGTTTTTTTTTTCTTTTTTCTAGACATTCTCTTTAGTGATTAATGCCAGAAATATTGTGTGTTATACAGTGTATAAAAGTTATGCAGACATGTCAGTGCTATTGTGTGGGCATTTATCTGTATGAGTGGCAGGTGTGGCTAGTCTCCTATGTATGAGTGGAGTGTGTGAAGATGTGAGGTGCCTATAGGCAGCATGTGCTCGTTATTATATATGTATATAATTTGATATTTTTCTTTATATCCCTTTTTTACCATGACAGACACACATTTTGCACTTTATTGTCAGTGTCTGCCCTAGGTGCGGGATTAAAAGGTAAGGGCTTGTAGCTTCCACAAGTGATAGTAAGTGAATGCCAATGATTTCCTTGTCTATTACCCACCTGTTACAATAAGCAGTCCCGCTCTGTTCTCTATTACTGCAGGAACTTGTTCACACGCAACGTTCTGCAGTAACATTTTGACACCTGGAGACAGAACAACAGTAAAAAGGGGTTAGATAAGGAATTGGCTCACTGATTAAATGTCTGTCCTCTATGGTCCCTGCCTCTCCAGCTGCAGTGACGCTAAGTACATCATTCACATGACCGCTGTAACCTATCATTGTCCACGGAGGCGATGCTGGCACATGATCACTGACGCCATTGATTGGCTGCAGAGGTCACATGAATGATGTACGTGATGTCATCACTGCAGGACCAGTGAGGACCTGATCAGTGTTACTGAATATGAATTCCTGCTCTTACCCCTTTTTTTTTTTTTTTTATCAATTTCCGTAAGTGATTGTTCTTAAAGATTTTGCGATATAGGGTATCAGCAGAGGTTTCTTTTTATTTGAATCATGAATAATGTCATTCTGCATACAGTATATGGTGTTGAATCATGTTGCTTTAATGAGATGTATTAATAATGTTCTTCGCAATCTTCACTATACTCACTTGGTAATTCCATACATCAAGTTGAGAATATATCACTGCATAGTGTTCCTAGACACAAGCCTCTTAAAAGACCGCTCTGGGATCTTTCCTTCTTCTAATTGATCCAAAGTCCTCAGGGCCCAAGAACCTGATCAAAGGTCTCTAACTCTCCAGTGCTGTGTCTACTCTCCAGCTGGCACGTAAGGGTCTCGGTAAACAACTGTATTTGAAAAGCGCCTGGCTATGGCTCATTTCATGTCACATCTCTTCCTCCTTCCCAGCCCACAGACAATTAAGACTTCTCTAATTTGCTGTTTGTATGTCAGGAAGACAGGATGCTGATCAGTCTTCCTCCAGAGGATTTCTATTGTTTCGCCGTACTTTATTGACTTTTGTGTTATCTATTTCCATCTGTAATTTTCTCATCTGTTATTCGTTTTTGTTTTTTGTTTTTTTCATTTTTAAAAACTGCTGCCGAGACTGAATGGAAATATCTAGCTTGCTATTGTCTTTACAGTACAAAAGGAATAAAAGGTAGAAGACTCATGTCTGGTTAGCGGGTTAAAAACTCATAACACTTATATTTTCCAGGTTCCATTTTTCTATATGTAAATGATAAGAGGATAGATAAAAAACACAGCTATGTAAAATACCTTATACCCAATCCCTTGCTGTTGTGCTCTTATGGCAAGAGACATGCGGGCCAATATTTGTTCTCCATGTGATGATCAGGCTGATGTTCAGGAGGTGTAGGGGTGCTAATGAGCGTCAATGATCAGAAGCATCTTACCATCAGAAGGGCTTACATATAGAGATTTGCTCAAAAGACAATTATGGTAGTTCTTAGTGATTCAGCACCAACTACATAACAGATGTATTTCAGAAAGTCATTGTCGATGACGATGATGGGACATGTGGTCATGTATGGTCAGCAAAATGAGAAGTGAGATATTCAGGGTAATTATCTCTAATTAGGCATATGCTGTTGCAAATTAGAAACTTAAAGTGACATTTCAAGCTAAAATGGAATAATCTATTTTTACTAGTGACGAGAGAATCTCCTGGAATTGGATTTTGATTTAATTCGGACCAGAAATAAATTCAACTTGCATCAAAAGTGGATAACTGGACATTCAAGACAGAAGGTCAATGAACATTACGGGGGGAAGTAGTCTCTGAAAGAAACAACTGTCTTTGTTGTCCACAGCAGCCAGTTGATCATTTGATCTCATAATGCTAGCTTTCTACCAAACACATAGATAGGTCTTTATATTTTCAATCAAGACTCCTTCAAATGTTGCTTCAGTGTTCTTTTCAGAATACCTATCTTGAAGGGCAAAAATACATCATATTCCAAAGTAATTAAAAAAAAAAATGTGAAAACACCACAGATATAATTAAATGAATAGGAGATTTGTGTATAGAGTATGACATAGATGTTGCAGTGCAACAGATTTATTAAATCTAAATATCATGACTTAACCTTCACAGGTCGGATTGTGACTGTAGCCGATGCCAAAGTTGGCAACAGTACCAAATTAGAATGGACTGTCCCTGGGTTTCAGAGATAGTCCCAGGAATTTTGGCTGAACCATGCCAAAAATGGATGTAGGTAGAAGTAGGTAGTCCCTGGTAGGTTTGGGGGTAGGGCTTACATGCCCTAAATTTACCAACTAAAATGTTGGTAGGTATGCCCTAGGCATTTGTTGAGACCCCATATTGTTCTGCTCACTGCACACAATGTATCACTGAAAAATGTCAAGGACGCTAAACTCACTGCATACAATGGCTTAAAGGGTTTGTCCCACGAAAAATATTTAACAGTTTTCAAACCAGCATCTGGATCTGAATACTTTTGTATTTGCATGTAATAAAAAAATTAGCACAGCTGTCGAGTTATTTAATAAAATGTATCTGCTTAGCGCCACTCTTTGTTCTGTTTCTTAATTCTTTGTTCTGCTCACTAAGATGGCCGCACATGCTCAGTTTCATCCTTCAACTGCCTCCTGAGCTGTGATAGGGAGAGCTGAGACACGCCCCCTGAGCTGTGATAGGGAGAGTATGGACATGCCCCCTGAGCTGTGATAGGGAGAGCTGAGACACGCCTCCTGAGCTGTGATGGGGAGAGCTGAGACACGCCTCCTGAGCTGTGATAGGGAGAGCTGAGACACGCCCTCTGAGCTGTGATAGGGAGAGTATGGACATGCCCCCTGAGCTGTGATAGGGAGAGCTGAGACACGCCTCCTGAGCTGTGATGGGGAGAGCTGAGACACGCCCCCTGAGCTGTGATAGGGAGAGCATGGACATGCCCCCTGAGCTGTGATAGGGAGAGCTGAGACACGCCTCCTGAGCTGTGATGGGGAGAGCTGAGACACGCCTCCTGAGCTGTGATAGGGAGAGCTGAGACACGCCTCCTGAGCTGTGATGGGGAGAGCTGAGACACGCCTCCTGAGCTGTGATAGGGAGAGCTGAGACACACCTACTGAGCTGTGATAGGGAGTATGGACACGCCTCTTGAGCTGTGATAGGGAGAGCTGAGACACGCCTCCTGAGCTGTGATAGGGAGAGCTGAGACATGCCTCCTGAGCTGTGATGGGGAGAGATGAGACACACCTCCTGAGCTGTGATAGGGAGAACTGAGGCACGCCTCCTGAGCTGTGATAGGGAGAGCGGAGACACGCCTCCTGAGCTGTGATAGGGAGAGCTGAGACACACCTCCTGAGCTGTGATAGGGAGAGCTGAGACACGCCTCCTGAGCTGTGATAGGGAGAGCTGAGACATGCCTCCTGAGCTGTGATAGGGAGAGCTGAGACACGCCCCCTGAGCTGTGATGGGGAGAGCTGAGACACGCCTCCTGAGCTGTGATAGGGAGAGCTGAGACACGTCTCCTGAGCTGTGATAGGGAGAGCGGAGACACGGCCCCTGAGCTGTGATAGGGAGATCATGGACACGCCCCCTTAGCTGTGATAGGGAGAGTATGGACACACCCTATTAGCTGCAGCAGAAAAGACACTCCCCTTGAGCTTTCAGCTTGATATAAATCTAGCAGAGCAATGAATGGAGAGATCTCTGGATCCATGTGAGGTACAGGGCTGGTTCTAGCTTTGTTAGAAAGGTATTGTCATGTACTGTATGATGTCTAATTTTCATTTTTTTACAATAATCATGGGGTAACCCCTTTAAAGGAAACATTGGTAGCGTTACCTTTAAATGACAGCAAACAGTCCCCCTGAAACAAAGGCATATAATAGTTTCATCGCTCACCACTATTAAAATAATCCTGAAGAAAAATATCTTCAAGGCGTTTCCACAACCCCATGTCGTAGATAATTTCTCATAACCGGCAAAAGCTAAACATCCAAGCCGCCTCCTCCATTCAAACATTAAATATCAAGATCAAAGATGTTAGTAAACTGCAAAAATGTAACTATGAGCTACTAAACATGGAAAACGAAAACATACATTAAAAAATCAACTTAGTTTAACATCAAAATTAACTTTAGGTCATGGCTGCTTATATTTCTCAGTATGGTTAGTCTATAACTTTCTTATCAAATTGGAGACCTGCAGATTTCAGTTGTTAAGAGTCAGTGAGTGCTTCAAAACGCGGTATAAATAATCGGGATCGCAGATGCAGCTAGAAGCTTTAATAACATGAAATCCATCTGCAAGTGTGTTTATATGAGAGGCTGAGCGCTTGATGGACTGTTACACAAATTGGCTCTGTGTGCTGGGTGTGCGTCTTATTGCCTGACAAAAGAGATGAGTGCTTATGTAGGTCCCTCATCTGGTGTGACAAACATGTCTCATTTTATATAGGTATATATTACAGCCGCATGTGAGGCATGGACGCATTCTCTCTTCAAATCCCATCTCAAGAACGCTGACATCAGAAGCATGGATGCTGTTCTATAACATTTGCAATTCTTGGACCCTTTTGTTCTAGAAGCATTGTATTTCTTCCTTTTATTACTAGCTATAAGACCCCCTTCAGTTACATACTGTACCTTCATGTCCTAAATTACCAACCTTGAATAAAAAACATATATATATATATATATATATATATATATATATATATATACACTGTATATATATAAACTGCATAGATAGATAGATAGATAGATAGATAGATAATTGAAAGGATGGATGGATGCCTGATAGAAAGGAAAGATGACTGCATAGATAGATAGATAGATAGATAGATAGATAGATACTAGTGTTGAGCGCGAATATTCGAAAAGCGAATTTTTTTAGCGAATATCGGCACTTCGCTAATTCGCGAATATTTCGAATATAGCGCTATAAATTCGCTATTTCGAATATTCGTTTTTTTTTTTTTTTTAGTTATATTTTTTTCTTTCCCACTTCCCAAAAGTAGTTCTTACCTGTCATGAGGATTCCTGGCTTCCTGGCTGCTCCAGTCAGTGCCCGTTGCCGCTTCTGCCGACTTCCGTGCTCATGGAGCGTCCCCTTCCATGGGAAAATCTCTATATACTAAAATGTACTGTCGGATTTGAGGAATTACGTTGAAATCGCAATGCGATTAATTCAAGTTATATTAATCGCATTGCGATTACAACTTAGCACTGCTATCTTACATAGGCTAGAATTAACGAATATGGAATATATAGCTATGCACTAGCAGTGCTAAGTTGAAATCGCAATGCGAATACTTTAAGTTAAATTAATCGCATTGCGATTTCAACTTAGCACTGCTGCTATATTCCATATTCGTTAACTTCGTTAATTCTAGCAAGCTGACCCATTATAAACCCAGCTCTAAGTTGAAATCGCAATGCGATTAATATAACTTGAATTAATCGCATTGCGATTTCAACGTAATTCCTCAAATCCGACAGTACATTTTAGTATATGGAGACATTCCCATGGTGATGGGGACGCTCCATGAGCACAGAAGTTATGGTTGGCTTGGTAGAATTAGCGAGGATGACGAATATGACGAATGTATTCGTCATATTCCTCAAAACGAAGATAACGAAGTATTCTACATCTTCGTTTTAGCTACCTATTCGTCAACTTCGCTAATTCTAGCAATCATCATCAAATAGGAAGGTTGACTTACCAGACAGCTGTGTTAAATTAGCTATGCGATTTTTTTTTAATACAATAATTATATTACTTGATATGATAATATTATTATAAGTATTCTATTTATTAAAAAAAAAAAAAAAAAATCGCATAGCGAATTTAACACAGCTGTCTCTATAGTCAACCTTCCTATTTGATTGCTAGAATTAGCGAGGTTGACGAATAGGTTGCTAAAACGAAGATGTAGAATACTTCGTTATCTTCGTTTTGAGGAATATGACGAATACATTCGTCATATTCGTCATCCTCGCTAATTCTAGATATGAAACCAATAGGAAAGTAGCCTTAAGTACAAATCGCAATATGCGATTATTTAAATCGCATTTTAATCGCGATAACTAGAAAAAATGACGAATATTCGATTTCGACGAATATGAAACGAATATTCATTCGAATATTCGCGAATTTCGTCGAAATCGAATATGGCACCTGCCGCTCATCACTAATAGATACTGTAGATAGATATTAGATAGATAGATAGACAGATAGATAGATAGATACTGTAGATAGATATGAGATGGATAGATAGATAGATAGATAGATAGATAGATAGATAGATAAATAGATATTAGATACATAGATAGATAGATAGATAGATAGATAGATAGATAGATAGATACTGTAGATAGATATGAGATGGATATATAGATAGATAGATAAATAGATATTAGATAGATAGATAGATACATAGTGAAGATAGATAGATAGATAGATAGATAGATAGATAGATAGATAGATAGATAGACAGGCGTAAAAGGCGTGCTGCTGGCCCTTCTTTCAATTTGTAGATAGATAGATAGATAGATAGATAGATAAATAGATATTAGATAGATAGATAGATAGATACATAGATACATAGTGTAGATAGATAGATAGATAGATAGATAGATAGATAGATAGATAGATAGATAGATAGATAGATAGATAGATGTAAAAGGCGTGCTGCTGGCCCTTCTTTCAATTTGTAGATAGATAGATAGATAGATAGATATGAGATAGATAGATAGATAGATAGATAGATAGATAGATAGATAGATAGATACTGTAGATAGATAGATAACCCCTCGATAGGGACACAACCAAACGGAACGGAAAGCATTCTGGTGCACTCTGTTTCATTCAGTTCCGTTTGGTTCCCATTGAAAATGAATAGGGACGAAACAGAAGCGTTTTCCTCCGGTATTGAGACTCTATGACGGATCTCAAAAGAGAAAAGGGAAGCAAAGATGTGAAAGTAGCCTTAAATAGACTTTGAGACCCAGTTAACATTCAATACAGTATAAGAAAGATCATTGCTGCATCAGATTATCTATCAACAGGGCAGTTCCTTTAAGGTTCACACCATGCACGGCATTCTAAAGGCCTCAGAAAACTGATCCTCAGTAGTAGTGACGAGCGAAGTATTCAAAAATTCTATTCTGCTGCTTCGCAGAATTTTACAAAAAAAAATGCTTTGTGACAAATGACTTCGTCATGAAGCGCATTTCATTCAAGTAGTGGGTGCAACGACAGAGATCGGCGATTCCGTCATTCCTCAGCATTGTACCCCTCAGATACTGCGTTCATAGCTGATTGTGGCATCTAACAGTAATAACACAGTGTAAAATAAAAAAAATTTAAATTATAATTACTTCATCCATTTGCTTGTGACGGGCCGGCCGCCGCCATCTTGATTGAAGATCTAGTGCAAAATCTTGCGTGTCATACATCACCACACACATGATGTCAACCAAGATGGCGGCCCATGGCGCTGAAGTATGATGAGGTGAGTGATTTTTTTAGTTTTTTACCGCATTTAGGGATAATCGATTCGCTACCATGAAGCATGCGCTGGACAAAGAAATAAAGAAAAAGAAAAAAAACAGCAGGTGGCGCTATACAGATACATTTTATTGACTAACTCAGTGGCTATGCCAAACTTCTAATTACATGCAATTCCAAAAGTAAAAAAAATCTAGGTGCTGGTTTGAAAGTTGTAGAATATTTTTGTGGGACAACCCCTTTAAGGCAGCCTGAGGCTGATATTTTCCGTTGATTGATGTCAACAATTTATTGCTGTACCTTATATACCTTACTGGTAGCATCCACTTTGAAATAGTTGTACAGTAATAATGCAATCCAAGCAGCGGCGTGCATAAAAATAATTAGGCCCCATAGCAAGACTCTGCATTAGACCCCCATGTCCGGATGTGGCAGATCCCACACTATCATTTTCGTTGTCATGCTCCTATAACAGAGCAGAACAGTGAACGTCACTAGTGCAGAAGTGAAAAACGCCTAGCACATACCTCAGCTGCTGCAGAACATCATAATAGTGGTAAGAGAACTACAAGTCTCATCATGATCAGGTTAAGCCTGTTTCACACTGCCGGCAGTAGACTGAGAAGGCAGACTACAACCTGCCGGAGCCCTCTGGGTACAATGGGGCTGGTGGGCTTTCTCATAACCTCGAGCAAATCCAGTTTGTTCTCTAGCAGAACAGTTTGCTGGAATTTCTGCCTGCAGTGTAAAACAGGTGAAAATTAGTGGGCAATACATGGAAGGGTAGAAGAGGAGAGAACTACAACTCCCAGCATGTCTATGCTGTTATTATGGAACACAAGATGACATTACAGAGAGAGGGTATAAGAGGAGAGAACTACAACTTCCAGCAATACCAGACTGTTATTATAGAGCATCAGTGGATATTATAAGAGCAGAGAACCACAACTCCCAGCATGCTCAGACTGTTATTGTAGGGTATTAGTGAACATTACATGGAGGGGGATACAGTAGGACAAAACTACAACTCCCACTATTAGGATGTTATAGGCAATCTCATAACACCGCTCACCTTTTCTCCAGGCACACACAGAAGCTCCTCCTCATGTAGACTACATGTTAATCTCCACTGCTAAACTTCATCTCCCTGCCCTGGTCACATGATGATGACATCATCACAGGTCCTTCAACTGTAAAACTACTGACTCTGTATTCCTGCCCTGGTCACATGATGATGACATCATTGCAGGTCCTTCAGCTGTAAAACTACTGACTCTGTATTCCTGCCCTGATTACATGACAATGACATCATCACAGGTCCTTAAGCTGTAAAACTACTGACTCTGTATTCCTGCCCTGATTACATGACAATGACACCATCACAGGTCCTTCAGCTATAAAACTACTGACTCTGTATTCCTGCCCTGATTACATGACAATGACACCATCACAGGTCCTTTAGCTGTAAAACTACTGACTCTGTATTCCTGCCCTGATTACATGATGATGACATCATTGCAGGTCCTTCAGCTGTAAAACTACTGACTCTGTATTCCTGCCCTGGTCACCTGACAATGACATCATCACAGGTCCTTCAGCTGTAAAACTACTGACTCTGTATTCCTGCCCTGATTACATGACAATGACACCATCACAGGTCCTTAAGCTGTAAAACTACTGACTCTGTATTCCTGCCCTGATTACATGACAATGACACCATCACAGGTCCTTCAGCTATAAAACTGCTGACTCTGTATTCCTGCCCTGATTACATGACAATGACACCATCACAGGTCCTTCAGCTGTAAAACTACTGACTCTGTATTCCTGCCCTGATTACATGATGATGACATCATTGCAGGTCCTTCAGCTATAAAACTACTGACTCTGTATTCCTGCCCTGATTACATGATGATGACATCATCACAGGTCCTTCAGCTGTAAAACTACTGACTCTGTATTCCTGCCCTGATTACATGACAATGACACCATCACAGGTCCTTCAGCTGTAAAACTACTGACTCTGTATTCCTGCCCTGATTACATGATGATGACATCATTGCAGGTCCTTCAGCTGTAAAACTACTGACTCTGTATTCCTGCCCTGATTACATGATGATGACATCATCACAGGTCCTTCTCCACAGCTAGCTATGTGTAATTGGGGTCGGCCAGGCCCGCTTCCTCCAAGGGCCCCATAGCAGCTGCATGGTCTGCCTCTATTAGAGGTACGCAACTGATACCAAACTATCAGAAGTCACCCATATAGTAGCTAAAGAGAATTGTAACTTTATGCTGATCATTTTATTAGCGGAAAATAATTTCAGACGATGGGAGCGACATATTTCTCGAAATCTTTACCTTCTGAACCCCCTGTCTGCATACGGGAAAGCACACCAGAAATGTATATTTCCCGGAGCAGAATGGCCCCCGGATTTTTACTAACTTAGTCCGAATGCATGATTTATTTGGTTGCCTGAAATCTTTCCATTTATGTGCTGCTGATATGTAACATTTGCATTTTGCAGGTCCCTGCAGCTCATTTTTTACAAGTCGACACCAGGGATGTGCACAAACATCAAGGGAACTGCTTCTAGCTCTGCTCAGGAGGGAAGGGAGTCGCTGCGCACTTCCCCAATCTGGCAGGCAGTCTCAGAGAGTGGGCTATTAGCACGGCTGTCATCATTAACAGTACATTGTTAATTTATAGTTAAACATGAAACCAGCCATTAGCACAACAAGATCCCCACTAGCTGCTCGATGGGCAATGTCGGATGTTGTTGTGTGTTTAACAAGGGAATTTGAGTGATGGGCTGAGCGAGGGAGCTGTCATCTTGGCATTGTAAGCGCTCCGACCGAAAGGTGACAGCAGCGCCCGCAGGGCATTATTTAAGGACAGTTACCAATGGGTGACATGGGCAGACGGGAAATGAGGCAGCCTGTAAAGGCTGGAAATATGCACTAGCTGAAGGTGAAAAGACAGCTATCAAGGACAGTTAACACAATAGAAAAAGAAATGATACAGAAGCCAAGCAAACAATAAAATAAAGCAACGGGAAACACAGTAAGAAATTGTCCACCAACATGTAATAATAAACATCAGGAGAAGCAGCAAGCGGTATAGGCAAGACGACCAAAGCAAGGGAAGGACAGAAGCAGATGGCAATGTAGAATGTAGTAATGAGACTGCTAATAAAAGTATGGAACGAAGAACAGCAATAAAATCAGCTCCATTTCACCAAGACGGAGAAATAACGGGAGCGAGACGGCAGTGAGAATAGGGGAAGAGATGGCTAACAAGCAGCGGAGAGGGTGATAAGGGAGAGAGGTGACACTCACGGGCACAAGATAAAAAGTAAACAGTGCGCATTGTGCGTGAGAGGTGAAAGACAGTCACCGAGGCTAGACAGCTGGTGAGCACTGCAGATGAGACAACTAATTATGCTATCTAAATCAGCGGTCAGACCGCAGCTTGTGCTTCTACAGTTCTACACATGTTAATAAAAGAAAACCAAAAGGACAGAGGGAAACTAGTAAAGGGGCCGTCTGGTGTTTGATCCTCATTGATTAGAATGGCTGCAAAGATTGTCGCTTTCTGTAAAGGACCTGACATGTCCATAGGCCATTGATAGCAATGAGGGCTGTGTAATTGTCCATTTAACCTGTGGGGGCGCTGCAGGGGAAAGGGAACATTTGTTCCCAAGCTTGCCTACAAATTACAGCTAATGGCTATGGTACAAGATATAGCTAAGGCTGGGTTCACATCACGACTTTCCCATTTAACGTATACAATTAACGTATACAAAAAACGGATATGTTAAACGCATGCCTCAGACTGATGCCATGCAACGTAGAGTTCCATTGTAAAAAAAAATTAAAGCTTTTTTTTTTTTTTTTACCAGAATGTGTTGCTGCATTTTTGTATCCATTTTTGTATCCATTTTTGTAACATATACGTCAAACTGAGGCATAAAACGTGATGTGAACCCACCCTAATGGTGCAAGTCGCAGCTAATGGCTGTGGCCTGTACAGTACGTCACCTGTCATTTTAATGGGAAAATCTGATCTGATCCTCATCAACCTATCAATCACAGCAATACTTTCTCATCATGGTAGACTAGCTTCTGCTGGAACGACCCATGAGTCATAGTTTTTACAGAACTGTATAACAGTGGATATGGAGTTACGGTAGATTCTGGCCTAAACTAGCAGCTTGAAGATAATTACATTAGTTACAGTACATCCAAATCAAAGGCTTCCTGGCTGAAAGAATACCATTTGGGTGCATGTTCTTCACCCCTTCCCCCACAATCATTTCACAGTGAAATTGAAAGTAATAGCGAGTGCCAATCAGCTGCAGATCTTCGATCAGTGCTCATTATGGGCAGACAATCTGTCAATGTACTGTAAAAGGACCCTAAGGCAGCCTTGAAGCGTCTAATGTATCTCATGATTTGCACCAAATTTATAACGCCACAGCTTTGTCTTTGCTGTTCTAAATATAAGCCTTGCCTTCCTATATTATTGGAATTTCTATAGCCAATTTTTCTAGAACCAGTCTATCTGTCTGAGGCCCCATTTGCACGACTGTATTTTTGGTCCGTGTCCGATCCGCATTTTTTGCAGATGGGATGTGGACACATTCACTTCAATGGGTCCGCAAAAAGTGAGGACAGCACACCAAGTGCTGTCCGTATCCATATGTCCATACTGTAGCCCGGCAAAAAAAGATAGAACATGTCCTATTCATGCCCGATTTGTGGACAAGGATGGGCATGGTTACAAAGGATACGCAAAAAAGAGGGTGCAACGCGGAAGTCACATGGATGCCATCCGTATTTTTTGCAGATCGACTTTTTGCAGACGGCAAAATACATACAGTACGGTCGTGTCAATGCACCCTAAGGCCTTATGCACACGGCCGTTGTTGGGGTCCGCAATTTACTCCGTGTGCTGTCCGCATCCGTTGCTCCGTTCCGTGCCCCCGCAAAAAAAATAGAGCATGTCCTATTCTTGTCTGTTTTGCGGACAAGAATAGGCATTTCTATAATGGGCCACGTTCCGTTCTGCAAATTGCAGAACGGAACATGGAGCAGCTTCCGTGTTTTGCGGATCCGCGGTTTGCGGACCACAAAACACCAACGTTCGTGTGCATGTAGCCTAAGGCTGAGTTCACACTTCAGTTATTTGGTCAGTTATTTCCATCAGTTATTGTGAGCCAAAACCGGCAGTGAAGCCTTCACAGAGATCAGGTGTAATAGACAGATTTTCCTCCTTTTCTGTGTTTTTAACCCGCAACTGGTTTTGGCTCACAATAACTGATGAAAATAACTGACCCAATAAATGAAATGTGAACTCAGCCTTAGAATGTGGCTCAAATGATTGTTTATGAGGTCTGGGGATGAATGATAAGGCTTCACATGAGCCATCAGCTGACAGGACAGAGAAGTGATACTCTGAAAGTAGACAGATTTTTAACACCTGTACTTAAAAATGGCTGGAAAATGTAACGAACACCAATAAAAAAATGACTTTTAGCCCAAAAAGAGTAAAATGCAATCCTAAAAAATTGGCACAAAGGTGTCCATAGCCTTTGAAGTTTATACATGTTTTAATGGGAACAATCCAACGATTTAAATGGAGTCTGTCACTACTATAGGACCATATACAGCACTTACATGGCTCTGTAACAGACCTATACATTAATGTATTGGTACCTTTGTTATTTTCTTTAGACTTGCAGAAACAGGAAAAACACCGTTTAATTCATATGCAAATGAATTCCCTTGTGTCATACCTTGGTCTAGCCGAGATCCCGCGCCTGCGTACTGCTTTGCTGGGCCAGGGCATGCACACTGCGATGCCCATTGTGCGCACAGCATCAATTCAGCTAGTGCGCATGCGTCGGCCAGGCAAAGCAGTGCGCAGGTGTGGGATCTTGAGCAGGCCTAGGGCTGACACAAGGGAATAGGAGGGCGGGCAAAGTAAGAGGCTGGGGAGGAGTAACGCTGAAAGAAGGCAGAGCAGCCTGGGATCCTACAACCTGAACGCCGCCCCTGGGTACTTGCGGGTGCTCAATTGCATATGAATTAAACTGCGTTTTTTCCTGCTTCTGCAAGTCTAAAGAAAATAACAAAGGTACCATTACATTAATGTATCGGTGTGCTACAGAGCCATGTAAGCGCTGTATATGGTCATATAATGGTGACAGACTCCCTTTAAAGGGGTTGTCCCATTTCAGACAATGTGGGCATATCGCTCATTGTCTGATAGGTGCAGGTCCCGCACCTATTTCGAGAACGGAGCCCCGAAAGTAGGTGTCTGATAGGTGCAGGTCCCGCACCTATATCGAGAACGGAGCCCCGAAAGTGAAGGAGGGCGCACTGCGCATGCGCAGCCGCCCTCCATTAATTATCCGTGGGGCCGGCGAATATTTCCATCGGCCCCTTAGAAATGAATGGGAGCATGGGCCGCGCATGCGTGGTACGCTCCCATTCACTTCTATGGGAGCAGAGCTTGGTGGTAGATGGACCCCAGGAAATCTGGGGTCCTCCAGCCACAGCTCTCCCCGCTCCGTTCTCGATATAGGTGCGGGTCCCAGCAGTGGGACCTTCACCTATCAGACAATGGGGGCTTATCCTAGCGATAGGCCCCCATTGTCTGAGATGGGACAACCCATTTAACTATAGTCTACTATGGGACTTAAAGGGATTGTCCAGCTGTTAATATTGAAGACCTATCGTAAGGATAGGTCATCAATATCTGATCGTGGGGGTACAACACCCAGCACACCCGCCAATCATTTGTTTGACGAGGAGGCGGCTCTCCATGCGAGCGCCGCTTCCTGGTCTTTACACTACGAGTTTCCTGTGGAGCAGCGTGGAGTGTAATTACAAATACTCCCTCCATTCAAGTGAATAGAACGTACTTACCATTATGCCGAGACTAAGTGCAGTGTAATGAAGAAGAAGCTGCGCTTGCATGGAACGGCGCTTCCTCTTCAAACAGCTAATTAAGAAGAAGCCGCACTTGCATGGAACGGCACTTCCTCTTGAAACAGCTGATCGGCGGGGTGCCGGGTGTCATACCCCTGCCATTCAGATATTGATGACCTATCCTGATGATAGGTTATCAATATTAACAGTTGGACAACCCCTTTAACCACTTGAGCCCCCCTAGCTTAAACCCCCTTAATGACCAGACCACGTTTTACAACTCTGCACTACACTACTTTCACCGTTTATTACTCCGTCATACAACTTACCACCCAAATGAATTTTACCTCCTTTTCTTCTCACTAATAGAGCTTTCATTTGGTGGTATTTCATTGCTGCTGACATTTTTACTTTTTTTGATATTAATAAAAAATTAACGAAATCTTTGCAAAAAAATGACATTTTTCGTTTTTTGGAGTAAAGTTTTTCAAATAACAATACATTTCTATATAAATTTTTCTCAAAATTTATTATTCTACATGTCTTCGATTAAAAAAAATGCAATAAGTGTATATTTATTGGTTTGGGTAAAAGTTATAGTGTTTACAAACTACGGTGCAAAAAAGTGAATTTCCGCACTTTGACTTTCTGAGCACCTGTCATGTTTCATGAGGTACTACAAAGCCCAAAAAACACCCCACAAATGACCCCATTTCGGAAAGTAGACACCCTAAGGTATTCGCTGATGGGAATAGTGAGTTCATGGAAGTTTTTATTTTTTGTCACAAGTTAGCGGAAATGGAATTTTATTTTTCAAAAAATTTCATTTTCCGCAAACTTGTGACAAAAAATAAAAACTTCCATGAACTCACTATGCCTCTCAGTGAATACCTTGGGGTGTCTACTTTCTAACATGGGGTCACATGTGAGGTGTTTGTACTGCCCTGGCATTTGAGGGTCTCCGCAATCATTACACGTATGACCAGCATTAGGAGTTTCTGCTATTCTCCTTATATTAAGCATACGGGTAATGAGATTTTTTTTTCCGTTCAGCCTCTGGGCTGAAAGAAAAAATAAACGACACAGATTTCCTCATTCGCATCAATCAATGTGGATGAAAAAATCTCTGCCAAAAAATGTGCAAAAAAAAAAAGAGGGGAAAGGACATAGGAGTGCTTGTAAAGCTGCAATCGCTAAGGGACCCTTAGGCCTCATTCACACGTCCGCAATTCTGTTCCACAAAATTTTGCGGAACGGAATTGCAGATCCATTCAATTCTATGGGGACAGACTTTGTCCTGGTCGGATCCGGAATTGCGGATCCACACTTCCGGATCCGCAAAAATATAAAAAAATGTCCTATTCTTGTCCGCAATTGTATTTTCTATATAGTTCTGGCAATGTGCGGATCCACAAAATGCGGAAAGCACATTTCCGGTGTCCGTGTTTTGCGGATCCGCGGATCCGCAAAACACATATGGACGTCTGAATGGAGCCTTACAGGGGGGTGATCAATGGCAGGGGGGTGACAGGGGGTAATCAGGGAGTTAATATTGGGTGATCAGGGGTTAATCAGTGACAGGGGGGGGAGTGTGGTGTTTGGTGCAACTTACATAGCTGCCTGCTCCTCTGGTAGTCCCAAGCAAAAGGGACCACCAGAGGAGCAGGCAGCAAGCCACAAAGTTTAATATTACATTTTTATGTAAATAGTTTTTTTTTTATATTTTGATCACTTTTCTTTTTAAATATACAGCCTGCCAGCAAACGATCAGCACTGGCAGGCTGTACAATAACTTCTTCCCCGCCTCCTGCCGTGAACGCGCGCGTACGCGCGTTCACTGCAAATCTCGGGTCTCGCAAGATGACACGCCGACGCGTCAAGGAAGAACATCCCGGCCGCCCGCAGGACGCATCCCTGCGTTAGGCGGTCGGGAGGTGGTTAAAGAAGCACTCCCGCAAAAATCTTTATTCTCTGACCTGTTAGAAGTGTTTATAATATAACCTCCCTTTTGATCCTCAGCTGTGTCATGCGACCAACACACCGTGTCTCCCGCTGACACAGGACGGTTACTTCTATGTACATTCCTGTGAGACTGATATTTAGGGTCCCATAGTAATACATAGAGAAACTGACTTCCTGACCACACATAATATGTTATGTTATTTCGAGAGTCAAAGTGTTGGTCACATGACACAGCTGGGGATCAGCAAATTAGATGATGGAGAACAGAATGTTAAAAAGATGAGCTCATCGCTATAAAATAATTACTTATGTTATTTTTAAGAAACATAGGATGATATGAAAAATGTATCTGATGATCAGCTTTGAATGGTTATTTCATTACATCAGAGGTTACAGTGGCGCTCCTCTCTCCAGTATAAAAGCTTCTACTATATCAAGGGCAATGGCCTGATGACATCATAGGAGATACAAAAAGCTCCTTAAAGCATACATAGAAAATGTTGTAGATTGTTAATACATTGATTTGAAAATGTCATAGTAATTGTGATATACAGCTTTTCTAAGTCAGTACTCAAACAGACTATTGTTTGCATTTAAACAATGAATTCCTTCAAAAGCTCCCCTGGTCTTTTATGCCATTTAAGTGCCGTTTTTTAGTCTTTCTTATAGAGTTGTCTATTGAAGTCTATCGTTTAAAACATCATGAAAAATTCCAAACCAACTAACTTATACAAGGTCAGTGAGTGGCAGGAAATTCACTGATAAACCAGGCATGCTGCCTTATAGGGCTCACCCTGCTGAATATAATGATACCTCTCACTTGGTGATCTGTTGCTTTATTGTGGAGATAAAGTAGTTTCAATCCATATGCTAATGAGTTGATTTGAGTCCAGTAGTTGATAGGTGTCCAGCGTTTTTTCTATTCAGAGCTGTAGCCCCTCCCCTATTCACTTCAGATGTAAAAGGGGCGTGGTTTATTACATCATTTATTCATTTTAATAATTGGCGGGAAAATTAAAAAAAAGGAATACTAAGGTATTATATTAAGGTAAAAAAAAGGGGGAGGAATATATTATTGAAGTTAGTAATTATAATAAGGGCTAGTTTGTTCATGGGGTGATAAACACATGTTTGATAAACAATTATTAAAATGAGTGATGTAATAAACCACGCCCCTTTTACATCTGAAGTGAATAGGGGAGAGGAGTCTGTTCGATGAGGACTGCATAGAGGGGAAAGAAGAGAATACCTAGGATTGAACCTTAAGGAATCCCAACAGAAAGAGCAGGATGAGAAGAAGGAGTGCCAGAAAATGATAAACTGAAAGAGTGGTCAGAGAAATAAGGAAAAAAGACACAAGGGAGAGAAGTGTCATTTAGGCCAATAGATTGCCATGTAAAATTTGTGGTCTACAGTGTCAAATGCACAAGAAAGATCCAGAAGAATGAGTTGAGAGTGGTCATTGTTGCATTTTGCCATCAGGAGGTCATTTGTCGTTTTGGTAAGGGAATTTTCTGTAGAGTGCATAAACCAGATTGTAAGTGGTCAAAGAGAGACTTAACAGAGTAACAGTGTTTGCCGAAAGAGCAGACCAGACATTCCAGGAGTTTAGAGATGATGGGGAGATTAGAGACAGGTCTGTAATTAGTTGCACAGGAGGGGTCAAGAGATGTTTTTTAGTAATAGGGTTATGACAGAATATTTGAAAGAGGAGGGGAAGACACCAGAAGAGACAGAAAGGTTAAAAATACTACAATAATCCAGAGCTGTAATCACAATTCTGCATAACTATAATCTCCAGATATTCCATGCTACCATAATTAAAAATTCATAGACCTTATTGTAGTGATTTGCAAGTTGAAAAGTGTTAACTTTAGGTCAGACGCTGCACAGTAATCTGACAAAGGAGAAATGAAAGTTCCCTTTGCATGGGCCGACACAGTAGGCAGTAGTCAGGAACAAACTGTTCTTACCCAATAATTGCCAGCTTGTTACAGGAGGTGAGAGCTGTATTTACTTGCAGCAATTATCTCCTCTTTATAAGTGACGAGCGATTGCTAGAGTGCTCACTCATCCTCATACACATTCAATGTTTCTGGGCAGCAAATGTCTGTTTAGATAGCACAATCTGCTACCCAGAAATGATCACCAGCGATGGTTTCATCCAATGAATGAGTGTTTGCTCATTCATCAAATGATCGGTGGCACCTCTAGACATAGTAATTATAGAAAATGAGTGCTTCTTAGTAATGAGCGGCAGGGGCAATATTTGAATTCGCAATATTTCGCAAATATTTGGGCAAATATTCGTCATAAATTTGCGGATTCGAGAGTTTGCGATTATTTTCTTGATTGCGAAAATTGGCAATGTAATATTCACGTAATGTGCGCGCAATACAGGCATGGGTAACTATTGCTACATTTTTCAAGCTGCTAGAAGTGTCCTGAGACTGGAGAAAATGGTTGGCACAGCAGAACATTACAATAGCTTTATATGCAGATAGAATGCTCCAATATATTCGCAATTGCGCAAAACGGCAATTAATGATGCGCAATACGTGCAACTTCACATTTTAGCAGGTCTGACTACATATTACTGATTGATGCACTAAGTATTGTTGTTAACTTGCCTGTAGCATGTATGTATAGACAGCAGAACCTATCACACTTCCTAACACCCTGCACTGGAACCTATCAGCTACACTATATCACTATCTAACCTACACTGACTATCTCCCACTAATTATTTGTATTTTATATATAAGCTAACTAACTAACTATCTAATATAATGTGACACAGTAAAGCACATAGCACAGCAATGACACTGCTGTCTCTCTCAGAACTGAAAAAAAAAAAAAAAATGCAGGAAATGGCTGCTGGGGAGGTTCTTATATAGTAAGGGGTAGGCAACTTTCCTATTGATTGCTAATGTGGTGCTAAGCTCAGACAAAGACATTGCAGCCTTCTCATTGGCCCACAATCAAGAAGCAGGGAGGGATCATGGGTTCAGAGAAAAAAAAAATCTAGAATATTCGCAAATATATAGCGCTATTCACGAATATATAGCGCTATATTCAAAATCTTCACGAATTCTTGAAGTGGGGATATTCGCAATTCGAATATTCACGCCCAACACTAGTGTTCCTATGAACGTTCCTTCTCAATAATTGCCCCAACTAGTGCACTGTGTAAAGGGGCTTTAACTATCCAACTATTTTATAGGTGGGAGCTCATCTTGAACTGTTATGGATGTATCTGATAACAATTTGCAGAATAATGAATACAGCTCTGTATTGCAGGCTGTAACTCGGAATCAAGATTAATAATGCAATAATACAATGAATTAAAAAGTTAGTCAACTCATGGTGGACACTCCAGAGTGGTGTATTATCCATGACTACAATGCATTTTCTACTACTTATGCAGTACTAGATAATAAGGGCAACACTAACAGTTGTTGTTTTTCCTTTTTGAAGCAGATCTTTAACTTTGCTCCTTAGATGTTTGATATAGACCTCTTTTAACAGTCTTCTCCAGCTGAGCTATTTATCACTTCAAAGATGGAGCATATCTGGGGCAAAGTGATTGCTCCATATTTATCAACAGGAGAATGTTTCATCAATTTCATTGAAACCATTACATTGACAAATAAGGATCACTTTTATACTGACCCACATTCTATATGATAAATAACGTATTAGCATAAAGTATGAAACTTATACAATACATAATTTTTAGTGCTGTTAGAAGTACAAACAATGCTAAGCTAAGCAAAGACAGTCAGAGGTTTCCTTTATCAGCACAGTTCTTTAAGATTATTAGAAATGGGCCAAACTCAGTCTGAAATTTATCTTGTGCCTTAAACAATTTCCTTGAAAGTGAAAGAAGTATGAACATATTCCGAATTACAGAAATCAGGTTAATAACCTTATATAGTTAAAGGAGTATGAAAATGGAATTAATGACAAGACAGCCGCCGTTGGCGTAAAATGAATGGTGAAGTAATGCCTGTAATTATTATAATTATGACTAAACTCCATTTTGTAAAGCATATCTACAGTATGTGCAAAATGCTTATGGCTGTACCATCAGCCCCTTATGAACCTGGCATTCAAGTTGATGTAATGCTTGCAAACAGGTATACTGACCAGCACTGCTGATGGTCAGGATGGAGGGATTATTGGATGATTACATACTTCGCCTTTCAACACTTTCTGAGACAAGAAGTGCACTTTACTAGTAAAGATCCACAGTACTGACAGCTCCTTTTTGGTCAATGTAATTTTAATTGGTTACTTTGATTACACTATACTACTGAGTATACTACCAGACTTTATGAAACAAGTTCAGTACAGTATAATCTTGTGTATGAGGCTACAGTATATAGCCAACATCATTTTAAAACATACAATTTATAGATCCGAGCATTTGGAATACAAGCAAATGTAAGGGCTTACTCATATCACTCCACTGAAATACCATACGTGATTGGCTAACAGCAAATTCATACCTAATGGCAGACAATGAATAATAGAATGGCTACTAGGCGTGCAAAGAGGCCTCCACAGACCTTAAAGGAGGCACTTGGATAAGAAATATGGATAAAAAATTTGCGTAGATGGACACATACATAAAAACACATCTATAACAGCCCCATACATTTCAACAATTCCACTGTATTGTACAATTCTGCCCCAATGTATACATAAAAAAAAATTCCCATATGGTAACCTAAAAAGTACTAACGTAATGTACTTAAAGACAACATACATTTCTGATATAATAATTCTAAAAGTAGTGAAATGATGCCTCCATATTGGGACATACAATATGCGTAAGATAATAAAAGTACATCAAGAAAAAGGGTTCTTAATGATATCTAATGACACGTGCGTTACATCATAATTGGTATAGTAATACAATCAGTCCTGTAAACGAGCTATGTAAAAAGCACGACAGAGCAATGGGGACTAGTTTTAATATTTTACATAAGTTTTAGCTTTATTAACAGTGGACACACAGGGAGAGATTTATCAAACTGGTGTAAAGGAACACTGGCTTAGTTGCCTATAGCAATCAGTCAGATTCCACCTTTCATTTTTCAAAAGACTTCTGAAAAATGAAAGGTGGAATCTGATTCTATCAGAAACTAAACCAGTTTTCCTTTACACCTGTTTGATAAATCTCCTGCATAGTGCATACACAGCTCACACAATCGGTATATGCCATATACATACACTAGATCTTTAATTAAAGTTAAACTTCAGACCAGATCCCAAATTGAATCCAGACACAAGACAAATAAATGAATCAGACTCCAGACCAGACCCCTAATTTATTCAATCCAGACACCTAAATTAATTAGACCCCAGACCAGAATCCTAAATTATTCAGAACCCAGATCAGATCCCAAATTAACCAGACCCCATACCAGACTCATAAATTCATCTGACCCTTAAATCCAGACGTTTCTAACCCCATATTAAGCACCTTCTATACATTCAGGACTGGGGAGCCAAGAGTAGTGAGTTAGGCAAACAGCTTCCAAACTACTGTAGTCAGCTGTACTCACTGCCCCCTGGATTTTACCATGTACGCACCCTCCTTGCAAATTCCCCTAACTAACAGCAGTGCTACTAGCTGAGAACGGCTTGATAATATGGCATGTGATGGAGAATGCAACATATTAAACTGGTAGACAATCTGTATGCCTCCATATGAAACTGAAAACAGTAAAGACCTATAGACTATTTTGGTTCCAGAAAACAAGCAAATAAAGCTGTCTCCCAAATAAGGGTACTTTCCCACTAGCGTTGTTTGATTCTGGCAGTCAGTTCCGTTGCCTGAACTGCTTGCCTGATCAGGCAAACTGTATGCAAACGCATGTCATTTTAAGGCTCCTTTCACATCTACGTTTTTCCTTTCCATCCTAGAGTTCCGTCCTCTGGGCTCTAGGACAGGGGTAGGCAACCTTTGGCTCCCAGCTGTTGTGAAACTACAACTCCCAGCATGCATAGTTGTTCTGGTCTTCTAAGAACTTACATAGAAATGAATGGAGCATGCTGGGAATTGTAGTTTCACAACAGCTGGGAGCCGAAGGTTGCTGATGCCTGCTCTAGGACGTAAAGATACTGATCAGGATTATTCCAATGCATTCTGAATGGAGAGAAATCCGTTCAGGATGCATCAGGATGTCTTTAGTTCAGTACTGACATGTTTTTTGGCCATAGCAAAATCAGCAGCATGCTGTGTATTTTCCTCCGGCTAAAAATCCTTAAGACATGCCACAAGGATGGATCCGGAATTAATGCCCATTGAAAAGCATTAATCCGGATCCGACTTTAAGCTAAAAGTTGTTTCGGCGCATCGCTGTATCCGACGTTTAGCTTTTAAGAATGGTAACCATGGCAGCCAGGACGCTACTAAAGTCCCGGCTGCCATGGAAAAGCAGCGGGGAGTCGGGGGAGAAGCTAGTTACCTTCCGTGCGGCGGCCGGGGTGCTCCTCGATGATGTCACCGGGTCCCTGCGTCGCATAGTTCACATAGCTATGCTATGGATCGTATGGCGCATTGCTCACAAAGCATAAATATGTGATCCATGTGACGCAGGGACACGGTGACGTAATCGAGGAGCGCCCCGGCCGCCGCACGGAAGGTAGTAGCTTTTTCCCCGCCTCCCTGCTTCTTTTCCATGGCACCCGGGACTTTAGTAGCGTCCTGGCTGCCATGGTAACCTGAAAGCATATTGAAGACTGATCAGTCTTCAAATGCTTTCAGTTGTCTTGCGTTGTGACGGATCCGGTTGGCATTTTGCGGCACGCCCTCACAACACAGATGTGAAAGGGGCCTTAGCCCTCTTTCACATCAGCGTTTTAGCTTTCCGTCCTAGAGATCCGTCCTCGGGTCTCTAGGACAGAAAGCTACTGATCAGGATTATCCCCATGCATCCTGAATGGAGAGAAATCCGTTCAGGATGCATCAGTTCAGTATGTCAACGTTTTTTGGACGTTGACAAAAGCGTAGCATGCTGCGGATTTGTCTCCGTCCAAAAATCCGGAAGACATGCCGCAACACCGGATCCGGAATTAATGCCCATTGAAGGGCATTAGTCTGGATCCGGCCTTTAGCTAAACGTCGTTTCCGCGCATCGCCGGATCCGACGTTTAGCTTTTTGTCAATGGTTACTATGGCAGCCAGGACCCTAAAGTCCTGGTTGCCATAGTAAAGAGTAGGGGGAGCGGCATACTTACATTCCGTGCGGCTCCCGGGACGCTCCAGGATGACGTCAGGGCGCCCCAGTGCATAGATCACGTGATCGCATGGATCACGTGATCCATGCGCGCGGGGCGCTCTGACGTCATTCAGGAGCGCCCCGGGAGCCGCACGGAATGTAAGTATGCCGTTCCCCTGCTCCCCACTGCTACTATGGCAACCAGGACGCTAGTAGCGTCCTGGCTGCCATAGTAACACTGAAAGCATTTTCAAGACTGATCAGTCTTCAAATGCTTTCAGTTCACTTGCGTTGTGCCGGATCCGGCGTGCATTCCGGTGACGGAAGTGCACGCCGGATCCTAACAACGCAGGTGTGAAAGAGGCCTTAGACTTATCAGGATCCTGATCAGTCTGACAAATGCAGTGAAATACCTGATCAGGATCCTGATCAGTCTAAAAAATGCATTGAAATACCGGATCCGGTTTTTCCGGGATTGAGCCCCTAGGAAGGAACTCAATGCCAGAAAAGTTTTCAGATATTTAAGTTGTGCCAATACTGGAATCATCTGGGCGAAAAATGACATGTAAATTCTTTGTGTGGAAAAGACTCACAGACAGGGGCGTAGCTAACAGATCATGAGCCCTGGTGCAAGAGCTCAGCTTGGGCCCCCCTTCCCTCAGTGCTTTGTGTGTCTTCTTATGCGGCACAATAGTCTCTGGGCCCCCTCAGACTCCTGGGCCCGGTAACGACTGCTACCTCTGCACCCCCTATAGCTACGCCCTTGCTCACAGAGCTCCCATAACAGTTCTAAGTGGTAGCTATAATGTCCCTTATGTGAAAAATGGTGACCCAGGGTGAGCCACAAATCCCCCGGAACAGCAGATGTGCCACATTCTTTAGTGAACTTTCCTTTCCACTGTCCTACATCCTTCACTGGATAATGTCTTTACAAATTAATTGGTCTTCGACAGATCGCCTCTGCCAGGACATCATGTGCAGTACCACAGAGGACTACTGCAAATGGTTAACTAATATCTACAGAGTTCTTAAGTTGAATGTTGAGATTTGTTGTGTTTGAACTCAACAGCAGTGCATTGGCAAGCTAACAGTTAACCAATTGGTAGATTGTTTAGGTTGCCAGGTGATCGACTGGCTCTAACCCCTGGTTAGTAAATTGTGTGAATCTAGTCTGAGAACAAGCTACAGGAGATACATGTGTGCTCATAGCTCCTGCATGGACTAGGCCTATATTCGGAGAACCCTTGTCTCTGAGACTGCAGCTACCAAGAAAATAACACTGTTACTAAAGTACAGTACCTCTGAAAGAAAGAGACTGGACATCTTCTAAAGTCTAGAACTCAGAAGACTGTGCATTGGACTCAAACAACAAGGTATTGTGAACGTTTATGGCAGAAAGACTTTGCTGCTGTGCAGAGGGAATACTGCTAAAGTATCCCCCATACTTTGAGACTGGCTGACAATCCAAATCTAAGTTCTGCAGCTGTCAGTGTGAGAACTGCAGAAGTTGTTAATAAGAACCTTTATTGTATGCCGGTGGTTCTGCTGAGAGGCTGTAAAGAGTTTTTTTTAGAGAAAGAGAGCAAGGGAGTAATACAACTACCATCATTTTTGCTTCTACACTGCTGTTGAGCAAGGATTGCACTGTGACCTACCTTTGAACTGTTACTGAACTTTTGCTGCTATTTTGGACTGCGGCACCAATCAACAAGCCTTGTTATTGTCTCCACTATTTGTTGTCCCCTTCATCCGCACTACTGCCTTGCACTTAGCAAAATTTTATTAATCAAGGGCACCCCAACTACCACCAGGCATAAGCCCCAATACCAGGGTGTGCCCTGGGGGAAGAAAGGGTGCACCCTTCCAGTCACTGCAGAGTCCCAAGGACCACCAGAGGGAGATTGTCTCTCTGAACTTTACGTACTATTAGCACCAACCTACTAACTACCACTCCTCTCATCCTCACCTCTCCGGGGGGTCACTGCACATGTCCTAGAGCAGCAGGCCAGTGCTTTAGAATCAGGGACTCTTGGTAGATATGCCACAATTCATTTAAGAAACCAGAGACAGCTAACATATTGAGAAGGAATGAGAAGAAGCCCATTGTTTTGGAATACAGATCATGATGGTCCTATCTACTATTCCACCTGCATGACGCAGAGCCATAGGATCTTCAAGGGTACTTAACAGCTATTGTTCCAACTTAGCCTGAAGCCACAACATAAGAAGGTTTATATTGTGATGGATTAGTAAAAAGTAACAAAGATCATTTTTGTACATCCTGTGGAAAAGATAAAGTACCATACTACAAATGTGTATAATATCCTTAATACGTTTAAAGCCCAAGACATGCTGGAGAGCAGAATTTAAAATGAGTTTTATTTCCAGAAACACTAATAAACATTTTAGACTCTGTCTAAACTGTAAATCGAAGCAGAGTCCGATAAAGCAAATGAAATATAGGGAAGAATTAGAGGAGCTGCCTGATAAGGCCAAGGAGAGCTGGCAAGCGCTAAGAGCACAAAGCTAGGGCCGACAAATGCTCTTCCTTTTGTGTAGCTCACTCACATTCTCTGCTGGCTATAACAAGATAACATGCTGTGCAGGAGAGGCATGACATAAAAGGGAGAGATAACAGCATTTTATAAACTGGTAAAATTATAAGCAGCTATTGTCTCTAGTGTGGCAAGAAAGTGCACCGCAACAAGTCATTCTGTGTGGCATTTACTCATGACAAGTCAACCCAACAGTGGAGCGCTCTTCTGCATGCAATCCAAGGCTCACAGGTAAAATTTGAAGAGAATAATGACATTTTCCTGTAAGTACAAATGATCTGGATTTATCTATGGCTTGTACCCCTTCCCGAGTACCATTCCCAACTGCGTCTAGTAAGCTAAGCTCTCTTCTTGACAGGATAAATCTGCAAACAACAGTGTCTGTCTCTCTCCCTCCTGCCCCTACGTGGTCTGTCTCGCTGCAAGCTGCTAGCACTCCCTAGATCAGGGTGACCTTCAAAGTCCTTGAGGCAAGTGTTCAAAGCTGCGACTATGCTTCCGCCTCCAGTGTGCCTGAGCCATTAACCCTTATGCTTCAGGAGCAGAGACATTATTTTAGAAATCAATACGTAGGAGACTGCTCAGGTTTTGCATTGGCATGAGCACCTTGGGTGTATCAGAAAGGCTTCCACATGGACCTATAGGCTATAAAAGAGACCGGTTTGTTGTTTTGTATTGGGAAGAGAAATTCATTCAAATAGTGTTGAATCTCAGTCCATTTCTACAGGAATACAATGTGTTTTGCTACTCTTGGATTTTAAATCTCATGTTCCACTCGAAAACCTTGGCTAGGCACATGTAAAGTGGAGCCAGGTGGTCTAGTTTCTGTCTTTATAGGGCTGGTGGATTAATGCACTACTTTTGCAAATGTAGCCAATGTTTCCTTGGTGTATATTCAAAAGCGTTACTGAATTATGATTGTATAATTTCATTATTTACTAGCATTACATGGACAAGTAATACTTTTAGCTTATTAGGGTTTTCCAGATTTTTCATTTTAACGTTAAATAGTTTATATACTTATGTTAAAATATGTATAAAATACTGCACCAATAAATGGTATGATCTAATTAATTATCATCAGAATAATGTCCACCAGGGGGTGCAAACCTGCAACAAAGTATCAGCCCAGCCAGGGCCAGGACAAGGTAATTCAGTGGGCTAGGTGGAGAAGGCAATTGCACCGCCCCTTCCCCGAATCAATTAAAAGTGACATTACTTCCTAATAAGAAGACTAAAACACATTTAAAAGAAGCAGTGCAGTGACTTACAGGTGACAACTCCACTGATTTCAGTTCTTCACTTTCCTTTTCTTCTCCATTTGTTCCAGGCCATCACATGCAGACAGCTTTTTTTCAGGGGTGTGCAGCACCCCTTGTCACATAAGAAGACAGCAGTATTACTATATGAAACATATAAGAATGTTACAGATTTTGCAAACTGGCCCTTAAATTTGTACAGACCCAAGATTAGCTCCCCAATTTATGAAGACCACTGTCATCCTGCTGCTACTCCTAATACTGTGCCCGCTGTGCTCTCCCATGCCTACAAACACTATACTGTCAGATATAACAGTGCCATACAGATTACCCTCTCATAGTAATAGTTCCCCATTAGTGATAATACTCCCCCAAAGTGCCCCCATTAATAGCAATGCTCTCTATATTATGTTGAGTAATGCCCCCACAAAATCCCTGGTAGTAATAATGCCACCAGTGCTCCCAGTATTTATAATGCCCCTCCTGTCGTGTCCCCTGTATTATATAGCCCCCATAGTTCCAGTATCTCAAGTAGTGTTCCTCCATCCCCCCTGTTGTTTCTGTATATTATGCTCCCCCTTTTACAGCCAGTATATAATGCCCCTCTGCCCTTGTGCCAATATATAATGCATCCCCCTCCCCTGTAGAGCCCCCAGTAGGCCATTGCTTAGGGTAAAAAAGCGTCCTGAAGCCTATGAGACTGAATAGCCACAGATGCAGCCATGATTGTGCCCCCACTTCTGGGTAATGAGGTGGTGCCCTAGACAGGTGCCTACCCTCGCCCACCCATCGTCCTGGCCCTGAATCCAGCTGTCTTGCTGTACAGCTGCTGCAGACTGTTTTCCAGTATATGGAAGTCAGGCAGCCTAAAATAGAAGAAATGCTGCTGACTATTGAAATTTTTAGAATATTGGTACAGTATTTTAAAATAATTTTCTTGTAAATCCTTTAACAGTCCCGGCAGGCACTAAATGGGAATTTATCTTTGCAGACCAGTGTTCCTGGTTTGTGACTGGGCAGGGAGCATTTTTCAGGGAAGAAGCATAAATGAGTTTTCTACCACCCCCTGTACTCATCTATTGCTAGAAGCCAGCTACCCTCTCTCTGAAGAGAGCTTCCTGGTGAAAAGCCATGGGTCTGGATCTTGGAACCCCTGGCCATAACAGCTGTTTTGTCATACACTTCCATACAATACCATGAAATACATGGGTGGGAATGGGTCAACTAAAGCTAGAGCTGCTCTTACTTAGCCCCTAAATTAGGTTATTTAGACCTCCAATATGATTGAGCAATAGATAAGTAGTAAATCATTGATATATTCCCTGATTTTACTAGCATATATGCTATTGTGTTTCCAGTGTTCATATTTAATCACACCACCGTGGCAATGTACATCAGAGGAAAAAAAACACAAAAATTGAATATCAATAGAAAAGAAATTTTCAAAAATGTTCCCTTGAGAAAATGTCAAGATAATTTCCAACTAACATCACCATAGCAACATGATGAAATATCATTCTGGTAATTCTAACATCAAATAGGTATTCCCATACATTTGTGTATATGTTACTGGCATTTGCTTTGATAATTGTTTAGCTGAGTATTGTCACTGCTGTACATTTCACCGAGGTAATTTATAACACACGGTCAGAAAATGTTCTGGAGTAGATTAAACATGTTGGGCATCTATAATGTATGCATATCACGTGTTCCCTTTTTTATGCTTGGTCGGCAGTTTCCTTTGTGTGTGTATCAGGACGCAACTGCTGTAGGTGTGTGTGATCAGGGATGGCTAATATTTCTACACTTTCCCGTCATTTCCGATAGAATAAACCCCCATTAGCGTATTGTATATCTCCCATTTGGATCCTTGTTTTGCTTAAAAGGTTTGTGCCAAGATTTAAGTTATCCCCTATCCACACTAACTGATTGATGGAGCTCTGACTGTTGGGATCACCAACTATTCCATTTAGCACCAGATATATCTCCAGCAGTCCCATGTAGAATGAATGGAGTGGCAGAGTTGACCGGCCACTCCATTAACACAGGGAAACAAGATCCCTGTTCTTGAGATCGGTGGGGATTCCATTAGTCAGACCCACACGATCAGTAAGTTATCCCCTATCCTAAGAACAAAGGATAACTTGAACACTTAGCACACCCCCTTTAAATGGACTAAAATATGGCTTATATCGGTCGGATGACTGATGATCAGTCGAATAACGGAACGGGTGACTTTGCTTGTCTCTACCTGTCATACTTGTTGGAACAAAAGATTTATATGTTACTATTGTCCTTTTTGCAATGTTCAACATTCATTTTCCTAGATCGCCTGATATAGACCGTGTCTTGCAGTGAAGCATTATTGAATTAAACAATAACACACAGCTCGTAGAAGTCAATGGGACTGATTCTGGAAAAAGTGTGCCTGTTTTTCTAACCTCATTTATGAATGTTGGTAGGTGTACATCATTATATAGCATTTGCATCACAGTCATGTATGGCTCTGTGAAAATGTAAGGATATAAAAGAGCTCCATCTCTTTAAAAAGCTACAATCTTTCTGCTCCTTATTTCGTGCTGTCAGCACACTGTAGTTTTTATTGGGATGGTGATGGTAGTGTCCCTGAAGGCAGTTGTGGTATGGCTGCAGGAAGAGAGGAAGGACCCTGGTCACCATGTTAAGGTGGGGAGGGGTACTATCCTAGCTAACTGGAAAGAAGAGCAGTAGTGTTCCACTTCGGTGTAGTCTGGAGGAAGGTACTTTAGGCTGCACTTTTCCTGACAAATGGGTCTGGGTTTGGGAGGAACTGTAGGAAAGTCCCAGTGTCAGTTGATACATGTGCAAGCATTCCACTGGAGCACAATAGGCCCATACTAGGCAAGACATTGCAGAGGGTAAAGAGACCACCTTACAGCTCCAAACTTAATGGGTACTCAGAACGAGGGACCACCACCACCTTCCATCCCTCCTGTAAATTGCCTTGGGCTTGTGCATTTCTACCTAAGAAGTGTATCATCCAATGCCACCCGTTGTTGTTGAGGAAAAAATGCTTTTTCCCTGGTTGTGCTTCCGACTTTCCAACATGTGCTGTATTATAATCTTACGAATATAACACATCAGGTAATTTTTTTGTAGCTAAATACCAAATTTTATTGTGTTTATAGTAATCAGACTATAGCCAATTTTGTAACAGAATAGATTGGCAGCTATACATGGAAGGAGTTAACAGTTTTTCGTGAGAAATCTGCTCTCCTGAGGAAGTCCATGTGCCTTCAATTCACTGTATACTAAATTCTATCTGTAATTTTTTTTGTGAGAATTGCATAATTGGTTTGAGATTTTCCATATTGCGCAGTTTTGAATACTCTAGATTAGAAGACTACACGAGCCATTTTTTATTTTCAGTCATAAGAATGGAATATAATTGTCTTTAGACACATATGCCCACAACAGAATAAAATATACAATGTCACCTTGACTGTCTGTAAACCAAGCCTTAAAAGGGTTGGTCACTTTCTGGTTATGTTGACAAATATGTTTGTAAGATGACTATATGGTACTTACTTATATAACCTTTGTTGAAATTCTGCACCAGTTTCCATATTTTCACCATATTTGCCAAGTCCTTTATGCTGTCAACAGGGAGGTACTGTCCATAAAATGGCTGTTGATGGAGGATCATGTGACCAGGCAAATCCCTTTCATGACACATTACTCGTGAATATATATATATATATATATATATATAGGTGATAAGTACAAGGTATAATAGTGTACAGTCGTGGCCAAAAGTTTTGAGAATGACACAAATATTAGTTTTCACAAAGTTTGCTGCAAAACTGCTTTTAGATCTTTGTTTCAGTTGTTTCTGTGATGTACCGAAATATAATTACACGCACTTCATACATTTCAAAGGCTTTTATCGACAATTACATGACATTTATGCAAAGAGTCAGTATTTGCAGCATTGGCCCTTCTTTTTCAGGACCTCTGCAATTCGACTGGGCATGCTCTCAATCAACTTCTGGGCCAATTCCTGACTGATAGCTACCCATTCTTTCATAATCACTTCTTGGAGTTTGTCAGAATTAGTGGATTTTGTTTGTCCACCCGCCTCTTGAGGATTGACCACAGGTTCTCAATGGGATTAAGATCTCGGGAGTTTCCAGGCCATGGACCCAAAATGTCAACGTTTTGGTCCCCGAGCCGCTTAGTTATCACTTTTGCCTTATGGCACGGTGCTCCATCATGCTGGAAAATGCATTGTTCTTCACCAAACTGTTGTTGGATTGTTGGAAGAAGTTGCTGTTGGAGGGTGTTTTGGTACCATTCTTTATTCATGGCTGTGTTTTTGGGCAAAATTGTAAGTGAGCCCACTCCCTTGGATGAGAAGCAACCCCACACATGAATGGTCTCAGGATGCTTTACTGTTGGCATGACACAGGACTGATGGTAGCGCTCACCTTTTCTTCTCCGGACAAGCCTTTTTCCAGATGCCCCAAACAATCTGAAAGAGGCTTCATTAGAGAATATGACTTTGCCCCAGTCCTCAGCAGTCTATTCACCATACTTTCTGCAGAAGATCAATCTGTCCCTGATGATCTGCCCTTCTTCACACCAGGCCATCTTCCAAAAGTCTTCGGCGCACTGTGCGTGCAGATGCGCTCACACCTGCCTGCTGCCATTTCTGAGCAAGCTCTGCACTGGTGGCACTCCAATCCAGCAGCTGAATCCTCTTTAGGAGACGATCCTGGGTCTTTCTGGACTTTCTTGGACGCCTTGAAGCCTTCTTAACAAATATTGAACCTCTTTCCTTGAAGTTCTTGATGATCCTCTAAATTGTTGATTGAGGTGCAATCTTAGTAGCCACAATATCCTTGCCTGTGAATCCATTTTTATGCAACTAAATGATGGCTGCACGCGTTTCTTTGCAGGTCACCATGGTTAACAATGGAAGAACAATGATTTCAAGCATCACCCTCCTTTTAACATGTCAAGTCTGCCATTTTAACCCACTCAGTCTGACATAATGATCTCCAGCCTTGCGCTCGTCAACATTCTCACCTGAGTTAACAAGACGATTACTGAAATAATCTCAGCAGGTCCTTTAATGACAGCAATGAAATGCAGTGGAAAGTTATTTTTGGGATTAAGTTAATTTTTGTGGCAAAGAAGGACTATGCAATTCATCTGATCACTGTTCATAACATTCTGTAGTATATGCAAATTGCTATTATAAAAACTTAAGCAGCAACTTTTCAAAATTCCAATATTTATGTAATTCTCAAAACTTTTGGCCACGACTGTAATATGTCCAGACTGTATATATATATATATATATATATATATATATATGATATCAGTAAAAATAGAGAAGGGGGGCAAATGAAGAGAAAAGAGGAGGATCTCCGCTTACCACTTCTTTCTAGTCTTAGTGGATATCTCATCCTGCAGTTCTTCTCTATGCTGTTGGGGGTTAAAGGACCTGTGATGATACTCTGTGCAGTTCCTTTGCTAGATGTACAGGACCTGTTATGACATCATCGCAGGCCCTTTAGCTTTCTCCACTGATGATCAGGATACTATACTGGAGCTGGACAGTAATGAGTGTAATTAGGGGGCAGGGCCTTTGGTTCACTGTGGGCTCCTTTTTCCCCACAGGCCCTAGAGCAGCTGATTGGTCTGCCTCTATGGGAGTGACAGATAGGTTAATCCTGCCGAGTAAAATGTAATCTGTATTAAACTCCTCTGGAGCACTGTTACTATGTAATGATGTAATACTTAGTTTTATGCTAATGAGCTTATTGAAGTACCAAGGTGTGAACCAAGCCCCTCAGAGCACCACATCTTCAATGCCCTTCTTTCTGGTATCTTTCCCATTAATTGACACAGCTAGGCATCTTACCTGATTCTGTAATTTAGCATCCGCGTTAAGGCTTGCAGGATTGGTGCATGAGCAGAGCATCTGCTTCAGCTGCCTAAGCAGTGCAGATGCCTACTTCACATACACCCATGACATGGGATATACTTAAATCACATCACGTCAGGCAATCCTATTCCAGTTTACGAGTTATATTGTAGCCATGCTTAGTAAGGCAAGGAATTATATGTCCCAAAGGTCTACAATACATTCATGATCATTATGCCTATAAGGGAGTTATTCTGATATTAGAAGATGTTAATAATGCAATTTATTCATATATTCCTGTAGGGCCACCTTAGGCGAACTTACACTTTCTTGGATAGGCAGCCTTTTATTACATTTTCAATCCCACCTGCAAATCTATAGAAGAATTAGTTGTCTTCTTTATGAATTAATACTGAATGTACATCTAATATGCATAGTATTTTAGGAATATGAAAGTAAAAAGACAGCTAGAAATCATTGTGTTAGAAAGTAGGGATAAGTAGAGGTAGCTTGTTGCCAAAAAAACATACAATAGAGAGTCATTTTTCAAGTCAGATATGTCAGTTTTGTGGCTTAAAATTGGTTCCTCACAAAGTTTCAAAGTGGTCTTTGTTTAAGGTCAAAAACTGAGATGAGAGTTGGATTATGGTCATGTACTCTGTGTGACTTTTGCAAACATTTTTAAAAAGCTGCAACCTACGCCAGGCAATTCCTAGCAAAAACAGACCGAAAATTGACACTTAAAAACTACCTCAAATGATAAGTGACATATACAGTACGCATTCTGTTACTTGGCAATCTTAGGGTCATGCACATTGCATTGTAATGGGTACATTGAATGTGTATTGGTTCATAATATGGTCCATAGTTTCCCTAATAGCATGTTTATAGGAGAGCAGAGGAGGTACAGATGCAGGTAATACTTTTGGTGAACCTTACATGGTTTCCCAACAGCCAACCGTCAAAGTGTGCACATTCTCAAACCACCAGCTGTTGGCTCTCTTGCAAAATCTCCACCAAGTAGTCTATAATATTCTAATTCTACTCGTTAGTTAGGTAGCACTACAATAATAAATTTGGTTGTGCTACTTGTGTTTCGGTCAAACCCACCAGAAGTGTTGATCACGAATACCGGCACTTCGAGAATTCGCAAAAATCTACAATATAGTGCTATATATTCGCAATCGCAAATATTCTAGTTTTTTTTTTTTATGAGTACTACTGCTTCTTTCTTGTGGGCCTATAAAAAGGCTGCAATATCTTTGTCTGAGCTTAGCAACATCCCTAGCCACTAATAGGAAAGTTGCCTACCCCTTTACTATATAAGAACCTCCCTAGCAGCCATTTTCTGCAGTTTTTTGCAGTTCTGAGAGAGAGCAGTGACATCGCTGTGCTCTCTGCTTTTCAGACTCATCAGCATCCTTATTTAATTATATTACATAGTTAGTTAGCTCATATATATAATACAGGTAGTTATTGGGAGATAGTCAGTGTAGGTTAGATATAGTGTAGCTAATAGGTTCCAGTGCAGGGTGTTAGGTAGTTAATAGGAATTACTGTGCTGTGATAGGGATTAGTGTCTGTGTTAGACACAGTGCTGTGATGTCAAAACAATACTTAGTTCACCAATCAGTAATATCTACTCAGACCTGATAAAATGTGAAGTTGCAAAAAAAAATGTGCATCATTAGTGCCGATTTGCGCAATCGTGAAAATAATGACTGTAGATCGCAAATTCTAGAATTTATTTGAATATTAAGCGAAAAATTCAGGAACTATCGCAAAAACGAATATTGCCTATGCCGCTCATCACTACTCACCATTTAGTCCTTTCATAAGTGAATTCGAATGGCATACTAGCGTGGCAATAACATACAGTGCGGTAGCTCTATTATTGTAGCGAGCCGTCTATGTAGATGCTGCTTGATGCATCTTTTCTACACCTTTCAGAAGATTTTCTGGTAATACTTGAGAATCTTGCCAGGGCGTTCTGATCTTTTTTGACAGAATAGTGCATGATAGATGTATATTAGTCAATGGGGTCTGTATGTTTCCATTCTGCCACATAATGAAACTGGCAGGGTGGCATGGCTTCCGTAAATAGAAGTCGTGACACCATGTGAAAGCCAAAGAAAACCTATGTGTGCATCCCTAATAAAAGAGACACATGAAGTATAGCCCAGTAGTAGGATGTGAATGCTGTATTATGGATCAATACAATGGACTTTTTTCCTAATGAATGCAGACCGGTTTTCATCAGATTTGTTTGAGGATTATGACCTTGAATCTACTCCACTTTATGGCACAAAAGATGCCTACAATGTTAGTTTACCTTCATGGCCTTTTCATAACTGATCTGTATTCTGCTACACTAATATAATGGTATATAATAAGTCATTCATATGTTTCATTCATATCTAGTCAATAAAGATCACGAGATTTATTGCAGTCAACATATGCAGACACAAGCACATAGAAAGATCCACCCACACACAATACACAGACTACAACCAACATACATCGCCCTCAAAAAATATAATTATTCCCAAGCAACCTTGCATATCTAAGGTTGATAATTAATATGCAAATTGAAATAGTGGTGGTGCTATTCTAAGTTCAAGGATTTACTTATCAGGTCCAAATAATCTGTGAAGGCTTTAGCATTCCCTAAGCATTTTTCATGGTGTTAGTACTACACATACCCGTTCACTGATAAAATGAAACAGCTCTTTGTCTGAAGGAAAGGCATTAAAACTAGAAATGCACAGCCAAGGAATGTACAGTGCTGCTGTAATTTCCCTAGTAGAGATATATGTAATATGTTATAGTTATAAAGTAAAGAAAGTACTGGTTATTACTGATGTACTCGGCTATCTGTCTGGAACTCTCATAGGAATGAATGTTGCGGCTGTACGCATGCCCAATGGGCTGCTCAGTTCATACAGGGGGACTCCACAGATATGAGGCCCCCATTCTTGGGATTGGTGAGGGTCCCAGTGGTAAGACCACGGCAACCTAATAGTTATCCCCTACCCTATGGATAGAGAATAACTTTACAAAAAACAGAATACCCCTTTAAGTTAATGGGGCTGAATTGCAATGTCAAATACTCTTGAGGGCCAAGGCTAGTGATGTTTTATAATCTCATACAAGACTCCCATGAAACTGAACACTCAAAAACAAAAGCTGAAGAGGTTATTTCCAAGATGTAAGCCAGGAGTGCACAAGACCACATGCTGCTGCTAGATGAGGCCCCTGGCCTGCTGGACAGACTGCCTGCAAGCTGCTTTTTACATGATGATTGCCAGGACTGACTCGCCTGCAACGTTTCAATTTTTGAGTCAGACATATAGAGTATATCTCCAGGGAGATGATCGGTGCAAAAGCAAATGCCAGAGATTTGAAAGGAACCCCAGCAGCAGGCGTCTTTTCATCGCAACTTTATTTCAATTTATAGAAGAACAGCTCCAAACAGCAAAAACACCTTCTTCCACCTCACCAGTGGTCTACATGTTTTGAACCTTCCGGTTCTTAATCATAACCTGGAGGTTTTCACTGACCTGCTAGAGCCATCTCCGTGCACGGCATATGACTGGGTGAGCTGGAACTTCTTTTCCTATGACTACAAATGCCAGAGAGGCTGAGGAGCAGGCAAGAGGCAGTGCTAAAGAAACTACCACTGAGATTATTAATACAACAGCTTATGTTGCTGTATTGCTACCACAGGTTCTTCCTGCAGCATCAGCATTGTTGCCTAATTTTGTGTGTCATTGTTGCTGCCTTATGGCCACTCTCCTAACTAGGTTAGGGATTTTATCACCTTATATATGGGCTTTCATTTCGAAGTGAAATGGTGAAAATATTTGATTATTTACTAATTGCCATACTTGACATTTGTCATTTTCTGCTGTATAAAACTTCACTTTTATTAGTATTACAAAATAAATGAGATAGCTAATCTACACTTAAAAACCCAGCTTCCTGTCGCTATATGATAATTCAATTTGCATGTGCTGGCAATTGTAATGGTGGAGCAGGCTTCCACCGATTTGCTTCCAGCCTATTTTATTTACATAGTAGCTGAATTCAATGATTTGCTACTCTCTAGTGGCAGCAATTCATTAAAATATCTATGGCCTTCACACACTGCCCCCTGCCCCTCACCCCCTCCCTCCCTCTTTCACATGGTTCACCAGAGGATCTGTTTTCTTCAGAGGTTTATACACAGTTTAGGGTCCTTTCACACTTGCGTTCTGAGGATCCGGCAGGCACTTCCGTCCTGCCGGATCCGTCAGAACGCAAGTCGCCTGAAAGCATTTGAAGACTGATCAGGATCCTGATCAGTCTTCGAATTGCTTTCAGGTTACTATGGCAGCCAGGACGCTACTAGCGTCCTGGTTGCCATAGTAGGAGCGAGGAGCGGGGGAGCGGCATACTTACATTCCGTGCGGCTCCCGGGGCGCTCCTGAATGGCGTCAGAGCGCCCCATGCGCATGGATCACGTGATCCATGCGATCACGTGATCCATGCACTGGGGCGCCCTGGCGTCATCCTGGAGCGTCCCGGAGCCGCACGGAATGTAAGTATGCCGCTCCCCGCTCCTCGCTCACTATGGCAACCAGGACGCTAGTAGCGTCCTGGCTGCCATAGTAACCAGTCAGAAAAAGCTAAATGTCGGATCCGGCAATGCGCCGAAGCGACGTTTAGCTCAAGGTCTGATCCGGATTAATGCCTTTCAATGGGCATTAATTCCGGATCCGGCCTTGCGGCAAGTGTTCCGGATTTTTGGACGGAACAAAAAGCGCAGCATGCTGCGGTATTTGCTGCGTCCAAAAAACGTTCTGGTCCTGAACTGAAGTCATCCTGATGCATCCTGAACGGATTTCTCTCCATTCAGAATGCATGGGGATGATCCTGATCAGGATTTTTCCGGCATAGAGACCCGACGACGGATCTCTATGCCGGAAAAGAAGAACGCAAGTGTGAAAGGACCCTTATGCTGAAAATATTTACACAGCCTCAACCCTCAACAACTCCTCCTTGCATTGCTAGGCTTTAGCAACTCAGTAATCTTGGTCATTTTGGTCATGTAATTCGGTTTTGGGCATACAACCTTGTGTGTCACACAAACTGCTTGTGCAAGCAATAAGTCACTTGTCATAAAAAAATCCTCTGGTCTCTCATACAACTTGTTCAGATTTATGATGCATTCAACTTGCAGTCAGGCAGAATTGTGGAATTTATTTTTCCTTTCCTTAGCATTCCCCTCAAAACAACTTATAAAAGTAAAATTCTACAAAATACAATATATACCCCGACATTTTTTAAGTAATACAATTTATCTCACCAAAAATATGGCAAAGTTTTGCTGGGGGCCTAAAGTAGACCGATATGATAATGTAGGCCTGTAAGAAAACACATCTGCCCTTTCAGCCCTGGTCCCTATGATTAGTCACTGGGCTCCAAACAAAAGCATATTATTCACTTACTACTAGCACCATATTTTTCGCCCTATAAGACGCACCGGCCAATAAGACGCACCTAGGTTTTTGAGGAAGAAAATAAGAAAAAAAATATTTTTAACCAAAAGGTGTTTTTTTTTTACTAACGGTGTTCTGTGCATGACGTTATTATGACGCGCTGTTATGAGTGCATCTGTGGATGGCGCACTATTATGGGGGCATCTGTGGATGGCACTGTATGGGGGCATCTGGGGATAGCACTGTTATGGGGGCATCTGGGAATAGCACTGTATGGGGGCATCTGGGGATGACGCACTGTTATGTGGGGGAGCTAGGGATGGCACTGTTATGGGGGCATCTGGGGATGGCACTGTATGGGGGCATCTGTGGATGGCACTTTATGGGGGCATCTGTGGATGGCACTGTATGGGGGCATCTGTGGATGGCACTGTATGGGGGCATCTGGGGATGACGCACTGTTATGCGGGGAAGCTGGGTATGGCACTGTTATGGGGGCATCTGTGGATGGCGCACTGTTATGGGGGAATCTGTGGATGGCACTGTATGGGGGCATCTGGGGATGGCACTGTATGGGGGCATCTGGGGATGGCACTGTATGGGGGCATTTGGGGATGGCACTGCTATGGGGGCATCTGGGAATGGCACTGTATGGGGGCATCTGGGGATGACGCACTGTTATGTGGGGGAGCTAGGGATGGCACTGTCATGGGGGCATCTGTGGATGGCACTGTATAGGGGCATCTAGGGATGGCACTGAATGGGGGCATCTGGGGATGACACACTGTTATGTGGGGGAGCTGGGGATGGCACTGTTATGGGGGCATCTGGGGATGGCACTATATGGGGCATCTGGGGATGGCACCGTATGGGGGCATCTGGGGATGGCACTGTATGGGGGCATTTGGGGATGACACACTTTTATGTGGGGGAGCTGGAGATGGCACTGTTATGGGGGCATCTGGGAATGGCACTGTATGGGGGCATCTGTGGATGGCACTGTATGGAGGCATCTGTGGATGGTACTGTATAGGGGCATTTGTGGATGGCACTGTATGGGGCATCTGTGGATGGCACTGTATGGGGGCATCTGGGGATGACACTGCTTTGGGGGGAATCTGTGGATGACGCATAGCATCTTATGCAATGTGTCATCCACAGATCCACCCACTTAACAGTGGGTGTGATGACCCCAATACAGGGACTGTGGGCAGCATCTTGCTTGCTAATGACAGCGGGGCCCGGTGCAGTAACTGTATTCTACTACACCAGGCCCGCTGTAGTAATGTTACAGGTGATTTTTAAAATTACGGTATAATGTTAATGCTGCCAGTATTACCCTACCTACTATAAGGTATCTTCGCAGGCAGGACTGGAGTCAGGAGGCCTGCGGGCACGGTGTAGTAGAATACAGTTACTGCACTGGGCCCTGCTGTCATTAGCAAGCAAGATGCCACCCACAGCCCCTTCTCATTGATACACACGCCGGCTCTTCAGCAGCGCGGCGGTGTATCAATGTGTGCTGCATTCACCCCATAAGACGTGGAACTATTTTCCCCCCACTTTTGGGGGGGGGGTGCATCTTATAGGGCATATCACACTTTCTACTGTATGTCTTATGGTTAATTCATTTTATAGCTGAGCATCTAAAGGGGATGCTCAACTACCATCCTGGCCAGACCTGCAAAAGGGAAGCTGGGTACTGGCTCCATTGGTCCCCAGTCTTGGCTGGTTCGCTCAGGTTCCCCCTGTCAACATCTGCTTTGACTTTACTGCATCCAGTCACTGAATGAATAGGTGACTTGCCCCTTTTACACCACATGACCAATTGACCTGATGCATTAAAGAGGATGTTGACAGTAGGGGACCCAAGTGAGGCAGTTGAGGATGGAAAGCGAAGCAGTTTTGCAGGTTTTGCAGGTCCAGGAGGATGGTCTGCCAAAAAAACAAACAAAAGGTGGCTAAGTCCTTTAAAGCTTACAGGTAGGTGTTCTTTGTTTGAGTAAAGGTGTATTTCAGGTGCAGATGCTATCTGCGACTTCCCCCCGCTCACGCTAGGTCTAAAATTGGCGTGGCGTGGGTGGGGATGGGGACAGGCTGGCAGGCCTGTCTCATTCATCATTTTCTACGCCTGTTTTAGGCATAGAATATGGTCTAACTGTAAGAGAGCTAGGAAGCTGTCTTACATTTAGAACTGGCGCTGGATGCCTCTTCATAACTTCGGCGGATCCACTGCCGGTGCATGGCATTTATTAAGGGCCTTTATTCTAAAACGCTGGACTTAATACATGTGCTCCTTAATGTCTGCTTGAGCTACATGTGATGGAGGCATCAGAGAAGCAATAGGTCTTGTTCAAATATTATAAGCAAATATCAACTATATTATCTCTGTCACTATGGATGAGTTAGATCCTAAAATGTACATCATAGTGATTGGTATTATTTCATTTAATGTTTGGCAATGTCACTGGGCGACATAGTTAAACATATATTTCCCAAATGGCTGTGCAAGTATTCTAACCACCAACATATGTAGATAATGTAAACACGGGTTTAAAGAGTAATTTAACCCCACATTGAATATAAAGTCTTCAGATTTTTTTTCCTTTCAAATGACTCTTCCCAGAAATCTATTAAAAAAAATAATAAAAGAATATAATATAATTTGTGTCACTCGTTTCTCTCCGGTACAGGTCTCAGTTTCTCATCATTGTGATAGCTTTTTTTCATGGGTGAAATTGCTATTGCTCTTCAAAGGTCTTTATACTGTACATTTAATAGGGCTACTGGACATCACAAAGAAGGCTCCACTCTTTCAGTTGGGATAACTCTATGGACTCCATACAAATTCTTTGAGTATGGAGCCCTAATGCTCAACCTCAAGTCCAGTATAGTAAAATTTAAATAGAGATGTGGAAGTTTGTGTGTGTGTATCAGCGGGTGGGGGTATAGGAGGGAGGGGGTGGATGTTCCATCATCAGCTTTGTATGGGGGAGCTGTAATACATTGGGGGATACTTATCAATTTTGGCAATCTGTGCCATTACCAGGGGAGGACTGGCCATAGACCCTACAGGGAAAGTTGTTGGTGGGCCAATGCCTAGTAGGACAGCACAATCCCTCCTCATAGCCCCAGCTTGGTACATAAAGATCACATTCTCTCCTATTCACCTACACAGCAGCCATTGATGCTCTCCTGAATTAAACTGTATCGCCATCCTAAGGATGACAGGTGGCAGTATTTTGTGTTGACGTGTTCTTCACTATGGTATTGCTTGCACTGCCTACCTCTGTTGTCCCTGCTTACATATGTTAGCTCTGCCTACTTGTGTTGCCCCACCTTCTGTCAATTTGGACCCACCTACAACATGTGGCCCCTTTGAAGTTTTTTTCCAGGGCCACTTTAAGTTCCTAGTCCACCCCTGGCCATTACTAGCTTTTAGACCTGGAGATGAAAGTGCTGAATGTTGAGACCAAATGTATCAAATGTCATATAGAACATAATAAATGAGACACAGTGCAGATTTGCAACATTTTTATGGCAATTGCGACATTTTCCAGCAATTGAGACTTTTTTTTGTGATAGAAGAGCAGGAAGTACTGAATATGGCCTCACACATATTTTTTTTTAACAAAAAGTTGTCCCTTACAGCATGTGTACGCTTGTCTGGGGTATGCTTACAACATGTTGTTATGTGATAAAGTAGGCGTTATTTAGTTTACATGTAATTTTGGTGCATTTTGTGTTACTTTTTTGGTGCAGATTTAATAGTAAATCTTCCTCTAATATGCATGTTCAGCCAGTCTGACAGGATTGTGGACACACAGACCCACAACTGTAGCTCACTAGCTATTCAAGGAACAACATTAAGGGGTAGATTTATCAAGACTGGCCATACTTGATCTCCGTGAGCTTGAGTGAAATGCACCTAATTTATTAAAAAGGAGATACCGCTTATTAAATTTGGTGCATCTCTGGAACTGTGTGCACCAGAAACTCAAGTCTACGCCAACTAGGAGCTATAATTTACACCAGTTTCTGGAGTAGGTTATACTAAATCGGGCAGGCCATGCTAAGCTCTGACACTTCCACTAAGTCCTGCCCCTTTTCTTGCCACTTTTGAAAAGTTTGAGAACCTCTAAAACTCACAATGTATGGTGCAAATATGGTGTGCATCATAATTTGAGACTTTTTTTTCACAATAGTGGTAAAAAGACATTGATAAATCTCCAACTAAATCTCTCTTTGGATTTTCCTTAGTCAGCTACCTGATATTGCAGCCAAGGGTCTGACGGAGCAAAGAGTTCACATCCAGACAGTCTAACCATAAAGAATGAATTCCAGCTCTCTCCCCTTTCCACAACTAATAGCCCCCTTCCAACTCATACAAGTCTTAAAGGGGTAATCCGGTTTTGCAATTTCAAGCATCAACTCACAGGAAACTACACATTTTATTAATAGTGATTGTTTATCTGTAATGCCCCATTTTCCTGCACTCCTTTGCGGTCAGATGACATTTTTCCACTATGTTGGTTCACTGTCCTGATGACATCACGTCTACATTTGAGGTGAGACAAGGCTTGTATAGCAATCACTTTCTGCCAAAGTTAGAATGAGCCTGTACCTCATGGATTCAAAGATCTTCCCATTCATTGCTCCCATTGTTCTGCTAGATTTATTTCAGGCTGACAGCTCAATGGGGCATCTCCTTTCTACTGTAGCTTTTTCCCTAAAACTTTCTCAACTTTTAACACAATATATGGCTTCTGACAATGAAAGATTTAAGTTTGAGCATGCAACCACCTCAGTGAGGTGGACAAGAAAAAAGGAAAAGAACAAACACCAGGTGGAGCTATTCGGATGCATTTTATTGAATAAATCAGTGGCTAAACTAAATTTTTTATTACATGCAATTACAAAAGTATTCAGAGCTAGGTGCTCGTTTGAAAAATGTAGACTATTTTTCATGGCACAACTGCTTCAATCTCTGTCCTAGTTACATTTTAGAACAGGCTTCTTATTGTTTTTTACCCGTGGCCACCATTTTAGTTTACTATACCGATTAGCTTATAGATAAAACAAGCATGTTCTGCTAATTAAAATTAGTTTATAATTATATTTTTATTTTTTGTTTTGTGTACCCAGAGAACCCCATTAATGCTTGTTTTGCTCTCATAACCAAAGAAGAGCACTGCCTCCAAAGTGCTATTTCCATGACTATCTGTAAGTCTATATCTCAGTTCAGGCTTTGGACACAACTCTTTAGATGTTTTTGGCCTCATGAACCTATGTGGAAGATTTGCATAACAATAACAAGAACTAGGAACTTTAGTAAAATAGAGTAACGATTTCAGTATCCTCTAAACTGTTCTACTCTAGGCATGTGTCAAATGTGTGTCTATGTATATTTATTATGTAGTGCCTTGTGTATTGCTTTGATGCACTACACTGCAATTATGAATGATTTATGATGTCCTCGCAGCTTCTTTTCTAGTAGAGAAGTGAATTTTCTTTTGTTCTACTCGTCCTGTTGCTCCAACATTATGTTTGGTTACAGATGGATATAACATGGAAGAACTGAATTGTTTTTAACTAAAGGCCACAACACATTTTATTAAACATCCATAGATGTTTAGAGGTTGCATTGTTCCTCGACACATTTCTAAGAAAGTACCGGTAGTTAATTCTCGTTGGTTGTATTAACCAAGCCACCTCTTGAATATTTATATGGAACAAAATCACACAAATTAATTCTTGTGTCCTCACTTAGGAGCTGTCCCCCACAAATCCTCATTTATGTGATTATTGGTGCAAGGCCTAGTTCCGCTTTTCTGCTCACGACCCCACACTTGAATGTGACAGCGCTGTCTCTGTGTGGATTTCAGTAATAGGCATAAAAGACCAATAATCATGATGTGGTGTGAAAGGAACGTAGTGTTCCTTTGAATTTATTAACACTGAGTCCATAGCTAAAGTACATCCTGCAGATTTCCTGTGAGCATTGTCTCTTGACAAATCATGTACACGTCTACTCGACAGGAATGTCCACTATAAAAGATTCAGCTCATTTTCTTATATGCATTTTTAAAATATTTTCATAGTTTTTTTTTTTTTTTCAAATATACCAAGAAACAAAAAATTAAGGCATTGTACCTTCGGAGAAAAACATAACATGATAAGTTATCAAAGAGAAGAATACATTGAAGCAATTTAAAGGGGTTTTCCATGAGTGTTATAGATAGGTCCTCACAAACTAATTGGTCATGTACCAACAACTGGCACCTCCACCAATCAGCTGTTTAAAGAGGCTGTGGCGTTCTAGTGAGCGTTGTGGCCTCTTTACAGCATACCAACCACAGCACCATTTATTGTATAGCAGCTATGCTTAGTATTGTAGCCCAGGCACATTCACTTAAATAGGACTCAACTACACTTCTGCCACAGGACCAGGGAACATGAGGTCACTGTCCTAGGAAAAAGCTGCAGTGCTCACCAGAAGCACCTTAGCCCTTTCAAACAGCTGATTGCTGGGGGTACCAGGAGTTGGACCTCCACCGATCAACCATTGATGATCTATCTTGAGGATGGGTCATCAATATTATACTCCAAAAAAGCATAAATAAAAAAAAAAGATTAAAAAACAAAAAAACAAAGGAGAGTACCATAAATGTCCACTTTTATAACATTCTAAACAGTGTGCACGAGATGAGTGGGAAACTGGTGTAAAGTATAACTGGCTTAGTTGCCCATAGCAACTAATCAGATTCCTCCTTTCATTTATCGAAGGAGCTGTCAAAATGAAAGGTGGAATTTGATTGGTTGCTATGGGCCACTAAGCCAGTTCTACTTTACACCAGTTTCATAAATGACCCCAGAGATCATTCAGCAAACGAAAAGTCCACTGTGTTTTTGGTGAAAAAATAACTTCAAAGAAAAAGTTTACAGAAAGTATCTAGTGTAGAGTTATGATGGATCTGATACATAACTAGGCTATGTTGCCTGGGAAGTAAGTTTGTGTGTGCAAAACAATATACTAAGGCCCCTTTCACATGGGTGTGATTTCTGCACGGTGCAATGCGTGATGTGAACGCATTGCACCCGCACTGAATCTGGACCCATTCATTTCTATGCGACTGTGTACATGAGCGGTGATTTTCCCGCATTACTTTAGCGTTGCATGAAATTCGCAGCATGCTCTACTTTCTGTGTTTTTCACGCAACGCAGGCCCCATAGAAGTGAATGGGGCTGCGGGAAAATCGCAAGCATCCGCAAGTAAGTGCAGATGCGGTGCAATTTTCCCGCATGGTTGCTAGGAGACGTTCGGGATGGGGACTCGATCTTTATTATTTTCCCTTATAACATGGTTATAAAGGAAAATAATAGCATTCTAAATACAGAATGCCAAGTAAAAAGGGCAATAGAGGGTTAAAAAAAAATGATCTCACCTCGACCAATTGATCGCGTAGCTGGCAGTCTCCTGTTCTGTCTTCAGATGGGGGGGGGGTAAAGGACCTTCAGTGACATCACTGGGTCACATGGTCCAATCATCTGCTTCCATGATTGGACCATGTGCCCCCCCAGCTGAAGACAGAACAGGAGACCGCAAGCTACGCAATCAATTGGAGGAGATGAGTTAATTTTTTTTAACCCTCTATTGCCTTTTTTTACTTAGCATTCTGTATTTAGAATGCTATTATTTTCCTTTATAACTATGCTATAAGGGAAAATATACAGAATACTCAACCCGAAACCGGACTTTGGTGGTGAAGTCCGGCTTTGGGCCTGGGTACCTAACATGCCGATTTGCGTGCATTTTCCCGCAACGCACCGGCCTCTTATCCGGGTGTCATGTTTGACGCCCGTGTGAAAGAGGCCTAAGGCTGGATCAGGGGTTAAATCCAAATTGTTAATATGAATAATAAGATCACATACAGAAACCCAAAATGTATTAGTAGACCACGGGGAAAAAAAAAAACGTTTTAGGTCACAATCCCTCCATGAATGATTAGAGTACGATATGTTTTTCTTTTGTGCCTAGTGAAACTTTTACAGATTTTCCTTGCCCAAATTAAAAGCTAGTTAGCCATGCTAATTTCCTGACCCAGATCCACCTCTAATGATAACATATGAGAAGGTTTGAATAACTTGTAAGGGGCACAAATTAACTCTTTATAAAATGTAGAATCCCTCCACCCTTTTTGCCCTAGTAGATAAAGAGAAAAACATAAAAACTGATTTAGGGACATGAGGGACACCCACATTAAAGACAAAATATACTGAAAACAAAAATATTAAATCAGATCCCTATGAAGTAAATCAAATTTGTGATGAAGAGTGAAGAAAGAAAGTAGTGGCCATCATACAACATCGTACCAATAGAAGGTATGCCTTTAGATCTCCAAGATGACCCATCCAGACCAATTTTATAATATAACTGTCTATGCAGGAGGTTAGGATTTTATACATAAGACGGAACATAGCTCTGACTTAAAATCTATATTAAGAAAATAATCAACTCAGTATTTTGGACCTATTTAGGCAAATATATTTTTAAGGGTGAACACTCACTTTAACATAGATAATTTGCACAGCAGGAGCAATAACACATTTGTACTTAGGTGACAAAACTCATTTTCCTTTGGCTCTCAATAAAAAATAAAGATTCATCAAGGTCACAAGTGAGGGTATTTAAAGGGTTTATCCTATGAAAGATATTCTACAGTTTTCAAAACCAGCACCTGGATCTGAATATTTTTGTAATTGCAAGTAATTAAAATTGAAGTTTACCCACTGATTTATTCAATAAAATGTATCTGTATAGCGCCACCTGCTGTTTTTCTTTTTATTTCTTTGTCGTGGTGACTGAGATGGCCACACATGCTCCGTTTCATCTTTCAACTGCCTACTGAGTTGTAATAGGGAGAGAGCGGCAGCAGAATAGACACGTCTCCTGAGCTGCAGCATAAATGACACTCCCCTTGAGCTGCTAGCTTGATAAAAATATAGCAGAGCAATGAATGTGGAGAACTGTATCCATGTGAGGTACACGGCTGGTTCTAGTTTTGTTGGAGATTGTCATGTACTACATGATGCAAAACCTTCGCTCTTTACATCAGTCATGGAATAACCCTATTGAATAATGGAGAGGGAGGGAAGATAATGGAACTCACAGTGAAGAAGATATCTGCGACTTCGCCACACTCACGCCAGATCTAAAATTGGGGCAGTGGCGTGGACTGGCTGGCAGGCCCATCTCATTCATCTTTTATACATATGTGTTACAGTTAGAACTGGTGCTGGATACACCAAAGTTATGGAGAGACCTGCCCCTTTTCATAACTTCGGCAGATCCACTGCCAGATATGGGCCTAAAAAGCCAGTCTTAATACATGTGCCCCAAGGTTTCTAATCTACACTACGCTTTCAGTGTAGCATTCATATTTTAAATAGCCTGCGGGGCTTCTTATATACATTTCAGAAGTTATATATCATATATTGTATGGCCACCAAAAGGGAATTTAAAAAATATAATATACAATTACATGTTTACTAGATAAAGCACTATTCTTGCAAAGCTCTAACTCATTATTACAACACACCATTCTAGAACACCCTGCACCATGGTGCAAAATAAACCAATAAAGCAACCAAAAATATTTCCCATGCAATAGTACCCATAGTACCCAATAGTACCCATAAATGTTATCGACAGCACAACCAATAGAAATATATGGATCTACAGTGTATCAACAAATGAAGTAACTACAAATTATAATCAACAATCAAATAATTTATTATCCACAAATGTATTATCAACATGATTGGCATAACACAATACATAAAAACATGATTACAAACAATAGGAGTGCTAGTGCATGATCAATGGACATATAATAAAGTGCAAGTGCATCAGATGGCCAGCGGATAATACTGTATAAATATACCGATAAGTTTAAATAAAGTTATAGGCATAATAAAATGTACTTTTGATTCAACTGATGAAAATATAAATCGCCTAAGGCTAAACAGTTGATTTATAGAACCAAAATCCAAAGTTCAAAGTTGCTAATATGACCATAATCATATACTGATCAACGCAAAGTTCACAACCACGGCAGCACTACCAATCCAAAATAAACCAATGTCCCAATGGTTATTAGCATCAGGGGTGTAGCTATAGGGGGTGCAGAGGTAGCAGTCGCTGCCAGGCCAAGTAGCGTGAGGGGACCCAAAGACCCTTGTGGTGCTTAAGAAGGGTTATAGTATTATGGTGCATTTTGGAGGTAAGGGGTTAGGTTGAGAATTTGGCATGGGGGGTGACGCATGCATCACGCCGCTGGGTTGGAGCGGTGACATCATCAAACAGCATATCACTGCGCAAGATTTTGCATAGTGTCTTCAATCAACATGGCCGCGACGGCCTCTCCGCGATCAAATGGATAAGGTTAGTATGTTTTTTTTTTTTTTAACTGCATGAGCCCCTGAAAGCTCTAAATTTTAATCTCACATGCCGTGATAAGCGCTAAACGTGGCATCTGAGGGGTTCAATGAGGGGCGGGGACTACATACAAAGGAATGCGCTTCGTGACTAAGTAATTAGTCTCAAATCAAATTTTTCGTAACTTCGCTCAGCTCTAGTGCTTGCACTGAGCATCTAGTGTTAACAAGATAAAAATGATTATTACTTAAGATTCAATGTAGAAATATGTAGTAAGCTCGAATGCCCCCTCTAGTCATGGTTGCGGGCCCTTTTATAATATAACTTTCTATACAGAAGATTAGAAACACAACGCTAAAAAAATAAATAAAAAAAACACAGAATTTGGGACCTATCTACACAACAAAAAGTTTTTAAGTGTGAATATTCACTTTAACACAGATAATTTGCACAGCATGAACAATGATACGTTTCTGTGTCAAAGCATTCATTTTTACTAAAAGCATAGCACCTGATTTGGAAAATGTATTTAAAAATTTTTTAAAACATTTCTAAACACATTAAAACAACACTTAAAGCACATAATAGTAATTTGCTATACATTTACTATGCAAATGGAATAAATTTTGGGGAATAATCTGCAAATATTCTGATAGTTAAAGAATCTCCTAAAGTAGCTGTACATCCACTGTTATCATTAAAGTGGATCTATCATTAGCTTTCATAATACAACCTGTATACTCTTAGACCCAATAACCTGGTGTGCTTACATTGAAAATCAATGGAAGAATGCTTGTATAACATCTATTGGAATTTTCCCCAACTAAAATTAAGAGGAACATGTTATTAGTCCAGCTAGAAAGAGAAAAATTGGCAAAATGGAGTATATAGCCATTCCAAAATGGATTTCCAAAGTAAGTACACCAGCCTCATCTAAAAGATGTGAAATCTGATGACAGATCCTCTTTTAGGAAAGGGAATGTCGACCATCAATCAAACTCAGAACGTATAAGGGTTGTCCTATCTCAGCCTTTCATGGTCTAGATGGGAATAACCCACATCAAGCACCAGCCTGGGGTGGCATGACTTACTGAAATGCTCTGCAGCTTCTGTAATTCTCATATTTGTGATTGAGAGCTTAGAAAGCAGCATAGCAAACAGCGTAACCTGCTATACTATGCTGTTTGTGTAGCTCCTGTCCATTTTATGGAGGTTAGGCAAGCAATGGAGCACCGTATGTTTGCATGGGCATGGCCCCCCCGGACAGGGCTTACTTTTATGGCCGAGATGCGACAACCCATTTAATATACAGTGAAATGTTTGGTCTAATGTCCAAATTTTGTGATATGATAGTTTCAATAAAATGTTAATTTCAGTTAACCATCACTGTGTTCTCTGAATTTCATCCACTTATTCTCAGAATAAGGTATAATTTGACAATGTTCAGCTATGTTTTTCTGATGGGGTACTTTCCTCACAAAACATCTTTTCACCTGTTTTTCTTTTTAAACATGGATAAATGTCTTCAGAAATAATACCGACAGACTGGTGCGGAGCTGTTAATTTGTCAGCTCCCTGTGATTCGAATACATTAACATTTTCACTTCAAATGGCTCCCGCATTTTAGTGATTAAGAAGTATTTGTTTAAAGCACTGGAATGATTTACAAACCCTCAGAGAAAAACTGCAGTAACAAGTACACAGGAAAGTTTTTTTTCATCTGTGGCCAGGATAAAGGACATTAATATAGGACCATAGACATATTAGATCAAAGTTGGCAAGAATTGTTGATATTGGTGGCATGAGCGAATCGAAGCTGACAAAATGGAATTCAATCCAAATTTCAGGAAAAATTTGATTCACACCAAATGTGAATTTCCTCACGCTTCATGGCAATGAATCGCATTTTTTTCTAAAATGGCTGCAACACATGTGAGGACACGGGGCAAGGAACCCTGGAGAGGCGGGATCACCCATACTGACATGCATGCAGCCAGCCCAGTGATGTCACTATAAATACGGTGGTCATCTTAGATTCTGCCATTCACCAGCGTGCTTAGTGCAGGGAGAGATGTGTCTGCAGGTGCTAGGGTCAGTGATAGAAAAGACTTGATTGCGGTAAAAAAAAACAATTTACAAGTACAGGGAAAGATTACTCAAGGTGTAGGGAAAGAATAGGGAGGAATCATTCCACCAGTATTTGTGTTGAACAGGTTTTAGTCAGGGAGGTTACAGCCTGGGTAATAGGAACAATCCTATTACACCTTGCTGCACTGACTGGGGATCCAAATTGCCATTATACAGCTCTGTAATTCCAACACTCCTGTCTTATTAGGGTTCAAGTGCTGTTTGCAGTGTCGGACTGGGGTACCTAGGGCCCAGGAGTAAAATTTATTTTGGGGCCCACCGTACGGATACATTCAAATATAATAAATATTTAAACAAGTTTTTTATATGTATGTAGTGCAGTAAGTCTACTGTGTTATGTGTCACTTGTGTAGGGGGTGGGAGACTAGGGGCCCACCTTGCTCAGGGGCCCACCGGGGGATTCCCCTGTACCCCTGTGGGCCAGTCCGAGCCTGGCTGTTTGATAAAGGAATTTAAAGGATTTATTACAAGGAAATATTTATATGTCTTATTTGCCCTTGTGCGGTGCAGTTATGTGTTCTAAAGCATTTTTTGGCTTGTATTAGTGGGTAAAAAGGGCTTATTAGCCGTTGTATGGTGGAGGGGGGAAATTACAGCCCTTTTTGTAGTGTATTAGTGGAAAAAGAAAAAATATATTTGCCGCTCAGCGGTGCAGTTATCTGTTTTAAAGTCCTTTTTTTGCATGTATTAGTGGATAAAGGAAAAAAATATTTGCCGCTCAGCAATGCAGTGATATATTCGGGTGACCTGTATGCCATATATTAGTGACGAAATAAAAATATATTCACCGTCCAGTGTTGCGCTTATCTGTTGAAAAGCCTGTAAAAAATAATTAGGGCCTAATTGTCGTTCTGGGGTACAGTGATATATTCTGAAGCCCAGTTTGGTGTGTATTAGAGACAAAATAAAAATATATCACCAGTCCAGCGTTGCATATATCTGTTGAAAAGCCTGTTGTGTAAAAGTAGAACAAAATGTGGGCCTAATTGAGGTTCTGCAGTGCAGTGATATATTGTGAAGCCCTGTTTGCCGTGTATTAGTTGCGAAATAAAAATATATTCGCCGTCCAGTGTTGCATATATCTGTTGAAAAGCCTGTTGTGTAAAAGTAGAACAAAATTGACATTCTGCGGTGCAGTGATATATTGTGAAGCCCAGTTTGCCATGTAGGGTCCATTCACACATCTGTAAGTGTTTTGCGGATCCGCAAAACACGGAACGCACATGGCCGGCACTCTCATAGAAAATGGCTATTCTTGTCCTCAATTGCAGACAAGAATAGAACATGTTCTATTTTTTTGCGGAAGTGCGAAATGGAAGTGCGGATGCGGACAGCACACTGTATGCTGTCCGCATCTTTCGCGGCCCAATTGAAAATTTAGCGGACGTGTGAATGGACCCTTAGTGGTGAAATAAAAAAATATTTCATATAACATTGGATTATTTCATCTAACAGTATGTCATACAGAGAAGTGCCAGGCGCTGCATAGGGGGGTAGCAGAGGCGTAAATGTTTCTGGCACAGGCAGAAGTCACAGTAGAGTAAGGGGGAGTGGCAGCAGGCGTCACAGCGAGAGGCCTTAGCCCCTGCTGTCATCTAGCGGTTGTGTCTTGACCAGCAACCCAGCGGTTCTTGAATGGTTGACTCGGTCATCCACTTTGTCCCAAGTGACATGAGACACCCCCAGCCAAGAGTCGGTGGGTTTCACTGAAACGACGCTTAGTTGGCATGGCTCGGGAGCAGGCCCTGTGCGTTCACCTGTCCTCAACCTGCCTCTGTCCTTTTCTGTTCCCTTAGCCAGAGAAGTATTGTATTCTGTGGGCTCATCTCCACTTTTCAGTGAGGACAAGCTACTAAAGGACAGTCAGCAGTTACTGCCCAGCCAAGATCTGTAGGAGACATCCACTGCTTCCTCCACTAGGCAGGCAAGTACTGATTAGGAGAGTGGCGTGGGAGCTGTTGTTGGGAGAGGTCAGGCTCCTGACCCAGAGACGGTTGAGGAGGACATTAGTGACTTGCAGACAGTACTCGATGATGATGATGCAGATGATCGCACTTGGGAGCCAGGTGACGAAGGGGCTTTATCATCATCTGGAGAAGAGGGTGGCAGCTTGCCCATGAGCAGCAAGTCGCTAGCGTGGCCGGGAGTCAGCAAGGTGGCAGCAGTGGGAAGTCGGGAGTGAAATGTGCCCGGGGTAGACTATCCACTTCACAGTAGCCTACCTGCCTGGGAAGTAGCGGTGCACGGAAGCAGCGGAGATAGCAGTCAGTCAGTGCGGTGTGGCAGTTTTTTTTTAAGCTGCCAAAGGAGGTGAACATGACCATATGTAGAATATGTGGGCTGAAGGTGAAGTGTCACCACGGTGCCAAAGTTCGCACCACAGCCCTGCGTCAACATCAACATATGCACGATCACCATACAGTGGCCTGGGAGAATCGTGGCTCTGATGTGGTGGTCCAGCCTGCTGCATCACCCAGTGGTATGTACCCGGTTTCAGGCAGTCAAGGCTCTACCACCTCAGGCGAAGGGAGTTATCTGTCCTTCCCTTCATCTGCTGTTCCTGATGCTCCTGCTCCTCCTTCTCATCAGTCATTCCATCAACAATCGATCACCGAAGTGATTGACAACAGTATGCGTGCACGCATCCAAAGGCGCAGAAGCTGAATCTGCTCCTGGCCAAGTTGCTTTCCAAGTGGTGGACTCTGCACCTTTCAGAGAACAAAAGGCTTGTGCCAAGTCGAAGTGGAAAGCCGTCATTTATTTGTGAAAAAGGCAGTACCAGCCCTGCACACACATGTAGAACAGAAGGTGGGCCTGTCCTTGAGCCTGTCGGTGTCTGCCAAAGTAGTGGGCAGAGACAATACATGTCCTTTATGGCCCACTGGGTAAATGTGGTTCCTGTACAACCACACAAGCAACTTGGGCAGGTTGCCACGCCATTGGTCCTGGGACAATGTCCGCCTCTGCCTCCTCATCCTCCAGCATGTCCTCAGCCTCCACTGCTGGGATAATTCACAGGGCCCTCCAGCATACCACATGTGCAGGGCATGGCGCACTGTTCTGCACCTTGCTTCCCTGGGCGCACTGAGTCACACAGGGGAGGAACTGCTCTGTGTCCTTCGTCAAGAAATCGAATCCTGGCTTTCCCCGAGACAACTCAAAATCAGAACCATAGTGGCCGACAACGGGAAGAAAATTGTGTTGGCGCTACATCAAGGAGGGCTGAGCCATGCGCCCTGCATGGCACATGTGTTCAATCTGGTTGTCAAGCGGTTCCTTAAGTCTTCCACCCTTCTGCAAGACATCCTAAAAATGGCCAGGAAGCTTTGCATGCACTTCAGCCACTCGTACACCGCAAAGCACATGCTCCTTGAGCTGCAGTGGCAGAACGGCATCCCCCAACATAGGCTGATATTTGACGTTTCCACCAGTTGGGATACCACCCTCCATATGTTAAACAGACTATACGAACAGAGAAATGCTATAAACAATTTCCTAATGTTCCAAGCGGACAGGAGTACTCGCCTGTGTAACTTCGATGTCAGCCAGTGGCAGCTCATGAGTGACACCTGCCATTTGAATAAGGCCCTTTAAAGATGCCACGTTATTTGTCAGTCGCCAGGACTACAGGATGAACAATGTAATTCCACTGCTTCATGTCCTGTAACAGGTGCTAGTAAATCTGGATGATCAGGGGACTGGAGACGTGGCGCCTAGATCTCATGGCCACATGAGCCCTGTGGGGGCTGAACTGGAGAAGGAGGAGGACATTGGAGCACAAGCAATGTGTAGCGAAACAGGTGTTTTTCTACACATGTGACAGGAGATAAGGAGCAGCTAGAGGAGCTACTGGGTGATGAGGAAGATGAGGCAGAGGACGCATACACACTGTGGCACTATGCAGTGAAGATGGAGGCAGGGAGTCCCTCCGAGTCACTTGCACAAAAGGTCCGATGCATGCTCACTTGCTTGCGTAGTGACAGCCGAATTGTCACCATTCGGCAGAGGAATGACTTCTGGCAATCCACCTTGTTGGACCCTCGCTACCGGTCCAAAATGGGGGCCTTTTTTTACACCCGTTGAGAGGGAGGAAAAACTGAACTACTATAGAGACATCCTACGCAGTCAGTTGGCCGCTGCCTATCTGCGCCATTGTCCATCCCCGCAGGTCCGACCGGGGGGGCCAACTGCGATCAATGCCATGGTGACTGGAGAGGGGTGGGGTGGCAGGAGCAATACCAGCTCTATCAGCAACAGCCTAAGTCTAAAGTCGCTGATGAGTAGTGTGGGGCGTGAATACTCGCATCACGAATATTAATTGCTAATATCGCCACGTCGAGAATTCACGAATATTTAGAATATAGTATTATATTCTAGATTTTTTTTCCTCTGAAACCATGATTCCTCCCTGCTTCTTGCTTGTGGGCAAATAAGAAGGCTGCAATGTCTTTGTCTGAGCTTAGCAACATCCCTAGCAACCAATAGGAAAGTTGCCTACCACTTACTATATAAGAACCTCCCCAGCAGCCATTTTCTGCAGTTATATTTTTAGTTATATTCTAAGTTCTGAGAGAGATAGCAGTGTCATTGCTGTGCTCTGTGCTTTGCTGTGTCATTACATTAGATAGTTAGTTAGCTTATATATACAGTCATGTGAAAAAATTAGGACACCCTTTGAAAGCATGTGGTTTTTTGTAACATTTTTAATAAATGGTTATTTCATCTCCGTTTCAACAATACAGAGAGATTAAAGTAATCCGACTAAACAAAGAAAACTGAAGAAAAGTCTTTTCAAGATCTTCTGTAAATGTCATTCTACAAAAATGCCTATTCTAACTGAGGAAAAAGATAGGACACCCTTGCCCCTAATAGCGAGTGTTACCTCCTTTGGCTGAAATAACTGCAGTGAGACGGTTCTTGTAGCCATCTACCAGTCTTCGACATCGGTCTGAGGAAATTTTACCCCACTCCTCAATGCAGAACTTTTTCAGCTGTGAGATGTTTGAGGGGTTTCTTGCACGTACAGCCCTTTTCAAGTCACCCCACAGCATCTCAATGGGATTCAAATCTGGACTTTGACTTGGCCATTCCAGGACTCTCCATTTCTTCTTTTTCAGCCAATCTTTGGTTGATTTACTAGTATGTTTTGGGTCATTGTCATGTTGCATGGTCCAGTTCCGCTTCAGCTTTAATTTTCTAACTGATGGTCTCACATGTTCTTCAAGCACCTTCTGATACACAGTAGAATTCATCGTGGATTCTATGATGGTGAGCTGACCAGGTCCTGCTGCAGCAAAGCAGCCCCAAACCATGACACTTCCACCTCCATGCTTCACAGTTGGTATGAGGTTCTTTTCTTGGAATGCTGTGTTTGGTTTACGCCAAACATGTCCTCTGCTGTTGTGTCCAAATAATTCAATTTTGGACTCATCTGTCCAAAGAACATTATTCCAGAAGTCCTGGTCTTTGTCAACTTTATCTCTGGCAAATGTCAGTCTGGCCTCGATGTTTCTCTTGGAAAGCAAAGGTTTCCTCCTTGCACACCTCCCATGCAAGTTAAACTTGTACAGTCTCTTTCTGATTGTAGAGGCATGTACTTCTACATCAACAGTAGCCAGAGCCTGCTGTAGTTCTCGAGATGACACTTTAGGGTTTTGGAGACCTCTTTTAGCATCTTGCGGTCTGCTCTTGGGGTGAACTTGCTGGGGCGACCAGTCCTGGGCATGTTGGCAGTTGTTTTGAAAGCCCTCCACTTGTAGACTATCTTCCGGACAGTGGAATGGCTGATTTCAAAATCTTTTGAGATCTTTTTAAATCCCTTCCCAGACTCATAGGCTGCTACAATCTTTTTCTGAAGTCCTCTGACAGCTCTTTTGCTCTCACCATGGTGCTCACTCTCACTTCAACAGTCAGGAGCACACCAAACTAAATGTCTGAGGTTTAAATAGGGCAAGCCTCATTCAACATGCAGAGTAACGATCTACTAATTATGTGCACCTGGTGTGATATACCTGTGTGAGATCTGAGCCAATTTAAGAGGGAATACATGTGAGGGTGTCCTATCTTTTTCCTCAGTTAGAATAGGCATTTTTGTAGAATGACATTTACAGAAGATCTTGAAAAGACTTTTCTTCAGTTTTCTTTGTTTAGTTGGATTACTTTAATCTCTCTGTATTGTTGAAACGGAGATGAAATAACCATTTATTAAAAATGTTACAAAAAACCACATGCTTTCAAAGGGTGTCCTAATTTTTTCACATGACTGTATAATACAGATAGTTAGTGGGAGATAGTCAGTGTAGATTAGATTGTGATATAGTGTAACTGATAGGTTCCAGTGCAGGGTGTTAGGAAGTGTGATTCTGTTGTCCATAGATACATGCTACAGACATAGTACTGTGATGTCACAAGTTCACAACAATACTTAGTGCACCAATCACTAATATGTAGTCAGACCTGCTAAAATGTGAAGTTGCACGTATTGTGCAAAAATATGCGCATCATTAATTGCCAATTTGCGCAATCGCGAATATATTGGAGCACTCTATCTGCATATAAAGCTATTGTAATGTTCTGCCGAGCCAACCATTTTCTCCAGTCTCAGGAAACTTCTAGCAGCTTAAAAAATGTAGCTGTAGTGACCCACGCCTATATTGCACGCGCAATACGCGCATATTACATTGCCGATTTTCGCAATCAAGAAAATAATTGGGAATTCTCAAAATCTTGAATATTTGCCCAAATATTTATGAAATATAGCAAATCTGAATATTGCCCCTGACGCTCATTACTACTGATGAGCAGCTTTCTTCACCCGCATAGTGACCCATAGTGACCCACTAGACCTAGACCTGGAGCAGGAACTGAACCAGTAGGTTGCATACTTCGACAGCACCCTGCCACCCCACATTAAAGATCCCCTGGACTACTGGGCAGCCAAACTGGATTTGTGGACGCAACTAGCAGAGTTTGCCCTGGAAAAGCTGTCCTGCCCGGTCAGTAGTGTGGTATTAGAGCAGGTGTTTAGTGCGACAGGTGCAATAATTACCCCAAGAAGAACTCGCCTGTCCACCCAAAATGTGAAGAGACTGACCTTTGTCAAGATGAATCAGGCGTGGATTAGCTAGGATTTCCACCCACTAATGCCTGATGCATTAGATTAGATCATCCATGCTTCCTTCACCCAAACCTTGACAAAAGAGACCGGTTTCTTCTGGCTACCTGCCTCAGCTACTATTCTGTTGCTGCCACCTGCCTAATACCACACATCTGATGTCAAGTACTCCTTCTTACACCCACCATCATCAGCGGTTACTGTTATTGCAACCCTCCTCCACACTCTGTCATCGTGCCACTATGTGGCCTCCTCCTGATGCTGACGCCACCTCCACACTCTGTCGTCATGCTACTCTGTGGCCTCCTCCTGATGCTGCTGCTGCCACCACCTCCACACTTTGTCATTGTGACACTCTGTGGCCTCCTGATGTTGCTGCTGCCACCTCCACACTCTACTATTGTGCCACTCTGTGGTCACATACTGATGCTGCTGCCGCCACGTCCACCCTCTGTCATTGTGCCACTCTTTGACCTCCTGATGCGGCCTCAACCTCCAGACTCTGTCATTGTGCCACTCTGTGGTCTTCTAATGCTGCAGCCACCTCCGCAATCTCTTGTAGTCGTGCCACTCTGTGGCCTCATCATGCTGCTGACACCTCCAGACTCTGTCATTGTGCCACTTTGTGACCTACTGATGCTCCTTCCTCCTCCAGACTCTGTCATTGTGCCACTCTGTGGCATCCTCATGCTGCTTCCACCTCACCACTATGTCATAGGGCCACTCTGTGGACTTCTCATGCTGTTCCCATCCTCCCCACCACATGACTGGGCTTGGCTGACATAATCTTTTATTTGACCCTTTTTCTGATCTGTCAGAAGGAAGAAAAAATGAGATACACAACGGATCCTCTCTGTGTAGTAGCTATATGGCCTATATGGTCCAATCAGAATTGGATTGTGATTTGGTAGCCAAAAGCTGGAGTGAGTACAAAACACGGAAGACATGCACATATTCCCTTCACCTGTCATCTCTGTTTTGGATCCACTGCTGTTTTTTTTTTGGCATTGGCAATACTGATGGATTACTGACCAAATGCTGACCGAGTGAAGGCAAATACTCAACAGACAGGATCCGTTTTTTGGGGGGTTATTGTTCTGATGAATCAGAGGAAGGGCAAAATAATCAGTGACATCAACACAAACATACTGCTAACGCCCTCTCCCCTCTGTCAGGGGCGCTCTACTTTTATAAGCGTTTTGTTTACATCTATGTGGAATCAGCTGACGACGGTGTAAAAAAAGTGTGCTTCTTCTTGACGCTAACATTGACCTGTAAGGCTAAGTTCATACTTGAGTTTTTTGGTCAGTTTTGGCCCCGTGACTGCCCAAATAAGTGAAGTGTGCAGTTGTTCTAAGAGCGACGCCTGTCATCTGCATCTGCAAGGTGCAGTGTTCTACATCACTATAAAGGCTCTCAGCAGCCAGGAAATAGCCATTTTTTAACATAATTCACCATAAATATTCGGATGAAACAAAATTAAAAATCCGGCGAACTGGCGAATCGAATTTTCGCTCATTTCTATTGGTGACATTAGCTGATCTTTCAGTGGCTTATTATCTCTCATCCACCCACTCCTTACTAAAATACATATGTACTGTCAGTCAAATGTGGTGGAGTATGGAGAGAAAGCTGTCAGTCAAGTGTTGATGTTGAGTAAACTGTTAGCTATCTAAGGTCACTTCCAAATTGGATGAAAGGTGACACAGGTGTAAAATAGTCAACATATGGGATAGAGGTGAGTTCAGAATGTTGGGTCTACTCTTAAATTTTGTTATTAGTAAAAATGCGTGATGATTTTTCAAAAATAGAAAACATAAGCCTCAGAATTTAAAAAATGGAAAACATAAGCTTGAGAATAGAATAAAATAAAAACTCTATTAAAAATGGTGTGTGTATGGAAAAGAAGTGTAAATCAACTTTAAAATTCCGAAATGTGACCCAAATTTTTCAAAAAGTTCTGATTCCACAGATTTTTGTGTTATTTAATTAAGGGGAATCAAGAGAAATAGTTTGACACAGAGAAAATGAGAGATATGGGAAACGAGAGATGGAGAGATAGAGGCTTTTCTAGGGAATTAGAGTACTTTCAATTAATTTCAGACTGAATTAAGCCTAAATAAAACTTTAACAAATTGGCTCATCCCTATGTACAAGGTCATGGAACATATGCTTTAAAGGCATCATTCATGCACAGGAGAGTATTCAGGATTCATGTTGCATAGATACCATAATTAGTATTCTGTGGACCTCTGCTGAACCTGTGTGTGCCTCTAACTTGCAATGCATGTCATGCTACAGATAGCAGCACCACCGGAAACCAGATGCAGCTGGGAGAACCATAATAATTATTGATGGTTTTGACATCCTGGCAAGTTGTTTAATGGCACATGGCACCTCCCTACCTCTGTTTACCCTGATGTGTCCTTGAATGCTGAAGGAAGAAACATCTAGGGAGGATAAGGGTGAATAAGGTGCAATAGGAACAGGATTACATATAGGGTGGTCCTTGTCAGGGCAACAGTTCTATTTGGCAAGAAGAGCATAACAGATATTCTTACTGAGAACTTAAGTGTGATTGGTAATAACAACACACATACAACTGGGAAAAATGGTAGCTAGCTCATTGCTTAGCATTGGTGTCTTGAAGCACTGGGGTCTTTAATTTGAATCTAACAAAGACAACATCTACATGGAGTTTGTATGTTGTCCCTGTGTTTGTGCGGGTTTCCTCTAGGTACTCCGGTTTACTCCCACAGTCCAAAGAGAGATAATTTGAGTCCTCTAGGGTACAAAAAGTGATGACATCTGTAAAAGCATATGTTGGTGCTATGTAGGCAACATAAATAAATCTACAATCTCTCTTCATCAGTGATATGACTACTGTACTATCCCTATAGGAGCTGATTTTACATTTCTTATTGTTTGTGTTATTATTGACATATACACTGGTACCAAATATTCATTTTTATGGATACTTGCAAAAGTGTAACTGTTGTTCTGTTCCTAGCAAACCTGTAACTGAGCATTTCTAAGGACAGTCTGTCTTCAGACTTCAGCATTTTACTGAGCACTAAAAATGCCCATGTGTAACAAGTCAGATAGACAGGGTGGTAGGTAGTAATAGAGCACATGTATTCAGGTAGTGACAAGAGACAGGCTGCATGCCTCCCTATGTTACACACAGGCATCTTAGCAACATTCTTAGAGTTTTGCTAAGAAGACTTCATTTCCCAACACTACATTAAAAAAAGACAAAAAAATGAAAACAAATACTAATAACAGGGCCTGTTTGTACAGAGATTTTTGCTGATGATTTCGGTTAGTCTTTGGAGTCAGAATCAGTGTCAAAAAGGACTCAAAGCAGCCTTCCTTTAATTTCAATGAGAAGCAGCACTTTTTTTTTGCATTTGATACCATGCTGGAAAAAATAACTAGCATGCCTTTTGTTAGGGCAGAATCCACTCTGAATCTCCCATTGAAGTTAATGGGAAGTGAAATGGACATAAAGTGGGAAAAACCTGCATGGTTTTTGGAGTGGATCCATGCTAAGAACTGCAAGCAGAAATTGAGTTTTGTATTAAAGTATACATCCCCCTAAAAGTGTCAAAAAACTCCTCAAAATGCTACAACAATAAGCAAAAAATTTGTTTTTTTGGGTGCATATTTTAAAAATCCATTGCATGAATTTACACTTTAAGTTTTGATTTGCACCACAATAGTTTTTTCTTGTATTGATGCAGGGATTTGTTATATTACCACTGATTAGTGAGCAGAAAGTCTGCCCATTTTTTACTTCTAGATTAAAGGTACAGTATTATATAAACCATTCTAAATGTTCACTATGTAATATAAAATTTTGTCGAATGGTAGAATGTAATGATACTTGTCTCGCTGCAAATGTCTGAATGGCAGCATCTTCCTACAGCCTAATCAACTGTTTGTCAGAAATGAGACTTGCCGTGGCTCCTGTCTGAAAGGGTTTGTCTCTCATGAGACAACCCTTTTACGTTTACTGATTTACAGGTGTGGGGAAGAAGCCTATAAAATATTCTGCTTCTGTGATACAACTCACAATGTAAATACTGTTTTTTTTATGTAGGACACGTTGCTTTCTTTGGTTCCAGATCAAGGTGCTGAAACCAATAAGGTAGACCTACAAAAAACTCGACAAACACATGTTTGGGTTGATATATTATCTTAGTGTAGTCTCTAAAATGACTCAGATATTGTGCTATCATTGACAGAGTATCTACGCTGTTCACATAAACATCACCACCGAGTACTAGATTAACTTTTAATTCTGAAAACAGTTAGCATGATTTTAGCATTTAGCAGATAGTTTAACACTAAGCAATGCTGTCTATGTGAACAACATATTGCTGACATTCCCAAAGGCTCTATTTCTCAGGAAATGTACTCATTTGGACAAGCTCTAGTCATAAAATCAAGGTTGATTTGATCCCATGCCAGCTGTGGGAGAAATGCCCTTAAAATAATTAAAGCCTAACTCCAATAAGACTCTGAAAAATCAGTCATGACTGCACTTTAACCCCAATATCCCACTTTCGAAATGATTCCAGGAAGCTGAGATAGCAAAATAGTGCCTCTACAAGGTTAAAACAATATACTTGTGAATCCTTCACCCTACATAGTAAGAATTTTGGATAGCGGAGTAAACCATCCTTCATCACGGTTTTCCCTTTGTATCAAAGGCAGTCAAAAGTATGATAAAACAATTCTCCATTTGGGGGAGCTCACAGAATAACTCTTGTATGCGATGGGAGATTGATTTTAGAGTGTAGTGGAAAGTCTGGTAAAATTTTTCTATTGCTGTGATTCAAGAATAGGTCCTTCAGTCTTGTTGCTAAAAAACCTCTACAACACAGTGTTTACTAGGTAATGCCAACATGCATTTGGTCAACTGGTTACCAATAGGCTCTGCCACGCTACAAGTAGCAAGTTTCAGGAGAGGACAGTCACCAGTTTTTATTGCTATGGAGGCATTGAGTAAGTCTTTTTTTCTTCTTTTACAGAGCACTGTTGGAACAACTAGAAAAGATGTACAGTAGGAAAGACATTTTTTTTTATACCAAAAACTTCCTTTAAATGCAGTCACAGGTTTTTTAAGGACTTTTAACCTATAGATGCCAAAGTGACCAAAATTATATGAAAACAAAATTTTAACCATCTGCTGAAATTCAATGAGGAAGAATAGATTTAATTAGATTTAAGTTTGTGGCTGTAGATCACAGATTAAGGTTTTATAGAAAATATAAGACCTTGAAGATTGACATTCAACTAAAGTTAATGAGACTTGTGATAAGTTAAGCTGCATTGACTTTAGTAAAGTCAATGAGATTTATGACAAAGTTAGCCTTCTGCCCAAATAAGTGAGACCTGACAGTGTTGAACAAGGAAGACTAAGTCGAAGAGATTAACTAGTGGGTATTGAATATAGTTTAAGAATGCATATACATCTTTAAAAGGATGAATTTTGCCTTAAATTTGTTTTTGACCTTTCAATGTGTTAAATGAACCAGTGGCAGCTGTACAATATATTGAGAGAACTTTCACCCTTTCACAATCTCTAATCATGAAAGGCGTGAAAAGAGGAGACATTCAAGCAATTTCTTCCATCCTTTGCTCTGAACTGAGTCATGTTAGGATTTAATGGGATTTAATGGTCAATCAGGGGTATTTTATACTAAAGGAGATTGTAGAGATACAGCGTGATGCTATGGAAGCATTGTATGGCTAAAAGACATTAGCCAGCTGTGCTGTAGGGCTGTGATTTAGCAGAGCAAAATAATTATTTTGGGTCTGCAGGGCAGCCTTTGAGCATCTAAGAATGCATGAATGCTGTTGATTTTGAATATCAACGTTTCCCCTCTTGAATGTTATGTACAGGCCCCCCACCTGCAAAGAAAAATGTACATAAAAGTACATTTCATAAATGTGAAAATAGACATTGTTTGAGTCCATGTTTAAACCTGAACTTCACAAGCAAAAATGACTTACATTAGAAATTGTTCTCCATGTATTCTTATCCCTTCTATCCAAAAATCCTTGGAATAAATCAGACTTTATTAACCAATTCTGGACTGACCATAGACTATACAGTCGATATAAAAAGTCTACACACCCTTGTTAAAGTGTCAGGTTTTTGTTAGACCAAGACAAATTATTTAAGATTTATTTTAACCTTTAATATGAGTCATAGTCTTTACAATACAACTGAAAAATACACTGAAATCATTTATATGAAGAATATAAAAATAACAAAACTAAAGTAATGTGGTTGGATAAGTGTAAACACCCTCCTAAAATCGGGGGTGTGGTTGTTTTCAAAATTAGCCAATCACATTTTAATAATACTATTTAAATAGTAGTCAGTATACAGCTGCCATCATTGATTCTGATTAACCCCATATAAAGCTCAGCTGTTCTAGAGGGATTTTCCTAACATTTTCTTAGTTGCATTCTACAGCAAAAGTCATGGTCTGTAAACAGCTTACAATACATGAAAGGGATCTCATTGATCAAAGGTATCAGTCAGATGAAGGGTACAAAAAATATCCAAGGCATTACATATGCCATAGAACACAGTGAAGACAGGCTAAAATTTGGCACAACAGTAACAATATGAACTGGACACCCTTGCAAAATTTATGAAAAGACAACAGGAAAATTGTTCCTGAAGGTTGCCAAGAGGCCTACATCAACATTACAGGAGCTGCAGGAATTTCAGGCAAGCACTGGTTGTGTACTGAATGTGACAACAATCTTTCATATGTCTAGGCTGTGGTGTAGGGTGGCAAGATGGAAGCCTTTTCTTACAAAGAAAAACATCCAAGCCCAGCTACATTTTGACAAAACCTACGGTACATCAAGCCTGCCAAAGGCATGTGGGAAAACATGTTGAACAAGGTGGAACTTTTTAGCCGTAATTCCAAAAGGTATGTTTAGCACAAAGCCAGCACTGTTCATCACTGAAAGAACACCATACCCACAGTGAAGCATGGTGGGGGCAGCATTAAGGTTTGGGCTAGTTTTCTGCAGCTGCAACTGGAGCTTTAGTCAAGGTGGAGGCAATTATGAAAAATTCCAAATATAAATTTTTTGGCACAAAAACTTCAGGCCTGTGCTTAAAAGCTGAAGATGAAAAGGGAATTCACATTATTTAAGGCTATTTTCACACTAGCATTTTGATTTTCCGGTAGTGAGATCCGTCATAACTGAACAGAAAGGAATGCTCCAAAATGCATTCTGTTCCGTTTGGTTGCATTTTCATACTGGAGAGCAAATCGCAGCATGCTATGGTTTTCTTTCCGTCATGGGATGCGGATCCACTTTCTCTGACACAATACAAAATGGATCCGTACCCCATTGACTTTCAATGGAGTTCATGACGGATCCGTCCTGGCTTTTCTTTTTTTTTTTTGCAGTATATCATCTAACTGGAGTATTTTCCATGGTCAGTTATTCTTTATGATGGTCATGTTGCAGTCATTTTCCTTTTCCTAGTTGGTATATTTTTTTTTTTTGCATTTCACATACAGTAGATATGTTACATGTGAGTTGTTCCAGTTGTGCCTGTAGACAGGGATTTTTATGCATACAGAATTTAAGTATTAATGATCCTTATAACAGGATAAAGGTCAGTAGACACTGGTGTTTATTAAACAGATGACAGAATATTAATGATCTTCTAGTGTGGTGTGCTTTTTTATGGCCATAGTTCATCAAGCATTCATATTGAATTTTGTTGTCATTCCTACGCAGATAATAATGCTCAATATTATACATAATGAATGCAGCTTAGATCGTCTACCTATAGTATTATTTTTGTGTTCTCAATACTCTTTTGTGTTTGTTGCCATGAAGGTAGAGGTAATGTACTATGTCACTGCCATCTTGCCAAAGCTTGACTAGATTGAACTGACTATTCCATATCATTCCTAGCCAGCATTTTATAGAAATCAGTGGCCAATTACACATAGAATGCCATATGTTAGACATTTTGGTCACTTCTGGTTCCAAACGATTTCCACTACAAAGAGTTCCATTGGTACATCGGTTTCCTTACAACTTTCTACAATGGAAGAAAGAGGAATTTTAGTACGAACTGACATTTTGTCCTATTAGAAATAGGTAAGGTAGCTCATGTAATAAAAATGTCAGTGATGGAAAATGGCTTTATTAGTCATTAAAAGGGTCTATATAATTAGACCATATTCATTTGTTTGCTTAAGATATTTTTAAAACTATCCTCTGGTGTATAAAAGCTATTTCCTATGAGAGTGCCGGAATGACCACACAGCACGGTTGTGATCTGGTCAGATTACGGCCATGCTGCTGTCAAGAACTGCGTAGTCAATTAGCCAGCAGCTGCCTTTGATTTAAATAATGCAGACCCCACTGTTTAGTCGGGCAGGCTAATTGGCCTCATTGTTCTTGACTGCAGCACGGCCGGATCACAACTGTGCCGTGTGGTCATACACTAATATAGGTACGGTCTTTTTCTTAGCCCAATCAACCATTGTGACACTATGGTGGTCACATCACAATATAGAAGTAAACAAAGAAGCAGTGCCCACATCAATGGTCTGGGGTTTTTATTGAGAGGTTTGTATTTTGTTTTGTTATACATGTAGGAACATAGGGGAAGATTAATCATGCCGTCACTCCAGAATTCTGACTTCAAAAAGTCACAATAGGGCTTTTGCAACTTTTTGCACTCGCTTGCACATACATTTTGTGACTTTTTAGCATTTGTTTGGTAACATAGTAATATAGTTTATAAGGCTGAAAAAATACATCTGTGTATCCAGTTCAGCCTGCTATCCTGCAAGTTGATCCAGAGGAAGGCAAAAAATCCCTGTGAGGTAGAAGCCAATTTTCCTCACTTTAGGGGAAAACATTCCTTCCCGAATTCAATCAGGCAATCAGAATAACTGGGTAAAACATACAATGCAACAGCACTCTGCAAACTAAATAAAGTACAGGAAAGTATTCTAATGCTAATGCTATACTTATTTTGTAAATTTGAAATGTTTGGCAAATACATTTTGTACAAAATTATTTGGACCAGTCTGCCACACATCAAGGCGATCTCTGTAAGATGGGAACCTAACACTAAATTCTACCTGTTATGTGCCATGAGTGCTGTTGCATTGTATGTGTTACCTTGTGTTTTCAGCCATATCAATGTGCACCTGCACATTGGGATGTGCTTACTGACCCCCTTTGTTTCCAATCAGAATAACTCCCTGGATCAACAACCCATCTCTAGTAACTATAACCTGTAATATTATTACACTCCAGAAATACATCCAGGCCCCTCTTGAACTCTTTTAGTGAACTCACCATTACCACCTCCTCAGGAGAGAGTTCCATAGTCTCACTGTTCTTACCATAAAGAATCCTCTGCTATGTTTGTGTACAAACCTTCTTTCCTCCATACGCAGAGGATGTTTCCTTGTTACAGTCACAGTCCTGGGAATAAATAGATGATGGGAGAGATCTCTGTACTGACCCATGATATATTTATACATGGTTATTAGATCGCCCCTGAGTCCTCTCTTTTATAAAGTGAATAACCCTAATTTGAACAATCTTTCAGGGTACTGTGGTCCATCCATTCCAGTTATTACTTTAGCTGCCCTCCTCTGAACCCTGTCCAGTTTTGCTATGTATGTCTTGTTCACAGGAGCCTAGAACTGTACACAGTACTCAATGTGTGGTCAGACTAGTGATTTGTAAAGTGGTAGGACTATGTTCTCATCACAGGCATCTATGCCTCTTTTGATGCCCCCCATTATCTTAATGACCTTGGCAGCAGCTGCCTGACACTGGTTTCTACAGCTTAGTTTGCTGTTCACTAAAATTCCTAAAATTTCTTTTAATGGGGAATTTAGTTTTACATTCTGCATTTCATCTGACAGTTTATTTTCTTCAGTTAATACAGTGGAGAAAATTTTTTTTAATAGCTTTGCTTTCTCCTCATCGCTCTCTGCAACTCCCCTCACATCACTCTGTAAAGGTCTGACACCTTCAGATTTATACTTTTTACCATTAATAAAATTGAAGAACCTTTTAGGGTTAGTTTTACTCCCTTTGGCAATGAATCTCTCGGTCTCTGGTTTGGCTGCTTTAATTTGTCTTTTACATATTCAATTTTTTTCCTTATAGTTTTTAAATGCTTCCTCGCTACCCTCCTGTTTTAGTGATTTAAGTGCTTTCTTTTTGTCATTTATTGCTTTCTTTACATTTCTATTTATCCACAATGTTTTTTTCTTGTTCCTTACCCTTTTATTCCCAGAAGGTATGTACCTTTCACAATTAGATTTTAAAATGCTTTTAAAAATATCCCATTTTGTGGCTGTATTTTTATTTTTGAGGACTTTGTCCCAGTTAGTTGGCTAGATTTTGCTCCTTTGAAGTTTGGTATTTTACTTACTCCCTGAAGGAACAGTCGATTGAATGACAATTGGACAATTATTACTTTATGGTCACTATTTCCCAGGTGTCCCCCAACCTGCACATCTGTTGTTCTGTCAGGTCTATTGGTCAATACTAAGTCCAGTGTGGCCGTCCCTCTAGTGAGGTCCTGAACCAGTTAGGAAAAGTAATTGTCTTTGGTTATTGCCAAGAACCTGTTTCCTTTATGAGATGTACAGGTTTCAGTTTCCCAGTCTATATCCGGGTAGTTGAAGTCCCCCATAATAACGACCTCATCAGGATTTCTTTTGCATGGCTATGTGTATTTTCTAGCAAATATGAAATAAAGTTATTCATTCTGACTTTACAATGGAGGATTACATGGTGAGTCAGCAGGGGGTAAACTTTCTTAACAAATTAAAACTTGTGAAATTCAAACATAATTAAAAATATAATAGCAGAGATTAGAAAACATAATTAATGAATTGGTATGTAAAACCTAACATTGCATCATTTAGTCTTCTGTTTATTGGCAGTCTAACTTGAATGACGTTTTGAATTACATAGTACGTTTCTCTTAGAGTGAAACATTTCTTAGTTTTGTACTTTGTCTCACACATACCCCTAAGCTGGTATCTGAAACCTAAACTAAATAAAAAATATTCTAATTTATTAATGAATTGAATCCTTCAAAATCCAAACTAATTAAAAATAGAATAGACAAAAGGGATGGGAATTTGTTTTAATGAATTGGCATCTGAAACCTGGCATTGTATCACTTTAGTCTTTAATTTAATTAAGCAGTCTAAACTTGAATGACATTTTGACAGAGGTGAGAACATTTTAGTCATTCTATTAAGGTTAGGACATGTGTATTAGAGTTAGGGTTTTGAAATGTGTACAAATTAATTTATTTTTCACTTTGCCTTTAAGTTTTAGGCAGCAGTTAGGCATTAATGGAAAGAGTTGCAAAAGTGGAAGTCATCCAGCACCTGGGAATAAAATCATTAAAACTTTTATTTCATTCATTTAAAGTCCTGCTAATTTGGGGTTTTAATGTCAAGGAGGCAGTCCTTTCAGTGATTTTGAGGCTGAACTAGCCTCTTCATCAAGTTTAGTATATACAGTACCTCAGATATAAATATGCAGTACATTTAATAAAATGTATTTATGGTACATTCTGACTGTGTCAGCCTAATCTATTAAAATGACAAAGAAAATAAGTGCCATTAGACAGAAATACCACTTTGTTCTTCATCTTAGATCTCCTCAATGACTACTACTTAGCACCAGATTGACGGGACACAGACTGCAGGCCCTCCTTCAAACCAAGTGTAGCTAGTTGTCATGCAACATTTGCCTATACCTAACCTCCACATCGCTATGTGATTTGAGTATCCATGAATCCCCTCTGTGTCTTTCTTTTACTCTAATCTTGGCATACAGCACATGGACACCCTAATGGGGCCATTTTGATTTATTTTACCACAGAAAAAAAAAAGTTCTTTATTTTTTATAATGCCAAGATGTGCATTGGAAAATCAGAGACAAAGTACAGGAGTACACTATTAAATGAAAGGTGACAGGGTCATTCTTATTTTTGCTTGTAATATAAAAGAAAATAAGTGGTTTGAAAATATGTCATAAAATGTCTGTAAATGTGAGAAGGTACTCAAGTCATGTGTTGTAGCCTTGTTTAAATCTCTGACCTCTAGTTCAGTGTTCTGTTGGCCATAACTCTGCAACTCATTACTTTACTTACTTCATCCGTGCAGTCCATTGGTTTGCTTACTCAACCTTGCATGACTTCATAAGTCTAATACCGTTTACACAGATCTGCAGAGCTTCGCTCTTATGCCTTATGCCTTGTAGATAATTTTGCAGGGCATTGTTTTGTAGCCTAACTCCCTGTGGAGAAGCCTATAAAAAATATGTTTTACTGGGGTCATTCTTTGCATAGATAACTGCATGACATTACTTTTCTAGCACAGTGTGATGTCTTTGGGGATCTCTGTTTCCCACCTTTCTTCCTGTTTTGAAAGATCCATTGTATGTTCTCCCTTAAATCTGAAAATGAAAATTGTAACATTGGTATTCTCATACAATGCTCATGGTGCATAGAGTTCCAGCTCTATGACACTAAATTGCATCTGTTCCACTCGAACTGTCCTTCAATTTCCTCTTATTGGGCTCTTTATATTGCGACATCCTTGCCTATTCTTCCATTTCGCATTGTCATTCTGGTGTTTGTACTTCAACAAATTCTTAACCCCTTATATGACAATCTCATTTTCTTTAGTAAATTACTGCTTTCTAATTATCAAATTAGAAGCTGTGATGTCTTATTTATACATGGTTTTAAAGAGTCATCCAACTGAGCCCCGGGGGTCATTTATATGCCAGATTTTTCAGGACTTCTCTAATTAAATTTGTGTCTGTTGGTAGACCTTAAGAGTCCTGTTGGACAGATCTGCTATCCAGATTTATGCCTGAAGTTCTTTGTGTAACAGATAGGCAGAAGAACCAAACATTTGTTCATTGCCAGGACATTCCATAAATTCACATCCATGATCTATGATTCAGCCAGAGAGAAAGAGGCATGGGAAATCGACAAACATAAAACATTGATGAACTGACCTACGTTATAAAGCAAACCTGAAGCAGAGAGCAAATCAACCTTGATAGCCCTAGACAGGCACACATTGAAGAGCATGCTCAATCTCCACGTTTATCTGGTGCTTTGTGAATCTCAAAAAAATATGTCTGAACCAAAGAAGAGAAGGAAAAAGAAGTGATGAGCCTAATCCAATGAACCAGGTTGGGTGATGTTAAATATTAAAAAAATACTAATATTATCTTATGAGGTAATGATATATATAACATGTCTATTTAAAATCCTCCATAGATTTTAAAAATCACTTTGTTTTCCCACACCACTAAAACATCTGAAGTGTACAAGGCTTGGTGGGCCTTAAAATTTGATCTCCAAAGTTCATTTAATACAGGCATGCTCAACCTGTGGCCCTCCAGCTGTTGTAAAACTACAACTCCCACAATGCCCTGCTGTAGGCTGATAGCTATGCGCTGTTCAGGCATGCTAGGAGTTGTCGTTTTGCAACAGCTGGGGGGCCGCAGGTTGAGCATGCCAGATTTAATAGATTGCACTTTTTGCTGATTTTTTGCCAGTAATTTGGGTTTAATTGAGAGCAGAAAAGTTGAAAACAAAACCATATCTTATGTACATTGTTTTCAAGACTGTTGTGTAGTATGGTAACATCTGAAAGTATCCCCTTCACTAAAGTGCAATGACAACTATGTGGCTGAATTTATTAAGGTCGGCATTTCATACACCATTCCAATCCAGAATTGCCCTTAATAAACTTGGTGTATCTTTAGGCTGTCTTAAAGACAGAGGGAACAATTTTATGGAGTGATTTTTTCCACTTTTATGTCATAAAAATATGCAAACTATGTCTTATTGTGAATATTTACATTATAATTTCTCTCCTCTCCTAGCTTTTGAAAAGTGGATGGGGTTGGATGCAGTACACCTTCAGTTTAAGATGTGCTTACATTATCATCATTTCCTGCCTTTAGATTTGTTAAAGGGGTTTTCTCAAGATTAATGTAAAAAATGAAATCATACATCATATAGTATGTTAGCCCAGCGGTCCGTGGTGTGCAAGTAGCTTAACTGTTGTATTTATGCGCCATGCCAGAGCTTACATCCTGCTTGAGTCCTGTACTGTTTGTTAGGGCTTGCATGGGTGTGTCTCTCCTCCCTTATGAGGCAGCACGTACACGCCTTCTATCCCCCCAGCCTATGACTGGTTTGCAGGAAGTATTTAAAGGTGCTTCCTACCCCCGGAAGGCACCTAAGCAACTCTTGGTCACTAGCTTGTTTAGTTCCTAGTGTGAGGGTGTTTTACCACCTCGTCTCTGACCTTGGACTACGTTTACGGACTTTGCTTGATCGCATCCTGCCCTGACTTCAGACTTCCTGACCATGTACTTACCCTCGGTGCTTGCACCGGTATCTCTGACCCCCTGGTCAGCTGCCACTGACTCGGGGACTGCTCTGGAGTGGCAGCTGGCAACTATCCTAATGGCCCAAGCCTATCCTCACCATTAGAGTCTCTACTGAAGACCAGGTAGTTGCTTAGTCCTGCCCCTCCAGGGTATAGCCGGTCAGTAGTGCAGTGGGTTCACACTCATTTGCATAACGTAGTCAATGACAATCTCTAACAAAGCCAGAACCAGACCTGCATATCACATGGATCCAGAGATCTCATTATTCATTGCTCTGCTAGATTTATATCAAGCTGACATCTCAAGGTGAGTGTCTTTTCTGCTGCAGCTCTCTCCCTATCACAGCTCAGAAGGCAGTTGTAAGATAAAACTGAGCATGTGTTGCCTTTTCAGTGAGCAGGTCAGAGAAATAAGAAAAAGAACAAACAGCAGGTGATGCTATACGGATAGATTTATTGAATAACTCGGTGGCTATACTAAATTTATAATTACATGCAATCACAAAAGTATTCAGATCCAGGTGCTGGTTTGAAAACTGTAGAATACTTTTCATGTGACAACCCCTTTAAATTTGTTGGCCATTTATGACCGCCATTCAACCCTCATCCACTTTTCTTGACACTTTTGAAAAGGGTTGTGAAGAAGGGGTAATGCTGTTAAAAGATTCTCATCTGACCATTATTACCATATTTAATTGAACTTTTATCTAAAGCCAAGTAAAACCGGTAGTCCTTAACCAGGTTTGGTAAATGACAGATAGAAGTTTGTCTTTTACTGTTACTGGTGCAATAGATAATGAAATGTAAAATTCTTATATTTCAATTTTCAAACAAAAGACTTTCTGCTATTTGAACAGGAGAAAAATGATTGCTAAAAGCAGTTGCCAACTGTGATGCCTAAAACTTTTCTTTGTGTATACTACTACTGGAGCTACATACTCTTCAGAACTGGCTCTTTCAGTTGCCAAGGGCTTGTAAAACTTATTTCTACAGTTCATAGCTACACGTCCACATTCCAAACATCTACAGACCTAATACAGTGAAATGCCAGAAGATGCTATCAGTAAGGCCTCATGCACATGAACGTATTTTCTTTCTGTTCCGTTTGCGGACCGTATACGAAACCATTCATTTTAACGGCTCCAAAAAAAAACAGAAGTTACTCCGTGTGCATTCCGTTTCCGTATGTTCGTATTTCCATTCAGCAAAAAAATAGAACATGTCCAATTATTGTCCGCATTACCGACAAGGATAGTACTGTTCTATTAGGGGACAGCTGTTCTGCAAAATATGGAATGCACACGGACGTCATCCATATTTTTTTCGGATCCTTTTTTGCGGACAGCAAAATACATACGGTTGTGTTCATGAGGCCTAAGGGTTAGTAAGCATGGTGCAATTGAGTGTTTTATTTCTTCTTTATTTTTTTATTTTTTTTACTTTTAAAAGTGGTTGTAGAAATTATAAGAGATAATTGAACGTTAAGTGTCTTATACTGCTACATTGCGGTTTCTGTCTATATTTGATAGCTGGGTACCAGACCTGCCCCTGCTCAATTTCATAAGCAGTGGCTTTAAAGAGGAGGTGTCACCTCTCCTGACATGTCTATTTAGGTCCTACTTGCATTTTCCATGTCTTAGCAATTCTAGAGCATCTTTGTATATGACTCGTATGACTGTTGTGACTTTCCTCTATTATTACAGCTAGACATTATGAATATATTGCCAGCAGTCTGCATTAAAGGTCCATGTGGGTGTTACCAATTGAGGCTGTGTCCCTGCACAGTCTGATACTATCCAGTCAGTGCTATCAGTGTCAGGCTTTATAGGGTCACAACCCAACTGGTAAAACCTTTCTAGACCTTCTTTGCAAATACACTAATTCATAACTTCTAGAAGGAATAATAATAAGGAATGGCACAACATAGAAATACATGCTCCAGAATTGTTCTGACGTGTGGAATAGAAGTACATAGACAGACATGTCGGGAGAGGTTACATAAACCTATTCCATCATTTGCAACATTGTAGGTTTACAGCTTAACACCATGCCTTTTTGAAGCATGGTCATTAACGAGTTAACACATAATGTCACATATGTATAAAAAAGTATCTTGTACTAACAGTTTGAATTTATTGCAAATATGCTTTGCCACATGGATCTGTGTAAATTTGGTGTATATACTAGATTTTGGATCATGCTCAACGATGCCTGAAAGTTGGCATCTGTGACCGTCAAAAACTTTCTCCTGGTCTGACCAGACATGGACTTTCTGACAGTATTTTATGATTGAAAATGCTCCACAAGCTTTATGCACTCAAAACAAAAACCTGCCGACAGGAAATATATGCACACACTACTAACACGTCCAGATTAACACCCCGTTTTCAGACACCTGCTTCAATATTAAAAGAAAACATTAAGTAGATGGGTGGAGGATTGAAGACATAGTTAATGTTTCCTGCTGTTGGGAAAAGATACTAGAGGGAAAAAACGTTGACTTTTTTGGTTTTTTATTGTTTTGCAAAAGCTACATCAGAAAACACTTATTGTTTTAATTACCTGCTGTCATGATACAAGGCAGAAAGGTTGTAAAGCGAGATAAAATCTTTCATTTTAATGGAGTGTCTGGCCTGTCGTGTGGAAGGCTGGATTTATTGGCTTACATCTGGCAACTTAATTTTGCTTGTAAAAAAAAAGACTTTTTTGATTCATAAATGACTCCAGGGAGCAGGCCTGCAGGGGAATGCATCGTATCCCTTTGATATCTGCAGCTTTTAAAATATTCTCTGAAATTACCTTTTAAATCTTCTCCTTTTTTTTATTTTAATTGCTCTTTCATGCCTTAATTTCAGCCCCAGCACGCCAATTCCATTCTCCTAAGAACCGGCACAAAATGGCATCTGCTGAAGATAAATATCCTCTCGTCAACCTTTTCAACCATTTCAATTTCAACTCTCTGCACTTAATGCCTTCAACCCCTGACCCATGTTAAAATGCTGCAAGGAATTCTGGGTAAGAGCTCCATAAAGCAGCAGCCAATCGGAAGTGCTACATAAAGACACATTCACCAAATTATTGTCTTCCTATACCCTTGTTATTCTGGTTTAAACACCAAAACAATTTAGTTCTTTCTACAAAGATTTTCCAGGGCTGTTTACTCTGATTAAAGTTATGTAAATTACTGCTAGTTTCCCTTTTTGATTTGTAGTAAAAGGATGATTTTCTTTCTCATTAGAATATCTTAAAGTCTTTTTCAATTAACTTCTTTTTAACGCACTTTACAAATAATTGGGAATTTGATAAGAGCAGGAAGGTTCGGTAGTTGCTATGACAGTAGACATAGATTTACTGCATCATTTTCTACTTATTAGAGTTTATGCAAATGATGTCACATTTATGACACATTGTATGGTTATCATCTTAAGGTCAGGAATTCCATTAAATAAGCCTGATCCCTTCTGTTGATCTAGTAATAGCAGCTTAAATATATACTGTCAGCGGAATGAGCAAACCTTTTGCAGATGCAAAAGGGGGGACATGGTGTCATGAACACCCTCCCCTCTCTTTGCATGAGCAATAACATGTGAATGTAGGCTTGAAAAGGGTTAATCATCTTACCTGTTAAGGATGATGACATGATCCACAATCATCAAGAGTTGAAAGAGGATTTTGATTGAAGAAACTCGGGAAAGGGCAACATGAGATACCTGTAAAAAAAAAGGAACCGTTACTTGTTGCACATTCACGAGAGGCACAGCGAAGAATCCCTCTCCCACCCATATATAATGTCATGGTGTTTGTATGGGGTAATAGTCACTCTAGGAGCGGACTAAGTGTTGATTAGACAATCATAATTGTTGGAATGGTTGATAGATTCAGAGTTAATAAGTTTTGGTATCTGGTTGGATTGTCTATAATTAATTTAAAATAAAACACTGTGGCCAACTAATACCAAACATTATAAATTAATAAAGAGTTGTTATTTAACCTTTAGGCAGTGTCTTGGTTTTGATTAGTTTAATAAGTAATTTAGATTGGGGAAATATGAAACCATGAAGGCTACCCTTATAGCAACCCATAGTCTGTGTAGAGGTTGTTGAGGAAAATGATACTGCACTACAATCACATCTGATTGGGAAGCCTTTGGATCACCATGGAATTGATTCAACTTTTGTACAGAGCATAAGCAGATCCATGTAGGCATCAGTCACGGGGGGCAAGGGCACGGGAATGGATATGCAAATAATAACTAAGGAACCATAGCATTCAAAGTAAAATCATTTTTAGCAACCTTTTGGATATACTGTGCAGTACATTAGTAAATTCTGAGTTATTGTTAATCGCAGAAAATGTTTTGACAATTAAGCCTCATTCACACATCAGTGTTTTGGTCAGTGATTTCCATCAGGGATTTTGAGCCAAAACCTTGTGTAGCTCTAAACACAGAACAGAGGTAGTACTTTCCCTTATACTTTATATCTGTGGAGGATCCAATCCTGGTTTTGGCTAACAATTACTGATGGAAATAACTGACCAAAACACTGATGTGTGAATAAGACATTAGGGTTTCAAAAAATCTTTATCATTATCAACTCAATTATATATATTGGCATCATCTTTGATGGAAAAAAGGAACTATCACTTGGAAAAGAGAAACTTCTGGTCTGTCCTCATTAGTCAAGTTGTTAAAAGGTTAATTAATCTTTTGAAATTTGCATTTGGTTTGAAGAAAATTAGACAAGTTGACAGAAAAATTAAAGGGGGAGTCACATTGTCCTGGAAGTTTTTAGCTCTATATAAATAATAATATACATTTGATACTTAGAAAATTAGCTCCCCCCAACCTCCCCCAGAGGTTATTACTAGTGTTGAGTGAATCAAAGTTAACAAAGTAGAATTTTATCCAAATCTAAGAAAAAATAAGATTCCCCAAGAATCAACTTTTCCTGAAATGACATAAAAAAACATATTCACCTCATACATTTGATCACATTTCATTGTATGGATAGGGTGCAAAGATGGGGAACTGCGATTGTGCCACCCCCCATCATTTGACCCCCCAGATGCCATTTTCAACAGTGATCACGGAATCTGAGAGCCACATTCAGCCTATCAGGTAGTTAATCAGAGGTTAAAACCAAAAAATATATATACATTTGATCACGGTGAAGATGTTGTGGCCATCTTGATTGAAGAAAATTCTTGTGTGCACTGACGTGTGACTGTGCGAGCGTGGTGACGTCATTACTGATGAGGTTACATGTCAGCGCACACGAGAATTGGCACGTTTTCTTCAATCAAAACAGCCTCTTCGTCATCCAATGAATGAAGTGAGTATGTATTTTTTTTGTTTTAACCCCTGATAAACCCCGATAAGCTGAATGTTAATCTCAGATGATGCCATCAGCATTAAACGTGGCATCTGAGGGGTTAAATAACGGGTGGTGGCATGATCGCCATTCCTTGTCATTGCACCCACTCCATACATTGGAATGTAATTTGTTACAAAGTACTTTGTAAAAAAATAAATTTCTTGTTTAAGTTCGGTGAAGCAACCAAATCAAATTTTCAAAAACGTCTCTCATCGCTAGTTGTCACCTACATCTGAACCCAAATCTACCTACTTATGCAATGCGGATTTATCTACACATAGCTTTGTAGTATTTGTACCATTCTGCCAGTCATATTGGTTATTTCCCCCAACTGACCATTCCTGAAAATTTTTAGTTAGAGGAGGTGAGAGTAGCATTTACATAAAGTGGTCACCTCCATACAGATTCATTGTTTCTGAGCAGCAGATCCCTGTTTACACAGGGCAATGCTGTCCAGAAACTATGATTTAGGTGTTGGCTTCAATGAGGCTTTCACTTAACAAACAGGCTCATTTACTCCCTCATCGCGTGTTCTGTGGCACCTTGACAGTCCAATTATTGGAAACTAGAGTTTATTCAAATGTTTGTTCATGGTTAGTGATGAGGGAATTTCAGAAAATTTGTTTCAGGTCTGTTTTGTTTCAATTGGGTGTTTGATTTGATTCTGTCCTATATTGATTCTAGTGTTGAGCGCGAATATTCAAATAGCGAAATTTAATCGTGAATATCTCAAATTTGTGAATATTTAGAATATAGTGCTATATATTCGTAAATATCGCAAATATTCTAATCGTGAATTTTTTGCGAATATCGGCACTTAGCAACATCCCTAGAAACCAATACGAAAGTTGCCTACCCCTTAGTGTTGATCTCGAATATTCTAATTCTAATGAGAATTTTTAATAAAAGAGAACTTGTTGAGGACTTAAACTTACAATTTTCTAATTTTACACTGAACATGGTCTAATGTATAGAGCTGTAACACCCAAACGGTACAAAGCCTTAATACACAATCCATGGACTTCTGAGGGCTAATATTGTACCTCTGTAGGTATCAGATTTCTGACAGAGGTACAGAGAGAATTTTTACTCTCAAATTTTGTATGAAGGAAATAAAGTTGTGCCATGTTCTATCTGAACTCATATTACTGAGATAATCTCTCTAAGAAGTATTGCTCCTAGTAAAAAATACCTCCACCATAGACGTCTGCACACAAAGTGCCTAGGGCCACATGGACCTAGTGTGCTGCCGTGCAGACTATGAGGATGTTCTACTGTCTACATGAGGTCAAATGTTCTTTACTAAAAATACTTTTTTATGTGTCTATTCAGAACCAATAAAGAAAATGTCTTCTTATTTTCTTTAGTCACTGGTTACTGCATAGTTTTGTCTTTAAAGCCTTTGAGGTGAAACGGGCGTCGAGGCAGTTGTTGTGGTGAACGGACCGACCGGGTTATGGGTATGTCATCTTTATCATCCATTATGTTTATTGTTCTGTCATATGCTGTTGCGGGGTTTGTGTGCTATTTATGATGGTTTATGGGGTTGGGTCCTGGCAGTGTACTATTGCATGGTTGACGTTTTTGTCACCTGCACTGTCTGATCTTTATTGGACCTATTGATACCCTGTTCTCTGTACTAGGTGTATTATGCACACTTACGGATGGCACTATGTTTGAGCTTGCATTTATTTATATAATTAAATCCCGCTCCCTGGTCGTGTGCTGACCCACAGTCTCTGATGTTTTCAGTGGATCACCACCTTTTGTAATTTTGTTGTACTATTTAATAAAGCGAATTTGATATTTTATCATATATTTTGCTTCTGTATTCTGTGTAAGCACTGGTTGAGTGGTTGGTTTTGTCTTTAAAGCTGGCCATACATTTGAGATAATGATTGGCCGCATTGCCGCCAGTCGTTCGTGGGATCGTTCAACTCCCTGGTGCTTGAGCACAATGGCAATTGATCGGATGAATTCAGCTGATCATGCCATCAATATGCAGTTTCGGCTGATGAACGGCCAAAGTTTTCCAGCACGGCGGATTGCATTTTCAGTAGATTAGAGTCTGTCGTCGCCGATCCCAAACGCTTGTTTTTCAAATGACAGTCAGTCGGAATGGCCGAAATCTGGCATTCCAGCCAACTTTAATGTTATGTGTATGGCCACCTTAATACTAAGAAGCTGTATAATTTTTTTATTTCAATTTTGCTGATCTTGTCCCTTATGTATAGCTGCTGCCAATCATGAAAATGATCACCTGATATAGACATCATGAAGACAGGACACAAGATTGTACCTGTTTACTTACTTCCCTTAGCCAAGGAATAGATATATAATTACCTGACTTGTATTTCAAGCTTGCTTATTCTTTCCATATAACCCCCACTGTTCTTTATTCTCCTGGCTCACATCCTTCAGCCTAATCAGTAGCAGAAAACCCTCTAGCATTGTGTGACAAATACACCATGGGCCCTCTCAACAGTCAGAAGAGTTAACTGTTTCAGTACAAAAACAAGAAACTGACACAAATTAGTTAAATAATGCCTCACTAAAATGGCTGACACAGCTCAGAGAAAACCCACTAGGGCAATTAATTAAAAACTGCAGCATTAGTGCAAAGTCGCTATTTAAAAAGGAGAAATATGTTGCTTACCAGTGGGTAAAGGACGAGAATAAGTAGCAGTTCTCAAGTTATTTTTGTGTCAACATTTATCCTCATATGCTCATAAAATAATCCAGTATGTAACAATAGCATTTTCATCCAATTTAATTCTTTTCCCCTGTTCTCCATAAAGTAACCAATTACCAATTCATTTAACAGCTCTGCACTTTTTTCAGAAGGGCTCCAGCAAGACACCAAGCTTTTTAATCTTCAGAGGACAAAGTAGGATCATTTCCTTGTTAACGAAGGTAGGGTTAGCCGTGCGACCAGGAGATGGCTCTGATCTTTTACATAGTTCATATTGCTGCCCTATTAACAAGTTTGCTTCTAATAAGCCACGGCCTTCAAAAATGATTTGTCTGAATGCAGATCATTACAACATGGTTAACCTGGCATCAATTTACAAATATGGGTTCATAGAAAGAATTAGGAGGGAATTTATCATTTGCAGTGGTTTTGGTGTCAGTTTTAAAGTCAGTCTGTCTTTGCTTTGGGAGGTTGCACCAAATTTATGAAATGGCGCACAGTAAAAATATGTTTGGTGCAAGTGCAATGTATTGATGTTAAAAGTATACCTGGGGGTTGCCTGACATGAACATGCGACTATCTTCCAACTATTACAACTGTCACAAATAGTAAATGCTCCATCATACACGTGCATATCCTAAAACATAGACTACATTGAAAAGTGGTGAAATAAGGTATAAATGTGCGACAACTCACCTGACAAAATAATGCCAAAAATCAGACCTAAATAGAATGATAATTGCCCTTCTTACTTATATGACTTAGGCCTCATGCACATGACTGTTGTTTTGGTCCGCGTCCGAGCCACATATTTTGCGGCTCAGGCGGGGACCCATTCACTTCAATAGGGCCGCAAAAGAAGCGGACAGCACTCTGTGTGCTGTCCGCATCCGTTTCTCCTTTCCGTGGCCCTGCTAAAAAAAATAGAGCATGTCCTATTCTTGCCCGTTTTGCGGACAAGAATAGGCATTTCTATAATGGGCCGCGTTCCGTCCCGAAGCAGCTTTCGTGTTTTGCGGATCCGCAGTTTGTGGACCGCAAAACACATAAGGTCGTGTGCATGAGGCCTAAGCAAGAAGCCATTGGCTAGCCTGGAACTGAAACTCAGATGCAAAAAGATTGGCTGTATTTCATCAATAAAATAGTTTTTACCTAACCATAGAAAGAGGTACATTTGTGAAAGATAAATAGATATCTAATAGATGAATGATAGATAGGTAGATAGATAGATATTGTTTTTCTTTTCCGACTATAAGATGCATCTGACTATAAGACGCACCTCGGGCATAGAAAAAAAATAATTTTCTACTTATTAAACCTTCTCTGTTGGTTTAATGAAGTGGAGGGGCCAAGGTCAAAAACTTTGAGGTCTAGCATAGAGGGAGTTTATAGTTTTGGTCAGCTCCTATTAACCTTAGTGTGTCCTGTAATGACCCTTGAAACAAACAGAAATGGCATATGTGGTCACTTCATTAAATGTACCAATCCAAGTAAACGTATCTCTTGTCCAGGGACAGACTGGGAACTAAAAGTGGCCCTGGAAAAAACTAAAAGAGGCCCCATGCTGCAGGCGGATCCAGATTGACTAAAGGCGGTGGGACACAAGTAAATGGGACAGCAATACCGTAGTGCAGCACAAAATACTGCCCCAGTAGAACAAAATACCAAAGTTTAGCATTAAATACTGCCATCTGTATTCCATTGTAGCACTGTCTTGAGGATGGCAATACAGCTTAATTCAGGAGAGTACCTGAGGCTGCCAGACAAATGCATAAGTACATGATACTCATGGCATTAATTGCTACTGAGAGCATGAAATCATTATGTATCCAGCTGTAAGCCATGAGGAGGGCTCGAGTAGGCCAATGAGCAACGGCCCACTGGGAATTTTCTCTAAGGTCTATGGCCAGTCCACCCCTGCTCCTGTCATTGCTCTGTAGTGTCCAGCCATGCTTGTTCTGCTGGATTATTTTTGGATGTTTTTTTTTTCACTCTACATTATCATGACATTATACAAATACAGACACACAGCTTTGTGGTATGCATATTATAAACAAAGTCATACAGCACTGCAGAACACACATGATACAGTACGTACACACAAACAGAGCTCTGCTGCATACGTATGTCTTCCTGGTTTGACCCCTTACTACTTGTGACATCATCAGTGGTCCTTCAGTTGAAGTTAATTAGAGCTTTCATCTCCTTTCACTACAGCTGGGAGACCTTCATCGTGGAGAGGGCTGGAACAGCACTTCATTGCCAGATCTCAAGCAGACGCCCCAGAGTGCTTCCAGCACTTGCGCAATAGATTATTTTCTGGGGGCAACTGCCACAACAACATGTTCTGCACAGGCGCTGTGCAATTCCCTGTGGCAATGGTTTACAGAAGGAAATGTACTGCATCTAAGGGTGATTGAGCAAGATTTGGAAATTAAGCACTGTTACATAACTGGAAAGAGAATGAAGGCTTGGAAGGCTGGGGAGGAGCAGACATCACAGAAAAGTGGTAGGGGTTGGCACCTCTACTGTGAGAAGGAAAATGTTCCCAGCTGGGAACTTTGCATCTACTTTGCATAGAAAGTAATTTTTCTGGACATTCAAAGCCATAGTAGATAGATATAGATAAATAGTTATCAACTGTGTGTTAGGCATGTGGATTCTAAGGTTACCTTAGCTTTCATTAAGTGCAGTTTGTGCATTGGGGATACCATTGAGGCAGACATGAGCCCCTATAAGCCTGTTCAGGAAACAGAATTAAGAAAAACTGTGTGAGAACACAGTGAGAACACACCTCAAACATTTAGTCTGGCCTGAGAATGTGAACATTGTCCAAGACATGTATTTTAGTTTAATTCCTTGGTTCAGATTTCAGGACTGCCTATTTATTTAGTTATATGTGTGGGTCATTATCTGACAGTACGAAATAAAAGGGGATGGACTAGCAATATTACAGTACATATTTTATTGTCCTCCAAAGGGCTTTTGACTTTGGATAAACAGATGTTCTTATGCCCAGGCCCAGATGTTAAATGTGACACTCGTTTCTCCAAGAGATAACCCCCTAGCTACCCTAGTTTAAAGAGCCTAGTGTATTTAAAAAAAATAACATGTGGATGCCCAATATATACCGCCATGTACCTTTTTATCACAATAACTCAATAAAAAAAGGTATAAAAATCTCTCAAGATATACTTTAATCACACAGAATTTGTATTGTTTATGTTTTAATTATTTTAATCACATCTATAGCTGCCAGTTCATAAAATCAGGCGTCATGTTAATTCTGTGCTGACTTACATTGCATGATTTGGTGGCAAAGCGTTAAATCAACATGGCACCACCTGCAGTGAGATTTACAGAAAGCAATATGTTTCTTTGGAATTACTTTTCCTGTAACAGAGCAATTAGTTGCAGCACTTTGTGATGAAGGACCATGATGCATTGCCGTACAGATGATAGCATGTTCTAAGTAGTACGTTAACACGTGCTGCTTTTGTGTGAGGTGCTGTTGATTTAGGCTTTGTTGCCTTAAAATGCCCGTTCCTTTTTTAGCATGGAGGTTTGGAAATGATATAGCAGAAAAAGCAAGAAAAGATTCTTAAAGTTGACAATTTTTGTGTTGAACATTTCTTTTTGCATTTCTTAGATTTAAGTAGGTTGCACCAGCTTTTAGGATATTATCTATCCAGTGTACAAGTTATAGGTTTAAATCTTGGGGCAACCCATTTAATGTGAAGATTCAGTCTGAAGTCACTTTATCATATGAGGGACGGTTTCTGATGTTAAGCCTGCAGAGCCTATGACTGGTTAAAGGGGTTGTGTGTCACGCTTTTATGTGGGAGGGAAACACAGTATGAACAGACCCCAAAGGTAGGTGAGTTCATACGCAGGAATACCTAGAGTCCTATCATGCCATAAAGGACCCTGGTACTATTGGGAGGGACGAGACTACCTGTTCATCCAAAAGGAAGGCCTTCAGGCCTAATAGTTTTGTTTTTTTATATAGTAAGTTTAGCTGCATTATAGTTATTTTAATGTTTTTAAGAAAATTTGTAAATAGACATTCGCAAAAATGCTATTCGCCTCTGGGCCAGCCGCTACATTTACCCACTGTGTTGTTGGTTATGTAGATGTTGCCACTGATAGCTTTGCACAGTGCACACTTGATTTTGTCTGCCACTTGGTTGTGCAGGGAAGGGATGGCTCGCCTGAAAAAGTAGCAGCGGCTGGGATACATGTACTGTGGGACAGCCACCTCCATAGGGTTTTTAAAACAGTCCACCAGACAGAATGACAGCATTTCAAAGGACCAGGAAGTTTGAACTAAGACATTCAGAGCCATGGGTAGGGGGGTACTTCCTCTTTCTATTTCTTTTTCTCTCCAGTGTTTGGGAGATGGAGAGCTGATAGCTGAACACTTCCATGGGATTTGGTGGAGATGCTTGGTGACAATGACAGATGTGGTGGCGTTGCTGCCACATCCTCTGTTTGCTGGGTGACAGGGTCCACTGTCACTCACTTGGGCTCAAGTTTAGAATGTTTATTTTTTTTTCTGTATTTTATTTTATTTTAAGTCATTTAAGTGCCCAAAAGTTCGGGTCCCCATTGACTTCAATGGGGTTTGGGGTAAAGTTCGGGGCGATGTCGGATCCCGAACCCGAATATTTTCGTGAAGTTCGGCCGAACTTCTCAAACCCGAACATCCAGGTGTTTGCTCAGCTCTACTCAGGACCCATGTGAGGTACAGGGCTAGTTCTAGCTTTGTTAAAAAGCCATTGTCATGTACTATATTGCATGATTTTCTTTTTTTACATCAATCATGGCAATAGCCATTTAAAGTTTATACCTAACATTGCTGTAAGTAAACAAAATAAAAAAGTAAATTTGAAAACTTTTACAAAAAGATACATGCCAGTCTAAACAAAAATACAAATTTTTCAATAAAATTCTTATGTGTGGCTAGTAATAATACATGCATATTGGCATTCAGCAACATTGTAGTTTGGCATCAGAATTTAACAGGTGCGGACTGGGAACTTAAAAACGCGCTGGAAAAAAACTAAAAGTGCCCCCCATGTTGTAGACGGGTCCAAATTGACAAAAAGCGGGACAACATGAATAGGCAGGGTCAACACAAGTAGGTGGGCCAGCAATACCATAGTGCATCACAAAATGCCACCACAGCAGAACCAAATACCACAGTGCTTCACAAAATACCACCACCCTATTGCAGTATTCAACTACATCACTGTCCTGAAGATGGCGATGCAGTTGAATTCGGGAGGTGCAAAAATGCCTGATCATCCTACATTAATTAATGCTGAGAGCATCAGATTCTTATGTACCTGGCTGGTGGCCGTGAGGAGGGCTCAGGCAGTCCCAGTGGGTATCGGTCCATCAGGATATTTCCCTGTAGCGTCTATGGCCAGTCTGTCCGTGGAATTTAACATTCTCTAGTGAATGCTTAGTAAAGTTACCCAGTGCCCTCCTTTTAATTCCTATTGCTTCCAATTCCTGTATGATCACTTTGAAGTAACTGTAACAACCCAATGTCCTTGGAAGGTTAAGGATATGTTTACACAGCCTTTTTTTCTGCACAAATTCAACTTCCAATTGTTTTTTAATAGAAAGCTGGCATTACAGTTTACAGGCCCATTAATTTCTTTCGACACAGATTTTAAAACAGCATCAAAAAGGTACATGTCCCTTCTAGGCACAGTTTCCGTGCAAAAATCATGCTGAAACCTTGGCTGATGTCCAGATGAGGATTTGCCCCACGGTATGGAGCTAATCCACAGTTAGATCTACGACATTCAGATTAATTATCCTAGATTCTGGCCCTGAACGCTGCAACAGATTTTCCAATGTGTATTGGTATCAACTGAACATATCCTTAGATTATGGCCCCAGGTGGCAGAATTCCTGCAGCCAAATAGTTCTGCCATTCCATAGCAGCTTTTCAGTGTAGTTCATCATATGCATAGTGGGAAATCCATGATGATAGCCACATCACAAAGTAGTAGAATCCACTCTGCAGGTTAATTTACACAGATTTTTTTGACGCAGCATGTGGATGAGATTTATTAAAATCTGCTACTGTAAAAAAAAAATGCAGAGTTAAGACATGATAAGGGCTCATACATATGACTACATGCTTTTTGTGGTCCTCAAATCTCGGATCCGCAAAAAAAAGCCCCTTTTCACACTCCTATAGGAATGTCCTATCCTGTCCACAAAATGGGCAAGAATAGTACATGTTCTATCTTTTCTTGTGGGGCTGTAGAGCCGAAGTACGGAAGTGGACAGCACATGATGTGCGGGCCACATCTTTTGCGGTCCCCTTGAAATGAATGGATCTAGAAAAAATGTGGATTGAATGTGGACCTATTCATTTCGGCCTAAGTGATAAATGATGGAGACCAACTCTATCTTGTGAAGAGAAATGGGGAGCTCAAACTCCTGCTTCGTTTTTGTTTTTTGAAGTACCCTGTTAGGGCGGGTTTGCATCAGGATGAATTCCGTTACAGGTTCCGTTATAACAGTTATAACAGAATATAACAGAATTTTAGGGCGGAAAGCAAAATGTAAGCCTTAAAGAGGCAGGACTATTTTTGCTGTCATGTATAACGGAACCAAATGGAACCATTATGTATCTTCTATAGACATGTATTAGGACGGAGCAAAATGGAACGCCTCTTAAAGGTTTCTTTTTGCATTCCGTACTAGAATTCCTTTATATTCCATTACAACTCTGTTATAACAGAACCTATAATGGAACTCAATAACGCCAATGTGAACCCGCCCTAATGGGGGCCCCAGAAATTTTATGTTATTCACCAATCCTTTGTCTTTGAAGTCTCATAAAATATCTACCAATGAAAATATGTCTAGTAAATTACAAAGCTAATGTGCCTAGAGGAGCCTGTGTGTGGCCATCTGACAATTCTCTTGGCCATTAATTCTTATGTATACTGTGTGACGTGGCTACAGTATTTTTAGGCTATGTCCTGGAACAGTTTTGCAGTGAAGATTTGACAGCTTATGCATTAATAATTTAGAGGCAGAGGAGAGTGCCCTCAAACAGGGCTATCCTCCTGCTCCATCGGCTGCCACTCCTGTGACAGGTCATTAACAGCTTCCATACAGCAGGGACAAATCAGCACAGGAAAGCATGAGGCTTCATTTTTAACATGTGCCACTGACTGCATGTACCATAAAGCAAGTGTAAACTGAAGCAGAAATCAACATGTCTCTGTATGACAGTAATCTTTACTGGCGTCTAGGGGGTCAAATTTTATTTTTAAGAGCTTTTTTGGCATTAAAAAAATTATTTTCCTCTCAGTCGTATGTCTCTTGACAGGTTTAGAGCCTAAAGCTTTATGACATTTGACTTCAATATTAATCTCGCCTTTCCAGTAAAAAAAAAAATTCTGGAATATGTGCAGAGATAAATTATACCACAGCCCTAAATGCCATAGTTCTATATATAAGGCATAATCACACCTCAGGTTGAAAACCTGATCTGGAATGGATATTGTTCTGGGTTGCTAAAAGCCTTGTGAAGTAATCAATAATATACAGATGTCAAGTTCAATTACAACCAGCGATACCAGGATCATTTATACCATTTATATATCCATAATCATTAATGATATGCTCATTGCTCAACCATATGTATATACTCTATGACACAAGCTATTAATGCAAGACCCAGCTACTTAATGCCCCATTCATAATACTGCCAGAGGTTTCTTCACCAGCTTTGTATTATCACTGTCTCACATCTATCCGCTTGCAACGCTATATGTTTGCAAGATAAATATTATTAATACTAATAATAATACACTTAAAACCAGAGTTCACTAGTACTACTATAGTGATAGAACTTCTGATGAGGTTACTACAAGTCTAATTCAGGTCCCAGCCAGTGTCGGACTGGCCCAACAGAGGATTCTCCAATGGACCTCACCCCCTCTACACTTAATGCACTGCTCTAGAATGTCAACGGGTGTGTGTGAATGTGGCTGGATCGGAGTAGTAGAACTCATGGTTCTTATGCTCTCTGGTCTCTGCAGCAATAGAAAGGGAGCACGTGTTCTTCCCTTTGAGGGACTCCCTGATGTTGGGATCTCCTGCTTAAGCGTGCCCGTGGTGTTTTGTCGCAATTGTCGTGAGGTGCTTAAGGAACTTAAGTCAATAATGATGATGCAACAACTCGACTATACTTTACTGAAGCAGTTCATAAGAGGTTCACACAGGTAATATACATGTTAAATGCAGTCTTTACAATTGACATATGCAATTTCCAAGGCTGTGTACAGAGGATAGAGAGAGCTGAGGCTCTTTCCAATAGTCCACACAATCTTTCCAAATTGGAGCCTTGTCATCATTTACATGATCCCTTAGAAAGGATAATTTAGTAGGCTTACCTGCAACACAATTTGTCCCATGAAGAAGAGTCTACATTTTTCCAATTAGCATAGTACAGTGATATTAACAAAGTTACTTATAAGTACTGTAGGAAAGGTCATTGTATATAACTGTTGAGTATTTGTAATCAAACCAAATTTTATGCTTTTATACAAAACTTTAGATTGCTGTAGTTAAAGGGCCTTCTAATACAAGGCAAGAAAGCCCTGAGATCTGATAAGTGAACAGGTAAGGCTACTTTCACATTAGAGTTTTGACTTTCCGTTTGAGAGATCCGTTTAGGGCTCTCAAAAATGGTCCAAAACAGATCAGTTTTGCTCTAATGCATTCTGAATGGAAAAGAATCCGCTCAGAATGCATCAGTTTGCTTCTGTTCAGTTACCATTCCGCTCTGGAGGCGGACATTTTCTCTGACACAATCTGGCACAATAGAAAACTGATCCGTCCTTTATTGACTTTCAATGGTGTTCAAGACGGATCCGTCATGGCTATAGAAGACATAATACAACCGGATCCATTCATGACTGATGCATGCGGTTGTATTATTGTAACGGAAGCATTTTTGCAGATCCATGAGGGATCAATCATCACTAGAAAAAATTATTATTATTATGTTATAGCATATTTAGCAATATTTTATCTATAAATGTAGGAAAGAAACTTAGTAACAACTAGTCTGCACACTCCAGGACTATGGACAGCAGATCAGTCAAAGTACATATAGCTATTTAGATAGAAAGACCATGGATAGAAGATCTGTTCTTTGAAACTATATAAACAGAAAAACTATGTACAGCAGATCACTTCTGCACTGCCATATATATAGAATAACCATAGACATCAGATCAGTTAGAAGATAGAAGCACCCTAGACAGGTTAGTTCTATGCAGTTATATAGAAAGAAGGACCATGGACAGCACATAAGCTACAATATGTACAGTTACTGTATGTACACAGAAGAACAGAGGACAACAGATCCATTACATCAGTTATATAGATAGAAGGAGAAGCAAATCAGTCATAGATGTTTATATAGGAAAAAGGATCATAGACAATGGATAAACTATATACAGTGTAGGTAGAAGAACAGTGGACAGCAGGTCAATTATATGCAATTGTATAGTTAGACGGATCATGGGCAGCAGATCAGCTATACACAGATAAAGTGATCAGTCACGACTCATAACAAAAAAGTTACTTGAAGATAAAGTGAATAACATTCACTACCTTGTGACAATGGTTCCTATCTAGGATTCGAGTATATTAGATAGCAAGGAAACAGTATGATTGAAAGAAGACATATCTCCGTCATGTTCAACCAAGAGATGGTAGGGATGTGAATTAAGGGAATGGAAGAGGGAAACCATAAGTCCGAATTTTAAGATAAGTGTGGGTAATGTTATTTAATTCTAACAATTAATCTAAGCCTTTTTTTTAAGAGGCAGTATCCCCTTGTCTATTGAGGGGATTTTACATGGGACAGCTTTTCTCCAAATTTTGTTAAAGGCCATTTATATATTTGTATAGGTTAATCATGTCCCCCTGAGATGCCTCTAAACAAATTTAATTATTTTAATCTTTCCTCATAACTAAGACCCTCCACGCCTCTTATCATTTTAGTCGTTCTGCTTTGTATATTTACAGCTCCAGGGCATCTTTTCTGTGAACCTGGGTCCAGAATTAAACTATATATTCCAGATGAGGCTGTACCATAGCTTTGGATGGGGGCAATATTACATCTCTGTCCTACGAGTTCATGCCTCTTCTTATACATTACAGTATACTACTAGCCTTAATGACATTGCATGCTGTCTATTTAGTGTATGATCTACAAGTACACCCAAATCCTTCTCTAAAAGGTACTCTCCCAGTGTTACTCCTCCTAGGACATATGATGTATATTGATTGACATTAAATCTGGTTTGCCAAATGGATGCCCAAACAATTAAAAAGTCCATGTCAAGTTGTCAACATGTAATTTATGGATCTGTTCCATAGACTGGACAGTAATATATAACTTGGTGTCATCTGAAAAAATAGAAACAATGCAAATGAATCCCATCCTCTATATCATTAATAAGTAAGTTAAATAATAGGTGATCCGGCATTGAACTTTGGGGTACACCAAGCGTGTGTTAGAAGCAGAACAAGTGTGCAAGTATAAGCATCTCAGTAACAATATTCTCCTAGTAATCATAGGAGTGTTTTTTTTTTTTACACACATCACCTACTTAACATTGCTGTAGGCTAGATACACCTCTAATCGCAATAACCACTTTCAGCATGATAATATGCCGATTGGCCACCAAATTCTCCAAACATCTATAGGATGTGCTGTAAGAAAGAGGTATGATCTGAATACCACAGGAGTACGTCATGTGAGGTAAGAGCTCTTTTGACAGCACAAGGGAGACTTACACAATATTAAGCAGGTGGTTTTAATGATATGGCTTATTTGTGAATGTTAGGCGTTACATTTTTTGTGCAATTGAAAGAGTGAGGTTTTGATTTTCCTAAAACTTCTTCAAGTCTAATTATTCTCGCACTTGGCTGGCGCAAAGAACCGAAAACATGTTCTATGGCTGTCTGGAGCCAGACAGATGGCACCTACCCTGGAGATGTGGTCAACACAAAAACAAGCAAATGTCCTAACTCAGGTTATCTCTCAGTTGGGTTAGGTATGACTCATTTTACAATCATTTACAGTGTCACATTTGCCCAGTAATTATCACATCAGATGCATACAATTTTCTCTGTGCACAGTTGTGTACACAAGCCCTGCAAGACCCTTGTCATTAGTTCTGCATACTGTTTATCTAGCCACTGTATGATGTTTTATTTGAAAACCTTTTCCTGAGAAACGGAAAGGAATTAAACGGACCAAACAAAAGCTGACTTGTCCCCGTTTCACATCAACAATAATTTCTGTGCTTAAAGGAATCTGACAAAGGTTTTCTGCTGCCCTCCGATTTAAATCCTTAACAGCTCCATTGTATGCCAATGGCCCCATATTCATGATTTCACGGCTCTCCCCGCACACCTGCCTCTGATTGACAGTTTTTTTTTCAATTGATTCAGTAGCAGGTGGGCGGGAAAAGCCAGGAGCTCATGAATATCAGGACTCATCATTATGTACTGGAGCTGTTCGATGCAAGATTTTGGCAAAATAGCTGGGTCAAATAAAGAAAGTGACCCAGCAGTTTGCTAAGGGGATCTGTCACTAGTTTATGTTGTCCTTATTTGGGACACCACAAAACAAAACTGGTAATACATTCCCTTTAAAATCAAATTTGGCCATACCAGACTGAAGTGTATCCTTCTGGATTAATTTAAAAAATAAGGGTCCATGCACATGGTATTGTTGCATGTGTTGACCCTGTTTGATGGCTCAAGGAGTCACTGCAAAACCAAACTATGAGCTTACATTGCACTCCATGATTTGGCAATTAATGTCACTGTATTCTATCCTAGATGCATTGCGCCACAATGTAATATTACAATATTGCATGCAATCATTTTTGTTTTACGTGTTCATATGGAAGTTATGAGATTTTTTTCTTTTACATATAAACCTGTAGGAGCATAGAGGTGCAGTATATTGTACTTTATTTCAATTTTTAGTGCTTGTAAGCAAGGTGATAGAATTCTACTTACTGTCTGGATGCCATAATTCCAAATCCTTTAGCTCATTTTTTAAGATAAGGATGATGTAATGGCAGTTCACTGAAATTAATTGTTAACACTAACCTGAAGATCAATGGTGCTAAATTCTTTAGTGGGTTTATGAAAGTCCTAAAGCAGTATGAAAGGTCCCTTAAATCTTGACAAAGGGTTATGATCACATAATTTTATATGTTTAAATTTACATTGGTTTTTAAGTAATCTGGAAAACATCCAGCTATCATAGGTTGTATATTTCTTAATTGTATTTGGAGATTTGTCTGAAGTAATGTTAGTAGACATACACAAGCTGTCAGGATAGAGATAACTCATAAGTTCCTGCGGGGTGGTATAATGTGCCACAATATGGTATTGCTGGCTTCGCCTACTTGTTTTGGCCCTGCCTTCCATCAATTTGGACCCAACTACAAAACAGGGTTTTAGTATTTTTTCCAGGGCCATTTTAAGTTCCCAGTCCACCACTGACTTTGAGAATCGATATACTGTAATAATGTTTATATTGGAATCCCAGTGAGCGAGTTAAGAAAACCTATGGAATAACAAGTTGCTTGCAGCAATAGTTTTCCCCATTGGTTTAAAGCTCAAAATGATAGATGTACGTTTGATTTATTGCAGAAGTTGGGGGAAGGAAAGTTCAGTAGGTAAAGTTTTTTTTTCTCCATCCTTATTTCCACCATGCACTTATTTACAGGTCATTTAAAATATTGCTACATGAATGCAGTGTAATATAGCACCTTCGTCCCTTACTAGATATGATTCAGTGTAACTGCCAAATTCATGCACATCATATTGTGTGTGTTAACTGGCCTTTGTGGACCATGGAAACATTAGCTAATTATGATATGCAAATGTTTGGTATAATATATTCACTGAAAATTTGTAGGCGGAATTATGATAATCTGGTCCACATCAATATGCTAATAGATTTATGGAAAAAAATCTTTAAAAAAATAATTGCAGTCATTTGCTTTGCAGGATCTCACACCAGATATATCCACAACTTTCAAGTCAGCTTTTGCAGACCTTATCTCACAAATACACTTATAAGAAATAATACGCAAAATAATCCTCTGTACTTTTCTTGCAATGAGATCTTCAATGTGCCTGTGATGTTCTTAAGTGAGATTTGCCCTAGCCAGAACAATGAACCTGTGCAAAGGTTCTGCATTCTGAGATTATAGATTTGAACCAGGCTCTTCACTTTTTGAGAGCTGGAATTTTTTGATGCTTAAATTACAATTGAAGTTTATTATATACACAGGTATTATGATAAGAAAAAAACACCAACAAATCTCAATTTCAAAATCTAACTTGAGCCCTGTGTTGGTAGATAGGTGGAGAAAAAATACTGCATATATTCTTTATTCTACTGTCAAGAAATTCCCCTTGAAGTTAAATCTAATTATTTCTACTTTCCCTGCCATCTCAGAACTATACTGTGCTTATAGTCCCACAGGTCACTGTGAAAATGCAATTCCCTACTATATAGTGCAGACGATAAAGTTCATGCAAGGTAAATGTACACTTTAATAGTAACAGTTGTCTGATATGGTTGTCATGACCCTATTAGGAGTCCCAAAATAAGAGTATTTTGGAACATCTCAATGTAGGGCCATATTGAACACTGATTGACGCTAAAACAGTTAAATCCGTGCTCATTTAAAGGGGTTTTCCAGGAAACTGAACAAATAACAAAAAAATAATAATTATGTCATAATAAAAAAAATCATAACTACCTTTATTTATCAAAAGAGGCTAATTTTTGCTAGGGAATTATAATAGTGGGACCCTACAATGGCTGCCATCAGGTATTTGCTTCTGAAGCTCGTCCTTGGACGGGCTGCGTCAACTCCAGCAGCTCAAGCCTATAGTAAAATCTACTTCCTGGTTGAGGAGCTGGACGTAAACATGCATATTAGAGAATGCGCATTGTGCTTTTTCAGTTTACTGTGAAGAGGATGGGAGAAACAGCTCCCGGGAGACTGTGATCGCTCTCCTGACAGGGCTCAGAAGCAATCCAGTAGTCTTATCACAGCATTGCTGTGATCTGTGAGCCGGACAGGAGTGAGGAAGTCCGCCTAGTAGATCGCAGCACAGAGCCGAAAACTCTGCACTGAGAAATTATTTGTGAGGATGTACTAGGTGGACTCATTCACTCCTGTCCGGCTCACAGATCACAGCAATGCTGTGATAAGAATCCTGGATTGCTTCTGAGCCCTGTCAAGAGAGCAATCACAGTCTCCCAGGAGCTGTTTCTCCTGTCCTTTTCACAGTAAACTGAAAAAGCACAGTGCGCATTCTCTAATATGCATGTTTACGTCCAGCTCCTCAACCAGGAAGTAGATTTTACTATAGGCTCGAGCTGCTGGAGTTGACGCAGCCCGCCCAAGGATGCACTTCTGGGCAGTTCATGTGTCAGACTTTCAAATCTATGCCAGCTATGATCTGGCATAGCTTTGAACTATTATTTATGCTGGTTTGTGGCTTAAATTACAGTAAAATTGTTGGGCAGTGGGAGGCAACCCCCTTCTGCTAAGCCCCACCGGCTTTTTTCACCACTTCACCAAAGTGATGAGACAAGTGAAAAGTCTCAAAATATTGTGCAATTATAGCGGGTACCATAATTTGAGACTTTTTATGCCACAACAGCATAAGCACTTTAGCAGGTGTCCCTCCATATGTCTTTTTCAGGTTCAACATTCTGTGCTAATCACTTATTTTATATATTTTAAGTGCTTATTTTTTTGACATAGAGCTTCAAAACCCAAGCTTAATAATCGAAATAAATGATAACATTCTGTAAACGTGCAATTTTCTATCTGCTATGCAAAATAGGAAGTGAACCCTCAGTCTTAATTTGCAGAAATAAAGCACACTCCCCTATACGCACAAATCCGGCATCACCAGCCACTACCAAGAGGCTGGAAACAAGCTCCTATCTCATTGGTATTATATACTTGAGAAACCATATTCAATCTACTCTGCTTCCTCTCCTATGTGGTAGCACTACAGATCTGCAGTAGGCACATTTATTCATGTATTGTACTCCTGTCCAGGCCTCCCGAAATTCTAGTCAGGGGTCTAGAGAATCTCATGCCTTACTGGACTTTCCTTGGAGAGATTGCCAGCCACGTTCACCGTTTACAAATCAATGGCCACCAACAGCAATACTATGGAATTCTTCAGAACTGAAAGTTTTTCAGTGGTGCATAGAGTAGAAGATGATAGGAACTCACTGCACTACTGCCTAACTCTGATGACTCCTTCAATACCTACTAGTTGCCCTGGATTCAGTTCCTTGCCTAAATATATCATTGTTGACAACCAAGTGCAGACTCTCCCACATAGTCCTCTATTAAAATAACTTTTAGAGCCATCCCCCTCCTCCGTCATTCAGCCATGAGGCATTTGACATCCTGGTATTTCCATACTAACTCTAGAGTACTTAATATAATCTGATCAACTCACTTCTTTAGATAGGCATTTTGTTACCGCTTTACACAGGTTAGGAAGAACATTTCATAAATGTACTTTGCACCGTACAGATGCAAATGTTATCACAGAGTCCATTTAACAGTAAAACTGCTTTTGGTTACAGCTTGGTATTTAAATCCATAGTGGGAAATTAAAAGTGAATGTGACACATGCAAATGAACAAATTACAACCATATGGAAATGATATGAAATGGTCTATTAGTGGAATAAAAATCTTACAAATGGTTGCACATTTGCAAAGAGTTTTCTAAAGGTCATCTTATGACACTTTGGATCTCTGAATATTCAGAGTGGGGGCAGGAAAGAGAATATAAAAGAGTGGAAGATAGAGAATGAACAGCGATGGCCTACTCAAGAGCATATTGTAAAGTGATGAAAAAAGAGACAAACACATGAGATACTTGAACTGATCAAATAATTATAGTTTTCACAAGCCCTTAAAATGTAGAAAAAATGCAAAAAAAGGCCTAAATATATATGTTCTTGGCTAGCTTGACAATTTCTTAGCTATCTTGAATTTCTTAATGACAACTCTGCTTATTAAGTTGTAACATGCTGTTCTCTTCAATGGCTGAATAACTAGTACTGCATTATAGGGTTTCCTTCACACAAATTGCAGTTTGAAGCATTTTATGACTATTCTTTAATGCATTTTTGAGTTTTTTTAAATGTATGTCATTTTGTATAACTGATAGTCAGAACACTACCACACATTGGATGACTGGTTGGTCCTTCTAAAATTTGTGATTTAGGCTGACAATCTTATTTGTAAGATCAGTTTCACACACTGTTTTACCCACATTTTTCATGGTCTTTATATTTGAAGTTGAAAGCCATATGGAAGTTGGAAGTTTATAGTCAAATGTAATAATGTTTTAATATCCAGTCATATCTTTTTTCAAAGGCTTCTATTACACTATTCTTTAAGTATAACACACAATACACTTTTTGTGGCTTTTTGTAGCTTTTTTTAACTGTAAACATTTGTGCAGCCATTTTTCAGGTGTTTCTCAAATCCAAAAGAGATATTTAAGAAAAAAATGCCTGAAAATACCCCATGCTCAAGATCATACAGTGTTTTCACAAAAACATGCAAACACAACAATTAAACATGAAAAAATGTTTTGTAATCAATTTCATTATTCACTATATAATTTACAGTAACATCTGGAAATATGGAAAAATAATAGAAAAGCTTAAAAAAGGTAAAAGTGCCAAAAAGTATGGGAGTAATTTCTCCAAAACTGGTACAAACAAAGGAAAACTATCTAGTTGCCCAATCAGATTGATCTTTTCAGTTTTTTAAAAGAGTCTGAAAAATAAGAAGCAGAATCTAATTGGATGCCATGGGCAACTACTTAAGTTAGTTTTTCTTTGCACCAGTTTTGATAAATCTCCTCCAATATGTGTGACTTTAGCCTTAGTGCTATTTTTGGGCTCAGTGGCAATTTTATCCAAATGCAGCAAGCTCCAGAAGACAAGGGTATCAGTTCTGGTTGGCTAATAATAAAGGCATAAGTTGTTTCAGTCTGGTCCTCCACTAATACTTACTGTATAGACACAGCCCATACTCATGAGAAAGAAGCTGCATGTACAATTACTCTGTCAGGGAACAAATGATGATCATGAAAATAAAACTGATCAGCTTTGTTTCAAAGGTTTCAAATTTGTTAACAACAGGATCTATTTAGACTGCAGTTGTCCTCTAGCTTTTTTGTGTCAACGGTGAGGGGTCTCTCAGGAAGATGTGTAAACAGTTAGAGGTGGTGCTATAGTTAACGGTCATACTTTTATTCTCTTTAGTAAAAATGCCATATCTTTCCAAAGAATATAGAACAGGATTGTGCAGAAAGAACAATTCAGAAACCATTGCACGGCACTTTATATTGTGTTACTGCAGTGCTCAATGAGTAGTCATGCCTTTTATATTGTTGACAACGTACATAAATTATTTTTACAGTCATGCTCACAAGTTAAATTGGATTGTCTGAGATGAAAAACTGAATTACTTGCGTTTGCTAAGTTATTTACAATTCAAACAAAGAATCTAGAAACTTGCTGAAAACCAAATGGAATCATGAAGCTTACAGGTGTCACCACTTGGTCTTTCTGGAAAGGTGCCACCATTTTTTCTTTCTGGAAAGGTGTCAGCACTTGGACATGCTAGCAACTTCATCTACTCATGTACAACAGTGCAGTTACAGACCTCTAGACTTCAGTACTAATATTTAGGAGGTGCATAACAGTCTGAGAAAATTATAGGAACATTTCCATAGAAGAGGATTTAACAGTAGGTTGTCCGTATTTTCTCTTTAATACTGGAAACCATTTGAATAAGAGTTGGGGATCTCAGTCAAGGTCATATCAAAGATAAAACATGGAATGCAGACCTTGTGAGTTTTGACCATGTTTCTTAAAAAAGGAACAAAGAGCCTTTTTCATGAGGGCTGTTTTTACTTCCTCTGGATGAAAACTGCAGAATAATATAGTGTCTCTTTTAACCTTGCTATGTTACTATATAACTGGACACGTGTTGCCCCTCATACTTGTTTTATACAATACTTCTAAATAATCAAACCAACATATATTAAGGTACAGTATGTATGACCTTTTAGTCTTGGCAATATTGCACTGGACTGAGCAGTAGATTGCTCTTCCTACTGTAACTGAAGCTGGAAAATGACAACCACTGGAGTCTATAGCCAACTGATCCATCAATCACATGTTTATAATAGGACATCCTGCTGTCTCTTCTCTTTCTGCTCTGTCTTCATGCCTCATGCCTACAGTCTTACTCATTACATATCATATCCATGCTGCAATGCTTGATATGTCAGCATAGAATAGTAAACCAGACGTTCCTATACAAAAATATTGGAAGATACGAATACAATTGTATTCTCTTAAGGAATGAATAGAAGAATTCATCAAGAAAAAAAACAAAAAAAAAAAACAGCTATGAATATCATAAGACATAGGGGGGATGTATCCTTCCTCTCATAACAGATCTTTAGCATTAAAAATTGCAAAACATAGTTTTGAGACTTTGTAAATGCCATTGTAACTTTTTTTTTTAACCGCAACTGACATTTTTCCACCACCCTAGACAAGTTTTCATAAAGGGGGCTTGATAAGGGTAGGGTGTTGGCGGGGCCCTCAATCCCGGCACACTTATTGTTATTGATTTCCGAAGCTGGTGCAATGACTGAAATCTACAGCAACTCCGAGCATCTGTAGATCTCAGTCTGGCACATGGGCTTCTGGAGGAAGCATTTGATTTATGATGAAGCCTTTACCTCATCATAAATTTAATGCCTGCTCTGGCAGCACACGCCCTATCAAGACTGGCATAGCACATCTTGGTCTTGATAAACCAGGGCCATAATTTTAAAAATACAAAATGTAGTATATATGAAGTGTACTCTGAGTAACAGCTTTCTGTGAATTTGAGAAGAAAGTTGGAAATAAACTTTAAAGGGGCTGTGTCCAATTTTAAACTTATCCCCTATCCACAGTGTACTGGATAAGAGTTTGATTGGTAGGGGTCCAACCACTGGAACACCCACCCATCCTCGTGTGAATGGACCAGCAGCTGAGCATGCACATTACTGCTCCAATTATCTTTATTGGACTGCCAAAGACGGCTGAGTGCTGAACTCAGCTTCTCTTTAGCAGTCTCAGAGATGAATAGAGCAGCAGTATGTATGCTCCACGGCTGTGTATGCCTTTTATATATGTAGAAATATGACCCCAGTTCTCATGACTGGTTAGCTTCTCTTTGACATTCCTAAAGAGATGGAGTGACAACGTGCATGCTTAACTGCTCAATGCTCCATTTATATTATGCGACAAGGGACCCCTGTTATTATTATTATTATTATTTATTTTTACAGCACCATTCATTCCATAGCGCTGTACATATCATAAGCGGTGCACATACATAATACAGGCAATTGCCTTAAGCATGAACGAGACAAGTTACAGACTGGTACAGAAGGTTAGAGGGCCCTGCCTGTGAGGGCTTACAATCTACATGGTATGGGGGAAGGAGACAGTAGTCATGGGTGAAGCTGGTCATGGCGGTAAAGAGGCAGCAGTGTCACTGGTCGTAGGCTTGTCTGAAGAGGTGGGTTTTCAGGTTTCTTTTGAAGGATTCCACTGTAGGCGAGAGTCTGATATGTTGGGGTAGCGAGTTCCAGAGTATAGGGGATGCACAGGAGAAATCCTGGAGGCGAGTGTGGGAAGAGGTGATAAGAGGAGAGGAGAGAAGGAGGTCCTGTGAGGATCGAAGATTGCTGTTCTCATGATTGTTTAAGGACAAAGCAGTTGAACTCTCCCTGATCAGTCTCTCGTACCCTGTCAACTTCTTCAGTATTGCGGCATAGGCAATATTCATTTTTGCGATATTTTGTGAATTTTTTGCATAATATTCGCAATAAGGCTCCATTCACACGTCCGTAATTTGTATCCGCATTTTTGGGAACCCGTATCCGTTTTTTCAGGATCCGCAACTCCGTTCCTAAAAAAATAAATTGCAGACAAGAAAAGGCATTTTCTATTATAGTGCTGGCAACGTGCAGTCCACAAATTGCGAATCGCACATTGCCGTTGTACGTGTTTTGCGGATCCGCAATTTGCGGCTCCGCAAAACACTTACGGACGTGTGAATGTAGCCTAAATTTGTGAATTCTAGAATTTGTGATCTTGTCATTATTTTCGTGATTGCGCAAATTGGCACTAATGATGTGCATATTTTTTGCTCAATACATGCAACTTCACATTTTATCCGAGAAGATATTACTGTGTGCACAGTAGTTTCTATCACACTACCTAAGACCCTGCACTGGAACCTATCAGCTACACTATATCACTATCGAACCTACACTAGCTATATGTATTATACATAGGAGCTAACTAACTATCTAATGTAATTAGATAAGGAATAGGATCCAGAAGAAATCACAGAGCACAGCAATGGCTGTTGAAAATGGCTGCTGGGGAGAAAATGGCTGCTGGGAAGTTTCTTATATGGTAAAGGGGTAGGCAACGTCCCTATTGGTTGCTCGTGATGTTGCCAAGCTCTGGCAAAGATATTGCCGCCTTCTCATTGGCCCACAAGCAAGAAGGGAAGGTTACTGATGAAAAAAATCTAGAATATTCGCGATTACGAATATATAGCACTATATTCTACATCTTTGCGAATTCTCAAAGTGCCGATACTCGCGATAAAAATTTGTGATTAGAATATTCGCGATCAACACTATACTTCACGTATTTTAGTCCACATTGTTGACATGTTTAGATATACAAATTTTCTGTTCACGAATCATAGAGGTGTCTCAAGTCCTAATTATACAAATAGAAGACAACAAAAATGTGGACAACAAGTTCCAGAATCTTTGGAATACAATTTTATGTGTCCAGTTTAAAGGGCATCTGTCAGCAGATTTGTACCTACGAAATTGGATGACCTGTTCCATGTGCACTTGGCAGTTGTGAAGGCATCTATGTTGGTCCCATGTTCATATGTGTCCGCATTGTTAAGAAAAATCAACATTGTAATTAGGGGTGAGTGTCTGGTACCTCGCCGACTTTGGATTCCTGTTTCAAAATGTTTTTAAAGTTGTAGAATTGAAGCCTGAAGTTATTCACTGAAGTCTCATGCGACTTTGGACTTAACAAATTTTGCCTCGCCAAAACACATACATTTTACGTGGTTTAGGAACTAATCGTCTTCAGATCTTGGATCCGAAGCTTGATTTTCTCACCCCTACTTGTAATGCTTCTCATGTGGTAGCACTGTAGGAGAAAAGAACAATTGCTACTGGGTTTTCCTACAAAATTCAATTGATCACTGGAGATACCAGGAGCAGAACAACCTGTCATCACCTCTTTTTTTCATGTCCTCTTCTAACAAAATAGATTGTGACAAAAACCCATTTAGAAATTAGAAAAATTATTAAGTAAATACCGTAATATGAGAACCTTAGCAGTCCATTTTCTTACTAATGGGATTAATTATCTTATGACAGTGGCCAGAGGAAGCACATCTAAGAGATGTCCCATCACGCTGCCACTTTGGGGTTAATAGCAGGTGGACAACTGTGTTATTTCTCAGACTGTCCAATTTGATTCCAATAAGCATGAAACAGGTTAGTTGTAATGTTCTTCAGAAACTCCATAATCAGCAAATGTAATGCAATTAGTGTGTTTTTTCCAGATTATATTAGTGTAGCACAATTTACTCTGCTTATTCCATCTTTTTTTTGTAACACGACTGTTTTCGCGGCTTGACTCTTCAGTGAAGCCATTTTTCATCCCTGCAAACACATAAAAACAGGGCTTTTAGTGCAATAGTTATAATCCACAGAGTTGAGAAATTGTATTCCACTTTTTAAGACCGGTGGATAAAATGCAAGACAAACCGGCTTGTTAAAATAGGAATTTATATAACTATCTGGAACTCTGCATGAAATGTGACATTATCAAATCCAGTGGCAACTGCTTCAAATGTATAAAGTATAATAATGCTTTACCGAGCTCCTAGCGTGCCTTGTACACTAAATAGTTAAAAAAAAATACATTGCTGGCTTTTCTCTAAGGAGGCTAGATAAATTGTACCCACTATGTTAACATTGGATGCCACTGCAGACATACATCTATCTCCCAGTGGGAGGTAGTTCTCAGAGTCCCAGTAATAATGCTCCGTCAGTCCTCCCAGTGTGATGAGCCTGTCAGTGCTGACAAGGGGAATTACTGGGACCCCGAGACGCTGTGTCACAGGAGGAGGGAGGAATGTTCTTCTTTATCAGATCTGTTTTCAGTTTAATTGCTTGAAAACAGACTTCTCAGTACATGGAATGACAACGAAGCGATGATTGAGAAGGGAAAAAACAGAGTGAGCTCCGGAGATGTGCATTGCTGTCTTCTACCATTATAAATTGGTCTGTATGGATGGTCTACAAGTAATAAAGCAACTGATGTTCTGCATGGCACAGAACCATAAAACCTGTTTAATCTGAAGTTAATGTTTATCATGACTTCATTGTAAACAGTTACCTCTTGGGATGCGAATGAAGAGCTGTGCCAAATAATGCTTTGCAGTCAATTAGATTAGGCCAATGTCCAGGAAGGTGTCACTTCTAATGGTCTCTGGCATACTACTGAAGAGGTCTCCCAATATCAACGCGCAGAGATGATTTTTCTTCGTTGACGCTGTAGTGCCTAGAACATTGAGCATTAATGTGCACCCCATGGTGAATTTAACAGGCGGACGTAATATCTATAAGCTGTAAAGATGTCTAACAGAAATAGAGAGGAACATTAAGATGATTAAGCAACTTCAAATATAACTAAATCTGCTAGATAAGTTACACACACCAGTAGTATTTTTATTTTTATAGTTAATTTACATATATGCAAAAATGTAACAAGTGAGTCCTTACTGCAAATGCTTTTTTAATGGGTACAAATACAAAACAAATGTTAACCCCTAAAGTGAATTCCTATCCTTGATTTTTTCATTTATTTTTTTTTATTTTAAAAAGGACCCATCCCCTCTCCTGACATTTTTTATGTTAGTATCTACTTGTGTTAAAAATTCTGAAGCGTATTTTCATGTAACCCTATCTTGTGAGGTTCCTCTATTGTTCTTACTAGAAGTTCACTTCAATGAAAGTCCATCTGGGTGTTACCGGTTGGGGTGTGTCCCTGCACAATGTGACACTATCCAATCAGTGCTGCCACTGTCAGGCTGTGAAGGGACGAACCTCCAACTGGTAACATCCAGTTGGATATTTATTGTAGACTGCCAGCAACTTATTCATAAAAGTCTAGTAGGAATAACAGGGGAAAGAAACAACATAATGTTAAATGAAAAGATGCTCTAGAATTGTTATTGTAAGGAGTTACTAAAACAGACATATCAGAAGAGGTGACAGATCCTCTAAAGGGGTTTTCCAGGTCTGGAATACTGATAGCCTATCCTCAGAAAAAGCCATCAATATCAGATAGGTGTCAGTTCATCTCTCAGTACCCTGCCCATTACATGTTTGAAGGGACTATGGCACCCTTACGAGCACTGCAGCCTTTTTATTCTCTACTTGCATGCATTGTCCTAGTAGTGGCACTGAAGGGTAATTACATTCATGTGAATGGGAATAAGCTGCAGTAAATAACCTGCACCACCACTACTTAGCATACGGTGATAATGAATTGAGAGGCTGCAGCACTTGCCAAGGGCCTTTCAAACAGCTAATCAGTGGGGATGCTAAGTTGGACTTCCTCTGATCAGATATTTGGATGACATATTTTGATAGGCCATCAATATTTTGAACCTGGAAAACCCCTTTCAATTAAAATTGTGGTGATCTATATAGTGGCTGAAGCTCACTTTTGTCTGATACAGAGCTTCAAATCCCCTGCACATAGATAGATTTAAAAGTTAACTTGCTGGTTGCCTGGAACCACCACTAGAGGGAGCTCAGAAGCTTACTGCATACTAACACATTGAACAGAGACACATGGAATAGATTTTCAGTAACATAAATTTCCAAAACAATATTGTTGAATATGACCCATCAATTAACCAATCAGAACTCGAACTACTTAATGAGAATAGGAGAAAAAAAAGGTGTTCTTCATAAGATGTGTTTTTGAAGTTATATCAAAACCCAATTAATTTCTTTTTAGTTATGCTTTCACAAAGGTAATAAATGGTGTAAGTAAGTAATTAATATATTATATAGCCCATTCATGGGCCCATATACATGGTTTCTACCTTAAATAGTTAAAAACAGGAGCTATGTCTGAAAAATAGGTTCTAGACTTACAGAACAAAGTGGTTATAAGTCACCCTTCAATGACTACAATGATGCATTAAAGACATCAACTATGACAAATGTTCCTTCCATTTGACACTCAAGGACGAAATGGTAAATCAGATTTATCATACATAACAAATACATTGTCTATGTTATACACAATTCCCAACAGGCCAACTCTCAATAGTAATGTACTTCTACTGGAGAATGCAAATTTATCAAATTAGTGGAACACATTGTCATCCAAGGCTATCAAATACCAGGTAGAAATTTGAGCTTCATAAGCTAATTTCATCATTAAAAAATATCTAAGTTTACTGCACATTGTGCTTACAGTTTAGAAATCCTCTGAAGAGATTAGGGTGAGACAGATATTAGACCATTGGAACGTCTTATCCTCCTATTAATTACAATGCATAAATTTTCTCCCTAATATACTTGGAGCTTCCACTAAAGAGAAGGAGCTGTGGATAATGGGTAATAAAGTCTGACTTAATGCTCTGGGTTTGCAGTGGGTAATTTATATCTGCTGATAGCAGCTCCCAACTCCCAATTACCCATTAGCAGCAGAGATAACTACATGTTCACTGAGCCCCATTCAGCTTTATGAGTGGCTGCTCCCATGCAATAAATACCCTGCAGAGTACAATACAGAACATACCGCCCCAGGTTACCACATTAGCTTTTTTATGAGTGGCTGCTCCTATGCAATAAATACCCTGCAGAGGACAATACAGAACTTACCGACCCAGGTTACCACATTCACTTTTTTGGTCTCGGTTTTAATTGTGCATGCAATTATTGGCGATTTATTAAGGAACTCTCTCTGGAATGGAATAAATCTTCTCTTTGTCTGGGATATCTATTTGGTTGTCTATGTGTTTGTCTTTAATGAGACATCCTCTACTTTCACTATGAAACAAACACTTGCACAGTGATCTCCTTTTTATCTTCTCAGCTGCAGATCTACAATTCCCAGCTCCTCTTTGGTCATCCAAGATGACTGCACTACTCCTCCGACTACCTGAGTGCGTTGCACTTCCTGCTAACCTCAGATTGGTCAACATAGCTCATATGAGCAGTGCTGACCAATCCAAGATCAGACCTGAAAAAGTGCCTTGGTCAACTGATGTACATTGCCCATCAATCAACAGTGGATGACAGAAAAGGAGCCTGAGAATTGGTGGATCTGCATCTGAAACGGTGGAAAGAAGGTCACCATGTAAGTGTTCTTTTACTTCTACATTTAAAGTAATTTGTATCTTGAAACGGAGGGTTGTTAAGAATACTACAGACACAACTTGGGGATAGTGATAGAAATGATCTCAATTGCAATTGTGATTGTTGTAGTCTAAATATTGCACTACTAGCTATCATGAGCAACATTTTATGAATAAATTCAGGTTAAGTCTTCGTAATCATCAATTCATGGTATGAAAATATAATTTAAAGCCAGAACTGTCCATCCATTTTCCAAAGAGATGCAGTCAGAGGTTGCTGTGGCTAATGATCATGTTGAGCTAATGATAGTATTTCCAATTGGATACTGGGTAGGGAGAGAAACAGGGCACAGTCCCCCAGGTGATGCAGATGCTGAGGCAACCATCTGATGGACAGAAAGTCTTGTGCATGGGTACTATTCTGATTATAAATACCTCTTCATCAGACTTTCTGTGCACTGCTTTTCTTGTCCTTGACAAGCAATCGGAGTTGTTATTTAATTTTCCAAGAGCTAAAGATGAAGTCTACTTGGTGACAATGAGCAGTAAGGACTTTTACTCTGAGAGAGTTTTGATACTTCAGACCCTACATAGTTCACAACATACGCTTAAAGAGGTTATACAGATTTTTAAAATTGATTGCCAATCTAAGGATGGATTGGTGGGGGTCCAACTCACTCATGTGAGTGGAACTATTACAGCTACTACTCAGTGTATTACATACGGAGTGAACAATGAAAAGGCTCACATACGCACCACAGACTCTTAAATAGCTGGTAGGTTGGAATGTCCAGAGTTGGATCCACACTGATGTAATATTGATCCTAATTACCTGGATAAGTGACAAATTTTTGGCATGCGGGTTTGGTTGGACCACTGGTGTCTTCACAATTACCTCTGTTTCAGCATGATCATGTTGAGGAAGAGTATGCATGGAGAGCTAGTTCTACAGGCTCATTGTCTCTCTAAGTGAGCTTATAGGAGTTGATATTACGTTTAGCTTTTGACTAGGCCTATGGAGCCCTTCTTGCCTCAAAATGTAAATGTCCACAGCTGAGCCGCTTGGGAGTCAGCATAAACAATTTTAAAATGCATTGTACAATGTCAAAATGATAGATAAGCAAGCACTACCACTGGTGACAACAGATATCACTCCTATCACATTTACAAATGGAGTGGTCACTGATAAAAGAAGTATGGAGAATGAGGCATCAGAACATTTTTATTTTCAAAAGATTACATAAAAATGATTTTGCAAGTGGATTAGACTTTATTAATATAAATGACTAATAATGAGCACATATTTAAAAGTCTATTGCTAAATTTATGGTATCAGCTTTAGTAATATTAATAAGAAACATATCTGCTATGTTTTAACCCCTTCCCAACATCTGCCATTCATGTACCTCAGACGTTGGACACTTAAACATGGTGCTGGCTCAAGGGCTCAGCGAGTGCCATAGCCAGATGCTGGCTGTTTCACAATCACGGACATTTTACTCCACAGATGCCATGGTCAATTGTGACCACAGAATCTGAAAGGCTATTCAGAGGAAGGACATATAGAAAACAATATCCATTGCTCCAGCACTTCAATAAAATATATCCCTTTATTGAAGATCAATTAAAAACATCTTGTAGCAAAGTCAATGATATCCAGGGCATTTCAGACAGAAGATGTGCCAAGTCCTTAGTCATGATGACATCAATAAAACACTGAGAGTACCTCTGTTTTATATCACCAGGAACTACTCAAGTGTAAACCTTAATTGCTACTTTGGTTAACTACTGGTGCAAAGTGGATATACAGATGTGCACATTACATTCATTTTTTTCATACAGCATTCATAATATCATAAATTATACAATAACCTGAAAATAAAAGTATATATATATATATATATATATATATATATATCTCCATCCTAATGGGGAAAGTATTAATAAAAGTAAATTACATTTTCGCTTATTTAAAAAATCAAAGTGATATTATTTATTTTTATTAATACTTTCCCTATTAGTTGTTGACTTGCGTGATTCATGACATGCCTAAGTTGTGTCTTGTTTTAGCACAGTCTTAGACAGTTTATGGTACATGTTTTGGACAAAAAACTATCCAAAAAGTGTAGTAACATACTGATAGGGATTTTTGTGGTGCATTGTGTTTAATCTTCCCTTTATCACATTATAATTCATGAATTTAGACATATACCAACAATGTCCGATAGGTGTGGGTCCCAGAGGTATCTTGTTCTAGAATGGTATAATATAGACAGACAAATAAACTAGCGGGAATCACCTGGCCATCACCGCCTGTTTTTTTTATATTTTTGAATAAATGCTGCAAGAATGAACAGAAGGGGTGAGTGCCACAAGTTTATTTGTCTGTCTATATTATACAATTTTGAATTGCCTATCACAAGTGCAGAACACCACCCTTGATTTGACACGCTGGTGCAGATGGACTCCAGTCCACCCTAAATGTATCAGCAGTGCCAACATCCACAAATTTTTATTAAAATGGGGCCCCCAAAGAGAAGTAGAGGGTGTGGCGTACTTGGCTATTTCCAGAACTCCCATAGAAGTGAATGGAGAGTGCTCTGTTCAAGCTCATATACCTCTCCATTCTCCTGTATGGGAGTTCTGAAAATAGCTGAACCAATGCTCAGTTATTTTTGGCACTCCCATATAGGTAAATGGAGGATGTCTGCACTTGCACTGTACACCATTGTTCACTTTGGGTCCCCTTACTAGAGATAGAAGTGAGTCCCAGAGGTGAGATTGGCACCTATTGGACATTGCTGGTATATCCTATCTGTGTATGCAATGAACTATTGATCAGTTGGACTACTAATCAGTTAGGTTTTACTAACAGACATTACCTTTTTATTTATTTTTTGCGTGAAACCTAAAGAACTAATACTACAGACCAGACAGGTCCCTTGCTGATCATATTCTATAATTGGTAGCCACCGTATCCATAATTGCACACTGTTATACAGATTTTTATCCTATTTCACGATGTATGTTTTATGTTTTAAGTTTTATGGTTTATGTATTTGTGATACAATCTGATCCTGGTTGTTCAAACCATCATATATTTACATTGTACCTGCCTAGTATTTTAATTTATTTTTAAATAAATTCCCCTCATATTTTGAACTAAATGATGTTCTATTGGTCCATGTAAGAACGTATATCCTAGCAATATGCCACCAAAGCGCAAGATGAGCCAACTGTTTTAACTATCCAAAATATAAATTTTGCGGAAACTTAGAAAGGCGCAGGCACAATATTCTGGAGCAAACTAAACCTATCTTAATATATCTGCCCCAATCTGCCCAAACTAGGCTGTAGCTGAAATATTAATATACATGATACTCATAGGTGTGTCCTTACTTACTGATTAATTTATAATGTGTCTCACTATTAGGACATGTCATAGATGTCTGATATGAGAGGTCTATCATGTAACAGCCTAGCCATTATTATCACGCTTTGCACATTGCATTCCATTTCCACCCTCCTCTTTTCTTAGCGTTCCTACTTATGAATGCTTGCTATTTTCCTCTTCACCTGTCCATCAGCTTTCATATTCCGTTTTTAGAGCCATGCTCTCTCCCCCTTCACCGAAGTGAAAAATGTTTTAGATATACCAAGGCGACATAATAAGCATTGTGCCTGTTGCCATGACAACCCCTGAGCAGGTGAGAAAAGGCAGTGGTCTAAACTGAGCAACGCAGCTGTTCCTGATACTGGGTTAATAATGCCTGAGGTTTAGAGGTCCATATGGATGTATGCAGGCACTTTTCTGCATTGATCAAACCGAGGGCTGACTCTATTGTATGACTCTGATGGAAAGATAAAATAGCATCTAATACTTTACCACCACCAGTGAAACTTTGAAGTATCTCCCACAACACATTTTTAGCTGTAACCTGTAAAATGAAATCAAATTCAGTCAGAGAATACATAATACATGCTTTTGTAGCATAATGTGCTCAGAGATTTGTATTTCCAGGTACTACGGGATTCTGTGGGCTGTAGGAATCATGCCAAGACCAAGTCCATTTCCTTAGGGTTGTATGAGACCTAGAGATAGTTTGCCAGATCCAGGGGCAGACTTGGAGGTCACCCTGGAAAAAGAAACTAAAAGTGGCCACATTTTGTAGGCTGGTCCAAATTAACAGAAGACGGGGCAACACAAGTAGGTGGGGTCAACAAAACCATGGTTCAAAATACCATCCCAGCAGAACGAAATAACACAGTGTAGCACAATATATTGCCCCAAAAGCTAGCCCTTTGTGGTGGCCATCAATAGCTACCATCTTCTGTCCTCCTCCTCCAGTTGTCTATGGAGCAGTGGGCTTAGGAGGTAAGGTGCGGGCCACAGCAATTGAATTCAGGAGGGCATGTCCATTTTTTGGCTGGGAAAATGAGTACCTGATTCTCATAGAGTTAATTACTGTTGAGAGCTCATTATGTACCTGGTAAGCGGCAATGTGGCCCCTGGGGCATTGGACCATGGGAAATTTCCCTGTAGGGTCTATGTCTTATGCTCCCCTGGCCAGATCATTGCTAACAAGCATTTATAGGAATGCTTTTAAGCGATGATCTGCCTGTGTAAAAGTGCCACTGATTACCATTGTTCATCGGGCAATCACAATTTTAAGCAGGGTAAAAAAATCACTGTTTGCCGGTGGCAGATAGTGCTGTCTAATCATGGTCTGCTGCTGGCAAATACTGTTTTTGTCTGGGGGCGAGCAAAGGCATTAGCGATCACTCTTCCCCATACTGTGGAAGAAATCGCTTCTAACAAGCAGGTGATTGCCAGGAAGGAACGCTTCCTTCCCGACAATCGAAATTCTGATCTGCAGTTCTAATACAGGTCTTATTCCCAACAGTTACCAGACTTTGTCCTCTCTCACAACTTTTTGTTATTTTACACTGCTCTTGTCCCTTTGAAAAGAGGGTGGAAAAGTATTCAGGGTGAATAATTATATTAATTAGGTGCACATCAGACACAAAAAATGCAATCGTAAGCTGCATTTACACGGCTCTATGTTCAGGCCAATTATTGTGAATGAACGTTTCTACCAACGCTTGTTCCCGATAATCTGCTCCTCTAAAAGCTCGTTCATTGGGTAAAATTATCTGAGATGCAAACATGTCAATCATCATTCCCAGGGAGCATGTCATGCTGCCCAGGAACAATAGGGCATATTTACAAAGACCATTGTTTTCACGCCGGTCTTTTTTTCCCCTTGCGCTGCTGAAGGATTAGCCTAATTTATGACAAGGTGTATTTGGCTTATCCTTCAGCAGCCATATGCCTAGAGGAAAAACGACCCCAGTCTCAGGCTGGTGTAATTTTGGCCCCCACTCTGCCCCCGTCCCATGTCAAAAACTTAATATAGCAACATGGCCGATCAAAAAAAGGTACTTGTAACTATTTTTACGTCTAAAATATTAACAAGTCTCTTGATAAATAACCCCAATGATTTTGCATAGGATCAGTGACAGCAACAGCCATCACTCATTCTCATATTGTGGAAGTATTTCATTGCATGCTTCACCACCACTTAATGAGCAGCCAATTGTCAGGAAGGAACGCTTCCTTCACGACAATCGGGGGCTTCTCAAAGCATCTAAATGCACCTTTACTCAAGTAGGAAGGTGGTGTAATGAAAACTGGAGGGACTTCTGTAGATTGAAGTATTGTGTAAAGATCTGCTATTTCTATTAATGTGCAATGTTTAACCTCTTAAGGACACAGGACGTACGTGTACATCCTGTCTCCGGTCTTTAAAGATGGCGCCCGCTCCTGCCCGATGCGTGCGCCATAGCCGCAGGTGGCTGCCTGCTTCTTGAAGCAGACACTCGTGGCTCATGTCCGCGACTGGCATCCTAACCATGGCATCTGAGCGAACACAAACCAAAAGTTTTACTTTTGGTTTGCGCTCCTACTCCCCCGTGTGGAGATCGGAGGAGTCGGAGCGTGCCTGCAGCAGCCTGGGTCTCTATGAATGAAATCCAGGCTGCTGCATAGTATTTACTATGGAGCCTAACCTGTAACAGGCTCCATAGGAAATATGTGATTTTCTCATATATTCTAATGCTATTGCATTGGAGTATATGAGAATAGCAATCAGATCATTGATTGTTATAGTTCCCTATGGGAACTATAGGAAAGTGTAAAAAAAAAAAAAAAAAAGTTTAAAAATAAATAAATAAATAAACATAAAAGTTTAAATCACCCCCCTTTTGCTAAAATGAAAATAAAATAAAAAAATACACATCATGGATGTCGCAATGTGCAAAAACGCCCATACTATAAATATAAAAGAATATTCCCCATACGGTAAACAGAAAAACGGAAAAAAGTGTCCAAATGGCCGATTTGACATTTTTGGTCGCTTTATTTCCTAAAAAAAATGAAATAAAAGGTGATCAAAAAGTCATACACACCGCAGAATGGTATCAATACTAAGATCAGATTACGACCCAAAAAATGAGCCGCCATACAGCTCCGTATACATAATTAGAAAAAAAGTTATAGGGGTCAACATATGGCGACAAAAAAGTAAAACTGATTTTTTCCCATTTTTGAATATTTTTTTAAATTGTCAAAACGCAAGAAAACCTATACATATTGGGTAGCTCCAGATTAGTACTGACCCGTAGAATAAAACTAACTGGTCAGTTTTATCGCACATCGAATGTCGGAATTGAAAAACCCGCAAAACTGTGGTGGAATTGCTATTTTTTTGGCAATTTCACCTCATTTGGAATTGCATCATATGCAATAGTAAATGGTGGCATTGGAAAGTACAACTTGTACCGCAAAAAACAAGCCCTCATATAACCATGTGAACCGATAAATAAAAATGTTATGACTCTGGGAAGGCAGGGAGCGCAAAACGGAAACGCAAAAAAAAATCCGCCGGTCCTTAAGGTGTTAAAGGGTTTGTCCCACGAAAAATATTCTACAGTTTTCAAACCAGCACCTGCATCTGAATACTTTTCTAATTGCAATTAATTAAGGATTTTGCATAGCCACTAAGTAATTCAATAAAATGTATCATTATAGCACCACCTACAGTTTGTCTTTTTCGTATTTCTCTGACCTGCTCACTGAGAAGGCCACAATCCTGAGCTGCGATAGGGAGAGCTGAGACACGCCTCCTGAGCTGTGATAGGGAGAGCTGAGACATGCCTCCTGAGCTGTGATAGGGAGAACTGAAACACGCCTCCTGAGCTGTGATCGGGGGAGCTGAGATGCGCCCCCGAGCTGTGATAGGGAGAGTATGGACACGCCCCCTGAGCTGTGATAGGGAGAGCTGAGACACGCCTCCTGAGCTGTGATAGGGAGAGCTGAGACATGCCTCCTGAGCTGTGATAGGGAGATCTGAGACACGTCTCCTGAGCTGTGATAGGGAGATCATGGACACGCCCCCTTAGCTGTGATAGGGAGAGCTGAAACACGCCTCCTGAGCTGCAGCAGAAAAGACACTCCCTTTGAGCTTTCATCTTGATATAAATCTAGCAGAGCAGCAAATGAGGAGATCTCTGGATCCATGTGAGGTACTCGGTTGGTTCTAGCTTTGTTAGAAAGAGGTAGTCATGTACTATAAGATGTCTGATTTTAATGTTTTACATTAGTCATAGGATAACTCCTTTAATAAATTTTGTACAAAATACAGCAACACAGACTCTGCAAACCTGACTCTTATTCTCTTATGAAGCCGTTCTACTTATGCTCACTACTAAACCTCAGCTATATCACATCCTTAACATTTCCTCTTCATTAATGCATCAACCCCTTCCTGACCAGGCAATTTTCCTTTTTTGTAGTTTTTTCACTCCCTACCTTACCGGAGCCATTTCATTTTTTTAATTTTTGTTTTCTTATAGCCCTAAGAGGGCTTATTTTTGTGGGACAAATTGTACTGTCTAATGGCACAATTTATTATTGCATATTATGTATTGGAAATCTAGAAAAAAAATTCCAAATGGGGTTGAATTGGGGGGAGAAGAACACAATTCCACCATAGCTTTATGGGGTTTGTTTTTACAGGGTTCCCTATGTGGTAAAACTGACCTGTTAACTTCATTCTCTGGGTCAGTATGATTACAGCTACATTTTTAGAGAAATACCAAATTTTTAGCATTTTTCTAGTGTTTTAATACTGAAAAAAATCTTTGGAAAAATGATTTTTCTCTTTCCATTGCCATATTCCAACCCCCATAACATTTTTATCATTATGTCTATGGAGCTGTGTGAGGGCTCATTTTTTGCAGGGCAATCAGTGGAGGGTGTATGATTTTATGACCAATTTTTATTCAGTTTTTTTGGACGATGAAGAGACAAAAAAATTAGCTTTTACTGATATGGTATATTAAAATATAAATGTGTTTAGCCTGTACGGTGAGTACAGGCCAAATACATTTATAATTTAATATTATGGGCATTTCAACTCATGGCTATAATCTTTATTTTTTACTCTTTATATTTTCATTTTATTTTTTTAATATGGTGAAAGGGAATGATTTGGATATTTTATATTTTCAAATATATTTTATATAATAAAATCTTTTTAACTTTTTTTTAAACTTCTAAGAGAATTTGAACTTGTGATCGTCTGATCACTTGTCCCATAGACTGCAATGAATTACCATTGTCTGATAGGCTGTGGGAAATTTGCTTTGTTCCTGCTGTTTTCACTGCCTAGCCCTGTCAATCAATTAGAATGTGCAGCCTTTTTCAGAAAGAGTAGATCTTCTAGGTGTAACGATGAAGCTCATTTACATATATGTAAACAATTGTTCTCAGCAATATGAAGATGGGACCAACCCATATGCCTTCAGCTACAGAATGCAAATGGAACAGATCAGCCAGTTTCATAGGTACAGAACTGCTGACAGATGCCTTTTAAAGGGATTGGCCACTTTTTGGCTACTGTTGACAAATGTATTTGTAAAATGACTTTATGGCACTTGCTAATATAGCCATTGTTAAAATTCTTAGCCATTTTCTACAATGCATATGGTATGCGCCCTAGTTGGCTCTCCAAAGGGAGGTCCTGTCCATACAAATATTGCTGATGGAGGGTGAAGTGACTAGGCAAATCACCTTCATGTGATGTATCCTCTGTTCAGACATATTGCACCTGCCATCTGCATTTGCAGTCTTGGGAGTTTAGTGCAGGTGTACTATATTTGAATGAAGGAGGCTGAGTGATATATCTGGTCACATAATTCTCCAACAACAGCTATTTTATGGACAGGACCTCTCTGTGGACAGTACAAAAGATGTGACAAACAAGAAGACATACCTGAAATATAAAAAAAGGCTATATTAGTAGGTGCAATACAGTCATCTTACATACTCAGTGGTCAACAGTAGCCAGAAAGTGGCCAACCCCTGTAATATTGTCCAGACAATGATTTCTTTTTTGCTGTGACTTTCACAACATAACTGATGACATATTTAGCCCATGATTTTCTTCAGCTAAAGTTCTTTACCATGTTTCTAAAAATGATTCCTAACAGAGTTCTAATCTTGTCCCAGGGAGACTCTCATCATCAGTTTACAGAAGGAAAGGTCATAACAGGGGATGCCTGTATTAGCAAATTCATGTTACTATGATTCAAATGCTATCATAATAAATAATATAACAAGTATAAAATTACCAATTAAAACCAAAGCAGAACATAGAATTGATGGCAATAAACAGAAAGAATTGTTGTTTGATATTAATCTTCTCTACTGTGGAATCAAAAACCAGAACATGGTAATAAATAACATGTTGTGGAGCCCACCACATTAATATTTGTTCTGCACACAAACAGTTTTAAGAACTGCAATAAACATAATTCACTCCATTCTCATTTATCGTCCTCCTTCCCCTTGCATCTTGTACCTTGTACTGTTCTTACTCTGGCTTCAGTTTTCCTTCTTCTCCAGCTCATTAAAGAGAAATAATGTTCCTGAAACTTGGGCCACAGAGATAATGAATAAAAGCAAAGACAAGAAATCATTACTAGCAAAAGATCCGTTTTGTTAAATGAAATAAACAAGAAGTTAATTATTTGGACACAGAATAATTAACGTGGGTGAGGGTTAATTGGCCTCAGCGCCCGGACTGCTGTCAAGATCCTCTGTGATTTCTCTCATCCTTAGAAGGGGGGCTGTATCCTTGCAAGGACCCAGCATTAATACTCCCAGGTCCGTTTGTCATTGGTGGTAGTTGGCTTCGTGATTGGTCTTACAGAAACAGTGTACATTTCCCTTCCACTAAAATCAATATGTCTATTCTATCATGGAGTGGGGAGCAGGGAGAGAGCAATAAGACTGTAGTGAATGAATACGTAAGACACTGAAGTACTTAGCAGGCATGCATCTTATCTATCTCTCCCGAGCCTCTGCATATTCTCTTTAAACCCACCAGACCAACATCTAGCCAAATCTTATTTTCCAGAAAAGCTTTCCAGTCTGGAGCAATTCTTCATTCTTCACTGTTTTACTAAACTGATTATTTTTATGAGAAGTTGATACTATTACACGGCAGCATCACAAAAGTTTCAGTTTAATAAAGATAGATATGCAGCACCACTTTAATTACTGCAAATTAAAATAACATATGTATATATTAACACATGCATATATCATAGACTTGCATAAACAGGTTGTTATATCTAGTGGAAGCACTTTATTAAGAAATAGAATCGGTCCAAGAATAAGCTTATATACTTTTAAGGAATACATGTGTCACGCCACTGCCCTGTATATACATCAGCAAAATACAGCAGCTTGCATTCTGCGCCTAGAGTACTAGCAACTGGCTGTGGTACACTGGACTACAAGGGCCGTCTAGTGTACCACAGAATTCTGGCTTTAAAAAGTCACAAAATAGGGGCTTAATTTTGGCTTACCTTTTTGCATTGTTATATCACTATCACTAACTCCAGTTTTGAAATGTGGTTGGGAAGTGCATGGTTAGCTATGTAAGGGTACCTTCACACTGGTGTTTTAGTTTTCCGGCATAGAGTTCCGTCGTCGGGGCTCTATTCCGGAAGAATACTGCATTCTGAATGGAGAGAAATCCGTTCAGGATGCACCAGGATGTCTTCCATTCAGTATGTGAATGTTTTTTGGACTGAGAAAATACAGTAGCATGCTGCGGTTTTCTTTCCATCCTGGGATGCGGAGCAAAATGGATCCATCATGACCCCCAATGTAAGTCAATGGGGACGGATCATTTTTCTCTGGCGCATTCCGCCACAATAGAAAACGGATCCGTCCTCCATTGACTTTCAATGGAGTTCAAAACGAATCTGTTTTGACAATGTTAAAAAATAGTTAAAGTTAATAAAAGCGGATCTGTTCAAACAGATGCATGCGGTTGTATTATCTTAACTGAAGCGTTTTTTTCCGGCATAGAGCCCCGACCACAGAACTCTATGTCGGAAAACGAAATCACCAGTGTGAAGGTACCCTTAATTAGTTGCCGTGTAGTTGCGCCCTATGTGTCGCGCAACACATGTCGTCGTGTAGCCCTAGTCTAAAGATGCACCAAATTTAACAAAAATTTAATACATTTGGTGCAAAATATGTCAATTCAGTCTCAAGCCAAATTAACTTCAAATGTTACCTTCATGTAAGACAAAGCTTATAAAACATACTTCGATCACAGTTATTTCTTATGTACTTTTTTATTTATTTTATGAAGAGGATCTCCACATAAATGTAAATTTGACTATAAATTAGCTAATCAGAAATGATAGCAAATTTTTTCTATTTATTCTCAGAGATATCTATTTTCTATATCCAATTTCTGGTGTTGTTATTTTTGTAAAGTACAGCCAGACTGGTTGCCATCTTTTAAGTGTCTCATAAACTGTTGTTAAAATATAATATTTTCAGTTTATTCAATAACAAAGTGACGATTATCTGAGAAGCCAATTTGTAGACGAAAACCAATATCTCTGCTCTTCTTTTTGTCATTTAGGATTTTAAATTACTAGTTTATGGCTAATTTTACATTGTGGGTAAAGATCCTTTTTAGGGCTCATGCAAACTAACATTTTATAGGGGCATATCTGATCCTCATTTTTGACGGGTCAGGTGTGGACCCACTCACCTCAATAGGGCCGCAAAAGATGTAGACAGCACTTTGTGTGCTGTCTGCATCCATATGTCCGTTCCACAGCTCCTCAATAGAACATATCCAATTCTTGTCTGTTTTGCAGACAAAGATAGGACATTTCTGTAGAGGGCAGGAGGCTCCATTCCACAAAACGCTGAACACACATGGCAGGTATCCATGTTTTGCGGGTTCACAATTTGCAGCCCGCAAAAACAGCAATGGCCATGTGCATGAACCCTTAGAGTGCTAATGTTAGTTTTGCTCTTTAGATAATTGTCAAGCTAGGTATAAACAATCTACGTGCATCATATGTCCTAGATGATGTAACACTGGGAGAGTCACTAGTTATGACGAAAGATTAAAATAATTTCATTTATTTAGTCTTGAGAAAAGACGTCTAAGGGGGGACATGATGAACTTATACAAATCTATAAATGGGCCATACAAAAAAATACAGTGAAAAGCTGTTCCATGTAAACTCCCCTCAAAAGACAAGGAGGCACTGCCTCCAACTGGAGGAGAAAAAGTTTAGTCTCCAGAAGCGTCAAAGCTTCTTTACAATAAGAACTGTGAATTTGTGTAATAGTCTCCTTGAGAGGTGGTCACAGCAATAATAGTTCATGGCTCCAAAAAAAGCTTAAAACAACATTAGCAGTTATGTAAATGTGTAGAATTCTTGTTACGATCTGGTTGCCACTGCTTTCCTTCAAGCACATCCCCTCCCTTCCCTTGGTTGAAATTGATGGGCGACATGGGCATATGTCTTTTTTGAACCATACTATCTATGTGACTGTATAGGAATCTACTATATAAGAGTTCCTAAGGGTAGTAAAAATAATGGGTGTAGAATTCTGGGGAACTGTAAGCCTCCTATTGATTCCTCTGAAAAGGATGTACAGACACTACTTCTAAAGGAGAACCAGTGAATCTACTCCATTCAGTGGTGCCGCGCAGTTCTAGCAATGTCACTGATATAATTGCTGACTATTCTAACTAGCTTAAAGGGGCTGTCTGGTATTTTTTTAAAGGTATAGTAGGGAAGGTGTTAAAAGATTTTAAAAAAAAAGTTATATTATCATTCCAAACCCCTTTCATTCAGGCACCACTACACTGGTCCTCATCGTTCTTCCCTTGCTGGCTTTTTTTAATGAATTCAGTGTTGACAGCCATATACTACTGAGGCCAGTGATTGACTGCAGTGGTCACATGGGGTATATGGGCACATCATTGCTGCAGCCAAAAATATGAGAGCAGTGGTGGAATAGATGAGTGTTGCTGAAAAGTGATCTGCACAGACTTAGACGTGGTCAGTATGAACTTTCCAGGATTTAACAATTTTAATGTCTTCTCTTTGGGATTCATAATCAGGTTCCTCAAAGCTGCACATGAACTATATAGCATAACCTAGCCTTTTAAACTAGGAAAACTCCACTAACCATACCATAATTAAAAATATATAGTGTGCTCACCCTGCAAGTCATTGTCCTTGCCTGAGCCAGGACACTGCTTGAGTAGCATATAGGTAATTGCAATTAAAAGAAAATATTCGGACTCTTTTGGTGGACAAAATGTTATGATTAAGAGTAGTGATAAGTTAAGTAAAGCATTCAAAGTGGAATTTGGTCTGAAAATGAGGAATATTGGAGAGGGAGAGTACAGGGAGAGTGCAGGGAGACTTATTCTGCATCAGTTTTATTTATTTCTACATTTACTTATTCCTACATCAGCCGTAACCCAAGATAATACCAATAATATGAAGCTTTTATTATTCCAGTGCCACCATGCCAACCAATACCATCCAGTCTGCAACCCCTTAGGGGGGCAGGTCTTAATGATGACAATCCTCATCTTTTGCTCTCTTCACTTCTTCCAAATCATCCTTCACAGTGTCCATGTCCTATTAAAGTCAGCAAGAGGCAGAGAAAAAAGGAGCTGGATGTCCCTGATGACATATTCTCATCAACATTAGATGATGTGGAAAAGCAGGCAGAAGAAGGACTCCCATCTGTAGGGCAGGAGACCGCTGGGGTTGGAGAAGTGGGTATGCCAGAGCTCAATAATATTCAGTGTTTATAGTCAAATAACCTGCAGGAGATTGCAGGCAAGAACAGCAATAATATGCATATTGTGCCCTCACCTAAACAGCCAAACTCCATACCAGCAATAGCCCCTGTTTAAAGGTGCCACGTGGCCATTAATAATGAAGAAGAACTATACATGTGGTCTTCATTATTAAACCAAAGGAAGCTGTGGGCTAATTGGCTGAAACCCACCCACAGCACGGCCGCTTCGTGTGGCCATAAAGGCAGAGTGGCCTGGGTATACCTGATTTATAGCGTGAGTAATTAATTCATAACCAATCAAATTTCTTGGCAAACTGTGGTGAACTTACTTGACAAATTGAATGTTTCAAAACTTTGCTCAACTCTAATTAAGACCTCTTTAGGTTGAAAGCTTCTTGCCCATGCGTGCGTACATACCAATAAAGGAGTGAAGATTTAATTCCAACTCTACTAACCATGTTATATTTGCATCCACCATACACAGTTGCCCTAGTGTATATGAATGGCCAGGGGCATATATAGAGAAGTAGGGGCCTCATAGCAAAGATCAGACCTGGCCCCCCACACATGACAGAAGGGTTTCCACCTAAACCTCTTTCAGTGACCCTTGGGCCATATTTCCACTGCCCTATTTGCTAAATGTTGTTTCTTTAGAGGGTAGAGTCCTGACCAAGTTTTCATCCCCAGTAGAAGAAGAGAGGATCCTAACTAGACCCCCTCTTGCCCTGGGCCCCATAGCAGTCGCATGGTCTGCCTCTATGGTAGTTACACCCCTGTGAGTGGAGGTATTGTTCTTAAATCAACCGACTGTCAATATTTTAATGAAGATCGGAAAAATAAAGCAAGTATTCTTCTGATTGTCTGTGCCTCATCTTTATACGTTCTAATTTTTATACATGTACACATTAGCCGTACCTTATCAAGGGAAGTCTGCCATGCTACCTCTTCTGAGTTATTAAAAAATCTCAAGAAGGGAGTAATTTCTCCTTCCTTATTTTCAATGAGTTCTTTGATTTAAAAAAAAAACCTGCTTAAATGAAAAAACAGAAACATAAAACAGTGCCGATGTATGAAAGAAAATATACTTCAAAGTCATGGTTTAATATGGCTTTTCCTCCACATGTACTGTGTGTCTGGGATCCAAGCTATTTAAGCCCAATTCACCATCTGCAGAGGAATGGTCATCATGACAACAGAAAATTTTCACCAGCCTGGTTGTTTTTCACTGAAGCAGGGGGTAAAGGGCAGTAATTGGCAATCAGCAGAATGACCCTGGCAAGGTTTTTGACATTTCTGTTCAAAACAATGTTTCAGATATTTCAAAGTATATAGTAATCCATCACACCTTGATCTAGGCGACTGTGCTTTCAGCAACAGAAATTGATAAGGTGAACGAAGTTTGCAGTTTATGTCTTGCTGGGAAGAATGTACCAGATCAAAACTTTGAAAATGCACTTATACGTGTTTTGATCTAGACATCATGAAGAAAACTCCTACATTTATTATTTTGACAATGGAGCACAATTCAGGGCATTAAAAGGTTTGTACAACATTGCAATCAATTTCTTTGTTCCGATGCATCTAACTTGAAATAAAGCTCTACAAGCGTTTTCTTGGTTTAAAATAGCCATTATGGGGGAGATTTTTCTAGACTGGTGCTTTTTGCGCTGCTCTTGATATCCCCTCTGCGGCCGGAGGATGCATCTAATTTATAATGAAGTGCAGGCCTCATAATAATTTAGGCGCATCCTTTGGCAGTCCGTTCACCTTAACCGAAATCTACGACAGCTCAGAGCTGCCTAAGATTTTTAACTTCATTTGCACCAGAAAACAGGTGTAAATGAAGATAAATTTGTCTCGGCTGTTGGCCAAGCCCTTTCCCACCCTCTTTTGGAGAAGTGGCAAGGGCAGTGTAAAAAGAAGAACACACAGCTTGCAATTTTTTAAAGCCACTTTTCTGGTGCAAGGGATATGGTAAATTTCCCCCTTTGTGTCTAGAGCTCCTATGCAGACCTATATGCCTCAAGTAGAGATGAGCAAACTTCAAAAATTAGTTCGGCGTTCAGGTTGGGGTAATCGCCGCATCCCGTTATGGATTCCACTACCGCGGACTATCCCAGCATATGGAATCCATAAGGGCAGGGAAGGGAGACGCCTCTCCCTCTCCTGCTCCGCAGCACAGCTGTCCTGGGGACGGCGATACAGATGACTATGGAGATGAACGCTTCCACAATGGAAGCGTTCATCTCCCTGTGCCCTGCTACCGCCGCACACATTGCCCTGCGAAAGCTGGGGGGGTGTTACGCTGAGCGCTCCGGGCCCTCTACTGGCCTCGGAGCGCTCACAGCGTGTGTCCCCTGGCAGCGCTCCAGCGTCCCGGCGTGTGCGTCCCCGCTCTCTAGGGCGCACACGCACCGGGACTCTTAGATCTAAAGGACCAGTGCACAGGTGATTTGTGCCTGGTCCAAACTGGTTTATCAAGGGTTAAGCTTTGTGAGAGGCAGTACTGTTTGGCCTTAATTAGGCTTCACCTGTGCACTGCCTATAAGTACCATCCTCTTCCACAGTCTCCTGCCGGATCTTTGTTGCCTCTGTGCCTTAGAGAAAGCGTCTTCTGTGTACCCTTTGCCTGTTGCCATACCCGTTGCTACGACCACCGCCTCTGAACCTGTGCCGCCTGTCCTGACCTTTTGCTTCGTCCGACTACGCCTCTGCCTATTCCCTCTGTACTACGCCTGTCTCAGCAGTCAGTGAGCTTGCGCCGCTATCGGAGGACACGACCTGGTTGCTACCGCCGCAGCAAGACCATCCCGCCTTGCGGCGGGCTCTGGTGAAAACCAGTAGCAACTTAGAACCGGTCCCCCGGTACGGTTCACGCCAATCCCTCACTGACACAGAGGATCCACTTCCACTACCGCCTCCTGCTACCAGTCCGGATCCTGACAGTAAGATCCGGCCATGGATCCCGCTGAGGTGCCTCTGCCTAGTGTCGAGGCAGTTGTCCGCCATGCTCCAGCAGCTTCTTTCTGCACGGCAGCAGCCGCTTCCTCCGTCTGCACCAGCTTCATCACCGCAGCCTGTGGCCGCCGCCACTTCTAGAGTCAGACGGTCCATGCCGGCCAAGTACGATGGAGATCCCAAGTTGTGCTGCGGATTCTTATCCCAATGCTCCCTTCACCTGGAGATGTCGGCTGACCTGTTCCCCTCGGAGCGAGCCAAGGTGGCATTTGTCGTTAGCCTGCTTTCTGGGAAGGCCCTGGCCTGGGCTACTCCGCTTTGGGACCGCAACGACCCTGCCACTGCAACTGTCCAGAGTTTCTTTCTGGAATTCCGGAGTGTCTTTGAGGAGCCAGCCCGGGCTGCCTCTGCAGAGACTGCGTTATTGAACTTGTCCCAGGGGAGTTCTTCTGTCGGAGACTATGCTATCCGTTTCCGCACTCTTGCTTCAGAACTCTCCTGGAATAACGAGGCGCTCTGTGCTACCTTTAAGAAAGGCTTGTCCAGCGCCATAAAGGATGTCCTGGCCGCACGAGAAGTCCCCACCAACCTGAGTGATCTCATCCATTTGGCCACCAGGATTGACCTGCGTTTTGCTGAGCGACGAGAGGAACTGTTCCAGGAAAGGGTAGTGCTCGCCCCAGACGTTCTCCTCGTCTGGCTCCTATTTTCCTGCATCCACCGCAATCCTCTGCTGGCCCTCCCGCCGAGGAAGCCATGCAGGTGGATCGGTCACGCCTGACCACGCAAGAAAGGAACCGCCGTAGAGACGAGAACCTCTGTTTGTACTGTGCCAGTACAGAGCACTTTCTGAAAAACTGTCCTCTCCGACCTCCGCGTCAGGGAAACGCCCGCACCTAGTCGACGTGGGAGAGGCGTTGCTAGGTGTGAATATCTCCTCTCCACGCATTACTGTACCCGTGCGGATTTCCGTACCCGCCAAGACCTCCTTTGCTGCCACTGCTTTTCTGGATTCCAGTTCTGCCGGTAACTTCATCGACGCCTTGCTGGTGAACAAGTATAACATCCCTGTGGTTCGTTTGCAGAAGTCCATCTTCATCTCCACTGTTAATGGAGAGAGACTCGACGGCATGGTGCAGTTCTGTACAGAGCCCCTCCAGATGGACATTGGAGTCCTGCATTCCGAGCGATCGGAGTTCTTTGTGTTACCCCATTGCACCTCAGAACTCCTCTTGGGTCTGCCCTGGCTCCAGCGCCATTGTCCCGTTCTGGACTGGACCACTGGAGAGGTTCGTAGCTGGGGTCCGGCTTGTTTTGGCAGATGTCTCAAGCCGGTACGAGCCAAGTTTGCACCTGTCATTTCCCCTCTTCCCGGTCTGCCTGAACCATATGCGGATTTTTCTGACGTCTTTTGCAAGAAACAAGCGGAAGTGTTGCCTACACATAGGCCATATGACTGTCCCATTGATTTGCAACCTGGCACTACGCCGCCTAGGGGAAGAATCTATCCGCTCTCTCCGCCAGAGACTTTAGCCATGTCGGAATATATCCAGGAGAACCTGCAGAGAGGGTTTATCAGGAAATCCTCTTCTCCTGCCGGAGCAGGATTCTTCTTTGTTGCAAAAAGGACGGTACCCTTAGGCCTTGCATAGACTTTCGGGGTCTCAACAGCATTACTGTAAAGAACCGTTACCCTCTTCCCTGATTTCGAACTCTTGACCGCTACAAGGCGCCAAGTACTTTACCAAGTTAGATCTCAGAGGGGACTAGAATCTTATTCGCATCCGAGAGGGTGATGAATGGAAGACGGCTTTTAATACCCGTGACGGGCATTTTGAGTACTTAGTCATGCCTTTCGGACTCTGTAATGCTCCAGCGGTCTTCCAGGAGTTCGTTAATGACATCTTCCGAGACCTGCTCTATACCTGTGTCGTGGTCTATTTGGATGACATCCTCATCTTCTCTTCTAACTTGGATCAACACCGTGCTCATGTCCGCTTAGTACTCTCCCGTCTCAGGAAGAACCGCCTACGCTAAATTTGAAAAGTGCTTGTTCGACCGTACCAGTCTTCCCTTCCTGGGTTACATCATCTCCGCCAAGGGACTACAAATGGATCCTGCCAAGCTGTCTGCCATCTTGGACTGGCCTCGTCCTTCTGGCCTTAAGGCTATCCAGCGATTCCTCGGATTCGCAAACTATTATAGGCAGTTCATCCCGCATTACTCCACCCTTGTGGCACCTATTGTGGCCCTAACCAAGAAGGGGCTAACCCGAAATCTTGGCCTCCTCAGGCCGAACAGGCCTTCACCGCTCTCAAGTCTGCCTTTGCCACCGCTCCAGCTCTGTCCAGACCGGATTCTACCAAGCCTTTCTTCCTGGAAGTAGACACCTCCTCCGTCGGTGCTGGTGCTTTGCTCATGCAAAGATCTCCGAGAGGCAAGTTGGTTACTTACGGGTTTTTCTCAAAACGTTCTCTCCCGCTGAAAGAAATTATTCTATTGGGGATAGAGAATTACTCGCCATCAAGCTGGCCTTGGAAGAATGGCGGCACTTGCTAGAAGGATCGGCACATCCCGTGAACATCTACATGGATCATAAAATTTATCATACCTCCAGTCTGCTCAGAGACTAAATCCCCGCCAGGCTCGCTGGTCTCTATTCTTTGCCAGATTTAACTTCCGGATCCACTTTCGTCCAGCGAGCAAGAACTTCAGGGCCGATGCCCTCTCTCGTTCTTCCGATGTCACAGGAGTGGAGGTCAAGCCTCAGCACATTGTGCCTCCTGAATGTCTGGTCACCGTGGCACCTGTAGATTTGCGGAACCTCCCTCCCGGAAAGACCTATGTTTCTCCTCGCCTCGCTTAAAAGTTCTTAAGTGGGGGCATTCTTCTCTTCTCGCAGGGCATCCTGGTGTCCGAAAGACTGTACAGCTTATCTCCAGGAGATATTGGTGGCCATCCTTGGAGAGGGACATCACTGAATTTGTGCAGTCCTGTTCTGTATGTGCCAGAGACAAAACCCTCGCCAAAGACCCGCCGGATTTCTCCAGCCACTTCCCATACCAGAGACTCCTTGGTCCCATATCGCTATGGACTTCGCTACGGACCTACCACTGTCTCACGGGAAAACTGTAATTTGGGTCGTCGTGGATCGCTTCGAAGATGGCGCACTTCATCCCGCTGCCAGCCTTACCTTCTGCGCCTCAGTTGGTCAAGCATTTCCTCCGGCACATCTTCCGGTTACACGGCCTGCCTTCACATATTGTCTCCGATAGAGGGGTCCAGTTTGTGTCCAAATTCTGAGAGCTCTTTGTGGACGACTTAAAATCAAGCTGGACTTCTTTCTTCATACCACCCCCAAACCAACGGACAAGTGGAGCGGGTTAATCAAATTTTGGGCGACTACCTTCGCCACTTCGCTTCCTCCCGTCAAGACGATTGGGTCGACCTTCTCCCGTGGGCGGAGTTTTCCTATAACCACAAAGACTCTTCCGCCACCAATAAGTCTTCCTTCTTCGTGGTTTATGGTCGCCATCCTTGGCCTCCTCTGCCGTTATCCTCCTCCTCCGGTGTACCTGCAGTGGACGACCTTGTGCAAGACTTTTCTGCCATCTGGCGCGAGACGCGCCTGTCCCTCATGCAGGCCTCATCCCGCATGAAAGTCCAAGCGGACAAGAAACGTCGGCCTCCTCCTGTCCTGGTGCCTGGGGACAGAGTTTGGCTCTCCTCCAGGTACATCCGCTTCAGGGTTCCTAGTTACAAGCTTGGTCCTCGTTACTTGGGACCCTACAAGGTCAAGAAGAGGATCAACCCTGTGTGTTACCAACTCCATCTCCCTTCCTCCCTTAGAATTCCCAACTGCTTCCATGTCTCCCTCCTCAAGCCTTTCTGGTGGACTGGGAGGGCTGCGGTCCTGAGGAGAGATCCTGGGAGCCGGAGGAGAACATCCTGGACCGCAGCCTCATCCTTAAGTTCTTGGGTCCCAAAAAGAGGGGGAGACCAAAGGGGGGGGGGTACTGTTACGCTGAGCGCTCCGGGCCCTCTGCTGGCCTCGGAGCGCTCACAGCGTGTGTCCCCAGGCAGCGCTCCAGCGTCCCGGCGTGTGCGTCCCCGCTCTCTAGGGCGCACACGCACCAGGACTCTTAGATCTAAAGGACCAGTGCACAGGTGATTTGTGCCTGGTCCAAACTGGTTTATCAAGGGTTAAGCTTTGTGAGAGGCAGTACTGTTTGGCCTTAATTAGGCTTCACCTGTGCACTGCCTATAAGTACCATCCTCTTCCACAGTCTCCTGCCGGATCTTTGTTGCCTTTGTGCCTTAGAGAAAGCGTCTTCTGTGTACCCTTTGTCTGTTGCCATACCCGTTGCTACGACCACCGCCTCTGAACCTGTGCCGCCTGTCCTGACCTTTTGCTTCGTCCGACTACGCCTCTGCCTATTCCCTCTGTACTACGCCTGTCTCAGCAGTCAGTGAGCTTGCGCCGCTATCGGAGGACAAGACCTGGTTGCTACCGCCGCAGCAAGACCATCCCGCTTTGCGGCGGGCTCTGGTGAAAACCAGTAGCAACTTAGAACCGGTCCCCCGGTACGGTTCACGCCAATCCCTCACTGACACAGAGGATCCACTTCCACTACCGCCTCCTGCTACCAGTCCGGATCCTGACAGGGGGATTTTTGCATACCCGTCCCCCCCCCGCATTATTTCTTGGGGGGGATCTGACCCCCCGTCCCTCCCACTTCCTACGCCCATGCATAAGGAGCGGCTTCCACGAACCCAAACTTTGCAAAAGCAGAAGGACCTGGGGTGACGTCACCGTCATGTGATCAGTGCAGGGAGAGTGGCTCAGCACTGGATCAAATCCAGTGCTGAGCCACGCCCCCTGCACTGATCACATGATGGTGACGTCACCCCAGGTCCTTCTGCTTTTCCAAAGTTCGGGTTCGTGGAAGTCGCCCCTTATGGATTCCATATGCCGGGATAGTCCACGGTAGTGGAATCCATAACGGGATGCGGCGATTACCCCAACCCGAACGCCGAAACGCCGAACTAATTTTTGAAGTTCGCTCATCTCTAGTCTCAAGTTTACAGATTTCAAGCAAACTCTGTGTAGTCTAATCCCTCAGTCATACATTTATTCCCCTGTCACCTTACTTCTTGCTAATGTACATTTGGGAAGTTAGACATCATGCAGAAAACCATATTTTGTATCCATGTCCAATCTGCATTTTTTGTGGATTGCACACAAACCCCTTCATTTCTATGGATCTGCAAAATAAAAAAAGGGACAGCACAATGATGTTATCCGTGCGCTCTTCGTATCCATGTGTCTGTTCCTCAAATAATAGAACATGTCCTATTGCAGACAAGAATAGGATTTTCTACTAATGGGAGTGAGAAAAAGGCGGATTACCATGGAGGGTGTTCGTATTTTGCTGATCTGTGCTTTTAAGACAGCAATACGAATACGGTCATGTGCATGTCACCCAAGTAAGATGCAGAGGATAGATACAAGGAAATATAATTGCCAGATCAGACTCCACAATGGGAATCATTCATCAACCCATGTACGCTACAATACTGGCATCAAAAAGTCACAGAAAAGTCAGTGCATGCCATGCTTGAGCAAAATTTAGCAACTTTCTGGGAAATTATTTGCCATTTTTTCAAAAAGTGATCGGAGCAGGGCAGCAGTAAGTGGTTCTGGGAGGCCATAGCCATCCCAGCACATTTATTATAATCTGTGGCAGGAAACTGGCACAGATTTTACCAGAAAGCTATATCAGCTCCCATGCTGGTGTAGATTTTCTTTTTTTCCATAGGCAGTTTTCAATTAGTTCATATATTAAATTATAGGTATTGTCAAACTGACTTTTACATGCAGCATCTAGTGTAGAAACCATGCTTGGACCACTTCAAGAAAATGTGTGCAAATTGTATTGGGCATAATTTATACCCTTCTTCCGTTCTTTAAAGGGGATATATTATCCAAACTATTCTATGTTCTATGTAGCAGCACACAGAACGTTCTCCTGCTGTTCAATAACTGCAGCACCACAGCAGGAGAAACTAAGCATTAAAGATGCTTAAGACAGATTGTCCTGGGTATTTTTTTTGCAGATCATATGACTACCCATTCATTTCTATGAATGGGGAAAAAAACTGCAGACAGCACACGGATGTCATCCATATGCTGTCTGCATTCTTGGGGCCATTCCGCAAATTATCCACTTCCCAACTTTCCAATGTAAATATACATCGGTGGTCAGGATATTTAAAGATGGTGCCCACTTGTGAGCACAGAGGGCACCATGTGACCACGGCATCTGGGAACTAAAAAAAACAGGAATGCGCACTCTTGCCTGTGGACCGGTTCCCCTAGCGGGGATCAGGGAAGCAGGATGGTGTGTGTGGCAGCCTCGGTCCTCCTGATTGATCTGAGGCTGCCGCAACTATGTTCCTATAAAAACCCTGCCTGTGGCAGGGTTCCATAGAAACACTGTGAAATTCTCCTTGACTCCAATGCTAACGGATTGGCGTCTATGAGAGAAGCAATGTAATAAAAAATGGCAAAAATAAAAAAAGTTATGATCTGAATCTAGTGATGCAAAGAAAAAAAAATTTTTTTTAAGGTTTAAATTTTTTTTTCCCTTATTAAAACGCAAGGAAAACTATACATATGTGGTATTTCTGTAATCACACTGACCTTGAGAATGAAGCAGGTCTGTTTTACCGCATAGGATATAAATGCTATAAATACAAAACCCATAAAACTGTGGCAGAATTGTGTTTTTATATTTCCACCCCATTTGAAATTAATTTCCCGCTTCCGACTACATTGTATACAACCGTAAATCGGGCCGTTTGAGAATACAACTTGTCCTGCAAAAAGCAAGCCCTCATACAGCTATGGGGATGGTTAAATAAAAGTAAGTGAACAAAAACAAAATGCAAAAATGTAAAATGTCCTGAAGGGATTATAGAACAGGTAAATCACAGAAAAAAAAAATGCACCAAATGGATATGCCACTGGCTATGCTAGCTAGTCAAACAAGCAGATATTAAAAGCTGAGACTTTTGCCAATATATTCCTGTCAGAAACACATCGGAGCCCCTCATGTACCACGTCACGGTCGCTCAGCATGGCATGGGGTCCTACCACTACGCTAACTATGGTGTGAACACGGTCTGAAGGAGATGGAATACTGCTCACAGCCGCATAGCAGGACAACTAATGCAATGTGAATAAAGCAAGACTGCAAGCCACACCCATATCAGACCGTGTGATGGAGGCTACCAGGTGCAAAAGAATGTTAAATGCCAGATGAAGGCATATTCAATACATATGGAACAAAAATCACAGAAATATAGTGGCCAATATGTGGGAACTGCTCAGACCCCAAACACTGTAGCGTGTTTCTCATTGGGGGAGCAGTCCCACCGCATGTGGACTGCAGCAAACGGCCATCCCAAGCAAATAATGCGTACAATGGAGGATGCCGGCGCGGACCACATGCCCCACAAAAGCATCCTACACAAAACGTAGCATTGTGCGGATTAAATATATAAATCACAGGAAAAAAAAATGCACCAAACGGATATGCCACTGACTATACTAGCTAGTCAAACAAGCAGATATTAAAAGCTGATACTTTTGCCAATATTTTCCTGTCAGGAACACATGATGATTAGTGATGAGCGGCAGGGGCAATATTCGAATCCGCAATATTTTCCGAATATTTGGTAAAATATTCGTCATATATCCGCAAATTCGCTATTATTTTCTAGATTGTGAAAATCGGCAATGTAATGTTCGCGTAATGCGCGCAAAATACAGGCGTTGGTCAAAATTTTTCAAACAGCTGGAAGTATACTGAGACTATAGAAAATGGTTGGCATGGCAGAACATTACAATAGCTTTATATGCAGATAGAGTGCTCCAACATATTCGCGATTGCGCAAATCGGCACTAATGATGCGAATATTTTGGTGCAATACGTGCAACTTCACATTTTAACAGTGCGTTTAAGTAAAGAACCGCGCTGCTTAGCCAAGGAGTATTTCCAACTGTGCTGCAAGCCCATCAGACTGGTACAGGATAACAGTGCTTCCCAGCTCTGAGTTCCAAATTGCATCCCTTGGGTTCCTCTGCAGAGCACCAAAAATCACACCATAGTGAGGTACTATAAATACATTTGAAACAACTTGTTTGGATCAGCTACACTATATCACTATCTAACCTATACTGACTATCTTCCACTAACTATATGTATTTTATACAGTATATAAGCTAACTAACTATCTAATGTAATGTGACACAGGAAAGCAGAGAGCACATCAATAAGGCCTCATGCACACAACCGTTTTTCTTGCGGGTGTACGGGCCGTTTTTATGAGTTCCGTATACGGTCCGTATACGGACCCATTCATTTCAATGGGTCCGCAAAAAAAATGGAAGTGTTTGCGTATGCATTCCGTTTCCGTATTTCCGTTTTTCCGTTCCGTGCAAAGATAGAACATGTCCTATTATTGCCCGCAAATCACGGTCCGTGGCTCCATTCAAGTCAATGAGTCCGCAAAAAAAAACGGAACGCATACGGAAATGCATCTGTATGTCTTCCGTATCCGTTCCGTTTTTGTGGAACCATCTATTGAAAATTTTAAGCCCAGCCCAATTTTTTCTATGTAATTACTGTATACTGTATATGCCATACGGAAAAACGGAACGGAAAAACAGAACGAAAATGGAAACACAACGGAAACACAACGAATAACAAAAACGGAACAACGGATCCGTAAAAAACGGACCGCAAAACCATACGGTCGTGTGCAATAAGCCTCAGGCCCCTTGCACATGACAGTATTTTGCGGACCGTATACTGGCAGTTTTTTCAGTTCAGTATACTGACAGTATACTGAACCATTCACTTCAATGGGTCTGGAAAAAATACTGAAGTGTCTCCGTATGCCTTCCGTTTCCGTTTTTCCGTTTTCTCTGTTCCGTTTAAATATAGACCATGTCCTATTCTTGTCCGCAAATCACGTTCAGTGGCTCCATTCAAGTCAATGGGTCCGCAAAAATGACGGAAAGCATACGGAAAGGCATCCGTATGTCTTCCGTATCTGTTCCGTTTTTGCAGAACAGTCTATTGAAAATTTTAAGACCAGCCCAATTTTTATTATGGAATTAAAGTATACTGTATATGCCAAACGGAAAAACGGAACGGAACAACGGAACCGAAACGGAAACAAAAAACTGAACCACTGATTCGTTATAAACGGACCGCAAAACACTGAAAAAAAAATACGTTCGTGTGCAAGAGGCCTAACACTGCGCTCTCTCTCTCTCTCTCTCTCTCTCAGAACTGTAATAAACTGTAGAAAATGGCTTTCCTATTGGTTGCTAGGGATGTTGCTAAGGTCAGACAAAAACATTGCAGCCTTCTGATTGGCCCAGATGCAAAAAAAAAAAAGTAGAATATTCAAAAATACGAATATATATCACTATGTTATAAATATTTGTGAATTCTCGAAGTTGCGATATTCGTGATTAAAATTCGTATTTCGAATATTCGCAGCCAACACTATTGATGAACAATATTGGTAATAAAGACAGAAGTTCTTGGTAAAATTAGCAGCTGTTTGTTCTTGGAAACATTCAGTCTTCCATTAGTACTTTGCTGAATGCCTGCATCTAAAAATAAATACAATTTATCACATTTTTTATGTAACGTCATGGGGGATTTATCACATACAATGCACTCAGAGAGGCAGAGAAATGTACAGTACCTAGCCACAATTATTATAGTAATAATTCGAGTGAGATTATTTTGTCATTACACTTACTGGTGGAGCTGCCAGGTATTTCTGTCTTGGGTTGAGGAGAAGTATCTTCTGAAGTAGGATCTTCTGGAGCAGGGCAGCCATTAGGACAGTGCAAAAAGTACTGCTGTCCAGGCCAACTCAACATCGAGAGCCACATGACCTTATGTTGATTTCTTCAGCTACTTATGCCTTTTTTTTGTAAGTATAGAAGAACAAACAGGCAATAAAAGAGGCATATCACTAAGGCCTCTTGCACACGACCGTGGTTTGGTTCCGCATCCGAGCTGCATTTTTTGTGGCTCAGGAGCAGACCCATTCACTTCAATGGGGCCGCAAAAGATGCGGACAGCACTCCGTGTGCTGTCCACATCCATTGCTCCGTTCCGTGACCCCGCAAAAATTGTAGATCATGTCCTATTCTTGTCAGTTTTGCGGACAAGAATAGGCATTTCTATAATGGGCTGCCTGTTCCGTTCCAAGAGGAAGAGTCCTAACTGTGTGACTGGGGCCAAAGAATCTTTAGGATGATGACCCTTTGTTTCTAGGTAGCATTAAATACTTTATACAAGGCTTGTGGTTTTCATAGGGTTTATGGTTACCCCTAGGACTTAGTACCTTCAGATAGTGGTGCATCAGCTAAGCCATTTTTATCTTGGACTGACTATGTCAGATATACATTATCTACCACTTCTACTGCTATGACTACATGTGCCAGTGACAATGTATCTGATCATTTGGGTAAGGGAAGAACCAATGGCTTTTTACAAAAGCCATAAAAAAAAAAACTTATCTAGGAGAGGATTCAGGTTTATTATATTCATCCTGTGCAGAGTAGGATTCCCAGCAGCAGCAATATAATATAGTCCATGATGGAAAAGGCAGGAAATGTGTGGTGGTGTAAGGGTAGTTGTAGCGGCAACTGCAGTACAGTATGGAACATGTTGGACAACACAGGATATATGCAGCTGTGTAGGACAAGTAGTAGTGGCAGCAAGGGTTGCAGTAGCTACAGCAGCATTAACACCAGTGCAGTATAGTACATGATACACAGGCAGAGATCAGCAGTGGCATCATTGGGACAGTTATAAATAGTCAGTCCCTACTGTTAGTAATAGTAGATCTATTCATTTTGTTCAGCAATTTATTGTAAATCTATGCATTCTCTTCTCCTTTGCAACACAGGAACTGTGAATAATTTACTATCTGTATTCTGGTTTTCCTTATCTCTCATTTTTGTCTGGTGTCCTCTCTTTCTTATTCGATCCTCACAAAACAACAGCATCATTTTCTGGTTGGACTGTATTATAAAGGATCATCAGGGACTCTGGTGATTGGCTGTGCTAGCGGGAGATTTGTCCACAAGTCATTATGGGGAAACCGGCTGGGTCACTGCCTAAGATCATGTGATCATTTGTTTCTGTCTTCTAATCTGTAAAATTGGGGCCGTCATTGTGAACAATGAATAAGAGACGAATCCCAAAAATTTCAGATTAGTCGAATTCAATTTGCGCTAATGGATTCTCTCATTTCTAGTCCATAGATTGGTTTGTCACACAGTCTTCAAAGCTATAGCTAGAACCAGGGAAAAATAATAGTAAAATTATTTTTGAGGTAACAGTTAGAGATGAGCGAATTTCATATTTAGAAATTTGTTCACACTTCATTTGGTGGTAAAAGGTGAATTGCGTTATCGATTCTGTTACCACGGACCATAACGCAATTCTATGACGGAATGCATAACGGAATGCCTTTAAAGGCATTACGTTATTCATTCCGTCATAATAGAAGTCTATGGACTGCAAAACGGATCCATCCTGTTTCCGTTATGCAGGGGAGTCCTCTCCTGCATAACGGAAACGGGACAGATCCGTTTTGCAGCCCATAGACTTCTATTATGATGGAATGAATAACGGAATGACTCTTAAGGCATTCCTTTATGCATTCCGTCATAGTATTGCATTATGGTCCGCGGTAACGGAATCGATAACGCAATTCATCTTTTACCACCAAACGAAGTGTGAACGAATTTTATAAGCGGAAATTGGCTCATCTCTAGTAACAAAATAACATATCCTGAGCATATCAGGCCAACACTATGTAAATGTACACATAGCGTAGGGTTTAACATGCATTACTGACAAGTACAGTTTTGATTTTGTGGTACTGCGTTTGGAACAAGGTTCATATTAATAAGGCTACTTATGCAATTAACAGTTGCATCACAAATAGCTTTCACAACTACTGACTTCCTAAGAAGTGAGAAAAAACCTACGTAAATTAAAGTAGTATACTGTATTGGTCCATTAAAAAGCGGATATGGGTCTCTGCTAGAACGTAATGAAGGAAAAAATGTCATCAGATGTTTTTATAAAATATGGTGTCTCACATAGTTTCACAGTTTGTTTGCTGTAACTATTAATTTAATAAGTTAAAAGGGGCAATGAAAAAACACAGGAAGTGCAAGGTGACAACAAATTATGAACATGTTTGGTTTTTTATTAGACCATTTTAATAGCATCCTAGCGCATGATACAAATCACAGTATTATGATCAAAACCAGCCGAAGAAATGCAAACATGATGGTGGCAGCAAAAGGCACATAAAGCGTATAAGCTATGGGCCTTGACTTAAAAAATATTGCTCAACATAGCTAGAGTACAAATTGAAGAAGTTGAACATTCTTCAATATGATAGACTCCTCAAGACAAGTCCTGAATTATTCAGATGTTTAATATTGGCTATACTAAGAAAATATTCTTGCCTTATATTAGGACTAATGCTTGCAAATCCTTTGTATTTGCCACATTTCAATGAAAATTTAGTCAAGTTCAAACTTAATATTTGACTGTTCCATGTATACCTCTGCATGAGAATCTCTGATCAAAGAAGCGATTTGAATAACTATCCTTAAAGAAGTATTCCAGTTTTAAGGATTGCATTTGTTTATTTAGAGAATAGGATGATGAACCATTTTCTAATATACCGTATTTTTCTCCCCCTATAAGACGCAACGGCCCATAAGACGCAAGGTTTTTGAGGAGGAAAATAAGAAAAAAAATATTTTGAACCAAAAGGTGTGCTTTTGGTGGGTTTTGAACTAATGATGGTCTGTGGATGACACTATCATGGGGGAATCTGTGGATGACACTATTATGGGGGGATCTGGGGATCTATAGATGACGCACTGTTATGGGGGGGATCTGTGGATGGCACTGTTATGGGGGGATCTGTGGATGGCACTGTTATGGGGGGGATCTGTGGATGGCGCTTATTGGGGATCTGTTGATGACATTGTTATGGGGGTCTATGGCTGATACTGTTAGGGGGGTCTGTTGCTGACACTGTTATGGGGATCTGTGGCTGACACTGTTATGGGGGTCTGTGGCTGACACTGTTATGGGGGGATCTGTGGATGACACATAAAAAGCATTTTATGCTATGTGTCATCCACAGATCCCCCCATAACAGTGTCAGCCACAGACCCCATAACAGTGTCAGTCACAGATCCCCCATAACAGTGTCAGCCACAGACCTCCATAACAGTGTCAGCCACAGACCCCCATAACAGTGTTAGCCACAGATGAATGTGGGGGCCAGCATCTACGGTAGTTTTGTAATGGTAGCGGGGCCCAGTGCAGTCACTGTATTCTATTGCACCGGGTCCCGCTCACTGTACTAATTGTAGCCAATGTTGAACTATAATAATGTCCATAGTGTCCATTAATGTTACGAATCTCCCTATCAAGCAGGAGGAAGAGGCAAGAGGCTGGGCACCTGCTTCATTCATAAAGTGGGCGGAGCAGGCGCGTGACGTGCTGAGTTACGCTACCAGTGCCCGCCCTCCCGGCCTCTTGCCTTCTCCTCCTGCCGCCTCCTCCTCCTGCTTGATAGGGAGATTTGTAAGTGAACATTAATGGGTTACACATTATTATAGTTCAACATTGGCTATGATTAGTACAGTGAGTGGGGCCCTGCTGCCATTAAAAAAGTAGATTTTTTCCCCCAGCCCCTCCTCCCTCCCCACTGATTCACCTGCCGACCGCGCTGTGCAGCATACGGTCGACGGTGTATCAGTGTAATCTGCAGCATTCGCCCCATAAGACGCACTACCATTTCCCCCCACTCTTGAGGGGGGGAGGGAGTGCGTCATATAGGGAGAAAAATACGGTACATCTATTTAAAATTTTGCTTGCAGACCATTCATTTATCCAAACAGTAGCCTTTCCCTAAATAAAATAAATGGTACAGCCCATTTCAGTTGGGTAAAATATACAGTGCCTAGGCTGCAGGGTTATGTATGCGAGTGAGTAGCCAAATGGGAATAGTAGCAGTTGTAGAACTCATGGTTGTGGCCTTCTCTGGGCTAGGGTGCAGTGATGGGAAGAATACAACTTTTCTTTCCTTCAGGGCACACTCTAGTGCTGGGGTTCTCATACCTGAGGACAGTTGAGGTGCAGTTCAGTGTATTTCAGTGTAATAGTGCAGGAAGCAATGATGAGGCAGTAGGGCAGCAGAACAGGTCTTTACTGAAGAATTCAAATGCAAACAGATCCGGACAGTTCTTATAATGCAATGGACTGGCATTTGTTCCCAAACTGCACTTTCTGCAGATGTTACTGGTTTCACAGCTGCACGAGTAGATAATAGGCCAAAAAGTGTCCTTTAAAGTAGTTCTCCTGACTCTGCACTTCACTACCTTACTTTAGCATAAGCATCCAGATTTGAGATGTACTAATTCTCAAGTCAAGCAATACACCACAACACAACCACAGTACGGTCCTTTCAATGGTAGGCAAACTCTTCAGTACTTTTTTTTTTTTAACAGGTTGTGGAACCACACTTTCGTAGCAGGACATGAACAAAGACTCATGTAAATAGCCAATCTGTAGCAGAAGTGTCCAGGGCCAGGAGCCTTTATGCAACTGGGCACAAGGGATGTAGAGTCTATAAGCTTTCAGCAATGCAATTTACCTCTACAGAGCTGGTTCTTTACACCTCTCTATTCTTTCTTTTCATTCATCAGGCCTGCTTTAATGGATGCTTCCTTTTGTTCTTGCTACCTGGTACTTTGGAGCAGGGGTGGCTACTCTGTCAGTGAGACATATATGCTTCCTTCTCGTAGCCCTACCTAGACTAGACAACTCAAGAATGTTCCAAACCCTCTCCGTTATAGGCAAAGGAAACATCTACACCTGATGTCTGGTGGTGGATACTATGGCCTATTGAATACCATGTGCACAATGAATACACGTTTTACACAGAAATGCGTTATTTTGAACTTTCCAGTGTACTTTGACTGGGCAGCAGGTTGCTGCAATTGCATCCATAGGAGAGCTGAATAGGACTAAACATGGCGTCATTAATGTGAGTCCTTATGTGACCCTCACAAGTATCATTTGACCAGGCTTTCAGTTAACTGACTATATATCTAACAGATGATTATTAGTGTATTGGGGAGCAGAACATATTCAGAATATACACTACTACCACCTGCAACAGTATCCATCAAATCTGTGAGTTTTTGTGTAGAAGATCTGTGTGTGTTAAAATGGATTTACAGTACATGGGCAGATTATTACGAAGATTATTAGGAACAAATGCTCCTGCTAACAGGTGCAGCAGATCTTTGTCATGAATGGCATTTCATTGTATGTAGCAGGCGCAATGACGGGGAACCCCTCAGATGCTGAGTTCAGCTCTGATCACTGCATTAAGGCCTTTCAGGGGTTAATCAAGGGTAAAAAAAACAAAAATATACATAATCCCCTCCTCCATGTGCTTGTAGAGAAGCCATTTCAGCCATCTTGAGGAAATTTGGCTTTGTGATTAATCAAATTTTCCTTAAATTCAGATCAAAGTCAACTTCATTAACTGTGATTCGCTCAACACTACATGCAATGCATACAATTTCAAGAGAGTTCTCCAATGTTTCATGCAATATTAACGCTCCACATCAGCCTACAGTTGATCACTAAGGACCCTAGATTCTAGACACACTTCAATCAGTCATCAGTGAGTAGATTGGCAATATATGATTTCTAAACCAGAGACATTAAAGACATTAGAAATAGAGGTGGTCCATTGCTTCACAAGTTCTCTATTAGCCAAATGAAAATAGTTACTGTAACTATTAATTGTATTTCATTGAATATCATTTAGAAAATAAATCCTTCCTATTGAGCTACCCCTGTAAATCCCATTCATATTTCCTTATTAAGAACTACAATTGTGTTCAATACATATTCTCTTTCAGAAAACTTTCAGGGGCTTCAGTACCTCAAACAAACAGTTTTACATCTATGTTGTATTGCTTATATGTTCTAATTTTTGGAGTTAAATGGGTTGTCTTATTAAGCAAGTGGTCCATAAATAATCTCTTTCATTTGTGCCCCCCCTTATTTTTTGTGTAAGGCTCACTGAATGTTCATCCAGGAATATTGGAGTTGGTGGACCCATATGGTAAATATGGTTGAATGTAGAAAGCACGTTTTGCATTTTCATCCACTTAGTGTTTTCCATCAGCAAGTCTTACTCAGCTTTTTCAATACCGCCCAGTGAGGAAGCCAACCATACAAAGTAGCAATAACTGCATGTACAACTGGAGCCATACTGCCTGTACAGTGTGTAGGACACTCAACTCTGGCAGTCAACTTCAAAACTTATCAGTGATGTGGAATTCTATATTCTGCTTTGTGAAGTGAAAGGATGCTAAAGAGTAGCGATGAGCAGCAGGGACTATATTCGAATTTGCGATATTTCACGAATATTTGGACGAATATATTATATACAAATATATCATATATTCGCGAATTCGCGGTTAATTTCTTGATTGCGAAAAATTGGCAGTGTAATATTTGCATATTGGGTCACTTTGGGTACATGTTTCAAGCTGCTAGAAGTTTCTTTATATGCAGATAGAGTGCTCCAATATATTCGTGATTATGAAAATCGGCAATTAATGATGCGTATATTTTGGCGCAATACGTGCAACTGGTGACAGCACAGCACTATGTCTGTAGCATGTATGTATGTATATGGACAGCAGAACCCATCACACTACCCAACACCCTACACTAATCTAACCTACACTGACTATCTCCCCCTAACTATCTAAATTATATATATAAGTTAACTGTCTAATGTATATACAACAAAGCACAAAGCAGAGCAATGACACTGCTGTCTCTCTCAGAACTTTATTACACTACAGAAAATGGCTGTGGGGAGGTTTCTTATATAGTAAGGGGTAGGCAACTTTCCTATTGGTTGCTAGGGATGTTGCTAAGCTCAGACAAAGGCATTGCAGCCTTCTGATTGGCCCACAAGCAAGAGGGAGGTTAATGATGAAAAAAAAATTCTAGAATATTCAAAATTACGAATATATAGCATATATCAAGGTGAGAAACAGAACTGGATCGCACATCCACAATGCTATGCTTAGGTCTAATTAAACCCGTTATCTCAGCGTAATATTTAAGTGTACAGCCCCCTATACTGCATGCTGTACGAGAGGCTTTAGTGTACATTTTGATCAAAAGGCATAAGCCCACTCACCGCGCCAAGGTTGCCCCTTTGAGTGGGACCTACTCTGACAAAAAATGCGCAGCACAGTGCGGTGACAAAGCAACGCTGCCCTAGTAGGCAGCAGGACCCAGGAGTCAAACAGCAACCCTGCTGTCTGACAATGCCGACTATGGCGCTGGGTCCCACCATCCCACCATCGCAGCACCACAAAATCAAAGGCCTTCACGCAGTACTGCACCATGTGAACAGTTTTCTAACACGACATGTCCATTGCTATCAGGAACTGCAGGTCAATTACCACTTATATGCAGACTTTTACGAAACTATAGCACTATATTCAAAAAATTCTCGAAGTGCCGATATGTTTGATTAATATTTGCGATTCAAATATTCGCGCCCAGCACTACTAAAGAGGCAGTGATGCGGTATCTAGGGGCGGGCCAATGGCTGGGGGTAACAGCAATCTTGTGTCAATTACCAATTCTGATGTGTATAACAGTGCATCATTCTCAGAGTGGCCACATCTGAACATACCTGCCTGCTGTTCATAGCAGTCTCATTTATAGGAGCAAGAACTACCATATATTTCCCTGGAACCCGCAAAGAGCACATCACGAACAACCATTATACACTGCATTCCCAAGTGGAAGTGTCCATTACCAGTGCTAACATGCAGATAAATCAGCCATCTCTCGCTCTGCATGCAGATGGGGTCATGTTGTTAAACTAGTGAAATATGAAATGGCTTTCTACCCAGGACAGGGTTTTTTTAATTAAATTAATTGCCAACGACATTGTAAAAATGCTGATGGGTAGTAAACGTGGCATTATGGTGCCCATTTATCTTTGTGCTGTAAATTAAGAGTAACACCTTCAGAGACTAATATGTGAGCGGCTGAGCAAGGATTTTTTGTAAAGGAACAAGAATGATCATGTTATGGCAAGGTCTAATATTTCAGAATTATGCCACACATGTAGGACAAAGTACGATGGCAGCCTTTACTATTAAAAGTATTTGGTATATAGGTTAGATACAATGACATAAAATAGTGATATAGTTTATCTACAGGTTAGTAAGGTTAAATTGTAATCATGAATGTACAGTAAGCATATTTTCACTGTGATGACCTGTGAGTCCAAACATCTAAATGTATAAGTTAATGAACATGAGGCCCCAGGAATACAGTGAAGTTTTCATGTTTGGGTACATGGGAAAAGGCTTTACATGAATTTCAGGAGAGCTATCCATTAGGGACACCCTTAGCCATAGCCATGTGTTCAATGGACAATAGTAAGAGATGTAACACCTTACACAGAGACATAGTATAGTTGAAAAATGACATATGTCCATCAAGTTTACCCAAGAAATAGGTTGTGGGAATTATGAGAACGGGAGTGAGAAAACAGAATTCGACACATTTATACAAGCATTCATGTCATTTAGATCTAAGAATCTATTTAAGCCTTTTGTAAAACCATCAACTGTTCCGGCTGTGAGGATGTCCTCAGATAGACTATTCCATAGATTCCCAGAATTTGTGGTAGGATCTTTTAGGCCTGTCAGTGGTATACCAGGCTCCCCAGTAGAGTTTGGCAGTGCAGCTTCGAACAATAGCTTTACTCATCACATGTGGTGGTTAAAAAGTTCTTTCAGGGGGCAAGGTTAGGTAGATGAACAGTATTTTTAGTTCTCTTACTTAGTCTTCAAATGTTGTATCCAACTTCCCTCGGTGATGACAAATCTACCCTGGAATCTCCTGATCAGCAGTGACATGCAGACTCACACTTTGCACAGACATTAAGTCAGGTTGTGGAATCTCTCCTTGAGACTCACTGTCTGCCAACAGACTGCAATGCCATTCTTTTCACAGACTTTTCCATATCGGCAGAATGCTGGCTGGCATGTTCCTGACTACTCACAGGTTAACTGATTCTCAAGGGTACAGGGACTAGGAGGTGGCTATACATGCTCCAGGCTCTTATCCTCTGTTATGAGGGTAACTGTGGCTACAGCCCTCCCCAGGAACTGAGGTGTGCCAATTTGCAAGCGTCATTCACCTCTTAGCTAGATGCGGTCCCCAGAGGCACCTTTATTTGTCAACCTCTGGAACATGCTCAGTGATGTGGTGATGTCCTTGGCATGACCCCTACACCAATCCCCTGGCTTCCAGTACTGTCACATTTCCAGGCAGTAAACCCTTCCACTGCCACCAATGTACAGCATTTACTGTGCTTTACTGCACAAAATACAGAGCATTTTGCAACAAACAACAGAGTGATTTACATTCTACTTAAGTGCCACTACCATCGACATTCTGCTTGAGGGAATATGATATACATGGATCTATCTCTTTTTCATGGAGTACCTGTGATTTCAGTGCAAATAATATACATGTCCTGCATGCCACCAAATACAGGATGTTTAATCCACAATTATGCACATATAAAGTGATTCATAATATAATGGTACAAAATTATAACCTCTGCATTTACAGAGAGGACATAAAAGAGATGTATTAACATGAAAAGACACACTATCAATCCAAGTTTTATCTGTACACTACAAATGTTTGATGTGAGCTCCATAGGTGACGTAGCAGATGTCTAGGCTGTAGTCCAGTTTTTCCAGACGCATGCCAGCCTATCTATGGATATGGACTACACTTTTTCAGTGGCGCATTGTGTCAGATTGCAGATCCTGTAGCGGGGGAGTGGAAACATCATCACTGCCTGGCCCTGTCAATCAAAGTGCAGAAGGTGCGGCAGTTGCAGAAAGAGCAGAACCTCTAGGAGTAAAGACAACTGCCCCGTTGCTCCTAGAGGCTCATTTGTATATATTAAAACCTTTTTCACAGCAATGCGGGCACATATAAACATGAGACCAACACAGATGGCTTCAGCTGCCAAGTGCACATGTAACAGGTCAGCCAGTTTCATAGGTACAAATCTGCTGAAGGAAACCCTTTAATATATACTTTTATTTTACAGTGGAACTCTATGGTGATGGATACCACGGTATGGCATCTATTGGAAGGATTTGTTTAACTCATACTTTTTTTTTTATATGTTAAAAGTAAGACAAAAACATAAAAAATGTAAATCCAGCCTAACCATAAACAAGGGGTAGATTTATAAAATCTCTCTAAATGAAAACGGAATTTGTTGCTCACAACCAATCACAGCACAGCTCTCATTTTTCAAGAGCTGAATTGGTTAATTACAAGCCTTTACTTTTGCACCAGCCTTCTTTGAATCACCCTGTATTATTTATTCCTTGCTGACGTTTCACACTGTCTTAAAGGCACATTAAAGCACATCTATATGGTGTATGATGCATTGCACAATTAAGTGGCACTATTCTGGCCGGGGGCATACACAGATCTCATAGGGCCCTGTGGCAAAACTAAGTATGGGACCCCTGCACCTAGTTTCCCAGTGCACGTGCATCAATCAAGTGGAATACATTTTTCTTAAATTCAAATTGTAATTTAAAAAAATTATCTTCGGTCTCCCTCATTTTATTTAACGTTTGTGGCGCTCGTTCTGAACACCATATTTCTCATTGCAGTTACACCAGAAAACTGTCATAAATACACTGATAAATCTGTAGTCACCACTAGGGGGAGCTCAATGCATAGTAGTTAACCCCTTAATGACCGGGCCATTTTGCACCTTCGTGACCAGGCTTATTTTTAAAAATCTGACATTTGTCACTTTTTGTGGTAATAACTTTGGAACGCTTTTATTTATCCAAGCCATTCTGAGATTGTTTTCTCGTGACACATTGTACTTTATGACAGTGGTAAATTGGAGTCAAAATATTTCACCTTTATACGTAAAAAAATCCCAAATTTACCAAAAATGTTGAAAAAAATTGCAATTTCCAAATTTTTTATTTCTCTGCTTTTAAAACAGAAAGTGATACCTCATAAAATATTTATTATTTAACATTCCCCATATCTCTACTTTATATTGGCATCATTTTGTAAATGTCATTTTATTTTTTTAGGACGTTAGAAGGCTTAGAATTTTAGAAGCAATTCTTAAAATTTTTAAGAAAATTTCCAAAACCCACTTTTTAAAGACCAGTTCAGTTCTGAAGTCACTTTGTGGGGCTCACATAGTGGAAACCTCCATAAATGACCCCATTTTGGAAACTGCACCCCTCAAGTTACTCAAAACTGATTTTACAAACGTTGTTAACCCTTTAGGTGTTCCACAAGAATTAAAGTAAAATGGAGATGAAATTTCTAAATTTGCAAATTTTCTATTTTAATCAATTTTTTTCTTTAACACATCGAGGGTTAACAGCCAAACAGAACTCAATATTCATTGCTCTGATTCTGCGGTTTACAGAAACACCACACGTGGTCGTAAACTGATGTAAGTGCACACGGCAGGGAGCAGAACAAAAGGAGCGCTGTATGGTTTTTGGAAGGTAGATTTTGCTGGACTGTTTTTTACACACCATGTCCCATTTGAAGCCCCCCTGATGCACCCTACAGTAGAAACAATCAAAAAGTGACCACATTTTAGAAACTATGGGAAAAGGTCACAGTTTTATTGGGACTATTTTGGGGTACATATGATTTTTAATCGCTGTATATTATGTTTTTTGTGAGGCAAGGTCACCAAAGATTGGATGTTTTGGCACCTTTTTTTTTTTTTACAAAGTTCATCTGACAGGCTAGGTCATGTGCTCTTTTTTAGAGCAGGTTATTACCGATGCGGCAATACAAATATGTCTACTTTCTTTGTTTGTTTCAGTTTTACATACAGTAATAAAGCATAAAAAAACATTTATATTTTTGTGTCTCCATTTTCTAAACGTCATATTTTCTTTTTTTTGCCGATCATCTTCTGCAGGAGATTGTTTTTTGCAGGAATAGTTGATGTTTTTATTGGTACTATTTGCAGGCACATATGATTTTTTTATCAATCATTATTACACTTTTTGGGGCAAGGTGACCGAAAAATTGGCAATTTTGGCACCGTTTTTATTTATTTATGTTTATGGCGTTCACCTGAGGGGTTAGGTCATGTTTTAGTTTCATAGGGCAGATTGTTACGGATGTGGCAATACCTAATATGTATACTTTTTCGTATTTATTTAAGTTTTACACAATAATAGCATTTTTAAAACAAAAAAATAATGTTTTAGTGTCGCCATAGCCTGAGAACCATAGATTTTTTCTTTCTTGGCCAATTGTCTTAGGTAGAGTCTCATTTTTTGCGGAATGAGGTGACTGTTTGATTGGTGCTATTTTGTGGGGCATACACCGTTTTGATTGCTTGGTGTTGCAATTTTTGTGAAGGTAGGAGAAAAATAATGTTTTAGTGTCTTCATAGACTGAGAGCCAAAGTTGTTTTTTATTTTTTGGCCGATTGTCTTATGTAGGGTCTCATTTTTTGCGGGATGAGGTGATGGTTTGATTGGAACTATTTTGAGGGGTATATGCCCTTTTGATCGTTTGAGGTTTCACTTTTTGTGATGGTAGGTGACAGAAATTTTTTATTTTTGGCACTGTTTTAAATTATTTTTATTTACTGTGTTCGTCTGAGGGGTTAGGTCATGTGATAATTTTATAGAGCAGGTTCTTACGGACATGGCGACACCAAACATGTTTAGGGTATTTTTTTCTCTTAATTTTTAATTAATCATAAATGTGCATATTTTGGAAAATGTTAGATTTTTTTTTTTTTTACACTTTTTACACTTTTTTTTGTCTTAGACTCACTTGGTTCTTGAAGATCCAGTTGGTCTGATGGTTCTAAAATATACTATGTACATTGAATGATGTACTGCAGTATTTTTTTAATTCATAGGAAGCTTGATCAGGCTGCTGCCTATCAGGCTTACATACCATAGCAACTGGATGCCTGCATATGGCGTACAGTTGCCATGGTAAAAGTTGCCATGATAACCAGCGGACGCTTCAGAGCGGTGTCTCGTGGTTACTATGGCAACTGATAGGAGGGGGAAGGAGGGAGCTCCTTCCCTCTGCTACATGTTGGGCTGCCAGGGAAGAGGAGAGCAGCGCAGCGCCGGAAGGGGAGGGGGAAAGATTCCTCCCTGTTAACCCCTTCCATACAGCGGTCCCTACGGACTGCGGCATGGAAGGGGTTAAACGGCCGACATACACTGATGTCGCCCGTTACAGTAGATTGTCAGGTGTATATTACACCTGACAATCCACTAACACCGCTCAGCCATCCTGGTGTACATTTAGAGGAGGGGTGGGAGGTAAGGAGAAGGTGGGGGGGGGTTCGGGGGTCAAATGTTACCTCCGCTCAGCCATCCTGAAGATCGCGGCACAGAAATACAGCAGCGCGGCCCCGATCTCACATAAACTCAATGATGGGATCGGAGCTGCGCTGCTCAACGCTGCAATTGGTCAATCAAATCTGACTGACCAATCGAAGCGATCCAAAAGCAGGGACCACTGTGATTGGTCCTCTGCCGGGTGCCCAGACGGCTCTGCTGTCCTTAACACCCGTTTAGATGCCGGTGTCAGTGCAAGTGTACTTGCGGTGACACTGTCATCTCAGGACGTACTGTGCACGTCAAGATGCGGTAACTAACACCACATCATGACGTACACAGTGCGTTATTGGTCATTAAGGGGTTAATACAACTACTATGGAAGCTGTAATAATCTCTTGAAAATGCAGTGTTTTCACTTGTGGAAGAGAATGGGTTCTGTACTCTGCTCCACCTCCCCCGGGGCCCCATAGCAGTTGCCTGACCTGCCTCTGTTGTAGGTGTGCCACTGCCTCTGGCATATTTGCTGTAAAAAGTCACATAACAGTGCAACCTGAGTGGTATTGCAGCATAACGGTAGCAACGTTAACCCCTAACATAATAGCACCCTAGTAGCAGTGGTTTAGTGCAAAGGATATGTGTTTTCTTATAAGAGGGGTTGCAGACATTTCCAACTCTCTTTCACATGGTGGAACAATACATCTGCAGAATGATTGGGGATATATCTGCAATTACCTCATTTTATGTTATTTATTTTTTTCTACGTTGGTAGCCCCATTACTAATGTAAACTCAATGTATATTCAGAGCATATAATGTATAGTTCACACACTATGTAATCGAAATTAAAAATAAATTCTACCCAAGCCCATTTCCACATAATTAGTCTTTGCTGTTTTTCTCCACAGAACATATCTCTCACTTACATGTCATAATATTACATAGAAATACATTTTATCCAACATTATCACATTTTAATAGCAATCAGTGCTGAATGTGACTTGCTCTTCTAAATGATCCTGCTCAGTATAGAACTTTTTTCTTGCGCTAAATAGCAAAATGATAAAACATCAAATCTGTATAACCAAGTCTGGATTGAATTGTAATGTTGTAACCTATGGTGTTTTTATAAAATATCAATTTATTTCCTGGTACAGAATAATTTACCTCGTTAGCGAGAATAAATACAAATTATACTGTTTTGCGCTTCCCCATCTATCTTTTTCAGTGATACATTCTAATTAATATTACGGTATTAGAGTGTCTTTTCAGAGCACATTTAATAACCACTTTATGGCCATATAATGAAAACAATCTTAAACCCATTCTACGGTTAAATGCCTTGTAGCAATTGAAAAATATCAGAATGAAGGAATAATGTAAAATATACAAAATCTGCTGTGACTGAAATAAACTGCAGAAAATTCACATAATGGCTCTTGAAGAGTTTCTTTTGTTAATAAAATACAGGTCAGGAATAACAATATGCAATCACTTAACATATCTGCACTGCAATTTCTGTATACAGAGTGTGATAACTATAGTGTTCCATAGAAACTCCCACTTCAGCGTATTCTTTAGGTTGTGTTCTCTGGTTCACTACAGAACATGCAACTTTTTGTCTTGGTGACGCTCATTTGAACCCATGTTGCTGTTCAGGAGCAATAACTATAGGGAGGAAGGCTGCTGTCACATTAAAGGTACCTTTATGCTAACGATTATCGGTACAATAGAGCGGCGAACAAGTCGTTTCTGGGTGTAGTGAACAATTGAACAATGATCTTTTAGACATGGCGATTATCGTAGTTGTAGGCTTCAGCTTTTACACGAAACGATTTTGTGCATAATGTGCATTGAGGGCAGGGCGAAAAGGGTGTATGTGAAATATGGTGTTCCACCTTCTTCACACCCTCAACCCCCTCCACCGTCAATTTCTCCACCTTCGTCTCCTGTTTAAATGTAAATCAGTTGAGACCACACTTTGGAAGATGAGCTCGTAGGGTAAACGTCGCCTTGCCAAAGCAATGGTGCAGTATGTCATCAACATGTGGGGTCAAACTGGTGCAAATTAGAACTGGCTTAGTTGCCCATAGCAACCAATCAGATTCCACCTTTCATTTTTCACAGGTCATTTGGAAAATGAAAGGTTGAATCTAATTAGTTGTAATGGATAAGTAAGCCAGTTCTACTTTACTTTATAAATGACCCCAATGGAGCTTGCGGAAATCCAAAGAAAACGCAGGAGGAGGAGGAGGCACCCATCGCAAGCACCGTTGTTTGAGTCCATATATTTGCAATGCCTTCCAAGCGGGAAAGTTTAAATGTAACGTCCCCTTTCTTCCCTCCCACATACTCCGATTGGTTGATAAAGGAACCAATTAAAAGTAAGCTTGCAGGCGACATTTAAACTGTAAATGTTTGCACATACAGATGTGGCAGGGGTAAGACTCAAACCCTTAACTCAAATTTCATTATCTCATCTCGTTATCTTGAAACAAAAGCCATTGAGAAGCAATTGCTTAACGCGTTTAGTTAACTTTAGTTTAGTTAACACAGCTCATAAAGCAGGAGTGTTAACCCTACTACAACCATATGTCCACCTATCAAAATTTTGAGTGGAGTGCTTGAAACACACCAACGGTGGAATCGCCAACATAGTACGGGCAATAAACGATTGCTGTTTACACAAAGAAAATCTTTAACGACGAACAATGATATTGTGCCCACACAAACGATCGGACCAGCGAGAATTCTACTGACTACTGATATATTTTACACAGCACGATAATCGTGCAGTTTTGCACAGTTGAACGAGAATTGGCACAATAACTGACTTGTGTAAAGGTACCTTAAGGACCTTGTGCTTGAGGGAGCCCCTGAGTCCCTACCTATGGCACGTAAGAGGATTGCAGTAGAATATTTAGAGGGGCTTGAGAAAATTTCTCATTGCAGTCTAGGATATTTTGTATTTGGTTTCTCCTCATAGCAGGAGGTTTTAGAAGATTGTAGAAGAAACCATGTAGCTTTGGAATGAAACTGTATATAGTATGTGCACTGTGTTCTGAGAAGAAGGCTGAGGTACTTTAGATTTACCACGGCAGTGGGCATGAAACCACTGTGTCATTCAACAGATTTAACTTTGGGCTAATCCTAAGGGCATTATTCTGATACTTCCCTGTTTTTCACCCTTTAACCCCTGTATATCTGGACTTTGCTGCAAAGGAACCACTGGGCATCTTCCTCTGGAGTAGTCTCTGTGTGTGAATGACAGGACACTGGTGCAATGAAGCAAAAATACATGGGGTGACAGCACCATTGTAGGTAAATACCCAAAGTCCATATAGTGGCGGTGCCTGCGATGTTAGGACCTGACCATTGGTCCCCAATACGATACCAAACAAGAAAGGATCGCGGCACTCCTTCGTCTGTAGAAAATGTTCTTTATTCTTTATAAAGACTTGATTAAAGTCGAAACGTCGCACTTTAAGGTGGAATAAAGAACATTTTCTACAGACGAAGGAGTGCCGCGATCCTTTCTTGTTTAGGACACTGGTGCAAGTCACTGAGGAATATGGCCAAACCGTAGTCAGGGGCAGGACAAGGTCAAGGCAAGCAGAGCATGAGCAATCAACCAAAGTCAGGGCAGGTAGTGACTGGTAAATACAAAAATCAGACACAAGTCAGGCAGAAGAAGGTCAGAAGCCACAAAATGGGAAGAAGTTGATACACAGGCAGACAAAAAAAAAAAAAAATACAACATACCATTGCAGTGAACTAGAAAGCTAGACCACCTATTGTTCATGCACCATTCCACAGGGGAAGCTGTGTTAAGTACCGAAAGGTGACTAGTGATTGGTTGATATGACTTAGGGTCCCTTTAAGAGCTGGGAGGAACATGTCCTATATGACAGAGGGGAGAGCCCTAGCCAGCAAGAAGCAGGCTGAGGCCTGCAAGGAAGAGGTCATAGAGTACGCTGGCCGTCAGGCCCGCTGCAAGGGAGCAGAGGAAGGCCAGTGGGTAAGGGCTGCAGGAGGAAGAGGAGAAGGGTGAGTGAAGCAGTGCTAGTACCCACCCGCGGAGAGTGAGATGGAGACAGGGACCACCCACTGATATCACAATACGGTAGGTGCATCTCAGGAATGAGTTTAAAAAGTGAACTATAGCCTAAATTTCCCTAAGTTTGACTCCTCAATTGGGTGTCATTGAAATAGGATTTTGAAAACAGTTTTAATTCTAGGTGCTCAAACCTGCACCAAAATGACTACTTACAAAAAAATATAAGTTCATGTAAATTAGAGTCCCAATAACAAAAAAATGCTACAAAATAATTACATAGGAGTCATTTTATCCACAATAATTTTATGAAGAACAGTATTAACCCAAGGGTAAGGACCTAAACGTTTCCCATCTATTCAGCATTAGTCACCCCCAATTCACTGGTGAGAGAGCAGAGATCTGTCAAGGATTCATGCATGAATTCTCAGGGGGCGGTTTTATTCTCTCTTTATTTGATGAAAGGAGAGCTCCTAATTGCTATGAATTCCATTCAGTTTAATTGCATGCTTAATAAATTCTAACCGGCTAATTATCAGCAACAATCCCTGTTTAATTCACTGACACGGTAACTAGTCTATTCTTTGGTAATCACATGCTTATTTAGGGCCTCAGACATTTTTAAAACTGTTTCGACAGCATAAAAAGTGCTAGCGCTGATTTTTTTTTTCTTCATAATTTTGGTGCACCAAGCAGGATATTTATAATTGTGTATATACAGGATCCACAAGGAGGGGTAGATTTACAATAGATGCATAAGTAGTAGGGCTATTTAACCATTCATTAAAATGTATAACATTCATCAATCCTATCTGGACTAGAATCATGGATGAAGGACCATCCAGACCAGCACCAGGGTCAATACGGTATTACATGATGTCCTATTCCACTTCTCTTCGCCTCCAATACAAATAGGAACATATCCTTAGTGAATTTAGACATTCTTTTTCATATAATAGTTTTAGTTTAGACAGTCTATGTCACATAAACACAAAATGTGCACAAAAAGCAATCTTTTTTTGGACTCTTAGCTTGTTTTCGCCTGTATTGAGTGGCATACTTGCCATGGAGGCAGACGTGACTGCTATTGGGTGCATCTGTAAATTCCTTCTCCTTATTTCTGCCATTAATCTGCCAGGCCCTCATCTATCACTAAGTATTGTAGTTATTGCCATCGTAACATCAGTCTCTAATTAGTCAATATTGTTCACATTAAAAGGATTACTCCGGTCCAAAAAAGTTCTCATAAAATGGTTAAAAAAATGAACCAGCTTATATCCACTTTGCTGATCCCTGCCACTGCCATTAGGACAGTCCCCACTGTGCTCCACTTCCTGTTCCTGTCTTAATGTGGTAGGAAGTGCCTGGGAGTGCTGCTTGGCCTATCACTGACTGAGGGGAGTTGCAATTTCTTGCTATGTCGAAACAGGAGCAAGAAGTGGAGCACAGCAGGGATTGGAACACTATTGGAACGATAGTGGCAGGGGATTGAGAGGTGAGTATAAGCAGTTTTTTTTTTTGTCCCGGAGTAATACTATAAGCAAACAGCTTACTATTGGTATTATCAAGCAAGCACAACAATCAACCTGTTTATAAAAAAATAATATGTAGTCACTAAGACTAAATATGTAGAACTAAAAAAAAATGATGGGGAATGTTTGATGCAAGTATGCCAAATTTCTGTAATATTTCCATGATGACGTGACCCTCATGTGTGCTTTTCCAGATACTACAACCCATATCAGCCATGATCATAGTACATTTAAAGTTATTCAGATCACGATTTTGCCCCTTCTAAATTTGAGATAAAACCAAAACTCAAGCTACTTGAATTATGGCGAATTATCTAAGGGCGAATGTATCATAGAAGTTGCCCATGCAGCTGATCTCCGGCCCAATTTGCGACTAAAGTTAAATTCACATGCATTTCTTCCTGACAGTCGGCTGCTCGCTCAGTGAAGGAGACACATTTACATGAAGCCATCCCCTTCACTGTATGAGGACGAGGGATCACTAATGCGATCCCTTGTCCTCATACAGAATCATGGTTTCTTAGCAGTAGATTGCTGTTTAGACCACAGGATCTGCTGCCCAGAAACTATGATCGATGGTTTCTGCATGAACAACAGGATCACCTGATAAACAAGGGTTTCGCTCATTCATCGGTGGCACATTTACATGGCCAGATTGTCGGGAACGGTCCCTACTTTATCGGGTCAAGTAAATGTACCTTAAGCCGTGGGTGGTCTGATCCCCTTTGCCATTGGGTGGTGAGTACCTATGCAGGAATGTCATCAAACAATTGGCAATTTGCCTAAAGGTTTACAAAATGGATGTGGAGAAGAAAATGAACACCAGACTGGATGGCAAAACCCAGCATTATAATAGGAACCTCATTTTGACATCTGATATATGAATTCATTACTAATAATTTTCAGTGTATATGGTCCTTGATATCCTGAATTTTATTGAAAACTAAGAAACATACTGCGAAATTGCGTCAAAAAGTGGTCTTCTGGGGGAAGGGTGGGTTCTAGTACATGTTGGTAATGAACACCTGTCATGGAACATCTGCCACATCTGTCATTGAAGATCTGGTCTGCATAAGGGAGTGGTCTTTTGTATGTGATAATTATAGCTGAAGTCACAAGCCCCTATTAGTAATTTACAGAACAATGGAGAAGATATTGTAATCCATGTTTTCTAATTATTCATTTTACATTGCACACCGGACCAATCTCATTCCCGCTGTTTCCCTTTTGTTCACCTAGAATGAACACTTCTTTGTAAGATCCTCTGCTAGTTATCTCTTGATGTAAAACAATATTTGCGGGGCTCATTATGATGGCAGCAATTATACTTTTTTTCACACTCTCCTTTCTATCTAAGTTTACTACAATGAAGAGACAGGTACTTAGCATCTAATTTTCCTTCAACAGCTTTCTGGTTCAGCCACGTGTGAGTGTGAATGCACTCTATTATGTATGCTTGTACAAATCAGTTAGATCAGTGGTCCTAAATCTCTTTTAATGAGATATGTGGACAACATCAATTAGACATTATGTGAACATTTTTTGAATTAGTAAATTACCTTTTGTTACTATAAGGAGCGTATGACTGATAGTGACCTCGTAAAAAATTAAAAGGGGCTCTTACATTAATTACCTGAATAGTAGGGACTATTCCTGCCTGTACACAACTTTGTCTCTCTTGAGCATTTCTTAAGCATTTAACAGACATGAGCAGATCGTCCTTACGTGCTTGTGCATGCGTCTTCATGAGAGCACTGGTCTCTTCACTAGATAAATGGAGATGAAATCTTTTACTTTGAAAAAGATTAACTGTATTCATCGCATGCTGAACAGTAGAAACAGATTGCAGATCCTGACTCGAGACAGAGACGCTGAGACATGAAGAGAATAGACAGGACATAGAAACAAACATTCAGGCAAAGGGACAGACAAAGCCCGAAGGTTCGGTGTCTCTGTCGCTGCCTCTGGCCTTTTGTCGATAAAGGAGGGGTCCATGCTCCATCAAGCTCGTGCTGGAGTCAGCATGCCATGACCACCCTCCTCCCCTGGAGATGTGAGAAATGTCCCTCGTTGGTCACACTACGTTTGTTTTTCATTAGAAGTTAAGTGCGGACATGAGCGATCGAGGAGAGTTCAGCTTTCAGCCGCCTTTGCCTGATTGAAAGGCTGCGGGCAGTGGGGAAGCCTCTGGCAGGATCAAACAGGGCAAACAGCAGGGCCGCAAGTACCAGATAAAATTTATAGAGCCTACCTAGAGGAAAGCAATGCTGAAATTCCTTCATAGCCGAAATACAAGGTTGCTTGCGAAGAGATATCTGCCCTGCAAAACACCATTAAAAATACATTTACAGATCCTATCAAAGGAAGCTCTGCAATAAAAAGGGGGAAAAGGGTTCCGCACCTAACCAGACGTGTCAAAGTGCGACCACGGTGTGAAAGCACTAACAAAGGAAGATGGAAAGTAGTAAGTGCATTGGTATAAAAAACATCTGACTGAAAGTATGCAGACAAGCTTGTCGCTATGAAACAGCGAGACTCTCTCTTCTGTATCACACCCAGCAGAAGACATTCATTTCTTGGCAGCCTTCGGAGGGCAGTTATGAGAAGTATTTCCATTTTCAAAGAAATATAGAGGTTTTTGAGGAAAAAGAAATTAGGCAGAACATACAGATTCATTTCTATCGCTTACAGTTCATTACGACACACCGGTTTAATTTCCAACTCAACATCTCATCTATATGAGATCAACAGTGTCCGTTTCCCAGCACCCCCGCCAATCAGATGTTTCAAGAAACCAAGTGCCATTGCCTACTCATAGTTTACCAAGGTAAGTGCTATCCAATGGATAGCAGCAGTGCGTGGTATTGCAGCTGATCCCCATTCACTTGAAAGGGACAGAGGTGCCCCTAGGCCATGTGACCGATGTGACCTTGGTACACGCTCTAGGAAGAGGCCATATCCCTCAACAGACAACCGCAGCCTCTTGTAGTGATGAGCGGCAGAGGCAATATTCGAATTTGCGATATTTCACAAATCTTTGGGCGAATATTGGTCATAAATTCAGATTATTTTCTTGATTGCGAAAATCGGCAATGTAATATTCGCGTAATGTGCACGCTACATTTTTCAAGCTGCTAGAAGTTTCCTAAGACTGGAGAAAATGGTTGGCATAGCAGAACATTACAATAGCTTTATATGCATATAGAGCGCGCCGATATATTCGCGATTGTGCAAATCGGTAAATAATGATGCGTGTATTTTTGCACAATACGTGCAACTTCACATTTTAGCAGGTCTGACTAGATATTAGTCATTGGTGCACTAAGTATTGTTGTGAACTTGCCTGTAGCATATATGTATGGACAGCAGAACCTATCACACTACCTAACACCCAGCACTGGAACCTATCAGATACACTATATCACGATCTAACCAACACTAACTATCTCCCACTAACTATCTGTATTATATATAAAAACTAACTAACTAACTAATGTAATGTAACACAGTAAAGCACAGAGCACAGCAATGACACTGCTGTCTCTCAGAACTGGAAAAAAAAAAACTGCAGAAAATGGCTGCGGGGGAGGTTCTTATATAGTAAAGGGGTAGGCAACTTTCCTATTGGTTGTTAGGGATGTTGCTAAGCTGCAAAATAAATGTGGAGCCCCAGTTATGGGTCTACAACACAATGAAAGCCAGATATCACTCAAAGAAAGGAAAACTGAGCAAAGGGGTGTCTCCATTACAGAGATCACCAAATCCACCATATTAAGTGGCCCCTATGTCAAGATCCCGCTTTTTTACAACCTTTAAGGATGTGACGGGGAAAACCTAAGCCAGTTATCCATCCACAGACACCTGTTTCGGGGTTTTGCCCCTCATCAGTGTGGAGTAGGATTCTGGCTAACCAGAAGCAATGCCTCAGAGACTACTCAAACAAAACAATAGCTGATCTCAGGGAGACCAGCCACAAAAAACACTGCGGAGCCTCATTTAAGAGTCTCAACACAGCAATTTGGTGATCTCTGTAATGGAGACACCCCTTTGCTCGGTTTTCCTTCCTTTGAGGGATATCTGGCTTTCATTGTGTTGTAGACCCATAACTGGGGCTCCACATTTATTTTGCATGTTACTGTTTCCCAGGGAACTCTGCATTTTGGATTGCTGTGTTGAGACTCTTAAATGAGGTTCCGCAGTGTTTTTTGTGGCTGGTCTCCCTGAGGTCAGCTATTGTTTTGTTTGAGTAGTCTCCGAGGCATTGCTTCCGGTTAGCCAGAATCCTACTCTTCACTGATGAGGGGCAACACCCCGAAACAGCTGTCTGTGGATGGATAACTGGCTTAGGTTTTCCCCGTCACATCCTTAAAGCTTGTAAAAAAGCAGGATCTTGACATAGGGGCCACTTAATATGGTGGATTTGGTGATCTCTGTAATGGAGACACCCCTTTGCTCGGTTCTCCTTCCTTTGAGGGATATCTGGCTTTCATTGTGTTGTAGACCCATAACTGGGGCTCCACATTTATTTTGCATGTTACTGTTTCCCAGGGAGCTTTGCATTTTGGATTGCTGTGTTGAGACTCTTAAATGAGGCTCTGCAGTGTTTTTTATGGCTGGTCTCCCTGAGATCAGCTATTGTTTTGTTTATATTGCTAAGCTCAGACAAAGACATTGCAGCCTTCTTATTGGCCCACAAGCAAGAAGCAGGGAGGTATCATGGGTTCAGAGGAAAAAAAAATCTAGAATATTCGCCAATACGAATATATAGCACTATATTATAAATATTCGCAAATTCTCAAAGTGGTTATATTCGAATATTCGCGCCCAACACTACTTATTACTGCTTTCTCGTAGTGCCTTCTAAGCATGCCAAAAGCAGTGGAGTACTTGCAATAGAGGCAGACCATGCACCTGTGTGGGTAAAAGGGGCCCACAGTAAACCAAAGGCCCTGCTACCTTTTTACACTCATTACTGTCCAGCTCCAGTATAGCATTCCTATTATTAGTGGAGAAAGCTAAAGGACCTGTGATGATGTCATCACAGGTCTTGTACATCTAGTAAAGGAACTTCACAAAGAATGGTGCAGTTCCCAAGTTACATAGGAGTGTCTGCCAGGATCTATGACATCATCATCACCATAGGTCCTGCACATCTAGTAAAGGAACTGCATAGAGCGTCATCATAGGCCCTTCAATCCCCAACAGCATGGAGAAGAACTACCCAATGAGCTCTCCATGGAGACTAGAATGGAGTGGTAAGAGGAGATCCCCTCCTTTTACTTCATTTGCCCCCCCCCCCATTCTCTATTTTAACTCATATTTCACTCATATATATAGTACTACAGACAGTTACAACCACCACTACCTGATGCACTTTACACAATAACCATAATATATAACTATATACTTAAAAAGGACAATAGCGCTTATCCACCACCTGTGATTCCTTATCCTCTCGCTGCAGTACCACAGCAGTACCGCTTCTGCTGCTTTTATTAAGGAGGACCTTTCATGGATCTGAACATTGTAAGATAACTATCTGGACATGTAGAGCGGCGACCAGGGATCTTACTGCACTTACTATTATCCCTGGGCGTGGCTCTGTACGCCCACTGTGGCCCTGTTACCTTCTCCCTCGCTGTATGGTAATTGCTACTAACTTCACAACAGGGAGGAGACATTAGCTTCTCTCCCTTGGCGTGCCTTCTCCAATTGCAGCGCAGAGCTCACAGACAGGGAGAAAAAAAAAAATATAGTATATAGAGCAGTGTACTGACATGTGAGGTATAAGGTATAAAATTTGCAATGTGTTAAGATTTATAGTATATATAGCAGTGTACTGATATGCGAGGTATGTGGCATAACAGATTCAGTGTGTTAAGATATATAGTATATAAAGCAGTGTACTGACGTGAGGTACGAGGTATAATAGATGCAGTGTGTACAGATATATAGTGTATCCAGCAGTGTACTGATATGTGAGGTATGAGCTGTAATTTATTCCTCATACCTCACATATCAGTAAACTTCTGTATATACTGGCCAGCTTCCTCTCTCACACCCCTCTGTTAAAAAGACTGCTTCCTGTGCTGTCTCCCCCCACAGACTGCTTCCGGTGTCCCTCCCACAAATACTACTCCCCTTGGCCATCCATCTCAAAGTGCTTGCCATTGCCCCCCTCATACACACTGCCTTCTACGCCACCCTTTACACAGACTGCTCCCCATAGAGATGATTTCAAGGAGAAGATAGAGTGAATTGTGCAGCTGTAATTAACCTCACTTTCCACTCTCAGATTTTTGTTATAAAGTCCCTTAACTTCTTCTTTGTAAGAGACACCTCTAGGGATGAACGAACCCGTGGAAGTCCGGGTTCGTCATGGTCGGCCGAACTTCAGGTCGGCCGACCCGAACTTGACCCCGAACTTCACACTTCACTTTATTATTTTCCGTTATAACATGGTTATAGCGGAAAATAATAGCATTCTTAAGACAGAATGCATAAAAATATGGCCATTTAGGAGTAAAAAAAACAAGCTCACCTCATCCACTTGATCGGTCTGCCTTCATCGAAGGTCCTTCTATCTTCTTTCAGCAGGACCTGCAAATGGACCTGCAATGATGTCACCTCGCTCACCATGTGGTGAGCATGGTGACGTCATCACAGGTCTTTCTTTCTTCATTCAGCAGGACATGCCAAAGTACCTGCAATGACATCACCACGCTCACCACGTGGTGAGCGTGGTGACATCATCGCAGGTCCTTTTGCAGGTCCTGCTGAAAGAAGATAGAAGACACTGCAGCAGTGCAATCAAGTGGATGAGGTGAGGTTTTTTTTTCTTCCCCTAAATACTCTTTTACATTCTGTCTTAAGAATGCTGTTATTTTTCGCTATAACCATGTTATAATGGAAAATCATAAAATGACCCGAACACGCAAATCCCTAGACACATCCCTAAAACACTTTTTTACTGTAATTTTGGTGGTCAGGGTCAATAGGATTCAATTCTATATAGCAACGGCAAGTTTTAGAACTTGTGGTTTAGATATGTATTCATAGACAATACAGTATGACTGTATGTAGTAGAAGTTCCTCTGTAGTGCCCTCCACATAGTAACAGTGACCCTGCATAGTACTAATCCCCCCCTACATAAGCTCTAACATTGTGCAAATTCCCCTTTAGTGTCCTCACAAAGCAATGGTGCCCCTAAGTGAGCCACAACATAGTAATAAAGACATTTTAATGCTGGTGCCCTGAAGCATATTGCTTCTTGTGATGTCCTCTATTTTACAGGTTGCTCTCCATGCCCCCTTTCTACTTTATGCTACTCCCTGTGACCTCCTTTGTTACATTAACTACTCCCCATGTAGTGTCCCCACACACACACAGGTAGCTCCCTCTGGTCCTTTATCTAACACAGATTTATCTCCATGCCTCACTTTCTCAGAAAGCTCCAGGTGACCCACTTTCCATGCCTCCCCATAGATTGCTCTCCATGGTCCCTCTCTCTGACACAAACTACTCTACATGGCCCTCTTTCTGAGAGTGCTCCCTATGATCCCCCCTTACACACACTCCTTCCCATAACCCTCTCCTACAGATTGCTGCTCATGGCCCCCGATTGCACAGCTTTAATCATAGCAGGATGCTGAAGTCTGATTGTTCAGCTTCCTGTTTCCTTTTGAGGACTGTACAGCTGTAACTGTACAGTTGATTGGACAGAGTGATGAGGGCTCAGGTAGTATGGGCGGCACAGGCTTTTCATGAGTGCCCCTGCAGGTAGGGGGGTGTTAAACTGCGCACCTGAAGATGTAGATATCGTAGAAAGTGGCAGGGCATCATTTTACGAGCACTCTACTGTGCCCTGTTAGCAAAAAAAGAAGATCGTAACAAGAATGACAATGACAGCATGTGTCTCTTGTAAGCCAAGTCAAATTATTTTTGACATTATTCAACACTTTCAGCTTTCGCATCTGTCAGAGCATTTGACATAAGAAACCTCCATTGTTCAGATTGTTGCCACACAATGTGAAAATCATTCAGATCAATGAAAAATGCATATACATTGTTTACAGACAAAAGTCCAGATGAAAACTATACTAATGTATATCTCTCAACAGAAACATGTTGACTTTAACATGTATGATGCATTGCTCCCGTGAGAGATCTGCAATGACAACACGTCATTACTTAGGGATGAGCAAAACGAACTGCAAAGTTTGGGTTTGTACCGAGCTTTGCGAGTTCTGATACGCAGACCCAAACTTTTTCACTGAAATCCGGGTTCGGGTTTGGTGTTCATGTAATTTTATTATTTTTCATTATAACATAGTTAAAGCGTAAAATAATAGCATTCTTAAGGATGCAAAAGAATATGGCCGTTTAGGGATTAAAAAAAAAAAAAAAAACTTACCTCTTCCACTTGATCGCGCTGCCACAGTGTCTTCTATCTTCTTTCAGCAGGACCTGCAAAAGGATCTGCGATGACGTCACTGTGCTCACCACTTGGTTTGATAAAGACACAGCTTGTGCCAAAAAGTGTCACAGATACAGATTTGTGGCAATAAAGAAATATTTGCAAGACTTCAAGAGTGAGTGCCGGTTCTTTACTGCTACTACACGTGGTGAGCGTAGTGACGTCATCGCAGGTCCTTTTGCAGGTCCTGCTGAAAGAAGATAGAAGACACTGTGGCAGCGTGATCAAGTGGATGAGGTGAGTCATTTATTTATTTTTTTAGCCTATAAATTGCCATATTCTTTTGCATTCTGTCTTAAGAATGCTATTATTTTCCGCTATAACATGTTATAACGGAAAATAATAAAGTGAGGTTCGGCTCCCGAACCCGAACTTTGGCCTGAAGTTCAGCCGAACTTTCATGGGTCCGCTCATCCCTAGTCATTACATTTTTGCTTGTACATCATACATCATAAAGATAAAGATCTTTCAACGGGGCTGAATTGGCCACGATAAAGCAATATGCCAAAACATCTCTAAATATGCTGTAAATGTAAACAAACATGGAACATCTGTGACATCAAAAAGAAATCTCAACCTATAGTGTACATGCAAATCAATTTCAATGAGCAAATTATAAGTGACGGCACAAAGACAGATAAATGGAAAAGACAACGACATCAATAATCAAGAAACTTTGAATTGTGTCAGCTAGACAGCTACAACAAAGAAGCGTCACTGCTGTTAGACAAGGACAAGTTGGTTTTCAGATCATTAACCGAAAGGGCAATTGCCAAAGAGTATGAGTGAGGTCAGGAGCAACTACTGGGCAAGAATTCCCGCAGGTAGCTTTAGTTTTCAACTCAAAGGCATTTATTCTGGTTAAGGTCAAAGCTCTATGGAGACCAGCAAAATACTTACACAACTAATTTTGCAATTTTATTTTATGGATTTTTGCTTAAAGGGACATTTGCATAAGGAAGCAGGAATGTGACACAAGCATTCTCACAAATTTCATTGTATGCTCTTGTATTGAGATTTCCTTTTACTGATTCTACAGTGCCTAGCCCAAATCATGAATAACATCCCTGGACTGTTTCACCCAAACTTTGCAAGAGACAATAAGCATTTATAAATATGTGTATTTAAAATCATCCATGTAGCGACCACAACACAGATGATTTTTAATATGGCAGGGAGGTCTGTATGTCCACAAAGGACTTTGATCTGTCTCTAATGATTCATGGTTCATGAGAAACGGAGCAGAAAAGGACATGCCCTGATTTTTTCCAAAATTGTGCTGAGAAATGGTGATGTGAATAATATCACTTACTTCTGTGACTCTCTATACCAGTCAAAAACAAATCTTAAGTAAGTACGTTCGACTGAGGATGAAAAGCCAAAGAAAAAGACGGCTGTACCCCCAGCCGAGTACAGAAAGCCTTTCAGAATCTAGACACAAACTGAGTTCCACAATTCGAAACCACGTCAGAGGGAATGCCATGGAGTTTCACAATGTTGTCAACAAACACTTGAGCATTTTCTGACTCTCCTCTCACCCCTCCAAGAGTCAGATGGTAATTTAATGTCCCCCCTTTTTTTGAGGCTGAATGTATGGACATACTCTGATAAAATGTCTCTCCTGTCCGCAGAAAAAACACTTACAACCAGTATGCTAAAAAGCGGATCCAGGGCTAGCTCCCCCTAACTGCATGGGTTCATCCCCAGGCCTAAACTCAAGAGTATCTTCACCCAAAGTGTCAGAGGAGGACAATACATTATGCGATAGTACGTCCTGAGAGTAGGGGAGTAGGGGCCCCTAGATCTCTCTCTCAGGTGTTTATCAATGCATATGGCAAGAGACATAGCAGCCTCCAGAGACATTAAAGTTTAATGAAAGGCCAAGCGTCCTTCAGCCTCCCTGATAACCCCTGAAAAACTGGCTATGGAGAGCTGATCATTCCACTCAATATCCGCAGCCCACCTCCTAAACTCAGAGCAAAAAATCTCAGCAGAACGATTTCTCTGACGAAGGCAACACAGCTTGGTTTCGGCCAGGGATGTCGAATAACCACACTGACTCACTGTTTCTCATCCCCAGATGAGTGTGGACGTAGCCTAAAATACAGTTTGCATGCCTCCCTAAACAAAATGAAATTATCACATCTCCCAGAGAATCTGTCCGGGAGGGCAACTTCTTTAGGTCTCCGCCACCACCAGGACCAACAGCCTGTGGTCTTTGAATCTGTCATGCGGAGATCTACTACTACCAAAGACAGCTGTTGCAACTGCCCTGCCAGTACAGCAATTGGATCCATGGCTGCACTCGAACAAATAAGAAAATAAATTACGGTTTAGGCGGTTTATAATGTCACGCTATAGTGTGGGAGCGAAACCACACACCGAACATAGGAGGGAAAGGGGAAAGGAAATAAGAAAACTAGGGAAGGAAGATGGACACCTCCTAGTGAAAACCCTTACCAAAGCCCTGACTTACTACCCGTATGAACAGACACCAAAGGTAGGTGAGTTCATACACAGGAATACCTAAAGTCCTATCTAACCCTAAAGGACCCTGGTACTAATGACAGGAATGAGACAACCTGTTCCTTCAAAAGGAAGGATGAACGGAGACTCCCTGAGGCCTAATACAAAACACATAGAAAAGCCAAAATGCAAAGGGAAAGGTAACACAACCTCCAAGAATCTACGGAAGCACCAGAAACTCAGCCAAACACCAGCTATGCATAGGTCCAACTGAAGCTATAAACCGCACAGCATTGTGGGAGAAACCACTATACAGTAAATAGGGAAAGCTAAATGACGACAATAGCAACGCCTGGAAGTTATGGGTGTGGCCAGTAGCAGAAACAACACAGAAGCCTATTGATCCTCAAGGTAAACATGCAAAACCAACAAAAAACTGGCAAATAGCAATAATTTAACAAATACCATCTTTATTCAATAAATAATCCATTACACATATTTATATTAAAATTACAAAGCATGATTAATGTGACTGAAAAAAACGCTACACCTAGTCCAGCTCACAGGAGTAACACCAAAATATAGTTTACATAAAAAACTTTATGAAGTAATATGAAAGTATTATGTTAATATCCCAAAGTCAGTGGTCCCCCTTGGTCAAAGGAGAGAGAAGGAAGGGTATATGGGAGAAAAAAAGATCATTACTCCCACACACCCTTAATCACTACTCCTAAACACGTTATTGTGGCTGGCATATCCATTCCCCAACTAGGGACTAAATGCACATTGAAATACCTATAGGAGAATGGGTCACCCTTACCCACGGACCTGGACCTGGAGCTGAGAGATGAGCGGCACCCCAACGCGCGTTTCGCCTCGCTTCCTCAAGGGGCGTCAACGTGTTGAGGAAGCGAGGCGAAACGCGTGTCGGGGTGCCGCTCATCTCTCAGCTCCAGGTCCGTGGGTAAGGGTGACCCTTTCTCCTATAGGTATTTCAATGTGCATTTAGTCCCTAGTTGGGGAATGGATATGCCAGCCACAATAACGTGTTTAGGAGTAGTGATTAAGGGTGTGTGGGAGTAATGATCTTTTTTTCTCCCTTATACCCTTCCTTCTCTCTCCTTTGACCAAGGGGGACCACTGACTTTGGGATATTAACATAATACTTTCATATTACTTCCTAAAGTTTTTTATGTAAACTGTATTTTGGTGTTAATCCTGTGAGCTGGACTAGGTGTAGCGTTTTTTTCAGTCACATCAATCATGCTTTGTAATTTTAATATAAATATGTGTAATGAATTATTTATTGAATAAAGATGGTATTTGTTAAATTATTGCTATTTGCCAGTTTTTTGTTGGTTTTGCATATTGCATCCCCATCGGGCAATGTGGGGTTTCCTCAAGGTAAACATGTCAAACCAAACCACGTGTTGCCAGTCTCAAAGATCTCCTGCCACTCACTGTTGTGGGGACGTCTGTATGTCTAGGTACGTCCGTGACATTACCACTGTGGATCTGCCATGCTGGGGGTCTAAAAAAAAGCACACAAATGGTGAAAACCCCCTTTTAATTCCTGTTTTGCCATTTTTCTTTCATTATATTGCCACTTTCTTTTAGCATGATTTATATTAAGCTCTCCGTTCTGTCATCACATCTACTCAAAAGCTCTTACTGTCTCGATTTCCTCTGTTTACCTTATCTGCCTCCATCTGGCCGTCTTGGCTTCCGCTTTATCTTCAGAAATAATGCTGGATTATACTACTGTCTGGTATAATATGACTTCACATAGACAGTAAGCATCGATAATCACACAAAAGTCTTTATATGTGCTTTCATACTTATTAATTCTCTATTAAATGGAAATTAAGTTTATTTATTTGTATGGGATGAGATGTAAGAAGACTACAACAACAGAAAACAAACCAAGACAAAAACTAAAGAAAAGCATAAAAAACTCCACTAATGTAGTTTCTTTTGTGAGTGACATTTGTGTTTTTGGCATTCAGCAACACAGTGTGTTCATTTCCTACCTGTTTCTATTGTGGGGTGACTCATGCCTGCCAGTTCAGTTCAGTGCAGTTCATACTGATTTGTAAGCCTCAAAGATACATTAAAGTGCATTATGCTTATCTCATTCCTAAGAATGCTATTGTAAGAGGGATGTTTTATTTTTTTTATTTTTTTTTTGCCTGATGGATTTATTTTTACTTTCAGCTCTAAAAGTATGAATATTGTTCATGGCATAATAAAGATATTTGAAGAAGTAATAAATTAGCAGTAATATATTATATCAATCAAAATTATTTATGTACGGTATATATATATATATATATATATATATATATACTTTTATTTAATATAAATATATACAATGTCCCAGAGGACCACTGCAACATTGACTATTTGGCTTTAATGTTATTCCAAGAACTAAAAATGTAGCACTGTTAATTTTACTGTGCCCTATTCAGAAGGAGAAAGGCTGGACCAGACCCCTCTGATGGAGGAACTGGGGAGTGTAGGTCAAGCACCCAGAAAGTGAGGTCCTACATGTTGCCTGTGCAGTGTGAGGCCTACCCCAAAGAACCTCCATCCTTGCATGCTGAGGAAAAGATACCATCCTCCAAGAGAGAAAGAAGTACAGAATATGCAGATTACTGAGGGCCAATTTCAAGGACTGGTGAAATCAGTTGTTTATTGCAACAAGCCTTACTGCTAGTGGAAAGGTTATATTGCTTCAACGGCCACCACTTTTTTAAAAACATCATAGCTACCCATTGGAGGATCTTCACCCCACTGTGGGAACTGCAGTACATATCCTGATTGTGCGGACCTTTGGTGAATTTGGAAAGTTGTTAGGAGTTAAGAGAGAGACTCAGAATCAGCCATCTTGCAGTAAGCTATTCCATATTTAGCCTTGGACAGATCTTGCATTTACTCATCCTCCTCCTCCTCCTGGGCCACCTCCTCTTCCATCATCGCCCTAAGCGTTTTCTCAAGGAGACATAGAAGTGGTATTGTAACGCTGATAACGGTATCATCGCCACTGGCCATGTTGGTGGAGTACCCGAAACAGCGCAACAGGGCACACAGGTCTCGCATGGAGGCGCAATCATTGGTGGTGAAGTGGTGCTGTTCCGCAGTGCGACTGACGTGTGCGTGCTGCAGCTGAAACTCCACTATGGCCTGCTGCTGCTCGCACAGTCTCTCCAGCATGTGAAAGGTGGAGTTCCACCTGGTGGGCACGTCGCATATGAGGCGGTGAGCGGGAAGGCCGAAGTTACGCTGTAGCGCAGACAGGCGAGCAGCGGCAGGATGTGAACGCCGGAAGCGCGCACAGACGGCCCTCACTTTATGCAGCAGCTCTGACATGTCGGGGTAGTTGTGAATGAACTTCTGCACCACCAAATTCAGCACATGCGCAAGGCAAGAGATGTGCGTCAAACCGGCTAGTCCCAGAGCTGCGACGAGATTTCGCCCATTATCGCACACCACCAGGCCAGGCTTGAGGCCCACCGGCAGAAACCACTCGTCGGTCTGTTGTTCAATACCCCGCCACAACTCCTGCGCGGTGTGGGGCCTGTCCCCCAAACATATGAGCTTCAGAATGGCCTGCTGACGTTTACCCCGGGCTGTGCTGAAGTTGGTGGTGAAGGTGTGTGGCTGACTGAATGAGCTGGTGGAAGCAGAGGAGGAGGAAGCCGAGTAGGAGGAGGAGGCTACAGGAGGCAAAGAATGATACCCTGCGATCCTTGGCGGCGGAAGGACGTGCGCCAAGGAACTCTCCGCCTGCGGCCCAGCCGCCACTACATTTAGCCAGTGTGCAGTTAGGGAGATATAGCGTCCCTGGCCGTGCTTACTGGTCCACGTATCTGTGGTTAGGTGGACCTTGCCACAGATGGCGTTGCGCAGTGCACACTTGATTTTATCGGATACTTGGTTGTGCAGGGAAGGCACGGCTGTCTTGGAGAAGTAGTGGCGGCTGGGAACAACATACTGTGGGACAGCCATGGACATCAGCTGTTTGAAGCTGTCTGTGTCCACCAGCCTGAATGACAGCATTTCAAAGGCCAGTAGTTTAGAAATGCTGGCATTCAGGCCCAGGGTTTGAGGGTGGCTAGGTGGAAATTTACGCTTTCTCTCCAAGGTTTGTGAGATGGAGAGCTGAACGCTGCCGTGTGACATGGTGCCAACATTCCTCCCGAGGCGGAGGAAGAGGCCGAGGCAGCAGTAGAAGAGGGAGCAGGGGGAGCCAGAGTGAGTTCCTTGCTTTTAAGATGTTTACTCCACTGCAGTTCATGCTTTGCATGTAGATGCCTGATCATGCAGGTTGTGCTAAGGTTCAGAACGTTAATGCCTCGCTTTAGGCTCTGATGGCACAGCGTGCAAACCACTCGGGTCTTGTCGTCAGCACATTGTTTAAAGAAGTGCCATGCCAGGGAACTCCTTAAAGCTGCCTTTGGGGTGCTCGGTCCCTGGTGGCGGTGGCCAGTAGCAGGCGAATTCTCTTTGAGGCGGCTGTTCTGCTTTTGCCCCCTGCTCTCTCTTTTGCTACGCTGCTGGCTCGGTCTCACCACTGCCTCTTCCTCTGAACTATGAAAGTCAGTGGCACGACCTTCATTCCATGTGGGGTCTAGGACCTCATCGTCCCCTGCATCGTCTTCCACACAGTCTTCCTCCCTGACCTCCTGTTCGGTCTGCACACTGCAGAAAGACGCAGCAGTTGGCACCTGTGTTTCGTCATCATCAGAGACGTGCGGACTCCGATGAGGTGGTATTCTCATGTCCTCATCATCAGGAAACATCAGTGGTTGTGCATCAGTGCATTCTAAGTCTTTCACCACTGGGGAAGGGCTAGGTGGATTCCCTTGGGAAACCCTGCCAGCAGAGTCTTCAAACAGCATAAGAGACTGCTGCATAACTTGAGGCTCAGACAGTTTCCCTGCTATGCATGGGGGTGATGTGACAGACTGATGGGCTTGGTTTTCAGGTGCCACCTGTGCGCTTTCTGCAGAAGACTGGGTGGGAGATAATGTTGTGAACATGCTGGATCCACTGTCGGCCACCCAATTAACTAGCGCCTGTACCTGCTCAGGCCTTACCATCCTTAGAACGGATTGGACCCCACCAAATATCGCTGTAAATTCTGGCGGGTACTGGAACCCGAGGTAGTTGGTTCATTAGGACGTGTGGCTGTGGCAGAATGGCCACGTCCTCTCCCAGCACAAGAGGGTACCACGACCGCGTCCGCATCCCTTACTAGATGTTTTCTCATGTTTTCTTCACCAAGCACCACAATAAGAAAAAAAATATTTGGCCCAATGTATTGATTTCAAATTCAGGGCTTTTTTTACAGGCACCTAACACTATCTGCCTATTTATTTATGTAGCGTATTACACTAATCCAGGCACAGCAGTAACCACTGATTTAGGGTAATATCTCTTTTAGGGCTAGTATTTAGGCCCTGGATGAAAGGTATGCTTTTATGGACAGATTTACAATTAGCCTGCAACAGCTCGAACACCAGATTCAGGGTATTGCTATTTTGGCAATTGAATTTAACCCCAGAACAAAATATATATTTTGCAGGATACTATGAAACTTGGCCTGCCACAGCTGAAACAACTGATTTATGGTATTGCTATTTTGGCAATTGAATTTCACCCTAGAACAAAATATATGTTTTGGCGGACACTATGAATCTTGGCCTGCAACAGCTGGGACACCAGATTCAGGGTATTGCCATTTTGGCAATTGAATTTCACCCCAGAACAAAATATATGTTTTGGCGGACACTATGAATCTTGGCCTGCAACAGCTGGGACACCAGATTTATGGTATTGCTATTTTGGCAATTGAATTTCACCCCAGAACAAAATATATGTTTTGGCGGACACTATTATACTTTGCCAGCCACAGCTGAAACCACTGATTTATGGTATTGCTTTTTTGGCAATTGAATTTCACCCCAGAACAAAATATATGTTTTGGCGGATACTATGAATCTTGGCCTGCAACAGCTGGGACACCAGATTCAGGGTATTGCTATTTTGGCAATTGAATTTCACCCCAGAACAAAATATATGTTTTGGCGGATACTATGAATCTTGGCCTGCAACAGCTGGGACACCAGATTCAGGGTATTGCTATTTTGGCAATTGAATTTCACCCCAGAACAAAATATATGTTTTGGCGGACACTATGAATCTTGGCCTGCAACAGCTGGGACACCAGATTCAGGGTATTGCTATTTTGGCAATTGAACTTCACCCCAGAACAAAATATATGTTTTGGCGGACACTATGAATCTTGGCCTGCAACAGCTGGGACACCAGATCCAGGGTATTGCTATTTTGGCAATTGAATTTCACCCCAGAACAAAATATATGTTTTGGCGGACACTATTATACTTTGCCAGCCACAGCTGAAACCACTGATTTATGGTATTGCTATTTTGGCAATTGAATTTCACCACATAAAATAATCTATCCTTTGCCAGACAGCAGACAGTATTTAGGGGATTGGTATTTGGGCAATTGTATTTAACCCCTTAATAAAATATAGAAATTGCTATCCTGAGTTTCTAGGGGTGACAATTAGCACAGCCAAGCCCCTGATGTAGGATATAGCAAAAAAAAACTAGTATTGATGGATTGATGGACTTGGTGGCAGCTTGTTCTGGTGCACCACAAGTCACAAAATAGCCGCCGATCACCCCAGAAAATAAGTGACAGAAAAACGCTCTGTGCAGCCTAAAAACCAGTGAGTAAGTAACTAGTAGAAGTTCAATAATTCACAGCTGTAGATCGATCCGTTCATTAGGTGCTGTTGCTGACTTTTCCCTGCCTAATCTCGCCCTCACAGAAGCTGCGTCCTCTCCCTACACTAATCAGAGCAGTGTGACGTGCGGCGCTACGTGACTCCAGCTTAAATAGAGGCTGGGTCACATGCTGCACTTGGCCAATCACAGCAATGCCATTAGTAGGCATGGCTGTGATGGGCTCTTAGGGCAAGAAGTAAAACGCTAGATGATTGGCTGCTGTGCAGCCCTTCAGAAAGCGGGAAGTAATCGCCGAACAACGAACCCGAACCCAAACTTTTTTGAAAATGTCCGGGTTCGGGTCCGTGTCCCGGACACCCCAAAATTCGGTACGAACCCGAACTATGCTCGAACTATTCGCTCAACACTAAGCATAACATAAAGTTATGTGTGTCAGAGTCCCAACAGAATAGACTTTGCTGTCCTCATCAGGAGGATGACTCTCTATCTCCCTTATCCTCTTCCTCCTCTCCTGCCCATCTATGCTGAACAGATGTAATAAACCTGCTATGGTTACTACCCTCTGTAGTGGAGGCAACCGTCTCTTGCTCCTCCTCATCATTATCATCCAATTCACACTGAGAAGACGAACTGAGGGTGGTCTGGCTATCACCCTGTGTAATGTCTTCCCCCTAGTTCCACCTCTTCCACATGTACACATGTAAAGCGTCCGTCTTCATTGTTAGCAGCCAGCGTTTCAGTAGACACAGAAGTGGGATGGTTAGGCTAATAATAGCGGCATCGCCACTCACCATCTGTGTTTATCCCTCAAAGTTGCGTAAAACCTCACAGAGGTCAGACATACAAGACCATGTTGCAGCTGGTATTCCACTACTGCGTTCTGCTGCTCACAAAGCCTCTCCAACATGTGTAATGTAGAATTCCAGCGCTTGATCACATTGCACAACAGTCAGTTAGCTGGCAAATACAAGCGCTGCAGCAGCGTTGCCAGACCGTCGGCAGTTGTAGATGACTTTCTGAAATGGGCACACACATGGAGCACCTTTCACCAGTAGCTCAGGCAAATTGGGGTAGGTTTTGAGAAATTTCAGAACACGTGGACTAGGCATGGTATAGCTGGATCCCGGACATTAAAGAGGAATCCACATGGCCATATCAGCATTTGTCCCATGTACAATTTTGCCTTCTTCACTAGGCAGAGGTTTTTTCTGCCTAGTGATTAAGATTATATTATTAGGACAGGTTGTTGAGGGAAAATTTCCTGACGTTTTGCTGTGGTCACTGGGCAGAGTTGTCATTCTGCCCGGTGAGGGCCGTGATTGGCTGAGGGCTGGGCCTGTTATGTTCCACTGTTTGAGTTTTTATTGTTATGGTTTGAGTTTTCTGACTACGCTGTAAAATATGTTATGGCTATTTGGTTATTTATAAGTTCTTAAACAGGCCATGCCATTAGTTTACCTCCACTCTTGTGTGTTATGTTTTTATTTATATCAATATATAAGTTTGGGATGTTTGTTGTGCATGGTACATATATGCTGTATGATTGCCATGTGTGTGAGCTTGTCGAGCTACAAAGCTGCCAACAAGTTATGGCCATTATAAGACACAACCAACCTTGGCCTTTATACCCTGCCACAGCTCTGCGGTGGTGTGCTGTTTGTCACCCAAGCGAATGAGCTTCAGCATGGCTTGTTGCCGGTTCCCCACTGCCGTGCTACACTGCTTCCAGCTACTGACTGATGGTTGACTGCTGCTGCAAGATGATAATTCAGAGTTTGCAGTGGAGGAGGAGGTGGAGGCGGAGGAGGAGAAAGGGGGGGGGATGTTGCAGCCACTAATGTAGGTGGTGGAGGAAATCCTGATGGAAGTAGGGCCTGCAATCCTTGGCGTCGGTAGTACCTGTGCCATCCCAGGGTATGACTCTCTACCGGCCACCACAAGGTTCACCCAGTGTGCTGTCACGGAAATGTTGCGTCCCTTGCCAAAAGCACTTGGCCATGTGTCTGTCGTTAAGTGGGCCTTCCCAATAACTGCGTTGGTCAAGGCACGGGTGTTGTTACAGGACACAATTGCTGGTGTAACGCGGGGACGGCACACGAGAAAAATAGTGGTGGCTGGGGACTGAGTAACGAAAGATGGCCCCTGCCATTAGGCTGAGGAAAGCCTCAGTGTCCACAGGCCTAAATGGCAACATTTCCAGGGCCAGAAATTTTGAAAGGTGCGCATTTTGAGCTATGGCCTGTGGGTGGCTGTGTATTTGCGTTTACGTTCAAAGACCTGGGGTAAGGACATCTGTACACTGTACTTGGACACAGAAGTGGGTGTGCTAGCTGATGGTGCTTGCAAAGGCCCAGCTGCAGGGCAGGAGTCGTCCAGGCCTGCGTTTAGGACAGAGGATTGGCCAGCGTGTAACACAGGGGTGGAAGAGGAGGCAGTGGTGTTACCCACAGACACTGATTGTAGACCCAGGGGTTCAGCCCAACTATTAGGTTGCTTTGATGCCATGTGGCGGATCATGCTGGAGGTGGTGAGGCTGCTAGTGTTCACACCCCTACTCATTTTGCCTCCAGTGTACTGGCTTCCCCCATCATGTCCCCGGGTTTGAGTTTTTATTGTTATGGTTGGAATTAGAGTTTATGAATAATGTAAAATATGTTATGGTTATTTGGTTATTTATGAGTTCTTATTTTGGTATGGCACAGTTTGCAAATTACAATTCTTTTATCGTCCGCACTATCCTCAAAAAGCGCCAGACTGTGGAACACCTACTCCTTGGCAAGGGAGATTTCTGCAAGGGGGAACAGTTGTGGGCCTGTTTGGTGTGGCCTGCCTTCTCCCTTTTGCCACCCCACAGTCTCTTACAGCCTGTTGCGGTACTGTGGATCCCTCCCCCTCTGTCCTGCTGTCCTCGCTTGGCTTGCCACTTTTTCAGGTTGGGTCAGTGATATCATCATCCCCATCTCCTCTTTCACTTCCTCACTCTGGTCATCCTCCTGACTTGTGTTGACCTAACAAGACCCTCACTTATTGACAACTGTGTCTCATCGGCATCATCCACCTCGTAAAACATTCCCCACCGTCATCTTCTTCTGACTGTGGATGCTGAAGAGTTTGGGAATCAGTGCACAAGATCTCCTCATGTCCCTCTTCAGGGAGGATCAGCTCACCAGCAGGCCCTCACCTACAATCTTTTACAGGGCAATCAAAAAATATTCTTTCATTTTAATTAAAATTTTTCGTAGCCGGTGTGGTGAGGTTTCCCATATGGAAACAAATTAAGCTGCAGGCTCCACTCCTGGTGGTGCCCTTCCGTCAATAAGTTTAAGTTTCAGCTTTGCAACCCTACTCCCCTCGGAACCCAAAGACTTTGGTTTCCAGGAAAATGCTCAGTGGGTAATGGGAATAAGCCGCAGGATCGTGTGTTGGATCGTTTTCAAATCAGGCTACAAATTTCATCCTAGATTAATGAAAACATTCTTGGCAAATGCTTTCAGTGTGGTTTTTCTGGCGACAGTCAAAGAATTTAACCTATAGCATCTGTAAATTAAGCTGCAGGCTCCACTCCTGGTGGTGCCCTTCCATCAATTAGTTTAAGTTTCAGCTTCGCAACCCTACTCCCCTCGGAACGGAAGGACTTTGGTTTCCAGGAAAATGCTTGGCGGGTGATAGGAATAACGCCGCTGGATCGTGTGGATCGTTTTCAAACCAGGCTACAAATTTCATCCTAGATTAATGAAAACATTCTTGGTAAATGCTTTAAGTGTGGTTCTTTTGGCGACAGTCAAAGAATGTTACATATAGCAGCGCAATACGGATACCTTTAGCTTTTCATCCTAATCATGGCCCCAGTTCTGAAAACAAAATTTTTGGCAGCACTTGCACTTTATATACAATTGAATATACAGGAAAGAATGTTTCCTAACAATTTTTCCTGTAAAATTGATTTTTTTTTAGGGGGGGGGGGGGTTTGGGCGTATTTTTGTCAGTCTGTAAAAGTGGCGTACAACTAGGACAGCATGGTTCCTAGCAGTGACCTGGGAGTCCAAGATGCATCCAGACATAGTCCCCATGCTGTTCGCGATCAATTTAGGTGGTGTTTCTGTCACTTTCTGACCATTTCCTATGAACCAGGCACCCGCCCCTCTTCAGAACAGGGGGTGCCTGGTTATCTCCCATTGACTTTCATTATACTCGGGTGCTCGGGCGAGCACACGAACATAGCAATGTGTTCAGCAAGAACATCCGAACACCCGAATACTTTGGTGCTCGATCATCACTAGTCCTGATGTGTTTTCCTATTCATAATGGTTCCTCAGGGGACTGGTATAAGGGACATTACATACAAAAAGAGAAATACTGTGGAATGTCCATATGGAGGTTGGTTTCACCCTACTCTATGATTAATATAAATAAATGTATGATCAGTAATAGGTTAATAATTTTGATGGCTACAGCTATCACATGAGATACATGGCCACGTCATTACTGCAACCAAAACATGATGTTATAACTACACAAAGGGGAAGATAGGCACAGCAGGGGTTGTGGAACAATGAGCATAACTTTTTAAAATTATTTTAATAGCTTCTCTGCCTTTTCAAAGAAAAAAAAAGAACATTTTAACTCGGACAACCCTCTGACTGCTGTGAGATGACTTTGCTAACTTTGTCTAAGTCTATACAGCAAAGTGGAAAAACAAGCTGCAGAAAACAGGAAATTTCAGGCTCTTGTTTGTGCTACAAGGACTTATGTAAAATCTGCAACATTTAGGAATTTTTTTATATGAATAGTTGGATACTATTTATTTTTTAATCCTGATTTTGCTGTTTTCTAATGATACTTTCTTTCCCTTCAAAACACTGACCACCTTATGAGTCACTAAATTGCCAAAGATGTGGCAGACCTCCAGCTGAGCTCCAATACCATTTGGATTAGCATTTAGCTAGTTATCTCTATTAAATGTAGAAACCAATAGTGATCTCATAGGCTTATCGCAAAGGGTGGCAAGCAAAATTGACAGAGTCTTCCATGTAAATACTTAACGGAAAGGAAAACTCAGTAAGGTGCCCTCAATTAGGAGATTGTGCTGGGCTACCCAGATGCATAGCTTTCACAATGACCTTTTCACTCAAAGCATTAAATGAGTGTGAAGAGGGAGGTTGAATGGTATATATTCAATTACAACAATACAAATTTCACTGCAAGTTATATTTATTTCTATTTTCCTGTTCTGTAGATACTCAACAGACCATGTATACAAGCCACTTTCAATGGTCCCCTTCTTGTAGGCCCCGTTTGAATTATAGTTCCCACTGGAGATTTTTTTACTTTATGCTGTATTCTCTACCATATTTACAATGATTTTAATTATCATGTTTGTATTTTCAAAGCACCTACATTAGAAGAGATTTTCCCAAAACAATTACTTTTAAATGGGTCTTCCAAGATTCAGATATTTATGACCTATCCTCAGGAAAAATCACCAATATCAAATTAACGTGGGTCCAACACTCAGGACTTTTGCCGATCAGCTGTTTGAGGAGGCCACAGTGCTCTAGTGAATGCTGTATCGATATCTGAATCACCGAAAACCACTTTAACCCCTTAAGGACCCAGACATTTTTCACCTTAGGCTACGTTCACACGACGACATTTGTCACGCGACAAAAAGTCGCACTATTGTCGCGCAACAATTTTTATAATGGGAGTCTATGGTGTCGCCATGCGACATGCTGCGACGTGACAGTCGCAGAAAAACTAGAATGGATCTTTTGCGACTGTCGCGTCGCAGTCGCAGCATGTTGCATGTCGCAGTGCGACACCATAGACTCCCATTATAAAAATAGTCGTGCGAGAATAGTGCGACTTTTTGTTGAGCGACAAATGTCGTCGTGTGAACGCAGCCTTAAAGACCAGGACTATTTTTGCAAATCTGATATGTGTTACTTTATGTGCTAATATCACTTTTACTTATCCAAGCCATTCTGATATTGTTTTCTCATGACACATTGTACTTCATGATAGTGGTAAATTTGAGTTGATATATTTCACCTTTATTTATAAAAAAAAAATCCGAAATTGAAAGAAAATATAGAAAAATTAGCAATTTTCAAAAGTTGAATTTCTCCACAGTTAAGGCTAGTTTCACACTAGCGGCAGCCTTCTCCGGCAGGCTGTTCCGGCGGGTGAATGGCCTGCCGGATCCGTGCTGCTGCTATCGCACTGTGCCGACCGACGTCCGCTCTGGTCCCATTGACTCTAATAGGGGCGGGCCGGAGTTCCGGCGGCAGCACGGAAAACTTGACGAGAGGCGGCCGGAATAAAACTACGACAACTTATAAAAATAACTATTACTTAACATTTGTCTCATATGTCTACTTTTTGTTGACCATCATTTTGTAAATATCATTTCTAGAGAAGAGCGAATTTCTCAAAAATTTGATTCAGTCGGTTTTCCGAAAAGATTTGATTTGATCCGAATTAATTCATGGCAAATTGAATTAAAAAACAGCTATTTCTTGGCTGCAGAGAGCCTGTATAGTGGTGTAGAACACTGTGCCTTGCAGCAACACACATAGTGAGTCTGCTGTGGTAGTGAAACAATACTGTGAGTCAGTATAACACGCAAATGACAGGCGTCGCTCTTAGAATCACTGCACACTTTACTTCTTTGGGTAGTTACGGGGCAAAAACTGACCAAATAACTCACGTGTGAACTCAGCCTTACAGGTTGACGTTAGCATCAAGTAAAAAGAACCGTGCAAAGGCCAAGATCCTACTATAGCTTGAAAGAGCTCACTTCTATTACACTGTCGTAAGCTGATTCCACATAGATGTCTACAGAACCTGTTCTATTAAACGCTTATTCAAGTAGAGCCCCCCGTCAGAATGGAGAGGGTGTCAGCAAGTTTGTGATGTCACTGATTATTTTGCCCTTCCTCTGATCCGTCAGAACAATAACCCCCCAAAAAAACTGATCCTGTCTGTTGAGCATCCGCCTTCACCCGGTGAGCATTTGGTCCATAATTCATCAGTATTGCTAATGTAAAAAACAAACAGGAGTGGATCCAAAACAGAGATGACACGTGAATGAAATATTTGCATGTATTGTCTGTTTTGTACCCACTCCTGCTTTTGTCAAGGGTCAGCAGCATGATGAGGCCACATAGTAGCAAGGTGACATAGTGTTGAGGTAGTAGCAGCATCAGGAGACCACAGAGTGGTAAGGTGACAGAGTAGGGAGGTATCAGCAGCATAAGGAGACCACAGAGTGGCAAAATGACAGAGTGTGAAGGGGACAGCAGCAGAAGCATGAGGTGGCTGCAGAGTGGCAAGGTGACATAGTGTTGAGGTAGCAGCAGCATCAGGAGACCACAAAGTGGCAAGGTGACATAGTGTGGAGGTGGCAGCAGCAGCATCAGGAGACCACAAAGTGGCACAATGACAGAGTGTGGCGGGGTCAGCAGCATGATGAGGCCACAGAGTAGCAAGGTGACATAGTGTTGAGGTAGTAGCAGCATCAGTAGACCACACAGTGGTAAGGTGACGGAGTAGGGAGGTATCAGCAGCATAAGGAGACCACAGAGTGGCAAAATGACAGAGTATGAAGAGGACAGAGGCAGAAGCATGAGGAGGCTGCAGAGTGGCAAGGTGACATAGTGTTGAGGTAGCAGCAGCATCAGGATACCACAGAGAGGTAAGGTAACATAAAGTAGGGGTGGCAGCAGCATCAGGATACCACAGAGTGGCAAGGTGACATAGTGTTGAGGTGGCAGCAGCAGCATGAGGAGGCCACAGAGTGGCAAGGTGACATAGTGTTGAGGTAGCAGCAGCATCAGGATACCACAGAGAGGTAAGGTAACATAAAGTAGGGGTGGCAGCAGCATCAGGATACCACAGAGTGGCAAGGTGACATAGTGTGGAGGTGGCAGCAGCATCAGGAGACCACAGAGTGGCAAAGTAACAGAGTGGGAAGGTGGATGGCACTAACAGTACTCGCTGACAATGGTGGGTGTAAGAAGGAGCACTTGGCATCAGATGTGTGGCATCAGGCAGGTGGCAGCATAAGTAGTATAAATAGTAGCTGAGGCAGATAGCCACAAGAAACTCTTTTGTCAAGGTTTGGGTAAGGCAACATGGATGATCTAATCAGATGCATCAGGAATTGTTGGGAGGAAATCCTGGCTAATCCAAGCCTGATTCATCTTGACAAAGGTCAGTCTCTCCACATTTTGGGTGGACAGTAGAGATGGCCCGAACTATCCGCCGGCGTACAGTTCCCGGCGAACATAGCTTGTTCGCGTTCGCTGCAGCAGGCGAACACATGCGATGTTCGGTTCGCCCCCTATACATCATCATTGAGCAAACTTTGACCCTATACCTCACAGTCAGCAGACACATTCCAGCCAATCAGCAGCATACTCTCCCTCCCAGACCCTCGCATCTCCAGAACAGCATCCATTTTAGATTCATTCGGAATTTGCAGTCTTAGTGAGAGGAGGGACAGTGTAGCTGCTGCTGATTTAATTGGGAAATTGATAGCTAGGCTAGTGTATTCAGTGTCCACTCCAGTCCTGAAAGACTCATCTGACCTCTGCTGTAAGGACAGCGTCCTGACAGCACCCCAAAAAGCCCTTTTTAGGGCTGCAACATTAGTCTGCTTTTTTGTTTTCTCCATATATATATTGCAGTTGCCTGGCCTGCCCGTGTGTGAGGAGCTGCAGGCCCACAGACTGTAGTGTGCCCACTGCCAGTGCCCACCCCTGGCATCCCGTGTGGCACAGGACTTTGCATCAAAAAAAGGCATTTCATTTTTACACTTTAGTGTAATTTCAGTTGCTTGCCTGCTAGTGTGTGTCAGGCCAACTTCCACTGACTGTAGTGTGCCCACTGCCAGTGGCAACCACTTATACCGGGTGGCACAGTAGCTTGCCGATAAATAAGGCATTTCATTTTTACACATTAGTCTAATTTCAGTTGCTTGCATGCTGCCAGTGTGTGTCAGGCCCACTTCCACAGACTGTAGTGTGCCCACTGCCAGTGCCAACCACTGATACCGGGTGGCACAGTAGCTTGCCGATAAATAAGGCATTTAATTTTTAGACAATAGTCTAATTTCAGTTGCTTGCCTGCTGCCAGTGTGTGTCAGGCCCACTTCCACTGACGCTAGTGTGCCCACTGCCAGTGCCCACCACTGATACCGGGTGGCACAGTAGCTTGCCGATAAATAAGGCATTTTATTTTTAGACAGTAGTCTAAATTCAGTTGCTTGCCTGCTGCCAGTGTGTGTCAGGCCCACTTCCACAGACTGTAGTGTGCCCACTGCCAGTGCCAACCATTGATACCGGGTGGAACAGTAGCTTGCCGATAAATAAGGCATTTAATTTTTACACATTAGTCTAATTTCAGTTGCTTGCCTGCTGCCAGTATGTGTCAGGCCCACTTCCACAGACTGTAGTGTGCCCACTGCCAGTGCCAACCACTGATACCGGGTGGCACAGTAGCTTGCCGATAAATAAGGCATTTCATTTTTACACATTAGTCTAATTCGACACACGTCCCCGGATAGGGTACGTAACAGGGATTAAACTGATAGGAATAGTACTAGTTAAGACACCACTCATATAGGGTGTCACAGCACATTGCTCTGTGCACGCGCAGTGCCCCAATTTGGGAGTAAGAGGACTGACCAAGCTGCTTTTTCCATCTCCCGGTTCCTAAAATCTATTCAGTTTGGTGTATGAGAGTTTGGTCTGTCACTGTGAAGGCAGTTGAAGGTACCCGTCCTAAATTTTTTTTCACAAAAGGCAATCCCTGATATGGGATTAAACTGATGAGAATAGTACTACAGAAAATACCACTCATATAGGGTGTGACAGTAAATTGCACGGCGCAGACGCAGTGACCGTGGATTAAAACAGAGTGGAGGGAGCCAGCGTGTTTTTAACCATCTCCCCGTTCGAAAAATCTATTCAATAAATGGACCCCAGATTGGGGACGTTAGAGGGATTAAACTGATGAGAATAGTACTACAGAAAATACCACTCATATCGGGTGTGACAGTAAATTGCACGGCGCAGACGCAGTGACCGTGGATAAAAACAAAGAGGAGGGAGCCAGCGTTTTTTTAACCATCTCCCCGTTCGAAAAATCTATTTCATTCACCTTTCGGGTACCCTTGGTGTTGTACGTGGCTGGGTGGAGGAAGAAACCTTCAATGACATCACCGGGACATGGCTAGCTTGGTATCCAACCTTGTGCAAATGGAGAGTTTGCCGTTGTGCAAATGGACTGTTTGCGGTGCATTAAAAGGGGAGTTTGGTCTGTCAATGTCTGTGAAGCGGGCGTAACCCTTACACTACCTGATCGATACAACATCATACCTGATCGTATACACACACTGGATGTTTTAAAGCATGTTATTCCAAACAATTTAGGAATGTTAGTTGATTTATGCCCTTTATGGATCAAAACCCGACTCTGCGTCCACTACGTAATTTTCCATGGGAGTTTTGCCATGGATCCCCCTACGGCATGCCACAGTCCGGGTTATTAGTCCCCTTGAAACAACTTTTCCATCACTATTGTGGCCAGAAAGTGTCCCTGTGTGTTTTAAAATTCGCCTGCCTATTGAAGTCTATGGCGGTTCGACCGGTACGTCCGTTCGCGAACATTTGCAGAAGCTCGCGTTCGCCGTTCGCGAACGGAAAATTTTATGTTCGCGACATCACTAGTGGACAGCCGAGTTCTCCTTGGGGTAACTATGGTACCCACCGCACAAAACACCCGCTCTGATGCCAAACTACTGGCCGGGCAGGACAGCTTTTCCAGAAAAACTCGGCCAGTTGCGGCCACAAATCCAGTTTGGCTGTACAGTAGTGCAGCGGATCTTCAATTACAGCTGGCAGAGTGCACTCCAAGTATTCCACCACCTGCTGGTTCAGGTTTTTCTCTATGTCTAGCTGCTGATGAGTAGTTTATTCACTATGTGGGTGAAGAAAGCTTCTCATCAGCGACTCTAGACTCAGGCTGCTGCTGATGGATCTGGTACTGCTCCTGCCACATCCCCAGCAGCCATGGCAGTGGAACGTTAGCACAGAGGGCCCCTTCGGGCAGACCTGCAAGAGGATGGACAATGGTGCAGATAGGCAGCGGCCAACTGACTACATAAGATGTCTCTATAGTAGTTCAGTCTGTCCTACCTGTCAGTGGGTGTAAAAAAGGCCCCCAGTTTGGACCAGTTGCGAGGGTCCAACAAGGTAGAAAGCCAGAAGTCATCTCTCTGCCGAATGGTGACAATTCGGCTGTCACTACACAAGCAAGTGAGCATGCATTGGTCTATTTGTGCAAGTGACTCTGAGGGACTCCCTCCCTCCATCTCCACTTCATACTGCTATGGTGTGTCTGGGTCATCTGCCTTATCTTCCTCTTCTCCCTCTTGCTCCTCAGGTTGCTCCTGCTCCTCCTCTCCTGTCACCTGTGTAGAAAAACCACCCATTTCGCTACACATTGCTTGTGTTCCAATGTCCTCCTCCTACTCCTCCAGTTCAGCCCCCATACAGCTCATGTGGCCATAAGATTTAGGCATCAGGTCTCCAGTCCCCTTACCAGCCAGATTTACCAGCATCTTTTTCAGGATAAAAATCAGTGGAATGACGTTGTTCATCCCGTAGTCCTGGCGACTGACAAATTAAGTGGCCTCCTCAAAGAGCACATGGAAATGTTGTCACCCATGAGCTGCCAGTGGCTAACATCAAAATTACACAGGGGAGTACCTCTGTCCTTCTGTATCATCAAGAAATCGTTTATGGGCTTTCTCTGTTCGTACAGTCGGTCCAACAAATGGAGGGTGGAAGTCCAATGGGTGTAAACATTGCATATCAGCCTATGTTAGGGGATGCTGTTCTGCCGCAGTAGCTCAAGGAGGGTGTGCTAGTGGTGTACGAGTGGCTGAAGTGCATGCAAAGTTTCCTGGCTGTTTTTAGGATGATTTGCAGATGGGTGGAAGAGTTCAGAAAACGCTTGACAACTAGATTTAACACGTGCGCCATGCACTGCGAATGACTCGGCCATCCTTGATGCAGTGCTGACACCATGTTCTTTCCATTGTCGGTCACCATGGTTCCGATTTTGAGTTGTCGCAGAGAAAGCCAGGATTCGATTTCTTGATGAAGGACACGGAGCCCTGTGAATTTTCCCTGCTGTGGAGGCTGAGGACAAGGTGGAGGATGAGAAGGCAAAGTCGGAAATTGTCGCAGAACTAACGGCGTGAGAACGTGGAGCGGCGTCACCTGGCCAAGTTGCTGGTTTGGCTGGGCAGGAACCACATTTACCCAGTGGGCCGTAAGGGACATATAGTGTCGTTGACCGTAGTTACAGCTCCAGTCCACACGTCGGCGCTGCCATGCACTTTGGCAGACACTGACAGGCTCAAGGACTGGCCCACTTTCTGTTCTACATATGTGTGCAGGGCTGGTACTGCCTTTTTGGCAAAGAAATGACGGCTTGGGACTCTCCACCTCTGCTCAACACAAGCCATCAGTTCTCTGAAAGCTGCAGTCTACCACTTGGAAAGGGAGGGACTGCAGAACCATCAACTTGGACAGGAGCATGTTCAGCTTCTGCGCCATTGGATGAGTGCACACATACTGTTGTCTCTTGTCAATCGCTTCAGTGATCAATTGCTGACGGAATGACTGACTAGGAGGAGGAGGAGGAGGAGCAGGAGCACAGGGACCAGCAGATGATGGGAAGCACAGACAGCTTCCTTCGGCTGAGGTGGTGGTACCTTGACTGTCTGTAATCGGGTGCGTGCCACTGGGTGATGCAGCAGTTGCAGTGGCAGACTGGTCCACCACATTGGAGCCACGGTTCTTACAGGCCACTTTATGGTGACGCTGCATATGGTGATGCAGGGCCGTGGTGCCAACATTGGCACCCTGCCCACGCTTCACCTTCTGCCCACAGATTCGACAAATGGCCATGTTGACCTCCACCGGCGGCCTAACAAATAACTGCCACACCGTCGAGTAGGTGATTTTACCCTCAACACTCTGCACTGACTGACTGACCACTGCCTCCGTGAACCCCTGCACCCCTGCACTCCGGGCCAGTAGGCTCCTGCGAAGTGGGTGGTCTACCCTGGGCACATTTTGCTTCGGACCTCCCACTGCTGCCATCCTGCTGACTCCCGGCCACGCTACCAACTTGCTTGCTTCACCACTGCCTCAAGCACAAGTTGCCACCCTCTTCTCCTGATGATGATGAAGCCCCTTCGTCACCTGTATGCACGTCACTGATGTCGCCTGTCACTGACGTCACCTGTATGCACGTACTGTATGCACGTCACTGATGTCCTCCTCAAAGGTCTCTGAGCCAGGAGCCTGACCACTCACAGCACCAGCTCCCACGCCACTCTCCCCATCACTACTTGCCCATCTACCAGATCTTGGCTGTGCAATAGCTGCTGACTGTCCTCTAGTAGCTCGTCCTTGCTGTATAGTGGACCTGAGACCAACAGCATATAGTATTTCTCTGGCTGAGGGAACAGAAAAGGACAGAGGCAGGTTGTAAGCTAATAAGCCCCTCCCCCCAATACACGCCAAAAACGGGTTTAATTTTCTCACTCCAACACAAAACGGCTAATAAGCCCCTTTTTTTTCCTCCACTACTACATGCCAAAAAAAGACTTTAGAACATATAACTGCGGCTGTGAATGGCAAATAAAGTTATTTTTTTTTTACACTAATACATGTCAAAAAGTGCTGTAATTTTCCAACTTCACCACACAATGGCTAATAAGCCCCTTTTTTTCCCCCACTGATACAAACCAAAAAGGGCTTTAATTTTCACACTTCACCACACAACATCTAAAAGGCCCCTTTTTTCTCCCACTAATACACTCCAAAAAGGGCTATAATTTTCCCACTCCACCACACAACGGCTAATAAGCCCTTTTTTCTTTTTCCCCACTAATACACGCTGGTGTTGATGGCGAATATTCTAATTGCTAATTTTTATCGCAAATATTGGCATTTCGAGGATTATCGAATATCTAGAATATAGGGCTATATCTTCGTAATCGCGAATATTCGAGATTTCTTTTCATCAGTACCCATGATCCCTCACTGTTTCTTGCTTGTGGGCCAATGAGAAGGCTGCAATATCTTTGACTTTAGGAGTAGTGTCGATCCCGAATTTTCGTATTGCGAATTTTCGCAATCAAGAAAATAATGACTAGAGATTACAAATTCTCAAATATATGATGAATATTCGGCCAAATATTCACAAAGTATCGCGAATTCGAATATTGCCCCCGCCTCTCATCACTGATACAAGCCAAAAAAAGGCTTTAGAACATATAACTGTGGCCGGGAACTTCAAATAAAGTTTTTTTGCCAATAATACACGCCAAAAGGGGCTTTAATTTTCTCACTTCACTGCACAACGGCTAATAAGCCCTAATAAGGCTTTAGAAAATATTACTGCGGTCGTGAATGGCAAATAATATTTTTTTTTGCCACTAATACACGCCAAAAAGGGGTTTAATTTTCTCACTTAAACACACAATGGCTAATAAGCCTTATTTTTTTTCTCCCACTAGTACACAAGAAAAAAAGGCTTTAGAACATATAACTGCGGAGCACAAGGGCTAATAAGACCCCAATAACAAGAATGGTTTGCTGGAATTACAGAGGTATTGCAAACCTGAAATAAGCAGCTGTATAATGGCAATTTGGCTCCCCAGTCAGGGCAGCAACGTGTAATAGGATTGTTCCTATTACCCAGGCTGTACACTCCCCTTTTGGACTCTATAGTCTGTTCTGCTTCAATACTGTGGAATAATTCCGAGTCCCTGTCCTTTCCCTACACTTTTAATGATCTTTCCCTGAACTTATATTGAGCAAAATATTTCAAGTCTTTTCAAGTCTTTCCTATCACTGTCCCTAACACCTGTTAACATCTCTCTCTGCACTAAGTAAAATGGAAAATGGCATAATCCAAGATGGCTAAGGCTATTTATAGGGCTGTGACATCACAGGGCTGGCTGGCTGCTGATTGGCTGCATGCATGGCATTGTGGGTGATCCCTTGTTCCCAGATTTCATTGCTCCATGTCCTAACATGTGCAGCAGCCATTTTAAAAAAAAATTTGATTTGTTACCACGAAGCATGAGGAAATTCGGATTCGGTGCGAATCAAACAATTCCTGAAATTCGGATTGAATTCGCCTTCGTCAGCTTCGATTCGCTCATCTCTAGTCATTTTGGATTTTTAGAACATTACAAATTTTAAAGAAAATTTCCAAAACCCACTTTTGTAAGAACCAATTCAGCTATGAAGTCACTTTTTGTGGTGTTTATGTATGACCCCATTGTAGAAACTACACCCCTCAAGATATTCAAAACTGATTATGCAAACCCTTTATATGTTTCCCAAGAATTAAAGGAAAAATGGAGGCAAAATTTAAAAATTTTACTTTCTTGCAGATTTGCAGATTTTACATTTTAATCAATTTTCTCCCCGTAAAACAGCAAGAGTTAACAGCAAAGCAAACAATAATATTTATCACCCTGATTCTGCAGTACAGAACCACCCCATTTGTGGACATAAACTGCTGTATGAGCACACCACAGGGCTCAGAAAGGAAAGAGCCCATACAGTAGAAACCCAAAGGAACCCTCCCCCCCCCCCAAGGAATTTATTAAGCGGTGTACTGACCACTTTGACCCCACAGCTTTTTGAGAAGCAGGATGAAGAAAAGGTGGTAACTCTGACACCTTTTTAGCTTTTGTTACTGTGGGAAACAGCGTCCAAGAAAAATGACACTTTATCTTTATTCTGTGGCACTATTGAAGGCAACAGAAACGTGCATTAGGCTCGTCAGTAAAATCAAAAAAGGAAGAGACCACTGTGGTACTCAGCAGAAGTGGCCAAAATCATTAAAAACAAAAAGATGGCATTTAGTAAGTATAAAAACACCCAAAACGAGGATGACCGGGAAATCTATAAGATGAGGCAGAGAGAGGCCAAGCAAGTTATAAGAGCTTCTAAAGCTCAGGCAGAAGAGAAATTAGCCCAGTCAGTGAAAATAGGTGATAAGGCATTCTTCAGATACATAAATGAAAAAAGGAAATTTAAACAAGGAATTACCAAATTAAAAACAAAAGAAGGAAGGTATATGGAAGAGGATAAAGAACTAGCTGACTGCCTCAATGAATACTTCTGTTCAGTTTTTACAAAGGAAAATGAAGGAGAAGGACCTCAGTTAGGGAGGAAGACTAATGAATCCTTTGATGCATGTGTCTTTACAGAGGAAGAGGTTCTAAGTCAGCTGTCTAAAATTAATACAAATAAATCACAGGGGCCTGATGGGATACACCCAAAGCTATTAAAAGAGCTTAGAGGTGTACTAGCAAAACCATTAACAGATTTATTTAACCAATCACTGGTAACAGGTGTCGTCCCAGAAGATTGGAAATTAGCAAACGTGCCAATTCACAAGAAAGGTAGTAGAGAGGAATCGGGCAACTATAGGCCAGTAAGCTGACATCAATAGTGGGGAAATTAATAGAAACCATACTCAAGAAGAGGATTGCGGAACATCTAAAAACCCATGGGTTGATTGATAAAAACAGCATGGGTTTACTTCAGGAAGATCTTGTCAAACTAATCTTATTTACTTTTTTGATTGGGTGGCTAAAATAATAGATGGCGGAGGTGCAGTAGACATCGCTTATCTGGACTTTAGTAAGGCTTTTGATACTGTCTCACATAGAAGGCTTATCAATAAACTGCAGTCTTTGAGCTTGGGCTCACATATTGTTGAATAGATTAGGCAGTGGCTGAAGGACAGAAAACAGAGGGTTGTAGTCAATGGAGTATATTCAGACCATGGTATTGTTACCAGTGGGGTACCTCAAGGATCTGTTCTGGGACCGATATTGTTTAATATCTTTATCAGCAAAATAGCAGAAGGCCTCAATGGTAAGGTGTGTCTTTTTGCTGATGACACAAAGATTTGTAACAGGGTTGATGTTCCTGGAGGGATACACCAAATGGAAAAGGATTTAGGAAAACAAGAGGAATGGTCAAAAATCTGGCAATTAAAATTCAATGTTGATAAGTGCAAGATAATGCACCTGGGGCGAAAAAACCCAAGAGCAGAATATAAAATCAGTGATACAGTACTAACCTCAGTATCTGAGGAAAGGGATTTAGGGGTCATTATATCAGACGACCTAAAGGTGGGCAGACAATGTCATAGAGCAGCAGGTAATGCCAGCAGAATGCTTGGGTGTATAGGGAGAGGCATTAACAGTAGAAAGAGGGAGGTGCTCGTGCTGCTCTACAGAGCACTAGTGAGACCTCATTTGGAGTATTGTGTGCAGTACTGGAGACCATATCTGCAGAAGGATATTAAAACTTTGGAGAGAGTTCAGAGAAGAGCTACTAAACTAGTACATCGATTGCAGGACAAAACTTACCAGGAAAGGTTAAAGGACCTTAACATGTATAGCTTGGAAGTAAGAAGAGACAGAGGGGATATGATAGAAACTTTTAAATACATAAAGGGAATCATCACGGTAAAAGAGGAGAGAATATTTAAAAGAAGAAAAACTGCTGCAGGAGGACATAGTTTTAAATTAGAGGGGCAAAGGTTTAAAAGTAATATAAGGAAGAATTACTTTACTGAGAGAGTAGTGGACGCATGGAATAGCCTTCCTGCAGAAGTGGTAACTGCAAATACAGGGGAGGAGTTTAAGCATGCATGGGATAGGCATAAGGCCATCCTTCATATAAAATAGGGCCAGGGGCTATTCATAGTATTCAGTATATTGGGCAGACAAGATGGGCAAAATGGTTCTTATGTTTCTATGTTTCTGTTGGTCAGTACGATTGAAGAGATACCAATTTTATAGTTTTTTTTTACATTTTGCTGCTTTTTCACAAAGTATTCACTTTTTTTCTGAGAGACATTTCTTTTTTTCGTTTTCTATCTTGCGTGGGGGGTCATTTTTTGTGGGATGAGTTGAGGTTTTCATTGGTACCATTTTGGGGTGCATAGTAGTTTTTGCAAGGCTTGGGGTTGCCATGGGAACCATCGGGACCCCGCCATCGCAGTGCCGGGAACCGATGAGGTGAGAGAGGGAGCTCCCTCCCACTGTGAACCTTCTATATGCCACGGCCATTGTTAATAATGGCATATAAGTAGTCAATCCGTGTTTTCACCAATGCTGACAGATACAGCAGGGGCCCTGCATCAGATCAATGGCATGTGTAAGGAATGGCTGGTTAACCGGGGGACAGAAATGCTAGTTCTAATGCATTTAGTACCAGTTAGGATGAGCATTCTCATTCTGCAATGGCAAGGAAATATGTATATTGGAACCAATGTCGGATTGGGGTACTTAGGGCCCACCAGTGTAACTGATTCTGGGGGCCCACCTTAGGGCTCCTGCACACTAACTTATTTTTTTTTTACATGTCCATGCTGTTCTGTTCCGTATAATGTGTAATGCGCAGACCCTTTATCTATGTTTTGCGGATCTGCAATTTGCTGACTGCAAAACATCCAATGGTCGTGTTCATCAGCCCTTACAGTGAGAACAGAAATATTAAAGTTTAAAGTATGATGGCAGACATTCACGGCAAAATGCACAGATGCGCAGAATTTACACATATATGGATATCCTGCACTTAAGTCAGTCAGAAACAAGACACATGCAGCGCACACCAATTACTCATTGGACAGAGGTGGCACACAAGACACTTATACATGGTTCACATGCCACTGATGCATATGTCACATACTGCACATACACCACTAATACATAGATCATATATAGCACACACCAATCACTCATTGGACAGAGGTGGCACACAAGACACTTATACATGGCTCACATGCCACTGATGCATATGTCACATGCTGCACATACACCACTAATACATAGATCATATATAGCACACACCAATCACTCATTGGACACACGTGGCACACAAGACACTTATACATGGCTCACATGCCACTGATGCATATGTCACATACTGCACATACACCACTGATACATAGATCATATATAGCACACACCAATCACTCATTGGACAGAGGTGGCACACAAGACACTTATACATGGCTCACATGCCACTGATGCATATGTCACATACTGCACATATACCACTGATACATAGATCATATATAGCACACACCAATCACTCATTGGACACGTGGCACACAATACACTTATACATGGCTCACATGCCACTGATGCATATGTCACATACTGCACATACACCACTGATACATAGCTCATATATAGCACACACCAATCACTCATTGGACAGAGGTGGCACACAAGACACTTATACATGGCTCACATGCCACTGATGCATATGTCACATACTGCACATACACCACTGATACATAGATCATATTTAGCACACACCAATCACTCATTGGACAGAGGTGGCACACAAGACACTTATACATGGGTCACATGCCACTGATGCATATGTCACATACTGCACATATACCACTGATACATAGATCATATATAGCACACACCAATCACTCATTGGACAGAGGTGGCACACAAGAAACTTATACATGGGTCACATGCCATTGATGCATATGTCACATACTGCACATACACCACTGATATATAGATCCTATATAGCACACCCAATCACTCATTGGACACACGTGGCACACAAGACACTTATACATGGCTCACATGCCATTGATGCATATGTCACATACTGCACATACACCACTGATACATAGATCATATATAGCACACACCAATCACTCATTGGACAGAGGTGGCACACAAGACACTTATACATGGCTCACATGCCACTGATGCATATGTCACATGCTGCACATATACCACTGATACATAGATCATATATAGCACACACCAATCACTCATTGGACAGAGGTGGCACACAAGACACTTATACATGGCTCACATGCCACTGATGCATATGTCACATGCTGCACATATACCACTGATACATAGATCATATATAGCGCACATCAATCACACATAGGAAACACGCAATGCACACACTAAGACATTTATGCCTAACCCTATTAAGTGTAGCACACTTAAAGGGGTTATAGGGGTTGTCTCACTTCAGCAAATGGCATTTATCATGTAGAGAAAGTTAATACAAGATACTTACTAATGTATTGTAATTGTCCATATTCTCTTTTCCATCCCATTATACACAGCACGTATCCATGGTTTTGACCACTCTGCAATCCAACAGCGGTGGTCAAGCTTGCACGCTATAGGCAAAGGTGTTGGCTTATGTGCACTTACAGCTTTCCCTATAGTGTGTAAGCACGGCCACCACTGCTGGATTACACGGTGGTAATAACCATAGATATAAACGAAGGAAAAAGAGGCAGCTTCACTCCCATACCATCCCCCTCTGGGAGCACGGACAAGACTCCTTGGGTGAGTCGAGATATATCCAAAATAAAATTGAGAACGTCCAGCTCACCAGTCAGGCGTGATTCTTTATTGTAGATAGGATATAAAAACTTCCATAACACCAGGACACCAATACAATGTTACGCGTTTCAGACCTTTACAAATCCAGGTCCTTCATCATGACATACGTACAAAAATACAAAAAGCAAGCTTAAAAAGCTAGTGTTCAGCTGAAAAACTGATTGCTTAGGTCACATGACCTCACATCTGATCGCAATCAGTGACAGACTCACCAGCTATATACTTCATTACAAATAAAATATATAGATTTCTAATTGAAAAACAAAAACAATTAGAAATCTATATATTTTATTTGTAATGAAGTATATAGCTGGTGAGTCTGTCACTGATTGCGATCAGATGTGAGGTCATGTGACCTAAGCAATCAGTTTTTCAGCTGAACACTAGCTTTTTAAGCTTGCTTTTTGTATTTTTGTACGTATGTCATGATGAAGGACCTGGATTTGTAAAGGTCTGAAACGCGTAACATTGTACTGGTGTCCTGGTGTTATGGAAGTTTTTATATCCTATCTACAATAAAGAATCACGCCTGACTGGTGAGCTGGACGTTCTCAATTTTATTTTTAATAACCATGGATACGTGCTGTGTATAATGTGATGGAAAGGAGGCAATATGGACAATCACAATACATTAGTAAATGCCTTAACCTCCACAGATTGCACATAATCTACAGAATATTTAAAAGGGTTGTCCTTCCATAATGACCTATTGCCTATCTACAGGATAGGTGATAAATATCAGATCGCTGGGGTCTGACTGTTAGAACACCCACTGCTCAACATGGAAAAAGGGGACCTTAGACATTCAGCTACACTACTGCCAATCTATGTACACAAGGGTCTTAAGACCACGTTCCCTTGATCATGGGGGTCCCAGCAGTCAGAGCTCCATAAATCAGACACTTATCACCCGTCGTGCCATAGCTTTTGGACCTTTTCACATTCCCTGTCTTAAAAGGTTTTCTTTGAGTGTAAAAAAAATCTGGCCCAAAATATGTCAAACTAAAATAGAAATGTTCGTCTGTTAAAGGGCCTGTGTCCACTTTTCTAGTTATCCTTTATGCACAGGATCGGGGATAACTAAGTGATCCCTTGGAGTCTGAAAGCTGGAGCCCCCACTGATCCACCTTCTTGATTGAGTGGCAGGTCGGACATATGCCCTGCCTCTCCATCCATTCTCTATGGGGTTGCTGCAGATGGCAGAGTACAGCGCTGGCTATTTCCAGTGGTCCCAAAGAGAATAAATGGAGCAGCAGGGCATGTGTGTGGCCTGCCACACCATCAAAAAGGGGGAACAGGACCCGTTCCTGAGATCAGTGGGGGTCGCAGAATCGGACCCCACTAATTATATAGTTATGCCCTATAGTGTGGAGAGGATAACTTGAAAACCTAGAAAACCCCTTTAAATCCTCCACCACTCCACCAGTATCTCTTTACATGGCAGCAGTAATGCCTGTAAATACGGAATATCATCACTACCACCATGTAAACCATAAGTGTCAATACTGGAGAATGTGACGCACTGTGCAGAATATTTCAGTCATAAGTCCAACCTCCTTTGCAGGTCATAACCTTTAACAAAGACCAAGCAAAGGTGCAAGAGGAGCAATGTGAGCAAAGGCCACAAACGGAGGTCATAACTGAAACAGAGGCCTTAGGGTCACCTGAGGCAGGGTATTAGTGGGGATCCTGGAGCAGGGGTAACTGGAGAAGAGGCAATATTAGCAGTGCATTTTGAGTGGGAGCATCAGGAGCTGGGGCACCTATGGGGGTGCACCTAAAGCAGAGGTATTAGGGTCGCTTGAGTCAGGGTAATAGTGGTGATCCTGGAGCAGAGGTATTAGGGGGGAAACTGGAGAAGAGGGAATATTAGGGGTGCATTTAGAGTGGGGGCATTGGGGCCATCTGGAGATGTGGCACTAATGCGTGTGCAGATAAAGCAGAGGCATTGGGGGGACCTAGGACAGAGTCCCCCCCAATGCCACTCTGAACTCTGCAGAGAGCAGCACACATACACAGATCTGAGTCTACTATAAATAAATCCCATATTTCCCCCTTACAGTCTCCTACAGCTCACTACTGTCACACACCTAAGAAATCAGCTCAGCAACGCAGAGGAGTCCTTCTCTCCAGCAGACAGTTTTCTGAGAGCAGGGAGGGCAGGAGAATGGGCAGACATGTTCACTCCTCCTTCACTGCCAGCAGCCCGGGAAGCTTAGAAGATACTACGGGCCTCCTGTACAATTTACACCAGTAGGAGACTGCATCAATGTGCGATACTGCCACCTAGTGGCTACAATAATTATCTCTTCTGAGAAAAAAGATGAATAATTACTCCTCCGTCTTATCTTTGGGCGCAGGAGACTGGGGGCCTACCGAGGAATCCCCCGCCTTCCCGTTGGGCCAGTCCGAGCCTGAAAGGCGATTTCAGGTAACAAGAACTTAAAAATGTGCTAGTTAGAAAATATAAAGAGAACAATAACTTTATAAAAGCAAAAAAATTGAAAGTAATTACACTATTCACTGGACACAAAAAGCTTTTATTGTGGACTGCTAGAGGGAGCTGTTTGGGTCTCACTCTTGATGCTGAATGTTAGGCAGGGTAAACAACCCTACAAAGGTGCAGCTTGTTCACTAACATTGGGAGTGGAAGTAATTGCCATCAGAGAACAGCAGCACCATTATCTCTGATCATAGAGATCAGTGCAGGATGATGCAGATCATAGCGATCAGTGCAGGGACAGATCATAGAGATCAGTGCAGGAAAAGAAATGTACAACTACAGCGTTGTCTGGTGTCTGCCTTCATGGGTCATCCTGTCCTGTCAGTGACTATGAGCCTCGTGGAAGGAGGTTCACAGACTTAGTGCTGCTGCTAGGTCACTCTGGCTAGTGATCATGGGAACACTGTGACTGGCACTGATGGGGATGTTGTGGCTGGTATTTATAGGAGCACTGTGGCTGATAATCATGAGGACAATGGTGGACAGGACAGTCATTGATGATCATGGGAACACTGTAACTGGCACTGATGGGGGTGTTGTGGTTGGTATTTATAGGAGCTCTGTGGCTGACACTCATAAGGACACTGGCTGGTGATCATGGAAATACTGTGACTAATCCTAATGGGGCACTCATTGTGGAGCAGTATGACTGGCACTTTTTGGCATGGATTTGGTATGGAAGCAAATGTATATGGCATTATTAATTGGGGCAATGTGGTATAAAGAGACTATGTGAGGCTTGCTACTGGGACTGATATGGAGGCACTGTGGCTACTACTCCAAGGCCTCATGCACCCGTTGAGCGACCGTTCTGTGCATTGGGGACCGCAATTTGCGGTCCTCAATGCACGGGCAATGTCCGTGCAGTAGCCGGGATGGATCGAGACCCATTCAATTTGAATGGGTCCATGATCCATCCGCACCGCAAAATAATAGTACATGTTCTATTTTTTTGCGGTGCGGAGGCACGGACAGAAACACCATGAAAGCACTTTGTAGTGCTTCCGTGGGGTTCCGTGCCTCCATTCCGCACTGCAGCTCTGGATTACAGACCCATTCTAGTGAATGGGTCTGCATTCCTGATGCAGGGAGCACACTGCCGGTACCCGCATATTGTGGACCCGCTGTTTGCAGACCACAATAGGCCACGGCCGGGCAGCGGCTGTATGCATGAGGCCTAAGGCTGGAATCACACATGCAGTTTTCAATACCATTCTTGAGTTAGAAGTGCATGCAGCAGGAAAGAGAAATATAAGCCCTTCCTATATCCCATTATTTTTTAGTCCAATTCTGGCTTTGGCTCAAAAAATTTCATGGAAAACCACATGTATGATTATAATCTGCATTTTGCCAAATAATCCTTTGGCACCAAGAAATATACTCTGCACTTGGTTTAAACATACTTCTTGTTGGACATGCATTACCATATATTGACTCTGTACGGATCCAATGGAGGACTTTACTTTGGCTCTTCTTTACTGACTACAAATTGTCAGCTGACACTTCAAATCATTCAATATATTGTTAGAAATAGATCAAAATTAGTAGAAATTCCTCCCTGAATCTCTTTTATCAGATTTCATAAAAAAAAAAAAAAAGCTATTTATACCCATTGCTCCATCTTGGAGAAAGAACCAGCCTTCCATTTATTATACTCATTCGTTGGGTACTGCCTGCTTGTCATTATTGGGCTTTGTATTCCAATTCTAAAGGACAGCTGAATTCTTTCACTAATGTAACCAGATTTCAGTTTCTGTGAATTAATGATGCTTGTATTTCTGAAAGCATAGAAAACACTGAATAGTTATAAAGATCCAGTGTATATGTCTTAACAATTCATAAAATAATTATAATGGTGTTAGCTGACTGCTTGCAGAAGCAAAAATAGAACAGAGGTAAAAGATTGAATATAATGTGATTACATACTGTACTCTCTCCAATTTTTCTTCTGATGAGTATTAGTAAGAAGTATAAAACAGCGATATATTTAAACTAATTATTGGTCTGTGTTATGGCTACATAAACATAACCCTTCCACACACCCCCATCAGAGGATCTGTTAGGAGCCTCTGTTGTAGATTCCATTGAAACGTTTTTAAGAAATAGCTGAGTATGCTGCTCTTACTTTTCTAGTAAAATGATAGACACTGTGACGGATCCTGACAGACCCCATTATATCGGGGGGGGGGGGGAATCGAAATAAAAGTGCCAATGTGAATCTAGCCTGACAATCTAACGAGTGGTTTACCCATAGGCTGGGTCACCTGGTGAGATAATCAGGACAACAGCTTACCATCAATGCACTGTCTTTTCACATAATAATGGACATGCCACCCTCCATAAGGATGTAAAACAGCAGTGCAGCTGCCCCCAGGGATAGTGGTGTCAGGACTCCCCCTCTCTCACCCCCTTCATGCCTACCACAAGTACTGGCACAGAGGAGGGTACTGAGCTGAATGGGAATAGCCTTTGACACCATTAACCCCTTAAATGTGATGGTCATAGCAACCATGACTTCTAAGAGGTTTGACAGTTGCACTGTCAACCTCTATTGGCCCACTGCAATGTGACTGCAGGGTAACGATGGACTGGGAAGGCAGCACGGATCCTAACAATGGCCTTCAGGCCTGCTAACTCGGGAAGCCTGTTAGTCCCTGACGAAGGCAGTCTTTGTACCCCATATTAGCCCCATTGAAAACACAGCTTCATCTACATAAAATAAAAAAATATGGCTCTCTGAATGAGAACGAATACAGTATTTGTTTAAAAAAGTGTAAAGACCTATACATATTTGGTATTGCCATAATAAATTAACCGATAAAATAAAGGTAGAATGTTATTTATGCCGAGCGGTTATATACTTACATATTTAGTACGGTTGAAAAAGACATACATTACATCTATCAAGTTCAACCAAGGTATGGGAGGAGATAAAGGAAAGTGGAGTTTAAAAGAAGTGTTTTATGAATTTCTGTAAGTGTTCATGTTGTTCTGTTTTGATTTAAGCTATCGACTGGTTTGCTGTGACCACCTCCTAGGTAGATTATTCTACATATTCACAGTTCTTATGGTAAAGAAACCTTGTCACCTCTGGATTTTGAACTTTTTCTCTACACAGAGGCAGTTCTCCCTTGTCCTTATAAGGAATTTTATGTAGCAATTGTATATTTTTATATAGGTTAATCATCCTTAATCTGTCCCCTCTTCTCAAGATTAAAAACATGTAATTATATTAATATTTTCCCATAACTAAGACCCCTTATGTACCTTATCAGTTTAGCTGCTCTTATTTGTACTTTTTCTAGCTCAAAGACACCATGATCCAGAAATGAACTGCATACTCCCGATGAGGCCACACTAATTGTAATGAAAAAGAACATGGCTGCACATATTTGGAGAGTAAGCTCTCTTTAAACTGTCTGTCTATTTCAGAATTAAAAGAGTGGCGATTTTCCTCTTGGGCAGCACAAAGTGTGACATACAGACCTGGTTCCTCTTGCCTCCAAAAAACAGAAAATGGACCTTTATTTGTCAAAAGTGAACTTTCCCACATCTACTTTAGTGCAGGAGCTATAAGACAATCAGCTATTCTGTATTCAAGCCCCCTCATTGCCTACTTTCAGTAATAACCCACACTTTTAACTATTTAATTACTTGAAGAGTTTTAAACCTGAACCACGGGGTAAAGGTACTGTATGTGATATGCTTGAAACCATAAATTGTGGGTTCATACTCTGGGGGCCAGAGAAGACTGAAGTGAGTGCAGAAAAATTGTTAGTGTTCGGAATCCAGTTATTTTCTCCCCTTTTCTTTATTTTAAAACTTTAATGTTCAGTTCTTGTAGCTCTAATAACCCATAGCTTTTCATAGAGTGATAGCCTTGTGTGTTGGTGTATAATTGCATGTTAACAGATCAGCATCTCTTCTACTGGTGGCAGCGTATATTTGTAGGTGTGAACTATGTTTGGGGTGTGATTTATGCTCAATTTGCAACCTGAAGTGAAAGGTGCATGCAATATTGAGCGAAAACCCCTTGCAGTTATGCCTACATCATGTGCTTGGATTGTGCATATATGACTAATAATTTGTGAAGTGGTAATATTACATCTCTGTCCCGCGAGTCCATGCCTCATTTAGAAGCAGATGATTGACATTGTATGCTGCTATTTAGTCTATGGATTACACCCAAATCCTTCTCTATATGTGACTCTCATAGTGTTACACCCCCCTAGGACATATGATGCACGGAGATTATTACTACCAAGATGCATAACTACATTTATCCACATTGAACCTCATTTGCCAAGTTGATGCCCAATCACTCAGAGTGTCCAAGTCAGCTTGTAGTTTATGGACATCTTCCTTAGACTGCACAGTACTAAATAAGCTTGGTGTCTGATGATGATGGTGAGGATGAGAAAAAAAAATAAAATTGCTTAAACGTTGTCATAACATATCCTGGCCAATTTTTTTTTGGGGACAGTGGTTGATTAACAGACACTAGATTTTACAAGGTCGGCTCACCTTTCATAAACCTCTACTTTAAAAGTAGGGAATTGCATTTACTGCAATTCTCCAATACATTTCTTTCATCTCTGTGGTTCTTTTATGATAAGGAGCAGTCCCATAGTAGAACATCTGCAGGGAATTTTATGATCGTAGAATCCGTTAGCAGAATGTAGGATGTCGTTTACAAATGTGATTTCCCTGAGGCTTCTCGGCTCTGTTATCGAATTTCTCCCTTTCATAAAAGGAGAAATTCCAATGTTAGAAGGATATGAAGAAATTGATTTATATCTAATTCCTAAATATACAAGTTTAGTTTCACTTTTTATTAAATCTATAGCATGAACTGAACTTTGGGAAATGCTTGAAGATACAAAATGGATGCATTCTGTAAAACAGATTAGAGCTGACCATTAAGGTCATATTCACAAGTGCTGAGAGTTGCTGCAAAATTTTGGTGTGGATTTGGCACCAAAAGTCCACAGCATTTTACAGCAAAATATATGTGGATGGTGATTTAACATCATATCTCCTTGTAACATGAGTGAACAGGAGCAATTTTCTCAGCAGGTGCAACTTTTGTCTCTTCATTCTCATATTGGTATGGGTCTTAGAGGTGAGATGCCTATCCACTTTGCCCTGTCACCCTTGATTGTGAACTCCAAGAGTTGGACCCCCACCAATCAGAATCTGAAGGCATACACTAGTGATATTATATCACATCTGATAGTGAAAATTATCGTTTAATGGAATATTCCAGTTTTTATTTTTATTATTTGTTTGTTTATATAATAGGAAATCATACAGTTTTCTAATGTAAGTATTTAAAATTCTGCATACATACCTTTCTTATATCAGGCAGTTGACCCCCATATGCAGGAGAATGATATAGTCCATGTATCAGTCCTACATAATGCATCTATGGCTTCACTGAAACATAGTATCGGTCATTGTGACACTCTTTACACCCTGATATTCAGTAAGCAGCAGTGTTACATGACATGCATGTGCTGGGACACCACACAGGACACATCCATGTGATAATTAAATAGGACTTGTGCTAGAATTATGATTTTTATTGTGGTTATTACACTAACTACAACATTGTGTGCCTGTCTTTAGTGATTTGTAAAATGGCTGCCTGTCTCCAAGTGATGTCATTTTGTTAATAAAGTTTACAGTAAAAAACAGCACACATAGAAATCTGGTTCTACACAAGCACTGACAGACACGATGAGGTGTTACTGCAGGGAGCAATACTGTATTATATACTGTACATGTTCTGCTCCTCTGTACACTAGTATTCACCTGTTAGATATGTGGGCAGTTAACTGAAAGCATAGTCACATGATACTTGTGAGGGTCACACAGTTTCTCTCCTACGAACGCATTTTACAGGACTTTAGGGAGAGGCAAATGCACAGATATAATGAAGGTTTGTGAGCAAAATAGTAAATAGATGTAAATTAGAAAATTGTTCCACATCCTGTTCTCTACAGAAATAAATGTAATCATTAAAACCGGAAAACCGCTTGATACCACACATCGAAGTCTAAAATCCCCCACTTACACTTGTAAACCAGATACATTAATGATACAAGAGCATCTATTTGGAAAAGCTGTGAAATGTGTGATGTGACAAGCAGTGACGTCTGGAAAATCATAGCACAGAAGTGAAAGAATAAATCATGTTAGACATTAGAGAGCAAAATGTGTATGTTTCAAACTAAGTACACTTAGATCAAAGAGTCTGTGCATATGTAAAGTTAGAAGAACCCAAAGAAAACCTGAAACTCCTATCAATGCATTGCCTTGTTTAGATATTTCATTGATATGTAAGAAATAACTGAAATTGCTGGATGATGTATTTTCTTATGCCGTGTATAAATACTCTCAAGTGGCTGTGAAAATCTGTTGCTGTATCTTAAAGCAACCATATCGGAAGGTTCACCAACAAAAGAAGTTCCACAACCATAAGCAAGAAGTCCAATTTAATTTCTAACAAACAAACAGTGCAAGTGAATAACAGAGGAAATCCACAACACAAGGCCGACAGCTGTTGTTCAACTTTATGGTGACACTAAATCCCAGGAGGCATTGAGAAAGCAACAGATGACACAAAATAGCCATTGACTGTGAGATTAAGTGCTAAGGGACTTCTTTCTGTTGTGGACTTTTCAAAATGTACAACCCATTAGAGAATTGTCTAAAGTGGGCAGCACCTTTAAGAATTATTAAACGTTAGGGGCAGATTTGGTAATTAAAGTGGACCTGTAAAGAAAAACTAAAAGTGGCCCCATGTTGTAGGAGTGTCTAAATTGACAGTGGGTGGGGCAAGACAAGTAGTGGAGTCAGCAATACCATAGCTCAAAAGACCATATACCACATAGTGCAGCACAATAAATTACCCCAAAAGCTGCCCCTATATGTTGGCCATCAATAGCTGAAATTTTTTGCTCTCCTCCTCTAGTTATCTCTGATTAAAATATGAAGCAGGGGGCTAAGAATGTGAGATGTGGGCCAAAGTTGAATTTAGGAGGGCATGTGCAATTACTGGCTGGGTACAAGAGTACCTGCTTCTCACAGTGTTAATTACCGCTGAGAGCTCATTATGTACCCAGCCAGCGGAAGAGAGGGGGGCTTGAGTGGGCCCCTGGGAATCGGCCCACTAGGAAATGTCCCTGTAATGTCTATAGCAAATCCTCCCCTGTTCAATCTGGACATCTGCCTTGAGAATTGGTCACACCTTTGGATCTTGTACCGACGCAATGGCAAATAGTTGGCACCTTATGGGACTGATGTCAAGAGATATCTATATACCTAGCAGGCAGGAGTTCTGGTGGCCATGGAGAACATACTTCATTATTTCAAATAGATTGTAAGCTCTGCTGCCACATAGTGCTGCTAAAAATGGTTTCCATGGACAATAAAATCTCTGCGTAGACAAGCGCAAAAAAATTTTTTTTTTTTCACCAGAACAACACACTTATAGAATCTTCTTAGAACAGTGATCTGTGATTAGTGGGAGTCCAACCCCTGATCAGCAGAATCAAGGTGCTGCAAAGCTTGCAGGAGTGTAGACAAGACTCCAGGAACGGCGCCACCCATAAGCAGAGTACGCCACCACGTAGAGCGCACTCTTGCTGGGGGCGCCGGCTCCCGCCCGGGCTGACGCGTCCCTGTGTGCGCACCACCCGGGCGCAGTATTAAGTCAGACAGTGTGAGCACTTCTCTAGTGTCAGTCCCTGTGGAGTAGCGTAGCTCTGTACAGTCTGCAGGTACAGGAGCTTTTGTTTCCTGTACCTGTCCGGACTGACAGGAAGTGCTCACTTAGTGTGCACTTCCTCTCAGTCCGGCCGGGTACAGGGAACAAATGCTTCTGTACCCGCGGAATCGGACAGAGCTCGGCCACGCTACTCCACAGGGACTGACACCAGGGAAGTGCTCACGCTGTCAGCCTTAATACTGCGCCCTACTCCACAGGGACTGACAGGAAGTACAGAGTGAAACAAGGGGGGAGGGGGGAATGAGAGTGATGGGGGGGATGAGAGTGAAAAGAAGGGGCGGCCACACCACACCAGAGGGACTGACAGGAGGGAACAGAGTGACACAAGGGGGGCAAGAAAGAGAGTGACTAGGGGGAATAAGAGTAATGATGGGATAATGAGAGTGACAAGAAGGGGAAAAGAGTGACACAAGGGAGGGGGGTAAGAAAGAGAGTGACTGGGGGGGGGGAGAGTTTGACATCCATCACACACACACACACACTGCATCCCTTACACACAATGCATCTCTTAGGCTCCATTCACACGTCCAAGTGTGTTTTGTGGATCCGCAAAACACGGACATCGGCAATGTGCGTTCCGCATTTTGCGGACCGCACATCGCCGGCACTCTCATAGAAAATGCCTTTTCTTGTCCGCAATTGCAGACAAGAATAGGACATGTTCTATTTTTTTGCAGGATGGTAGTGTGGACCCGGGAGTGTGGATAGAAATAAATTGACCGCAATTCCGTTCCGCAAAATGCAGAACAGAATTGTGGATGTGTGAATGGAGCCTTACACATGCAAACACAGATTCACAGAACGCACTCTGTACACACATTCAGAAACACACAACACAAACCTTATACACAAACACGAACTTCTTTCTATCCATGGCACACACCCACACTGCATCACCTACACATACTGCATCACCTACACACTGGTCTCCCTATACACACTTCATACACTGAATCCACTACACACACACTGCATACACTGCATCCACTACACACACACTGCATCCACTGCACACTGCATCCACTACACACACACTGTATCCACTGCACACACACTGCATCCACTACACACACACTGCATCCACTACACACACACACACACTGCATCACCTACACACACTGCTATCCCTATACACTACATTCCATAAGCACACACATTAGATTCTCTACAGCAACACATAACACATCCCCTACACACTTCACCCACTGTGAACAAACTAATGGGTGGAACATGTAGGTGGACTTATGGGTGGGCCTTATGGGCATACTCTCCTGGGTCCCAGACCTTGAACTGTGTAAAGGGCCCCAAAAAATTGAGCCGCTTCCCATTCTCCCAGAACATTGATTTTTGCCACCAGAGAGCCTGTCCCACACCAGACCAGTGGAGCCAGAGGCCATCATCATCCTCACTGGGTGTAAGTAGGCGATCTAGTCTCTAATTTACCTCACATTAAAGGGACACTATAGTCCCCAGAACCTCTGCAGCTAAATGTAGTGGCTCTGGTGTCTATAGCCTTTCCTGCAGGCTTTTTAATGTAAACACGGCGGCCCTCGCGTTAGTTATTATGGCAGATCATATGGGTGGGGCATTGTGATGTCACATGGGGGGGCAGCAAACTTTTCTTTTGCCTAGGGTGGCAAAAATCCTTGCACCGGCTCTGCAAGACTCATGTCTTTCGAGACACAGCCATACACACATGCAACAGCTCAATCTTATTCATTGACCCCCCACCAATCTCACATGAATGCCTTTCCTAAACATAGTGTCACGGAAAGTAGGGAAATGGAAAATACCAGATACACACAAAAGGAATAGTCTAGGCCTCAAAAGCTAAGGAAGATACCTAGGCCCTGCTGAAACTGACAATCGCTAGGATAGGTAGCAGGAGATGAGACAGCTGGTTCCTACACAGATGAAGTAACCTGTGTCTCCCTGGGGCCTAGAAACAAAACACATCAGAGAACAACAAAGAGAAAAGGCAATTAGTACTTAGCTTAGAGAAGTATGGAGAAGCAGGAGATCCAAAACAAACAAGCTCTTGCAACTCCAACAGGAAATATCAACTGCCTGGTCAGCAGTGTGTGGCGGACCTAAATAGAGCCTCATCACTGAAAACGAGCAGAACCTGGAGAGAGAGATCCTGCCAAACAACAACATACTAAGAGGAAAAGAGAGACCTGTCAGATAGCCTCACGTGCAGCAAGTCTATCCAATCTTCTCACCTCTGTCACAGGAGGGACCATGACAGTACCTTCAAACACCCAGGACCGACCTTATCAGGATGCGCCCTGTGAAAGACCTTCACAAGGCGACTAGCATTCACGTCAGTTGCAGGAATCCACATTCTTTCCTCTGGACCGTAACCCATCCAGTGCACGAGATAGTTCACTATCCTGGCAATCTGAATTCAAGATTACCATCCACTATGACAGGAGGGGGTAGCAAGTCGGACGGTTCAGCAGGTTCAACATATCTTTTCAGCAATGACTTGTGAAACACATTAAGAATTTTCAAAGCCTGCGGAAGCTCAAGACGAAAAGCAACCGGATTAATAATGGCATAGATCTTGTATGGCCCAATAAACCTTGGCCCCAACTTACAAGAGGGTACCTTCAACTTAATTTTTCTTGTGGACAGCCACATAGAATCACCCACTCTTTCAGATCCGGACCACTTATACGTCTCTTGTCAGCCATACGTTTATACTTTCTGACCATTTTTTTTGTCATCTCCAAACAGATGACAACGAAGAGGAGAATCTTTCCTCTTCAGGTAAACCAGAAGTCTCAGTACCAGAAAATGTGCCAAACTGCAGATGGGACCCATATGCACCAAAAAACTGCGACTTATCAGTGGACTCCTGTCTACGGTTATTTATGGCAAACTCGGCCAACAACAAAAATGAAGACCAGTGGATTTAAGAGGATTATAGATGGCTCTACTAGTGCACCAAAAGTTGGGCGAGGTGCTGAATACTGCTAAGAGCTGACTCACCCAGTCAGTTTTGGAAATGGCTGAATATGGAAAAAAGATAGCAGGCACTCTCTTAACTGGGGACAATATAATTTTTATTGGTATAAAATTATTAAAATATAGTGATAGTAGGTGGGTGGGTGGTCGTTAATAATAGTTGGTTAAATAGATGTGTAAAAGTGGGAAAAGGTGGTGTTCAAAAATGGGGAAGGGTAGAAGTAGTCTTTTAGTGTTTAGAAAAATAGTCCTATGTTAAAAATAGTCCGTATTTAAAGTTCCTCAGTGGGATAAAAGATAAGGAGTTAAAACATATGAATATAAAAAAAGTTTTTTTTTTTTCTTTTCTTTGTTGACTGTTTGCTTAAATCCTGTTGGAATAAGTCTATTGGTTGTACAGTCTATACTTTTTAAAGGGTAAAAATCAACTCTGTAGCGTAGTATGCAATATGGGGGAATTGGTGGTACTCATCAGCCTAAGTGCGGCGTCCCACACTATCTCAGGCTGTGAGTGCACTTACCCTTGTCTTCTCACGTCCTGTGGGTCCGGTTTCTGGTCGGCCGAGGTTGCGGTCCAAGTGAGTCGGGAACGGCGTCCCTCGTGGTGGAAGTTGGCGTGCTCTGCTGTGGACGTCACTCGGTCACGTGATCGGAGTAGGTTCCATAGCACTGGACGAAAATTTTTTTGCTTTTTCGGTGGGGCTCTTCTGTGTCGGATGTAATATTCCAAAGGACGGTATAGATAGGTACAGGATGCAATCCTCCACTGGCTCAAACGCGTTTCGGGACCAATTGTCCCTTCATCAGTAAGCGGGGGATTGCTGGGCTCCATGTTGTTTTATATTGTGTGTTTTCAATTAGGTCTTTCATTATTCAATTGATTATTCAAATTGATTTAATTATGCAAATGTTGTTCTGATGGACCAATCAGTACGGATGCGCTTGTTGATTGTGGATACAGGTGATTTTGAATAAAGGCTGTTAACCTTCAGAGGAATGGGATACTTTATATAGATATTGGTGCGATTTGCAAGTTTATGAATTCGGTTCAGCAGGTTCAACATATCTTTTCAGCAATGACTTGTGAAACCCATTATAAATTTTCAAAGCCTGCGGAAGCTCAAGACGAAAAGCAACCGGATTAATAATGGCATAGATCTTGTATGGCCCAATAAACCTTGGCCCCAACTTACAAGAGGGTACCTTCAACTTAATTTTTCTTGTGGACAGCCACATAGAATCACCCACTCTTTCAGATCCGGACCACTCTTCCTGATTCTCACAGGCAAAACATCTCAAGTAAGTCTCCAGATTCTGGTTAGTGCGCTCAGTCTGTCTGTTCAAATGAGGATGAAAGGCCGAAGAGAAGAAAAATTGGACCCCCAGACGAGTACAGAACGCCTTCCAGAATGCCGTGTAGTTTCACGATGTTATCGACAAACACTTAAGCGAGGGTTTTGGCATTAGGTAAACCTGATAATGCTATAAAGTGTGCTATGTTGCTGAAGCGGTCAACAACCACCAGAATCACAGTTTTCCCAGAGGAATTAGGCAAATCTGTGATAAAGTCTATGGACAAATGAGTCCAGGGTCGGGATGGGTTAGACAAGGAAAGTAGAGATCCTGAAGGCCGAGTATGAATGACCTTGGCACGCGCACAAGCTGCTACATAGACCTCAACACATTTACATAACCCTAGCCACCAGAATCTCCGGGAAATTAGATCCACAGGGTGTCCCGTAAGAACAGTACTGCGATGTTCCTTAAACACCTTGTGCCGTAGTTCCGGAGGGACAAACAACTTCACTGGAGGACAGGAATCAGGTGCCTTTCCCTGGGCCTCCAACACCTCTGCCTCAAGTTCTGAATAAAGGGCGGATACAACCACCCCATTGGCCAATATCAGACCAGGATCCTCCGAATACGCCAATCACATCCCCCCCCCCAGGGCGATAAGTGACAATGAAATTAAATCTAGTAAAAAATAACGAACATCTGGCCTGCCTTGGGTTCAGACATTTAGCCGACTCCAGGTAAGCCAGATTTTTGTGATCAGTAGTTACCATAATGGGATGAATCGCTCCTTCCAACCAATGACGCCATTCCTCAAAAGCCAACTTAATGGCCAGCAAATCTCTATTACCTACACCATAATTTTCTTCTGCAGTGGAGAGTTTTTTAGAGAAAAAAGCACAAGGGAGCCATTTGCTAGGAGAAGAACCCTACGACAAGACTGCTCCAACCTCTACCTCTGGTGAGTCAACTTCCACAATGAATGGTTGTGACACATCAGGTTGCACCAGAAAAGGAACAGAAGCAAAACATTCCTTGATCGCTGAAAAAGCATATAATGCTTCTTCAGACCAGACTGAGAAATCCGTGCTGTTCTTAGTAATATCAGTTAATGGTTTAACAACAGTTGAGTAATTCAAGATACATTCACGGTAGTAGTTGGTGAACCCCAAAAATCGCATGAATGCCTTCAGAAGATGAGAGTAGGTACCTCAGGAATTGCACTTTTGGGACCGCCACCACACACTTCTCCATCTTGGCATGCAATTTATTCTCTCTTAGGATCGGTAAGACCTGTATCACGTGATCCTCATGCGTCTCCATATCAGGGGAATAAATTAAAATATCATCCAGAATAACCACCTCAAACATGCCCACCAGATGATGAAAGATGTCATTGATGAAGTGTTGAAAATCCAAAAGGCATGACCAGATTCTCAAAATTACCCTCAGGAGTATTAAAGGCCTTTTTCCATTTGTCCCCTTCCTCGATTCTTACCAGATTATATGCCCCTCTCAAATCCAACTTAGAAAACACCTTGGAGCCTACAATCTGATTGAATAAATCTGGGATCAAAGGAAGGGGATAAGGATCACGGACAGTAATGCAATTAGGCTCACGGAAGTCCAAACATGACCTAAGAGTTCGATCCAGCCACTAGTGAATTAGATGGTCTAATATGACCTTTAGCCAAACTCTCGGTGATATCCTTTTGCATGGCTACTCTTTCGGGTTCTGAAAGATTATACAACCGAGACTCTGGCAATCTAGTAGAGTTGAGCGGACACCTGGAAATTTAGGTTCGAGGGGTTCGGCCGAACTTCACAAAAAAGTTCAGGTTCGGGATCCAAACTTAACCCGAACTTGACCCCGAACCCTATTGAAGTCAATGGAGACCCGAACTTTTGGGAACTTAAATGGCTGTAAAAAAGTCCTGGAAAGGGCTAGAGGGCTGCAAAATGTGGGTAAGTGTCCTGCAAACAAATGTGGATAGGGAAATGACTTAAAATAAAATAAAATAAATAAAAATTAAAAATCAAACTCTTGATCTAGAAGGAGGAAATGGATGTGGAGTATGAGGTTGAGGAGGCGTCAGGTGGGAAGGAAGGCCATCAGCAGCGCGTCTACCAGCATGCGTTTCTACCAAACATTTCTACCAAATTTTGTTCCCTGTCAGCAATGCATGGCAGGGGTTTTTCAGCGGCAAAACGGGGTTCATATCACCCACCAATGGAATAGGCGATTTTAAAAAATGTAGGCCACAGGCACCCAGGGAGAGGAGGGTTAATTCACAGCAAAATGGGGTTCATGTCACCCACCAATGGAACAGGCGATTTTTAGAAATTTAGGTCCCTGTCACCTATGCAGAGCAGGGGTTTATTCACGGCAAAACGGGGTTCATGTCACCCGCCAATGGAACAGACGATTTTTATAAATGTAGGCCAATGGCACCCAGGCAGAGGAGGGGTTAATTCACGGCAAAACAGGGTTCATGTCACCCACCAATGGAACAGGTGATTTTTAGAAATCTAGGTCCCTGTCACCTATGCAGAGTAGGGGTTTATTCACGGCAAAATGGGGTTCATTTCACCCACCAATGGAACAGGCGATTTTTAGAAATGTAGGCCCCTGGAACCCAGGCAGAGGAGGGGTTAATTCATGGCAAAATGGGGTTCATGTCACCCACCAATGGAGCAGACGATTTTTAAAAGTGTAGGCCCTTGGCACCCAGGCAGAGGAGGGCTTTATTCACGGCAAAAATTGTAATATAGCACCCAGCAATTTAAAAGAAGATTTTTCAAATTTTCGGTCCCTGTCACCTATGCAGAGCAGGGGTTTGTACCCGGCAAAAATGGTAATTTTGCACCCAATGATTTAAAAGAAGATTTTTCAAATTTGCAGTCCCTGTCACCTATGCAGAGCAGGAGTTTATACCCGGCAAAAATTGTAATATTTCACCCAACAATTTGAAAGAAGATTTTATGCATTTTCAGTCACTGCCACCTAAGCAGAACAGGGGTTTGTACCAGGCAAAAATGATAATATTTCACCCAACAATTTAAAAGAAGATTTTCCGCATTTTCGGTCACTGTCACCTATGCAGAGCAGAGGTTTGCACCTGACAAAAATGCTAATTTTGCACCCAATGATTTAAAAGAAGATTTTTCAAATTTTCGGTCCCTGTCACCTATGCAGTGCAGGGTTACTTGATAGCAAAAAATTGGAATATGTCAGCCAGTGAACTCCCAGACGGATTAACTATATTATTGTCCCCGGCACATATGCAGCGCAGGCCTGGCCTTACAAAATATGATTTTTCCACCACCCATGAATAACATGGATTTAAGTGGTATATTTTGGGGTGTTGGACCTCATCATTCTCAACATTATCTTCCACGCAGTCTCCACCCTTGCCTTCTTTGTCGGTCTGCACACCGCAGAAAGCCGCAGCAGTTTGCATCTGTGTTTCGTCATCATCAGCGACGTGCTGCGGTGGTCTTCCCATGTCCTCATCCTCAAGCCTAAGTGGTTGGGCTTCCGTGCACTCAATCTCTTCCACTTTTGGGGCAGGGCTATGGTTATGGCCCTGGGAAACCCTGCCAGCAGAGTCATCAAAAAGCATAAGAGACTGCTGCATGACTTGGAGCTCAGATTGCTTGGCTGATTTGCAAGGAGTTGAGGTGAAGGACTGATGGGCATGGGCTGCAGGTGCCAACTCTGAGATTTGGGAGACAATGTTAAGGTACTGGAGGCACTTTCAGTCACCCAATTGCCTGTACTTGTTCTAGCCTAACCAATTGTAGAGCGGCATTCAGGCCTACCAAAAAACGCTGCAGGTTCTGTAGCCTACTCACACCTGAGGAAGGTGTTTCACTTGGACCTGTAGTTGGCGCTGAACGGCCACGTCCTCTCCCAGCAACAGGAGCTCCACCAACACTACCACAACCATGTCCACGTCCCTTATTTGATGTTCTCCTCATTATTTGCGTTCACCCACCAAACTAACAGATGGTTTATCTCCAGTGTCAATTTAACTGCCAATAGTCAACAATTAAGTTCACTAACAGTAAGGCAGTGCCCGTGTCATAAACAGAATACATTTCTGTAGGTCACACAACAGTGTAACAGAGCAATTCAATACAATTAATTCACTATCACCAAAAATTGGATTTTTCAAACCAACAATGTAAAAGCAGAAGTTAACAGTTTAATTTGACTGTCCGAAATGCAGCGTACACCACTAATGTTCTATCTACCACAAAACCTGTGTGTTTGCAACCAGCTAAGTAAATGCGGAGCTCAAAAGGTTACTTAAAATGACTGAAATACAGGTTAGGCCTCAGATCTGCTATGTAGCAGAAAACCAGTGTTTATTGCAACAAACTACAGAAATGCATTATGTCACTGCTAAATTTTAAAATAGGTTTTTGTGCGTTGTATGCCAAACTGCTCTGTGGAACAACAATACGGGTTTATTTCCCCCAAATACACAAATGCTGTATGTCACTGCTAAATTTTAAAATAGGTTTTTCAGCGTTGTATGCAAACGTGCAAACTACAGAAATGCAGTATGTCACCCCAATAATTATAAAACAGGTTTTTCAGCCTTGTATGAAACATACTCTGTGGCACAACAGTACGGGTTTATTTCCCCCAAATACACAAATGCAGTATGTCACTGCTAAATTTTAAAACAGTTTTTTCAGCATTGTATGCAAACGTGCTATGTGGTGCCACAGTACGGTTTATTACAGCAACTACAGAAATGCACTATGTCACTGCAAAATTTTAAAATAGGTTTTTCATTGGTGTATGCAAACGTGATCTGTGGTACGACAATACAGGTTTATTCCACGAACTACAGAAATGCACTATGTCACCACAACATTTTAAAATAGGTTTTTCAGCGGTGTATGCAAACGTGATCTGTGGTACGACAGTATGGGTTTATTCCACCAACTACAGAAATACACTATGTCACCGCAAAATTTTAAAACAGGTTTTTCAGCGGTGTATGCAAACGTGCTCTGTGGTACGACAGTGCGGGTTTATTACAGCAACTACAGAAATGCACTATGTCATCGCAAAATTTTAAAATAGGTTTTTCAGCGGTGTATGCAAATGTGATCTGTGGTACGACAGTATGGGTTTATTCCACCAACTACAGAAATACACTATGTCACCGCAAAATTTTAAAACAGGTTTTTCAGCGGTGTATGCAAACGTGCTCTGTGGTACAACAGTACGGGTTTATTCCCCCAACTACAGAAATGCACTATGTAACCCCAAAATTATAAAAAAAAATTCCTCCACTGAGCTACCAAAAAATAATTAGACTGTAGTCCCTGGCAGGCCGGCACACATGCAGTTCCAAGGACACTGCAGTTGCTAAAATGGCTGCCGAACCCCACCTCAGTAACAGATGGATTAAAAATTATTTTGCAGTATCAGTGGGCTCAGGGCTGGGTACATATATGTAGCATAGCACCCTCAATAATTGCTGTAGTCTGAAGAGTTAACACCACCAAGTTCAACAGATTTCTTCCAAAATCTCTACCTGAGAGCACCAGCAGCAGCCTGCCCATACAGAGTGACGTGCGACGCTACATGACTCTTGCTTAAATAGAGGCAGGGTCACATGCAGCACTTATCCAATCACAGCCATGCCAATAGTAGGCATGGCTGTGATGGCTTCTTAGGACAAAGTAGTGAAACGCTTGTTGATTGGCTGCCCTGCAGACTTTCAAAAAGCGGGAAGAAATCACCGAACAATGAACCCAAACTTTTATGGAAATGTTCGGGTTCGGGTCCGGGTGCGAAAAACCGTAATCTAGCTCTAGTAATAAGGTTGACGGGGCAATCATACTCCCGGTAAGGAGGCAACTCCTGGTCTCCACTCTCAGAGAATACATCAGAAAGATCCGAAAGAAAAGAAGGTAACATTTTAATATTAACAACAGAAAGTGACATGCTGGGACAGTTGTTAATGCAGTAATCACTCCAATCGAGAATCTGTCTCACTTGCCAATCAATGGTAGAGTTATGCTTGGTTAACCATGGTAAACCTAGCACTAGAGGAGCAAGTAAGCTCTCCAGCACAAAACATGAAATGGATTCAATATGAGAATTACCCACCTTTAAGCAAATGTCCTGCACCATTTGAGACAGACACTTTTGAGAGAGAGGGGCGGAATCAATCACAAACACAGAAATATATTTGTCTAATGTGCTTGTTGTCAAACCATGCATATGGACAAACTGGCCATTCACTAGGTTAACCCCTGCCCTACTGTCAATGAATACTTCCATTTCCATAGTTTTGGAGTCTAGCTCCACCTTGGCAAGCAGTAGAAATCAGTTACTACCGGTAAATGGCAAAAGTACATTCTCAGATTCCCCACCCACACTACCAAGAGTGAGAAGAGGACTAAACACATTAGTTTTTTTTTCCCCCTTTTCACCTTGATGTTTAACATAAGGACATTTGTTAATAAAATGTCCTCCTTTACCACAGAAAAAGCAAAGTCTTTTCTTAACCCTAAAGTTTTTATCACCTGGGCCAGGAGTGACCTGCCCCAATTGCATTGGCTCATCACCAGACATGATCTAGAGTGTCTCTTTACCCAGAGTGTCAGAAGAGACCGCTTCCCCATATGATAGTACGTCCTAGGTGAGAGGAACTTTAGATCTCTCCCTCAGGTGTCTATCAATACATACAGCCAGAGACATGGCCGGCCTCCAATTATTCTGGATTTTTGTGAAATGCCAAGGCGTCCTTCAGGTTCTCAGACAGCCCTTGACAGAATTGACTATGGAGAGCTGGGTCATTCCACTCAGTATCAGTTGCCCACCTTCTAAATTCAGAGCAATAGGACGCTGCAGAACCCTCTCCCTGCCGCAAGCCATGCAACTTAGATTCGGCTAGGTAATCCCGATCTGGGTCACCAACATTGTAGATAAGCCCCAGAGCGCTGAAAAACTTGTCTACCAACCGGAGGGATTGTGATCCGATTGGCAAAGAGAAAGCCCAGGACTAAGCGTCACCTTTCAGTAATGAAATAATAATCCCCACTCTTTGACTCTCGTTCCCAGAAGAGTTAGGACATAGTCTAAAATATAATTTGCATGACTCCCTGAACCAAACAAAGTTGTCACTTCCCCCGGAAAACCTATCCGGGAGAGCAATCTTAGGTTCAGAGCAGGCCTGGTTCCCGCTGCTGGAACCCACTGCCTGTGGTCTCTGAAACTGTGCAACAGCCTTACGGAGGTCAGCTACCTCCAAAGACAGCACCTGCATATGATCGACCAGTGCAGAAACAGTATCCATAGCTGCACTAACAAAACAAAGTATAACGGTTCACGGGGGTTGATAATGTCACGGATATTGGGGAAAGGGAAAACACCAGATACACACAAAAAAAACATACAACAGTAATTCCTAGGCCTTTCCCTAACTCCTGTCAGTATGAGCAGTTCCTGATGGTGGAAATGCTCATATGCCGGATACCTAGGCCCTGCTGAAACTGACAATCCCTAGGATAGGTAGCGGGAGATGAGACAGCTTGCTCCTTCCCAGATGAAGGAACCTGCATCTCCCTGAGGCCTAGAAACAAAACACACCAGAGAACAACAAACAGAAAAGGCAACTAATATTTAGCTTAGAGAAGTATGGAGAAGCAGGAGATCCAAAACAAACAAGCTCTAGCAACACCAACAATAAATATCAACCGCATGGTCAGCAGTGTAAGGCGGGCCTAAATAGAGCCTCATCACTGATAATGAGCACAACCTGAGGAGAGGTGAGATCCTGCCAAACAACAACATACTTAGAGGAAAACTGAGAGACCTGTTAGATAGCCTATTAGCCTCACGTGCAGCTAGTCTATCCGATCTTCTCACCTCTGTTACAGGAGGGACTGTGACACATAGGCTATCAATGTGCATTCCAGGAAAATCCACCTAATGCACTGATGTAGCATCAGAGCCCTGGTACAAAATCTATACCCACTATTTGTCAGTGAAATGACTCACTACAATATATTATAGCATTTCTCCTCACAGAAAATCTATATATTATAAAATAAAATAGAGAGTATTTATTTGTATAGTTAGATGGTTCTCTCCAGATTGTGAAATTTGCATTGCATCCTCATGTCTCTGCATCATTGACCTGGTTAAGTCACTAGTAAGAGTTTGAACTGCATATCTGCTCGTACAGTTGCTATGGGGCTCAAAAGAAGGCTGCCCAGCTCATTTTAGTTCCATCTCCCTTCCCTGAACTGGCATAGGGTCCTCCTCTCTACAATCCTAATACAGCCAAACAGTATTGGTGCCTTGCATTCCTAGTAAAAGATAATTTTTGGCAGCCTACCAAGCCAAACAGCTGTAATGTTGGGGAGTTTTCCTTCTTCTTCAGAATGTTGATGTCTATGTGCTTTTTGCTAATATTGTGTTTCTCAGTTGTACTTTAAAAGCAAGAGTAGAGATGGTGAAGTCGGGTGGTAGAAACAGAACTTCCTGAGGATTGTAGTTGGCCTTCAGCGTCCCATAGGAAAAGAGGTTGAGAGAGATCTAAGAGGCTGTCTAAGATGATACATATCGAGTGGGGTAACTCTATTTAGTGAAACTGGACAAGCATATCACTGTTGCCACCTACATTGTTCCTGTAGATATTCTCTTGAGGCCATGTTTTGCAACCTTTGAAAGGATTTCTGCTCTCCTCTGAGAGAAACTGTAATAAAAAATAAGCAGTGAAAGGGGGTGTCCCATCTTAGCTTTTCATGGTTGATATGGAAATAACAACTGTAAGCGCCAACTCAAAGTTTACATAACTTTCAGTACAATGAATGGTAGCAACAGAGATACTGAAGCTTAGCAAGCCGCACTGTTTCCGTAACTTGGGAGTCCTGGAAGCAGTTTTTCTTGATGTGCTATGGTGTTTGCATAGCTCCTATTCACTGCTATGTGAGTTACAGAAAAAGCTGAGCACCAGCTGCTCGGCCATGTTGATAACACCACCTCCACTGGACTGTGCATACAGTGCTTGTTCCCAATTTGGCCATGAACTACTTGAAATGGGACAACCACTTTAAACAAAATTGTATCATGAACTTACAGATGCTCCACTATGACACTCAATAATGGACACCTCAAAAGTAAACTAACAACTTGAAGAACATCCACAATTATCATAAACTACAAATCTTTATTATAAATTATACAATGCAGATAAAAATAAAAAAGAACACTTGTGCTCTCTGAAGACAACAAGGCAGAGCAACTTCTCAGGTACTGGGGTACAGAAACATACTGTAGGTTCATATCATAGCATGAATGCATACCACTTGTCAAAGTATTTAAGATCAGCACTGGTTGATAGATAATTTATAGGCTAAGATACATAAATCAAACATAAAATAATTCATATACAAATGGTGTTGTTAAAGGTAGCTACTAATAACCTACTTCATACAATACTCAATGGTTGGCACTCAAATACATGAAAATCCACTGCACATGATTGCTTTAAAGGGGTTTTCCAGTATATTACTACTGATGACCTATGCCTAGTGAGGTTCCAACACCCAGGACCCCCACCATTTAGCTGTTTGAGAAGGCACCTGTGCTCCTCTGAGCACTGTGGCCTTCTCTATGCTTACCAAGCACAGCGCAGTATATTGTATAGAGGCTGTGCTTGGTATTATGCTCAGCCCCATAGAAGGGGGTCGAACCCCCACCCATCAGATACTGATGACCTATCCTGAGGATGACCTATCCTGAGGATAGGTCATTAGTAGTAAAATCCTGGAAAACCCCAGGAAGAAAAAGCCTTCACATTGATATCAGTGGACTGCAAAACCAAGCCTAAAAGTAGTTATGTCCATAAATTACTGATCAACAATCTAGTAACCTCCGACTGAACTGTAAATGTGCAAAATGTGCAACAAAACAATGTTTACTATGTTATAATAGTAATAGAAATACCATAAGGAGAGATGAAATGTGATTCTAGCAGTGGAAGAATGCATTACTGCCTAGTAACTTTGACAAGAGGGCAAGATTGTAGGAATATTATGATGTATTTTATCAGTACTGATACTTGCATAATAACCAATCATTTTATTGTGAACATGAACTCATCTGTGTGTGCATCTACTGTATTTTAAAGTCTCTATAACCTTGTTCTAAAGCCCCCCATGCACATCATAGCATTGTCGGCCAAGCCCATTTTTTAAATCTTATGTGTATGAGGGCCTTTAAATCATCCTGTTGGTGGATCAGGCTCTTTGAATTTAAACGCCCAATCCTTTTGTTCCCCCAGGAGATATTCTTTGTTAGAGATGTCTGAGCTTTTCTCCTTTCTTCCCATTGAAAACACATACATAATCAGCTAAGCATGTATATGTATGGGGGAGTCAAGAGAGAGAGAGAGAGCTGTCAGCCAAACAAGCATTCAACTGACAGCTATTGAGACTAGAGATGAGGGAATCGAAGCAGGCGAAGTGGAATTCGTTACGAATTTCAGGAAAAATTTGATTAGCAACAAATGCGAATTTCCTCGCGCTTCGTGGTCACAAAGGCAATTTTTCTTAAAATGGCAGCTACAAGTGTGAGGACATGGGGCAAGGAAATCTGGGAAGGCGGGATGACCCATAATGCCATGAATGCAGCCAATCAGCAGCCAGCCTGTGATGTCACAGCCCTATAAATACGAAGGCCATCTTGGATTCAGACATTTTCCAGCATTCTGAATGCAGGGACAGACGTGGGACAGCAATAGGAAAAACCTCAAACCTGAAAAAACTATTTATAAGTGCAGGGAAAGGATAGGAAGGAATCATGTTACAGCATCTTAGTGCAGGGAGAGATGTTAGAAGGTGCTAGGGGCAGTGATAGGGAAAACCACATAGTGAAAAAAAAGAGATTTACAAGTGCAGGGAAAGATTATTTGGGAATCCAAATAGCCATTAGACAGCTCTATCATTCCAGCAATTTGTTCTTGGGGTGCAAGTGCTATGTTGAAAAGCCTTTAGTGGCTTATATCTGTGGAAAAAGAAAAATATATATGCAGTTCACTTCTGCAGTTATATGTGGTGAAAGCATTTCGTGGCGTATTTCAGTAAAAAAAGAGAAATATATTCTCAATTCACTTCTGCCGGTATATGTGGTGAAAGCATTTAGTGGCGTATTTCAGTGCAAAAATAAAAATATATACGCAGTTCACTTCTGCAGCTATATGAGGTTAAAGCGCTTAGCGACGTATTTCATTACAAAAAGAAAAATATATATGCAGTTCACTTCTGCAGTTATATGTAGTGAAAGTTCTTAGTGGCGTATTTTAATGCAAATAGAAAAAAAATGCGCAGTTCACTTCTGCAGTTATATGTGGTGAAAGTTCTTAGTGGCGTATTTCAATGCAAATATAAAAAAAAATACGCAGTTCACGTCTGCAGTTATATGTGGTGAGAGCATTTAGTAGCCTATTTCAGTACAAAAAGAAAAATATTTTCGTTGCTTTTAGGGGTGTTCTAATTTGCTTTAAATTTATTAAGTTCAGCTAAAAGTATGTCAAACAGAGAAGTGCAAGGCCAAGCACAGAGGAGTGGCAGAGGCCTAAATGTTTCTGGTGCAGGCAGAGATCACAGCAGAGTAAGGGGGCTTGGCAGCAGGAGTCGCAGCGAGAGGTCTGAGCTCCCGGTGTCATCTAGTGGTCGTGTCTTGACCAGCAACCCAGCAGTTCTTGATTGGTAATCCTCTTCATCCCAAGTGACATCAGACACCCCCAGCCAACAGTCGGTGTGTTTGTCAGACACAAACCTTAGTTGGCATGGCCCGGGAGCAGGCCCTGTGCCCTCACCTGTCCTCAACCTGCCTCTGTCCTTTGCTGTTCCCTCAGCCATGGAAGTATTGTATGCTGTGGGCTCAGCTCCACTATACAGCAAGGATAAGCTACTAGAGGACAGTCAGCAGCTGCTGCCCAGCCAAGATGTGGAAGAGACATCCATCGCTTCCTCCGCTTGATGGGCAAGTAGTGATGAGGAGGGTGGCATGAGAGGTGGTGTTGCGAGCAGTCAGGCTCCTGACCCAAAGACCGTTGAGGAGGACATCAGTGACGTGCAGACAGTACTCGATGATGATGAAGCCGAACACACTTGGGAGCTGGGTGAAGAAGGGGCTTCATCATCATCAGAAGAAGAGGGTGGCAGCTTGCCTGTGAGGCAGCGGCTGAGCCAGCAAGGTGGTAGCATGGCTGGGAGTCAGCAGGGTGGCAGCAGCGGGAGGTCGGGAGCCAAACGTGCCCGAGTAGACAACCTGCTTCGCAGCAGCCTACCTGCTCAGAAAGTAGTGATGCAGGGGTTCACGGATGTAGCAACGGTAGCAGTCAGTCAGTGTAGACTGTTGGGGGGGAATTCACCTACTTGGCAGTGTGGCAGTTTTTTGTTAAGTCGCTGGAGGAGGTGAACGTGGCCATATGTAGAATCTGTGGGCAGAAGGTGAAGCATGGCCAGGGTGCCAATGTTGGCTCTACAGCCCTGCGTCAACATATGCAACATTGCCATACAGTGGCCTGGGAGAACCGTGGCTCCAATGTGATGGTCCAGCCTGCCTCAGCAACCGCTGCATCACTCAGTGACACGCACCCGTTTTTAGGCAGTCAAGGCTCTACCACCTCAGCTGAAGGGAGATGTCTGTCATTCCCATGCTCCTGCATCTCCTCCTCCTTGTCAGTCATTCTGTCAGCAATCCATCACCGAAGTGATTGCCAAGAGACAGCAGTATGCCTGCATTCATCAAAGGGCACAGAAGCTGAATGTGCTCCTGGCCAAGTTGCTGGTGCTGCAGTCCCTCCCTTTCCAAATGGTTGACTCTGCACCTTTCAGAGAACTGATGGCTTGTGCGGATCCGAGGTGGAGAGTCCCAAGTCGTCATTTCTTTGCCAAAAAGGTAATATCAGCACTGGACACACATGTAGAACAGAAGCTGGGCCAGTCCTTGAGCCTGTCGGTGTCTGAAAAAGTGCACGGCAGCACCGACATATGGAGCTGTAACTACGGTTAGGGACAATACATGTCCTTTATGGCCCACTGGGTGAATGTGGTTCCTGCACAGCCACACCAGCAACTTGGACAGGTAACACCGCTTCCGCCTCCACGTTGTCATGGCGTTGGTCCTGCGAAAATGTCAGCCTCTGCCTCCTCATCCTTCACCATGTCCTCAGCCTCTGCTGCAGGGACAGGTTACAGTGCCCCTCCAGCATACCACATGTGCAGGGCACGGCGGTGTCATGCTGTTCTGCACTTGGTTTGCCTTGGCGAACGGAGTCACACAGAGGAGGAACTGCTCTGTGTGATTAATCAAGAAAGCGAATCCTGGCTTTCTCCACGACAACTCAAAATCGGAACAATGGTGACCGACAACGAGAAGAACATGGTGTCGGCACTGCGTCAAGGAAGGCTGAGCCATGTGCCCTGCATGGCACACGTGTTCAATCTCGGTGGCCTCCTCATACTGCTGCCCCCTCCAGACTCTATTGTTGTGCCACTCGGTGGCCTCCTCCTGATGCTGCTACTGCTGCTGCCGCCACCTCCAAACTCTGTCATTGTGCCACTTGGTGGCCTCATCATACTGCTGCCGCCGCCAGACTCTGTGACATTGTGCCACTCGGTAGCCTCCTCATACTGCTGCTACCTCCAGACTCTGTCATTGTGCCACCCAGTGGCCTTCTCCTGATGCTGCTACCGCCACCTCCAGACTCTGTCATTGTGCCACTCTGTGGCCTCCCGATGCTGCTGCCACCTCCACACTGTCATTGTGCCACTCTGTGTCCTTCTCCTGATGCTATCGCCACCTCCAGACTCTGTCATTGGGCCACTCTGTGGTCTCCTTATGCTGCTTCCACCTCACCACTTTGTCATAGGGCCACTCTGTGAACTTCTTATGCTGTTTCCACCCTCCCCACTTCATGACTGGGCCACTATTTTGCATTTTGGTCTAGCTGACTTCATAATTTATTTGACCTTTCTTCTGATCTGTCAGAAGGAAGGAAAAATGAGACACTCAATCGATCCTGTCTGTGTAGCAGCTGTAAGGCCTGTATGGTCCCATCAGAATTGGCTTATGATTTGGTAGCCAAAAGCAGGATTGGGCACAAAACACAGAAGACATACATATATTCCATTCACGTGTCATCTCTGTTTTAGATCCACTCCTGTTTTATTTGGTATTAGCAATGCTGTTGGATTATTGAGCAAATGCTGATCGAGTGAAGGCATATGCTCCACAGACAGGATCAGTTTTTTGTGGGTTATTGTTCTGACAGATCAGAGGAAGTGCAAATTAATCAACACAAACTTACTGCTGAGACCCTCTCCACTATGTTAGGGGGCTCTACTTGCATAAGCGCCTAATAGAACAGGTTCTGTAGACATCTATGTGGAATCAGCCGACGACGATGTAAAAGGTGTGCGCTTCTTCTTGGCGATAACATCGACCTATAAGGCTGAGTTCATACTTGAGTTATTTGGTCAGTTTTGGCCCCATGACTGCCCAAATAAGTGAAGTGTGCAGTGATTCTAAGATCGTCGCCTGTCATCTGCATGTCACACGGACTCATAGTATTATTTCACTACCACAGCAGACTCTCCATTAGTGTTACTGCAAGGCACAGTGTTCTACACCACTATAAAGGCTATCTTCAGCCAGAAAATAGCCGTTTTTAACGCAATTCACCGCGAACATATTCGGATCAAACCAAATTTTTTCATAAAAATTCGGCAAATCTAATTTTTTAAAAATTCGCTCATCTCTAATTATGACCTTAACATGGGATATAGCTAGCTATTTAGACATTTTTGTATATGCAGCGTTGTAGAATAGATGAGGGCATGCTCTTACTGTTTTATTATAATGCTTTTTCTCTATTACTACTAAAAAGTGATCCAGACTGGATATTGATTGATATTGGATATTGATCCTGACTGGATGCTAGAATGGATGCTAGAATAATGTCCCATCAGACATGAAATAATAGGTAGACTTGGGGTTAGACTTCTGACTATAGCATCCATTTGAATGGATTGTACTTTCTATGCTTATCAGCTGGTGGGAAGGAAATAGTTAACAAAGAAAACATTTCTAAGCCAGCAGTCTGTGAAAGTGTAACATGGATATAGTTTCATTTAATGTCCAATCCTTTTATTGCATCTTTTAATGCAACATTTGTCATTGCTTAAAACATGAAAATCAATAACAAGATGAATATAGCAGCGTAAAATAGCTTGAGGCTTGTAGGTGATTGAGAAAGATTGGGAGAGACGTAGAGCAGTACTAATGCATACAATGTGCAAGCAGTAGGCGACCAATACACTCAATAGCCTCCTCATGTTCTCTGATTTCAGGTTGCCAGCAGAGTTCGGGGCCAGTGAATCCTTTTCCCATGCCAATGCCTGGTTCAGCAAGTCTGGGAGGACAAGGAGGGGAATTGCTACCGCACTTCCTCCTAGAACCCGAGGATGTTTTCATTGTGAAGAACAAGCCGGTGACTCTAAACTGCAAAGCAACCCCAGCCACGCAAATCTACTTCAAATGCAATGGAGAGTGGGTCCACCAGAGTGACCATGCGATTCAGCACAGTGCGGACCGCAGCACGGGTAATACTGATATTCATTTCATGTCTATCAAAATACATTAATGTTACTCATACAGCACTAGCTTGATGTAAACAACAGCAGAGGCAGGTTCACATATAGCAGTTGATTTCAGCCACCAGTTGTTTTATGCCTGAGCCAGAAAAAACTGATGACAAAGTTGTACACTTTGCACCAATCTGGTTTCCATAGCTGGATAACCAGATAGAAAAACAAGGCATGCAACATTTTTCTGTCAGGTGTAAGGAGAAGTCCAGAGTTACAACTGATGTCACTAGACATAAGGTCCTTCATACAGAATTGTGTTAAAGAATTTTCTTACACATCATTTAGAGCATTGGACATATTGAAAATTTTCTGTAAAGGGTTTTCTGACGGCTAAACTACAGACAGTACTTGACGGGAGCTAGGGAGAGAAGTACAAACATTCCATTTGTGGGTTTTTTTTATCAACAAGACTAGTATTAAAATAGAATTTTTAGTCTGCCAGATACTGCTCCTAAAGTGCACTAGAGGCGGAGCTCACTGTGAAGTGCTCTCTGAATAAAACTGCTTCACAACCCACATCCTGTGCGCTGAGTGACATCAAACCAGGAGACCACTAGAGCTGTCACTCAGAGTAGAGGGAAAGGCTGTGAAGCAGTCCAATGCATAGTGCACTTCACAGCGCAATAGAAGCATATTGTGGCAGAAAAAAAGTTCATATATATTTTAGAAGCTCTATAAAAAGGATGTTTGTACTGATCTCCCCAGCTCCTACTTAGTGCTGTCAGCAGTTTGTCTTGGCCAAAACTGCTGACAGATGTTTTAATTTTTATGATACATCACTTGCTGAGAACTGTACTGTTCCCCAAAATAGATGATTCCATGCAGCCATTCTCAACATATGGATGACAGTCATTCCCTTGAGTAACGAATGGTAAAGAAGCAGTTATTTTATCCTCTGTTCTAGAACTGAAGGACTCATTGGAGTTTTCCTCTAATTTTTTTTCCTGTACATAATTATGGAGACATCCATCTTTTTTGCCCTGCCTCTCTGCTCTGTCAACAGCAATTCGGAGATATGCTTTACAGCAACCACATGGCCATACAAAGTTGGTGTCTGTAGATGATTCATAAAATCCCTGGGAGAGTATTCTAGACTTACTGTATGACTTTTGAAAAGATCACTGTGCAGGGAGGGGAATAGATAAGCTATGTCCATCATTTATTGTCAATGACCAATCCTGTGTTTTATACAGTATATAAAGATGTTGGGCAAGTTTCACATCTGTAGCTTGGAGATCAGGCTGCCTGATCTAGCAGAGAATGCCGGAGTGTGGCCAGATCTCCGCTGGACCCATAATGGTGGGGTCGGCAGGCATTCCTTTTGCATCCAGCAGTGCTGGACCCAGAAAATTCCAGCAGGCTGTTCTCTGCCAAAACATCCTGCCATAATACACGATGTGAAACTAGCCTTACCTGTCATTGTAGTCCTGCTTGTGATAATTATGAGATGAAGATGATCTCTGCAGAGCAGAATCAGCAAATTAGCTCATAGTGATGCTCAGTGTTCTTTGTGAAAACAGAGATTGCCATGTTTGACTATGCAAACAATATTTTATGATTCATTACATTTGAAAAAATGTTTCTCTTTTAACATTAATAAAGTTGATTTTATGGAAAACAATTGCACATTCCATAAAGAAATAGAATAATGCATTGTTTACCAATTTAATATAGTTGCAATTCTTTACTAGGAGTGTGTTAACTGTTTGTTATAGTATGACCGAATAAAGGAAGGTTATGGAATATGTGTATATTCAGTTTCAAAATCCTTAGAATACATAATGGGACAGTCCAAAGCTTGGGGCATTCCCACTACAAAATACAAAACAAGGAATATTTCTTAATTTTGGTTTGATTAATGCAATATTATTCACTTAACACATTTCTTTTATGAGACTACTGTAAAAAGCTTTTAGAAAACTTAACTTTTAAGTAGTGCTTGTAAGAAAATTCTGTGTAGATTGAAAAGGGTCACCTTTCAGAAACTTAATTTATAGGAGTGGACAACAGTTAAAAAATGTGTCTCTTTGTTTTACAGTAGGTTCTATGATATGGGAATAAAATAGGCTAAGTGAATAAAAAGTTTACTGAACAGTAATAAGGGACTTAGGACATATACAGACAGATCATACACAGAGTAAAACAAAAATAATCACTTAACCTGTCAACATTGCAGACACCCAATAGTAAAAACAAAGAGAGGTAGTAAAAGACATCTTCCTACATTTGGAGGTTTAGGCTCTGTTACATGTATGTACCCTTTATAATTTGTAGTGACAGCTCCTAAAAAGTCTCCAGTGTGCAGTATTTGGGGGGGTACTATCTCTCCTTGGGGAGAGACAGTATGCAGTATGGATGTCTGCATCTGATACAAAACAATAGGGAGTGTGCACCTCCAGAAAAAGTTAAAAAATCTGTTGCACTCTGCAAAAAGGCCATCCAGAGATGAGGCCCCAATGGGTCGCTGATTTATTTGACTTAGGGCCAAAACGTGAGTCTACGGGATTATGCACTGCTCACCCTTTTCCACCTACTCATTATCTAACATTAACAACTAATATCAATAGTTCACTGCATTAAAAGCTAATAATGAAAGGGAAAGAACCACTAAGAATAACTAAAAATAACCTTGCAACAAACTCTTGCACTGGAGGACCCATTATTTCCTTGTATTACATGGACAACCCATTGATATCAGTATTGCTATATTTCCCCTGTAGTGGCACTGCAGTTGAATTTAAAATGTTGTTTTCCTCAACAAACCACTGCTGATTATTTGAGGTCCTAGAAGTTAGACACTCTAGGCTTATCATTGCTTGACCCGAATGTCCTTTCTTATTTTTGACTTGGTAGCAGCATCCTTTCATGATGATGCGCGATACTTTCAACTTGCTTGATCCTTTTTCCTGGGAGATAAGCCTACTCCAGAGGCATCTAGCAGCAACTTACTCCCCTGTCTCCCCAAGCGTTAGGATGAATAGATGTTGACCAAACAATTACAGAATGTGTATAAAACCCGTTAGTATGACACTTGAAATTTTGCTGGGGTCTGGGGGTTTCCCATTTATCTTAATCTCTTGATCATCTTTGAGATGTTTCTTGATTGGAATCCACCTGTGATAAATTCAGTTGATTGGACATGAAATGGAAAGACACATCCCTGTCTATATAAGGTCTTATAGCTGACAAGGCATATCAGAGCAAAATCCAAGCCATGAGGAGAAAAGCACTGCCTGTTGGGCTCAGAAACAGGAGTGTTTAGAGGCACAGATCTGGACAAAGGTATGGGAAATTTTCTACTGAACTGAAAGTTCTCAGTAGCATAGTGGCCTCCTTAAATGGAAGAAGTTATGTACAACTAGGACTTTTCCTAGAGCTGGCCACCCCACCAAACTAAGCAATTTGGGGAAAAGGGCCTTGGTAAGAGACGTGACCAAGAACCCAAAGGTCACTCTGGCTGTGCTCCAAAGATCCTGTGTGCAGATGGAAGAAAATTCCAGAAGGTCAACCATCACTGCAGCACTCCACCAATCTGAGCTTTATGGCAGACTGGACAGAAAGAAGCCACTCCTGAGTAAAACACAAACTAAAAGGCCACCTAAAGTTTGTAAAAAGGCACATAAAGGACTCTCAGACTGTGAGAAACAAGAGTCTCTGGTTTGATGAACTTTTTGGCTTTATTTCTAAGTGTCATGTCTGGAGTAAACCAGGCACTACTCATCGCCTGTCCAATACCATCCCTACAGTAAAGCATAGTGATAGCAGCATCATGCTGTGGGAGTGTTGCTACATAAGTGTGCCCACCTCTGTCTTGCTGTCCCGGGCAGGTCACTCTACTCTCCCTGTCTGAACTGGAACTAGTGCTCAGTGAACTGTCCGTCAGCACTGCAAGAATTTATCCCTTCCATGTGCTCTAAGTCCAGCTTTTGATTAAGGAGCTGACTAGTGACTACCTTGGCTAGGCTGTGAAGCCATCTCCTCGCCTGAGTTTTGAGGTTCTCTAATTATAAACTAAGGTTATCTGTTGTAAATACCCATGTACCAAACGTTGCTTATCTACCGATTGTGCTTTTTGCCACCTGCCTTGACTTTGGAACTGTGACCTGGACTATGCACATGCTCAACCTTGGAATTGCTATTTGGAATACATAAATACTCAGCCTGCTCTGACTTTGGACTGTGTTTGTGCTTGAGTCCTTGCTTTGTGCTTGAGTCCTTGGTGCTTCACATCAGTGTCCCTGACCCCCAGAAGGTAGCAGCCTGACTGGTTCCCTGTGGTGACATCCAGATCCCTCTATAGGGGCTAAAGGGTGAATACCAGGGAACTGCCAGGAAAACACCCTTAGGTTTAGCCAAACACCCCTTAGGTTTAGTGAAACTGGGTAGTTGTCACAGTGGATCCACACCATTGCATACAAGTTTATTTCAGTGACTGGGACAGGGAGACTGGTCCAGGTTGAGGGAAAGCTTAATGGAGTGAATTAAACAGATATTCTTAATAAAAACCTGATCCAGAGTACTCTGGACCTCAGACAGAACCAAACGTTTACCTTCCAACAAGACAATGACCTAAGCACACAGCCAAGACAACACAGCAATGGTTAGGGACAGCTCTGTGAATGCCCTTTAGTGGCAAGTCAGAGTCCTGACTTAAGCTAAATCAATCATCTCTGGAGAGACCTGAAAATGGTTATCCACTCCAGATTCCCTTTGTAATATTTTCTTGTCTACCAACAGTTCACCTTCCAATCTGAAAGAGCTTGACAGGATCTGCAGATAAGAATGGCAGATATTCTCCAAATCTAGATATGCAAACCTTGTGGCATCAAGCCTAAGAAGGTTGAAATGTGCTTTAACTAAGAACCCAGTAAAGGGTCTGTACACTTATGTGAATTCAATATTTTCATTTTTTTCCATTTCAATAAATTAAAGTATAACTGTCAATTTTTTTTTTTTTTTTTTTTTACTATTGGTTTTTGGTGATTAATATCACCTTGTTGGCCCTGTTTTAATTTCTGATTATTTAATAAATAACCCCTAAAAGCCACCTAAAAGTCCCCAGTATTGTTACCTGAGATAAAATCAGGTTGCTATGCTCCTTCCGTCTACCAGATGAGGACAGAGCACGCTGTGTGCACTGGGAACTGATAGTGAGTCAACATTGTAAGGGAATGTATAACAAGCCAGGAAATTCCTGACAGGAGATAACAGTGCTGGGCTGTGTGTGTGAACTTCTCCACATGCCTGTGCTTGGCAGACACTCCCTTAGCAGTGCAGGACAATGTGGCTGCTCAGTGTATAAATGACAGCCTTATCTGATAAGAGGAGAACTTGTAGAAGGACTACAGGCTTCAGCCAGACCTGGGAACTTCACTGCAAGACCCCCCTATACAGAGCTGGTCTTCACTAACTTCACTGCAGGCGTCCTATGGATTAGCCTCAGGGCGGCCATCTTAACAGAATAGTGAAATTGCAGTTTTATGCAGACTGGTTGCTAAGGGCTGAATCTTATTAAATAAGGGGTAAGAAAGTCTAATAGTTATTGATTCAGGAATATTATCATATTAGTAACTACATATATGAAAACTGAATTTAGGGTCTAAATGTGACAGTTATCCTTTAAAAAAGATTTCTAATATTCTTTTTTCACTTTATCTTTATAGGGTATTTAGTGCAGAATGATGGAGAAAAACTTGCATTTTTATTTTTTTTTAGCATAAGCCCGCAACATAACAAAATGTGAAAATAGTGAAAGGGTCTGAGGACTTTCCAAATGCATTGTATGTTGATAAGAAACCTGACACATGTAACATAGTCTTGAATGTATGACTTTTGACAGATTTAGGCAACTATAAACTTGAGATGAGCAATTGATTCTTCACAAATCGAATTTCCCAAAAGATTCTACCTTTGTAGCAGTCATCATTTTATAGATCAGAAGACAGAGAAGGCATCTGCCACCAAAAGGGTTAATATTTGGACTGTTTTTTTAATTTTTAAAAAATTGAACAGTGCAGTTTGTTATTAAGGCCCAGTTCACATGTCAGTTATTTGGTCAGTTATTTACATCAAAGGAATATACACAGAAAAAGTGGGATCAGCGGCGGCACTGTCCAAAATCGGACCAATCACAACAAATAACACAGGCGCAGTTCAGTGCGGATTGCACAGCAAGGACCCAAGGTGCTGGCTTAATCGCTCCAAAGCAGGTGGTGCATCAGCACTATACGAACAGTAAAGATCGCTGAGTAGATTCAGTGAAAGCAGAAGAATGTGCGGCACTCACCAAATGGAACAGATGACTTTATTCTTGAACGGCAAACATATAATACAGGTAGTGAGGTACGGGGACGGACGAACCTCCTAGCTGGCCAGGAGCAGCAACAGCTGTTTCACGCGGTCAAACGCGCTTCCTCAGGCCGCACACACCTGTATCAGTTATTTACATCAGTTATAGCGAGCCAAAACCAGGAGTGAAGGCCTTGAAAAGAGTCAAATCTACCTAAGAAGAGTCCTGGTTATTATAATCTCCTGCTCTCCTGCCCACCTGCTGATGATTGGCAGTTCTCTCCTAGAGAGAAAGGAAGAAAACTAGGTAGAAGCCTGTCAATCATCAGCAAGTGGGCAGGGAGAGCAAGATTTCATGAATAACCATGACTCTTCACAGGTAGATTTGACTCTTTTCAAGACCTGTGCTGCAATAATTGTGATGCTGGTTCTCGGCAACCACTTACTTTTAGCTGATGTGTGACACACCGCTGAAGTCAGCATTTCTGTCACTACTTTATACTGCCCTCTGTATGGTCAGCATAAAGTTGATGACAGGTTCCCTTTAAAGCTATTACTGTTTAACTAATAATTTGGACGCCTAAAACCTATATATTTTATTAATAATCCTTTTTAAAAAAGGAGAAATAGAGCACAGCTTTCCACTGATACAACAAAAAAAAACGACAAATAAGGTGCCAGTGTAACATCAACTTATGGACACATTTATTTGATAGACCGATTATAAACACATATCAATATCATAGATATACAACACGGCTTTTTGGCCCTCAAAGTACAGGCAGGAAGGGAAATGTAAGAAGTGGGAGGTTCTAGTTGGCCCGTAATACATATAAACAAAAGGCCCTACTAATTACCCTATATGATCTTCTAGACTTTTCTGTGCCCGGAACTCATCCCTGATGGTGGGATTATTCCGTCCCCGTACCTATTCCTGCTGACCCTGAGTGACCCTATCTAGAATTAGATCAATATAATAATGCCGCTAATGACAATTCCCCAATGCGTTTCCCCCATAAATGGGTTCCTCAGGGGGACAATATCATGCTAATACAATAAGATAATGAGAGGATACTTAAGTGGATGACGCTTGATGGTCAAAAGATGAGACCATATATCGTGTGGCTCATTTCCTTAAGATACCTAAACACGACCTGCAAATGAATAAAGGTGCAAACATAAGGACTCAATACAGTGGATATACATCGCAGAGTGAAAAAGGAGCACACACTTACTGATAAATCAAGCCATTTTCGTGAGCCGCCAGCCTTGGGACACGGATACTTAAACATGCGATTACCCGCATTTATACACAGCTAGATGCGGTATCCGGTTGGTCATTGAGGCGTCATGTCCGCTCCATGGAACGCAAGTGTCACTTCCGCCCATTGGAGCGCAAACGTGACTTCCGCCCATTGGAACGCTTGCTACAGACCAGCTTCCGGTAATTGACGCGCACCAGTGTTAAATGGGTCGCACTGTACTATTGTTATGGTGATCGCGACAGATATTATTAGATAATTATTATTAGATATTAGATAAACAGCCTAAAGTAAATGAGAAATAAACCGCGAATATTAACCATAAGTAAATCTGTAGCCCAGATTAACATATCAGTGTCCCAAAAAGAAAAAACGGAGCAAAATCAATTGCATCCGCATATACAGTGACCATGTATGACAAGTGTGCAAGTGCAAGGAGACCCCCCGCCGAGCAGAGCATACAGCAAAAGGTCTCCCTGACTGGAGAAGGATAATGCTTTTAGGGGATAGATAATTTCCCCAGTTACAGATGCTTAAGACAATGTATAGGCTGAGATATCGCCTGATTACTATGGCAGGCATGCAATACTACATTTCGCAGAGGCCAAGCTTCAAGAGAGAGAGAGATATCAAATTAAACAATTGAAGGTAAGTCGCTCGTTAAGTCCATGTGGGGTCTGTGACTTGGAACAGAATATCCACTCCGATTCCCTTTGTAATATTTTCTTGTCCCAGTCACCTCCCCTTGGTGATGGGGGGATGACTTCAAGAACTGAAAACTTAAGTGAGTAGGGGTTGCCTGAATGTACCTCATTTACATGAGTGGCCACAGGTGTAATCTCTTTCTTCCGCATATCATTTATATGCCCGCAGACCCTCCTTCTTAGTTCTCTGAAGGTCTTGCCTATATAGTCACAGGGGCAGGAGCACTGGCAAATATACACCACCCCTCTACTCTTACAGTTTAAGAAGTCCTGAATGCTGATCACTTTATTGGTCACAGAGCCTCTTACTGTCTTACCCGTTGATATATAGGGGCAGGCTTTACAAGCCCCACACCTAAACATTCCTAATGGGTGTCTGTCCAGCCATGTCCCTGTTGCCACCGGTGCCATATAGTGGCTATGTACAAGCCTGTCTCGCAGGCTTCTGCCCCTTCTAAATGTAAAACTAGGGTGTGGTGACAGATAAGGGACCAGGTCCTGGTCCATTCTAAGAATGGGCCAGTACTTGTTCAAAACAGCTCTGACTTCGGAATGTGCTGTATCAAACGTGGAGACCAATCGGATGATCGGTTTCTCATCAGACTCCACTTTATTAGGGACAAGAAGATCTCTACGGTCCCTACTTTCCACATGCTTAAATGCTTGCCTGAGGGTATCCCGTGGATAGCCCCTCTTTCGAAATCTATCACGTAGTTGTGAGGACACTGTATGGTAGTCATCCTGGTCAGTCCAGTTCCTCCTTAATCTGAGGTACTGACCCCTAGGGATACCCCTCTTAAGTGAGAGAGTGTGATGACTTTTCCAATTTAAGAGGGAGTTAGTGGCAGATAGTTTTCTATAGATTGTGGTTACCAACTTGTCACCCTGTTTCCTCACCAAGATATCCAGAAAGGTAATCTGAAAAGGATGAATTTCAGATGTGAATCGTAGCCCGATTTCATTTACATTGATGGACGCCACAAACTTAGTAAACTCATCCTTCCCTCCATTCCAAACGATGAACACATCGTCAATATATCGTGTCCAAAATAAAATTTTACTGTTCCACCACATGTCATGATCAGGGAAGATGATCTTGTCCTCCCACCAGCCCAGGAAGAGATTAGCATATGTGAGGGCACAGGGGCTCCCCATTGCCGCCCCCTGAGCTGGTGGAAGAACCGCCCATCAAAAAGAAAGTAATTATGAGTAAGTGTATACTCGAGCAACATGATAAGAAACTGGTTATGTTGGTTCCCTTTAACCACCTTCCGTCGCGCTAACGCCGAAAGGCGTGCGGGAGGTGGCAGTCTCAGGTCTCGATCACGCCTATCGGTGTCATTTTGTGAGACCGCGCGCGTTCACAGTGGTGTAGAGCCAAGAAGTGAAACTACAGCCTGCCAGCCGTCATCATTGGCTGGCAGGCTGTAATTTTTTAAATCAACCAATGAAATGTGTATATCAGACGCTATTTACAAAATAGCGTCTGATATACCTGCTGCCTGCTCCTCTGGTGGTCCCTTTTGCTTGAATTGACCACCAGAGGACACAGGCAGCTCTGTAAGTAGCACCAATCACCACATTTACACCCCCCCTGTCACTTATTAACCCCTTAGTAGCCACTGATCACCCCATATAAACCCCCTGATCACCCCCCTGTCACCCTCCTGTCATTGATCACCCCCCTGTAAGGGTCCATAATCACCGTAGGTAGTTATCTACTTGTTAGGTAGTTAGCGCCCAGCCCACCGCACCGCAGTCACTGATTAGTCGTTGATTAGCGTCATCGCTGTCGCTAATCAGCACTAATACTAATATAGTATCTGAAAGTGATGAAGACTGATTGCAATCAGATCTATATTAGTACATTAGGGTCACCTTAGGCTTTATAAAAAACACAGTGTTCGCACGATCAGGCCTGATCTTGTGCGCACACTTGCGTTCAGTCCGCCCCACCATAGTGACAGAATATTTTTTTTCTGATCACTGCAAAAACACAGTAAAATCGCTGCACCGCTATAAAAGATCACTTTTGAGTTTTTGGATCTTTATTAGCGATCGCAGCGTTACTTCGCAAGCACTCCTTTTTACTAGGCAGGTGTGCTCTTTTTCCTGGGTAGTCTCAGAGGAATACCCCCTAAATTTAGTTACTCCAAAATGCCAAAAAAGGGGTATTCCACTGAAGAGGCCTACAGGATTCTGACCGAGCAATAAACCGTTAAAGTTGTGAAGTGCCGATTTGTAAAAAAGGGCCTGGTCACTAGGGGGGTATAAACCTATGATCCTTAAGTGGTTAAAGCCCCTTTCACATAACTGTATTTTTGGTCTGCATTAGATGTGCATTTTTTGCGGCTTGATTGCTGCCCAATTCATTTCAATGGGTCCACAAAACATGCAGCCCACCAGGTGCCGTCCACAGTCCTGCAAAAAAGAACCGTGTCCTATTATTTTCTGTCTTGCAGACAAGAATAGGCATTGTTACAGTGGATCTGCAAAAAAACGGATGTAACACAAACGTCACACGGACCAAAAAATTCATACAGTAATGTGAATGTACCCTAACTTACAGTTAGGAGTTATAATAGGATCAACAGAACCCCCAGTGGATTGGATTGGCTATGGTGCTAGACGCCGCAAGACAAGAATTCTATGAGTCGCTATAGATAAAGTCTGTTTCTTACAGGCAATCACACATCCTCCTCCCACCTCTAGCCCTCTTTACAATAGGGAAAAGAAGACACAGGTTCATGGCTTGGAGCTTGACAAATGACGGTAACTGGGAGATATGCCACCAGGCTCTGCATTTGTACTTTATCATATTTCACAATACTATACCGAGGAGAGAGAAAAAAGGAGGGGGGAGAGAGCAGAGGAAGTAACAGGTTTTTCTTTTCCTCTTTTGTTAATTAATTAACCTCCAAATAAGACCATTCTGCTGCTCATTTGTAATGAATGGTGAACAAAAGCCAGGCAGAAGGAAGATAGGCACTGGGATATAGAGCACCGCAGCTACCTCTTGCTTTTTTTTTCCTTTTACAAATGACTTTAGGGCAAGCAGTCCATAGGCATAGAAAAGTTCACCTGCACTTGCTTGATAAACCTGGACTTAATGTAAAATTTGTAGAAAATCATAGCAGTGAATGGTTGTTCATCATACTGCATATTGTCAGTGCTTACATGAGGCAAAAAAAAAACCATTTTATCTTTTATTTCAATGCATCTGGAGTAACAAATGAAACAATTTCCCAACTATTCCAGATTTTATCCACTAGTGGACCGCCCATTGACTAAAATGTCCCAGCAGAGATGGCAGCTGTACATTAATTGCGCAGCTGTGGGAGCAGCGAACTGGCTGTCAGTGACAGCTGGGCTCCCCATAGAGAAGACAGGGGCAGGTTTTCTAACTTCCCTGCCTTCTCCGTCATTTATATACTCAGCACCTAATAAGCGCTGTGCATACAAATCAGGAAGTAGCACTTCCTGCTCCAGTCCTAGTGATTATGTGGGGCTTGGTAACTGCACAAGCTGCTGGGTCTTAGTAGACCCAGATCAGTTCTGCAGTGAGGCTCAACTACCTTGTTGAAACCCATGTAACTGCAGCCTTAGTTACAAGAGAAATCAGCAAAAAAAAAATTCACGGACATAAGCCCTGCTGTTTAAAATATTTTAAAGTCCAGACTGCTGACATATGTAAGGTGGTTGGGAACAGGTTAAAAATCATTTGCCACTACATGCCACACTGCAGCTGCTAACTAAACCATACATCCCCCTATTTTAAAATGACCATTACAGAAAGGAAACATACATTTAAAAAAAATACTTTTGTTGTACTTCGTGCTAAGGTGTGATCTCTTGTCTGACTACCCATGTACCATACCCTGCCTGTCTTCCGATTCTTGCTGCCCACACCTTGGAACTGCTACCTGGGCTATACACATACTCAGACTTTGGACTGTGTTCAGACTAAGGACTTTTGCCTGAGTCCTTAGTTCTTTGCACTGGTGTCTCTGCCATCTACACTAAGGCTACTCCAGGAGGTAGTGGACTGGTTGCTTCCCCATGCAAAGTCTAGATCCCTGTATAGGAGTTAAAGGGTGAATAACAGGGAATTGCTAGTACAACGCTCTTAAGTTTAGCCCAGAGTCAAACTGGTTAGTTGGTACAGTGACTCCACTACTTTCCAGAGCTTTATATTATGCCGATTGCTGTACCAACTAGATGTATCTGTATTTTGGTCAAAGATATTGGGGGAGATTTATCACACTGGTGTAATTCCACCTTTTATTTTTGACAGCTCCTTTGAAAAATGAAATGAGGAATCTGATTGGTTGCTAGGGGCAACTAAGCCAGTTATACTTTACACCAGCTTGATAAATCTCCCCGATTGTGTTTACATGCCTGTAAAACAAGAATACATGATGAAAAGTATAATATTATATACTATAATGATGCTCAGTTCTTGTATCTCAATGCAGACCAACTAAACAGTGCAGTCTTCCTTAGTTAACAAGACCTAGCTGTGTAACACAGAGTAAGGCAGTACTTAACAGTAGTGCGGCCCCATTGCGACCGTAATACGACTGCGCTATGTGGTTTTACCATTACTACTACAGATCCTGTATTCTGAAGATTGTCTACGGCACTGCATACACACGACTTACTGTGGCAATGTCACAAAAGAGGGAACTGCTGATGTAGTTTTGTTCTTTATGGATAAATACAGAGAATCTGAACATATAAGTTGCCACAAACATCTAACTTAATGGTAATAGATACCATGATAAGAAAGATCTATTTTATAGGCTTTTAGCCCACTTTTTCAGGAAACTACAGACTAAAGCTTGATAAATCCTCTCCAGTTTAAAACCTGTGGTGTAATCATCATTAATCCCTTCTAACAATTATTATACTATGCAAGTCCTTTTTTTTTCTTACTGCATTGGCAACATAGAAAAGATTTTACAAGGGCAATGAAGACCTGCTGTGAGTAGCATTGCTTTATGATTATGGAATAGAGGATAAGCTTCTTCTAAATTCCATTGCTGTAATAAGTGGAGTTAGATCTCTACTTTTGAAGTTAGGAAGCAGTAGATGTAAATAGATGCATAAAGGTGTTACCCATAGAAAGTGAAAAATAAATACACATAAAAAAAAATAAAGTGTCACTCTATACTCTTTTTATTCCAACTTTAACAGGAACCTGTACAGTTTCTTCTTTAAGGGTTATGCAGTGCAGAACGACACGATTGCTATATATAATTTTGTACTTTGCCAATGCATCTCAAATTTAAATCTGTAGTATCTGGAATAAAAAGGGGAGATGGTGTACTCTGGCTGATGAAGTGATCCATTCGATCCCGAAATGTGTTGCCTTTTAGCATCAATAAAGTTTCTAAACTGAACTCTATCGGCCATGCATCCATGTAAAGTACCAGTTTTCTTCTTCTCTACCTTCAAATGCAACCCTTTCCTGATGAGGCGATTTTCAGTATTTGCCTGGCCTTGTCAATTAAAGTGGAGAAGGTGTGGCGGTTGCAGAGAGAGCTGAGCCTCTAGTTCTAAAGGCAACACCCCTATTTCTCCTAGAGAATCATTTGCATATATTAAAACATCATTTTAGCAATGCGGGCACATATGAACAACTGACCAACACAGATGTCTTCGGCTGCCAAGCGCACATGTAACAGCTCAGCCAATTTCATAGGCACAAATTTACTGACTGATGCCCTTTAAGGGGAGTGTAGGCAACTTACTTATATATAGGTGCATCTTAATAAATTAGAATATCATCAAAAATTGGATTTGGTAATTCAATTCAAAATGTGAAGCTCATATATTACATAGATTCATTACATACAGAGTCTATTTCAAGCGTTTTATTGCTCAGAAAATTAGAATTTTATTTAGGAACAATTAAAGAAATTATATTTCATACAGAAATGTTGACCTACTAAAAAGCATGTATAGTATATGCACACAATAGGTCGAGGCTCCTTTCACATGAATTACTGCATCGATGCGGAGTGGTGTTGCGGCAATAAGCCTGTGGCACTGCTGAGGTGTTATGGAAGCCTAGTTTGCTTTGATAGCAGCCTTCAGCTTGTCTGCATTCTTTGGTCTGGTATGTCTCATCTTGACAATATCCCATACTGTCACGAACCAGCGAGTGTGAACCCATTCAGCCACGTGTCCTACCTCCTCTAAAGGCGTTGTCTATGTGAACCCCTCAATCTTCACAGTACCCCTGATGGTGGGGATAGACGTTACTGAGGGGAACACCAGGTTGCTACCTCTTGAAGAGGACTGGCACATGAGGCAGCTGGTCCAGGTGGACCAGCAGGTACCTGAGCAAGGTACCAGAGGTACAGACAAAGTCAGCAGGCCAAGTCGTGACCAGGAGTAACAGTGCAGGACTGAAGGATGAGGCAGAGGTGAAGTCAAAAAAGCAATAGTTCAGGGCAGGCGGCACAGGTACAGGTCAGGCAATCCAGGTCAGCAACAGGAGAGTCAAGGCAAGCAGGCAGGGATCAAACAGGTAGCAGAGTCTAGAAACACAAGCATGAGTCAGGTACACAGGAACACAAGCAGAGATATCAGCAACTTTAGCATAGGGGGCCCTCACAGTATAATGACCCCCAGTGCCCCCCACACAGTATAATGACCACACAGTGGCCCTCCATTCAGAATAATGACCCCCAGTGCCCACACACAGTATAATGACACCACCATACTGTGACCGGATAAAAGGGTATAAGAGGGCACAGTACAGGGAATGACTAGGGGCACTGTACAGGGTGTGGTAAGAGGGCACAATGCAGGGTTTAAGGGAGCACAATATCCTGAGGATAGGTCATCAATATGTACTGGCTGCACAACCCATTTAATACTAATTTGTACAAATTATATACAAAGCAGGCAAGCTCTTTAAATTAAGACTATGACAAGTTGCTTAAAGGGGTCGTTTAGCCCCTGGAAATGTTTTACCAAAAGCTTAGAGTACTATAAACTATCAAACCAGGTAATTCACCTAAATTATTTCCTACCTCTTCTGTGCCAGGAAAAAAAACTAAAAGAAGAGATAAAAACTATAAGTCCTATGAGACCTGTCATAGGCCAATTTACAGGCCATTTGGAGCCTTTGATTCTAGTCCAGTTTATTCATACCCAAATCAAATATTCAGATGGATTCATTAGAATTGGACACAAAATGAATTTCAAGAAATTTGAATATCTTTCCTTTAAGTCTATAACTTAAGCCAAGTGACATTAAGCAAATACGCAAAAAGCTGTGGAACACCAACTTCTCTTCCCACTGAAAGTAGTAGTATATTAAACAACAAACAATTTTAGATCAGGAGGACACGTTAAGGTTTTTTTTTTTTGTTTTTGCGAATGAGATATATGTACAAAACTATAACATAATTATTTGATTGGGTAATCATTTATTTAAGACTCTTCTTAATCCTCCTGATGGATTTTCCATGTTATTCCTTTTCACAAATCTCTGATATCCCTATTTTCTGGTTCACTTGTTTATTTCCTACCTTAAATGCTTCTGATTGCCCTGCAAAAAGTTAATTTCAACACCCCGTTGAGGTTGACCTGTACGGTCTTGGCACAGTCATCTCTGGTATTACAGGAATATATATTTACTACAAATCAAAAATAATCAGCGTGTAGGTCACAAGGGCACTAATCCTGCTTATGCCCTGGTGAAACCTTTTTCTGTGGGCCATTACACATGTACATCAGTTGTGTGCAATTTCATGGTCTTCCTACAGAAATACTGAATTGTACAGGAGATGTCTGCTTACTTTAGTTTTTAAGATGTGAATAGCATGTTTTGTGCACCCTTTAAAAACAAAAAATAAAATAAAAAAACAAATATATATATTTATATTTGTAGAGAGGAGTGAAATGCTAAAAATTCACTTTAATAGAGGCTGGCAACCAGATCAACATTTTAACACTCTTTTAGGCTGACTCCTTGGGTACTCCAAATTGTTTATTATTTTGCATTGTATTTCACTGTTTATTTCCTGGCTATTACTACCAGCAAATAACTTATGGCAAAGGTTGGCAGGACGAGAGTTAATCACCCTGTTCCTCCCCTTGTTGGGAGGAGTGGGCCAGTCCTGCCTCCTGCCAAGGGTGGAGATTTCCTGTCTGGAGACTGAGGGAAAAGGATGCAGCCTGCATCACTCCTTTGATTTCACTAATTTCTCCAGAAAGAACCATCACAAAATTGCCTCAAGTAAAGCCCTGAGAAGATAAGAGACAGCAGAGTGACCTGGTATATCCAGCTTCTACAGACACTGCTGCGAGGTAAGGGAAAACTAGACAAAGGCATCATCATCACCAAACAACCACTAGGACAGTATCACCTAAGTGCTGAATTGCCACCAGACAACCTGTCTCAATATCCTTGCCAGTGCCAGGGAAGAATTGCACTAAAGTCTGCTGCTGCTGTATGTATTTTCAAGTTTTATGTTGCACTTAGTAAAAAGTACTTTGTTACGTTCAACTCTGGTCTCATTCTTCAGTGCTACAACTTTAACTGCAACAGACCTCAGGGAGTGATGGCCTGAGGTAGGACAACCTGCCACTACAACTGTACTTCAGAGCCACCACCGCTCCCATCCTCTATACTAGCTCCCATGGGAGCTCACTGCAAATGCAAGAATCGCAAACAATCCAACTTTGCTGAGATTGTGGTCATGGCCACTTGCGAGTCACGCTGCATTCAATTGCTGCACTGCTACACAGGGATCTTTGGCCATGTAATAGGTCTCACAGTCGACTTTGCCATGTAGTACACATGACTCTGCAATAGAAAATTTGTTGAAGTTTCAAAGTTTTTCTCAACTTCATTTGTATCAGACAGAGATACATACACTCACCTAAAGAGTTATTAGGAACACCTGTTCTATTTCTCATTAATGCAATTATCTAGTCAACCAATCACATGGCAGTTGCTTCAATGCATTCAGGGGTGTTGTCCTGGTCAAGACAATCCCCTGAACTCCAAACTGAATGTCAGAATGGGAAAGAAAGGTGATTTAAGCAATTTTGAGCATGGCATGGTTGTTGGTGCCAGACGGGCCGGTCTGAGTATTTCACAATCTGCTCAGTTACTGGGATTTTCACGCACAACCATTTCTAGGGTTTACAAAGAATGGTATGAAAAGGGAAAAAACATCCAGTATGCGGCAGTCCTGTGGGCGAAAATGCCTTGTTGATGCTAGAGGGCAGAGGACAATGGGCCGATCTAAATCAAGCTGATAGAAGAGTTGACTGAAATAACCACTCGTTGCAACCGAGGTATGCAGCAAAGCATTTGTGAAGCCACAACACGCACAACCTTGAGGCGGATGGGCTACAACAGCAGAAGACCCAACCGGGTACCACTCATCTCCACTACAAATAGGAAAAAGAGGCTACAATTTGCACCAGCTCACCAAAATTGGACTGTTGAAGACTGGAAAAATATTGCCTGGTCTGATGAGTCTCGATTTCTGTTGTGACATTCAAATGGTAGAGTCCGAATTTGGCGTAAACAGAATGAGAACATTTATCCATCATGCCTTGTTACCACTGTGCAGGCTGGTGGTGGTGTAATGGTGTGGGGGATGTTTTCTGGGCACACTTTAGGCCCCTTAGTGCCAATTGGGCATCGTTTAAATGCCACGGGCTACCTGAGCATTGTTTCTGACCATGTCCATCCCTTCATGACCACCATGTACCCATCCTCTGATGGCTAATTCCAGCAGGATAATGCACCATGTCACAAAGCTCTGGTTTCTTGAACATGACAATGAGTTCACTGTACTAAAATGGCCCCCACAGTCACCAGATCTCAACCCAATAGAGAATCTTTGGGATGTGGTGGAACGGGAGCTTCGTGCCCCTGAAATCTCCATCAACTGCAAGATGCTATCCTATCAATATGGGCCAACATTTCTAAAGAATGCTATCAGCACCTTGTGGAATCAATGCCAAGTAGAATTAAGGCAGTTTTGAAGGCAAAAGGGGGTCCAACACCGTATTCACCGCAATCTCCATTTATTTTTTTCTCTTTGTAGCATATGTGGGAGGCGTGGTGACCTCCATGCAGTCATGCACACCTGACTAGTGAATCCGCCCTGTAGGCTGGTTTTAAAGTCAGTATAAAACTGAGTCTGCTTTATTTAACTTACCAGAAGCCATTTGGTTCCAGGAGAAGTACTAGTGGGCTCAGCATGCATGTTGGTATTTGCATCCCTTGATCTGATGAACGCTGTATGGCACCAGACGAGGTTACAAGCAGAGTGTATCTGGCATGCATGCTGCACCTGCACTCTCTGGGTTTTGTGTGGCTGATATGGCCCATAAAAGGTATGAACTAATGTTAGGGACCACTCGAGAGGCAACCGTGAAGTGGTGGGTGGCTTACATAATTTGGCCAAAATATAAACTAATGCCTCATCTAACATCCAGCATAGTGGCAGGACAGAGCTCTAGCTGCAGTGTGCCATTGCACCTTTGTTTTTACGTTTGTACCGTATTAGTATGGTGTTCCTAATAATTCTTTAGGTGAGTGTATATCTGAACAAACAGAAAAAGGATAGTAGATTTAAACTACATTGCAGCGCCATATTCTGACCCCTATAACTTTTTTTATATATAGTTGTATCTATGGAGCTATGTGAGCTATATATTTTATTTTTATTTTTAACTTTTTTTAAAGTCCTCTAGGGGACTTAACCCCTTCTACCCCGGGCCAGTTTTCACCTACCTGCCCAGGCCATTTTTGAAAATCTGACATGTGTCACTTTATGTGGTAAAAGCTTTGGAGCACTTTTACTTATCCAGGCCATTCTGACATTTTTTCTCGTGACACATTGTACTTCATGATAGTCATAAATTTGAGTCCATATATTTCACCTTTATTTGTGAAAAAATACCAAATTTACCAAAAATTTTGAAAAATTCCCAAATTTGTATATTTCAATTTCTCTACTTTTATAATAGATAGTGATACCTCATATAATAGTTATTACTTTACATTTCCCATATGTCTACTTTATGTCTGGATTATTTTGAAAATGAAATTTTATTTTTTGGGGACGTTAGAAGGCTTAGAAGTTTAGAAGCAAATCTTGAAATTTTTTAGAAAATATCCAAAACCCACTTTTTAGGGTCCAGTTCAGGTCTGAAGTCACTTTGTGAGGCTTAGATAATAAAAAAACACCCATAAATGGCCCCATTTTAGATAGTACACCCTCAAGGTATTCAAAACTGATTTTGCAAACTTTGTTAACCCTTTAGGTGTTCCACAAGAATTGATGGAAAATGGAGATGAAATTTCAGAATTTCACTTTTTTTGCAGATTTTACATTTTAATCAATTTTTTACAGTAACAAAGCAAGGGTTAACAGCCAAACAAAACTCAATATTTATTGCCCTGATTCTATGGTTTACAGAGACACCACACATGTGTGGTGGTAAACTGCTGGATGGCCACACGGCAGGGCGCAGAAGGAAAGAAACGCCATATGGTTTTGGGAAGGCAGATTTAGCTGAACTGGTTTTTAGATGCCATGTCCCATTTAAAGCCCCGCTGATGCACCCCTACAGTAGTAACTCAAAAATGTCACCACATTTTGGAAACAACGGGATATGGTGCCAGTTTTATTGGTACTATTTTGGGGTACATATGATTTTTAATTGCTGTATATTACATTTTTTGTGAGGCAAGGTAACCAAAAAATGAGTGTTTTGGCACCGTTTTTATTTTTTACAACATTCATCTGACAGGGTAGATCATGTGCTATTTTTATAAAGCAGGTTCTTACAGTCTACTTTCTATGTTTGTTTGTTTCAGTTTTACATAATAAAGCATCTTTTTAAAAAAATTATGTTTTTGTGTCTCCATTTTCTGAACGCTCAATTTTTTTATTTTTCTGCTGATCGTCTAGTGCAGGGGCTCATTTTTTGCAGGAAGAGTTAACATTTTTATTGGTACCATTTTTGGGTACATATGATTTTTGGATCATTCATTATTGCACTTTTTGGGGCAAGGTAACCAAAAAATTGGTTGTTTTGGTGCAGTCTTTATTTATTTATTTTTCCCACGTTCAACTGAGGGGTTAAGTCATGCGATATTTTTATAGAGCAGATCATTACAGACGTGGCAATACCTAATATGTCTACTTTTTCTTATTTATTTAAGTTTTACACAATAATAGCATTTTTTAAACCTAAATAATGATGTTTTAGTGTCTCCATAGTCTGAGAGCCATAGCTTTTTTATTTTTTGACCGATTGTCTTAGGTAAGGTCTCATTTTTGGAGATGTCCCGAATAGAGTTGAGCAAACTTCTGTTTTAAGTTCGGCTTTCAAAGTTCGGGTTCGAGTTATCAAAGAATCCCGTTATGGATTCCGCTACCACGGACCATAACGGCATTTGGAACACGGGGTGAAGGACCTGGGGTGATGTCACCATCATGTGATCAGTGCAGGGGGCGTGGCTCAGTACTGGATTGGATAAGAGGGCGTAGGCTACCACCTCTTATCTAATCCAGTACTGACCACGCCCCCTGCACTGATCACATGACGCAGAAGGAAAGAAACGCCATATGGTTTTGGGAAGGCAGATTTAGCTGAACTGGTTTTTAGATGCCATGTCCCATTTAAAGCCCCGCTGATGCAACCCTACAGTAGAAACTCAAAAAAGTGACCACATTTTGGAAACAACGGGATATGGTGCCAGTTTTATTGGTACTATTTTGGGGTACATATGATTTTTAATTGCTGTATATTACATTTTTTGTGAGGCAAGGTAACCAAAAAATGGGTGTTTTGGCACCGTTTTTATTTTTTACAACATTCATCTGACAGGGTAGATCATGTGCTATTTTTATAACGGACCATAACGGCATTTGGAACACGGGGTGAAGGACCTGGGGTGACGTCACCATCATGTGATCAGTGCAGGGGGCGTGGCTCAGTACTGGATTGGATAAGAGGGCGTAGGCTACCACCTCTTATCTAATCCAGTACTGACCACGCCCCCTGCACTGATCACATGACGGTGATGTTACCCCAGGTCCTCCGTGTTTTCCAAGGTTCGGGTTCATTGAAGAATCCCCTTATGGATTCCAAATGCCATTATGGTACGGGATGCTTCGATAACCCGAACCCGAACTTTGAAAGCCGAACTTAAAACAGAAGTTCGCTCAACTCTAGTTACCAACTATTCGCCGGCGAACAGTCAGCAGACACATTCCAGCCAATCAGCACACCCTCCCTCCCACCTCCTATCAAAAAGCAAGGACAGCATCCATCTTAGATTCATTCTGAAGCTGCAGTGTTAGTAAGAGCAGGGAGAGTGCTGCTGAATTAATAGGGACAGCGTTAGCTAGGCCAGTGTTCTGTGTCCACTCCAGTCCTCAAAGACTCATCTGCTGTCAGGATGCTGTCCCAAAAAAGCCCTTTTTAGGGTTGGTACATCAGTCTGCTTTTACTTTTTCTATATATATATTGCAGTTGCCTGCCCGTGTGTGGGAGGCCACAGGCCCACAGACTGTACTGTGTACACAACACTCATATAGGCTGGCACAGTACCTTGCAGATAAAAAAGTCACTTAATTTTTACCCTTTAATATAATTGCAGTTGCCTACCAGTGTGTTTATAGGCCCACTGAAGGTACTGTGCCTACTGCCAGTGCCCACCGGGTGGCACAGTACCTTGCAGATAAAAAAAGTCATTTAATTTTTTCTCTGTAATATAATTGCAGTTGCCTGCAAGTGAGTGTCAGGCCCACTGACTGTACTGTGCCCACTGCCCACCACTCATATAGGGTGGCACAGTACCTTGCAGATAAAAAAGTAATTTCATTTTTCCTCTGTAATATAATTGCAGTTGTCTGCCAGTGAGTGTCAGGCCCACAGACTGTACTGTGGCCACTGCCCACCACTCATATAGGGTGGCACAGTACCTTGCAGATAAAAAAGTCATTTAATTTTTCCTCAGTAATATAATTGCAGTTGCCTGCCAGTGAGTATCAGGCCCACTGACTGTACTGTGCCCACTGCCCACCACTCATATAGGGTCTCACAGTACATTGCACGGCGCACGCACAGTGACCTAAAATTCAAACGAAGTGGACCGAGCATGGGTCTTTTTCCATCTCTCCATCTATTCACTACACCGGCCCTGGCCCTGATAAGGGACAAAACAGAGATTAAACTGATAGGAATAGAACTTAGTTAACACTAGTTGCATTGGTGGCAAATTCCATTGCAAGTGCCCAAAATTAGAAGGAAGCGGACAAAGCAAGCTTTTCTCTATCTCCCCATGCAAGGATTCAATTCAATACACGTCCCCTGATAGGGAACTTAACAAAGATTAAAATGGTAAGAATAGTAGTTCACACTATTTGTATTGGTGGCACAGTACATTGCGCACCGCACGCGCAGTGCCCCAAATTGGAAGTAAGAGGACCGACCAATCATCTTTTTCCATCTCCCGGTTCCTAAAATCTATTCCATACACCGGCCCCTGATAGGGGACAAAACAGAGATTAAACTGGTAAAAACAGATTTTTTGAATTTAAAAAAAGAGGACAGCCTCTGCGCAGCTGGGTATTTTTTGACCTCGTTACTGAACGCTCATGCACAATGGCTGTAGGCTCATGCATCCTTTTGTGGAGGTGACAAACCAGGTCAGTCAAACCCAAGGCAACATCATCGACCTCATCCCATATGCGTTTTTTCTGGAGCGTGTCCTGCGAAGAGTGCTGGATCAGGCCGTAGATTAGCATGAAGAGGAAGAGTTGTGGTCACCATCACCACCAGAAGCAGCCTTGTTGTCGTCGATTGCTGGACCTGCGGCAACGCAGAGAGAGGAGTCTGAAGAAGAGGTGTCAGAGGAGGTGGCTTTGAGGAGGTGGAAGACCAACCACAGCAGGCGTCTCAGGGGGCTTGTTGTCACCTTTCGGGGACCCTTGGTGTTGTACGTAGCTGGGTGGAAGAAGAGACCTTCAATGACGTCAGTGAGGACAAGGAACGGGACATGGCTAGCTTGGTATCCAACCTTGTGCAAATGGGGAGTTTGCGGTTGTGCAAATGGACTGTTTGCGGTTGTTTACGGTGTGTTAAATGGGGAGTTTGGTCTGTCAGAGTTTAGTCTGTCACTGTGAAGCGGGCGTAACCCTTATACTACCTGATCGATACAGCATCATACCTGATCGTATACACACACTGGATGTTTCAAAGCATGCTATTTAAAACAATTTAGGAATGTTAGGTGATTTATGCCCTTTATGGATTAAAACCCGACTCTGCGTCAACTACATAATTTTCCATGGGAGTTTTGTCATGAATCCCCCTCTGGCATGCCACAGTCCAGGTGTTAGTCCCCTTGAAACAACTTTTCCATCAGTATTGTGGCCAGAAAGAGTCCCTGTGGGTTTTAAAATTCACCTGCCTATTGAAGTCTATGGCGGTTCGCCCATCGCGAACTTTTGCAGAAGTCCGCGTTCGCCGTTCGTTCATTTTTTGTGGGGTGACGCGACGGTGAAGGCAGAACAGGAGACCGGCAGCTACGCGATCAATTGGAAGTGGTAGTTAATTTATTTTTTATTTTTAAGCCTCAATCACCCTTTTTACTTTGCATTTTGTATTTAGAATGCTATTATTTTCCCTTATAACCATGTTATTAGGGAAAATAATAAAGATCGTGTCCCTATCCCGATCGTCTCCTAGCAACCATGCAGGAAAATCGCACCGCATTGGCACTTGCTTGCGGATGCTTGCGATTTTCCCGCAGCCCAATTCACTTCTATGGGGCCTGCGTTGCGTGAAAAACACAGAATATAAAACATGCTGCGATTTTCACGCAACGCAAAAGTGATGTCGGAAAATCACTGCTCATGTACACAGCCTTATTGAAATGAATGGGTTCGGATTCAGTGCGGGTGCATTGCATCCACGCGGAAATCACACCCGTGTAAAAAGGGGCCTTAGAGATCCTTTGGGGTTTGCATCTGAGCGGTCAAATGTCTGTGATCAGTGTTAACACTGTGCACCCTTGTTCTTCCTCCTTTCTTTTGCTAGCCCCCTCCTCTCCTTCTTTATTGACAGGGCCAGGTTCCTGCATAGTCATCTTGCTTGGCCCTTTCAATCAAGTAGAGGGAAGAGCTGACAGATGAAGCAGGAGGAGTACGTGTGTACAGTGTGGCTTGGGCCTGCCCTCAGTGCACTTAACTTCTTTTTTGTATATAGGTACTTTTTCTCCAGAATGAAGGAATTGATTGCTAAGTGAGTGGTATCATTGCTGAGATTGTGCCTGGTTCAACAGAAACAATGGGGGAAGTTTACAAACATTGCTGTACCATCTAAATGTTTATGTGTCAAACATGTGACAAAAGAACAATCTTATGGAATTTACCTGGCCAATAGAGAACTACGAGTGTATGACAGTATTTATACACTACTCAGGAAAAGTTAGGGATATTTGGTTTTGGGTGAAATTTAAGGAAAACTTAAAAAGTTCACGCTACAGTGATATTATATCATGAAAGTGGGGCATTTAAGTAGCGACATACAATGGTGATTTCCTCATCTTAAACAAAATATTGAAACAAAAGCCAACAACAGTGGTGGGATTACCCTCACAAAAAATGTCAGTTGCAAAAACTTTCCATGTGGCCTTAGCATAAACTACAGCTTGACAACGATGTCTCATGCTGTGCACAAGTCCATTTATTATCTGCTGAGACATGACACCCTACTCTCCTTAAAGAGCGGCCCTCAGGTCATCGAGGTTCTGGGGTACAGATTCCATATGTTTTCAATGAGATTCAGGTCGGGAGAAAGTGCAGGCCACTCCATTTTAGGCACCCCAGTCTCCAGCAGCAGTTCCCTAATGATGCAACCTCGATGAGCTGACACATCTTCTATGAAGATGAAATTAGGCCTAGGCTGTTCATGCAGAGGCACAATGACTGGATTAATATTTTTTTCAAGTAGTATGGGCATGTCACTTTACCATTCACAAAGTGTAGGGCAGTTCTGTATTGACTAGACAACCTGCCAACACTGTAACACCACCACCACCAAAAGCTCATCTGGTGACAACAGGGGCTTGACGTCGCCAACATCTTTGGTGGCAATCACTTCTGCTCAGCGTGAATCAACTTTTATCAGTGAACAGCACTGAGGCCCAGTGGTCCCTCGTCCAGAGTAGATACTCCCTGGACCATGAAAGATGATGACTCCTGTGCCTGGTGGTGTAGTCAGGTGCCCTTGCAGGTCGCCTAGCACGCAGACCGCGCTGATGTAAATGGTTTTGAATGCTCTTACATGACACTTGGGTGCCTCTCATCTCCTTTAAATGTGCCTGGAGTTGTGTGACTTTCATCATCCAGTTCTGCAGGGCATTGTTCACAATGAAGTGGTCAACAGTGTGGGATGTGGCCAAAGGATGTCAACTTCTATACCTTTCTGTGACTTTTCCAGTCTCTCTGTATCTATGTTGCAATCTGCTGATGACACTGTGTGACACTCTTAGCTCAGTGACCACGTCCGTCTGAGAACATCCTGCTTGAAGCCTCGCAATGGTGAACTACTGTTGATCAATTGTTAGGTGTCATCTTGGTCTCATTATGTCAAAATGTGAACAGCATGATGAGGGGGACTGTTTAAATAACAATTCTAATTGAACCAGGAAATTTATTGGACGATTCATGGATTAAACGCCTGTTGTGAATTTTGCCGTTAAGGCTTCATTCACATCACCTTTCAGCCATTCCATTCTCCTGCTCTGTTGAGGAGCAGGAGAACGGAAAGGACGGATTCGGCACATAACTGAGCCCTAACAAAGCTGAATGGAGATTATGGGATTCGTTAGGTTTCTGCTCAGAAGATGATTTTGGAGCGGAGACAAAAGTGGTGCATGCAGGAATTTTGTCTCCGCTATAAAATCATCTTCTGAGCGGACACCTAACAGACCCCATTATAGTGTTTGGAGTCTTTAGGCTCCGTTCAGCTCAGTTATGTGCCGAATCTGTCCTTTCCATGCTCCTGCTCCTCAACGGAGCAGGAGAACGGAACGGCTGAAATGAAGGTAATGTGAATGAAGCCTAAGCTCCTTGTTAGAGAACATCAAGTTGTGCAAAAAATACTGAAACATTGAACAGTTGGACATGTGCATTCAAAAGTTTAGAGAAGGTCAAATTTAGTTCATCTGTAAAGTTTAGAGTGCATTTTAGGTCAATCCTGAAATTTCACCCACAAGCCAAATATCCCTAACTTTTTATGTGGTATATGTGGATACTTTTTCTATCCTATCCAAACATATACTCCTATGTTGTCAATAACCTCAGTCTAAGAGAGGACTTAAACTACAGTAACTAGTTGCTAGTAAATAACTCTCCTAATTACTCAATATAAACTCTGTATTAGCTAGATTTAATGCATTTTTACTGTATTTTCATGTACATTACCAGTTTATGACTCTGAACAGCTAAGAGCAATAATAAACAACTTCCAAAGCAATAATCACCATCCCTACTCTATATTTTAGCACTTCAGAAACACTAAAATAGGGTACTCAAATCATTACTTCTCTCTCGCGCCCATACCTCTACACGTCTAACCACCCACAGTTAGTTACAGCATCATTAACCTCTTCCCTGCTTATGAAAGATCTTCAAAGTCCTGCTTCATTAACAGCATCCTAAATTGCCACATGAAGGTACAATATTTACCTCGAGAGATTTCTAGGTCTCTGTTTTATCTGCTCTAATCTGCAGTGCATTGCATCATTAACTCCTTCAGCACTAGAGACCAACAATTACTGCTCCATTAATGCAAAGCTATACTTTAGCTTTACACCTTTCTAGAATTTATTTCATGTGGAAATAAAATCGGTCCATACTTAATTAGTCCCTTATTTATCCAGATATGGGTCTGATATTCTGACTTGTAGAGGTACGGTCTGCTATCTACTACATTAAGAAGACTTTGCTAATTAAAACACGGTTCTGAGATTTAGCTGAGTATAAGCATTTTTTATTGCCGATTCAAAGTAAAAGAGTGGCAAAACTCACACAGTGCTTTTTAACTAATAAACTCAACAAGGAGTTTGTGATGATTTTCCATCTACTTTTGTTAACACTTGAGGTTCATTTATTATAGGTTAGGAACTGTCCCTTATGGGATGGAAACCCTGATATATTCACACATTTTAACAACTGTTGAAAAAATTTGACAATTTGCAAAGCTGCCCATAGACATGTAATTTCCAGTGTTGGACTGGGCTGCCAACGGCCCAACAGTAAAATTCATTCTGGGGGCCCACTGTCCAGCTACATGCGAATACTAGTTGCTCACACAAAAGCAGGTAGCAGCAAAACGCTCAGCAAGATTGATTACAGAGCTTTCTGCAGCGACTTAGAGAAGGCAAGTCCCTGGGGACAGAATACTGGCTGTTTTGTCTCTTACCTAGAAGTCACCTTAGCCATATGAACGTATGCTTATTGAGATGCTTTACTCTGCCTATCTGTATGTAGTACAGTCAGTGTGCAGTGCCATGTGCCACTTGTACCTGTGTGGGAGGACTAAGAGATAATCCTTGCTCAAAGCCCTCCCACTGGATTCCCCTGTGGGCCATTCCGAATCTGGTAGTATCTGCAAGCCAAGTTAGCTTTTTTCACCCAACTATACCATATCACATAGATCCATAATCATGTGTGCATATTTATTTCAGTGGAAATGGAAAATGAGCTGCCTCCAGATCCCTACAGCAGTTTATTTCCCACAAAGTATTAGGGGCTGCTGGAATTCAACACGGCTAATCCTTCGGGAAGCTTGAGAGGCCCACCATGCACATAAGATCATTGGCTGATCCCGTTCAAATTGGTGGGTTCCATATACTGGTTGCTAGGGGGGAGAACCAATAAGTTCCTCTACTATGACCAGGATATTTAGGTATGATGCTAGTGCAGCAAGCTGGAGTTTTGCTTTGGAAGTAGAAAGTCAAGCTATGATTCTGCCTATGCAATGATACATGTTTAATATAATGGAAGTTTTTTTTTATATTAAATGTATACTATAGCTGTATGTTCAAATGTGGTTTGAACTTATAATCAGGGAGGGGGGGGGGATGTTGGGGTCAGCTACAGGCAAACATGAGGTCTTATATAGACATTCTTGAATTCTGTTTTAATAGATAGCATTTGTTGCATTTAATGTATTCTATTGGACAAGTTGCTTTATAAGTAAATGAGGAAAACTCAAGCCTTCAGATTCTGTTTTATACATGACTTACAACATTTATGTATGCATTCTAGCAATATTCCATTAAAGACATAAGCACAAGGATATTTTTCTAGGCTAACTGGTATTTTAAAGATTGATTATTTCTAGATATTTTGTCCACTCATAGCTAAGAACAGTAAATAAAATGCCACAGTTACAGTTTGGACAGTCAGTTACCAGGGTTCAAGTTTATAAAGAAAATACATTTTTAAAGATTTACTCATGTACAAAGTTGGTAGAATTGATTCACAAGATTAGAGATATGCACTGAATCACAATCATTCATGTAATGGAAAAATTATGGAGAAGAAAATAAAAAATGGTATATTCTTACTGACATCTGCACAGTTAATGCAAGTTATCTAGAATAAGAATTAGAGATGAGTGAATTTTTCAAAAATTCAATTCGCCGATTTGCAGAATTTTTTGAAAAAATTAGGTTTGATCCGAATTTATTTGCGCCGCATTTTTTGTTAAAAAAAACGCTATTTTATGGCTGCTGAGAGACTTTATAGTGGTGTAGAACACTGTGCCTTGCAGTAACACACATATGGAGTCTGCTGTGCTAGTGAAATAATACTGTGAGTCAGTATGACATGCAGATGACAGGCGTCGCTCTTAGAATCACTGCACGTTTCACTTATTTGGGCACGGGGCCAAAACTGACCAAATAACTCAAGTATGAACTCAGCCTTACAGGTCGGTGTTAGTGCCAAGAAGAAGCGCACTCCTTTTACACCGTCGTTAACTGATTCCATATAGATGTCTAAAGAACCTGTTCTATTAACCTCTTAAGGACACAGGGCGGTTTGCAGCGCTTTCTGCTGTTTCTGATCCCCGCGGATCCCCGTAAATGTGCATTTTTTAACCCCCCCTGCAGCCCTGATTGATATCGCGACCCTCCTCCCGCCTCCTGTGTAATCTTCATTGGTGGCCAGTGGTTAGCAGAGTGTCAACACATTGCTGACACTCGGCTATAAACTGCTGACATCTGTGCTGGTGCAAATGTCAGCAGTTTAACCCCTTTCCATGCCGCTGTCCGTACGGACTGCTGTATGGAAGGGGTTAACAGGGAGGGAGCTACTTCCCTCTCCCATCAGGGGGCTGCTGTGCCTTTGCAGCCCCCCAACAGGATGGGATCACAGAGGGAGGGGGCTCCCCTCCCTCCCCATCACTCGCTGCCAGATCAGAGCTTTCAGAGGCGTCCTGCTTGCCATGGTAATGTAAGTGTGATCTGACTTCTGCTAAAGGCAGAAGTCTGACCAGACTAAGTCTAAATTAAAAACTGTACTGTATTATACTGGCATCAGACCCACTGGATCTTCAAGAACCAAGTGGGTCTGGGTAAAAAAAAAGTAAAGAAAGTGAAACAAATTAAAAATCAAAAACACATTTATCACTGAATAAAAAAAAAAATATAATACACTACACATATTAGGTATCGCCACATCCGTAAAAACCTGCTCTATAAAAATATCACAGGACCTAACCCCTCAGATAAACACCATTAAAAAAAAAAACGTGTAAAAAGGCCATTTTTTGTCACCTTACATCACAAAAAGTGTAATACCAAGCTATCAAAAAGGCGTATGCCTCCCCCCCAAAATAGTACTAATCAAACCGACATCTCAGCCCGCAAAAAATGAGCCCCTACATTGCGCAATCGCACAAAAAATAAGAAAAATATGGCTCTCAGACTATGGAGAAACTAAAACATGATTTTCTTTTTCTAAAATGTTGTTATTGTATTAAAGTAAAATAAATTTAAAAAAGTATACATATTAGGTATCACCGCATCCATAAAAACCTGCTCTATAAAAATATCACATGATCTAACCCCTCAGGTAGACACTGTAAAAAATAAAAAATAAAAACAGTGTAAAAAAAGCTATTTTTTGTGACCTCACATCACAAAAAGTATAATAGCAAGCGATCAAAAAGTTATATGCCTCCCAACATAGTTCCAATCAAACCGTCATCTCATCACGCAAAAAATGATACCCCACATAGGACAATCGCCCAAAAATATAAAAAAATATAGCTCTCAGACTATGGACACATTAAAACATCTTTTTTTTGTTTCAAAAATGATATTATTGTGAAAAACCTAAATAAATAAATAAAAAGTATACATATTATGTATCGCCGCGTCCGTAACAACCTGCTCTATAAAACTAACACATGACCTAACCACTTAGGTGAACACAGCAAAAAATATATATATATAAATACGGTTTCAAAAGCCATTTTTGTCACCTTACATCACAAAAAGTGTAATAGCAAGCGACCAAAATGTCATATGCCCCCCAAGATAGTGCCAATCAAACTCCAAAAAAGTGACTCCATCTAAGAAACTACACCCCTCAAGGTATTCAAAACTGATTTTACAAACTTTGTTAACCCTTTAGATGTTCCACAAGAGTTATTGGCAAATGGAGATAAAATTTCAGAATTTCAATTTTTTGTTACCTTGCCTCAAAAAAAGTGTAAAATAGAGCAACCAAAAATCATATTTGCCCTAAAATTGTACCAACAAAACTGACACCTTGTTCTTTAGTTTCCAAAATGGGGTCACTTTTTGGGAGTTTCTACTGTAGGGGAGCATCAGGGGGGCTTTAAATGGGACATGGTGTCTAAAAACCAGTCCAGCAAAATCTGCCTTCCAAAAACCATATGGCGTTCCCTTTGTTCTGCGCCCTGCCGTTTGGCCATACAATAGTTTACGGCCACGTATGGGGTGTTTCTGCAAACTAAAGAAGCAGGGCAAAAAATACTGAGTTTTTTTTGTTTGGCTGTTAACCCTTGCTTTGTTACTGGAAAAAATGGATTAAAATGGAAATTTGCCAAAATTTTTTAATTCTGATTAACTCTTGTTAATGACATTTGTAAAATCAGTTTTGAATATCTTGAGGGGTGTAGTTTCTAGAATGGGGTCATTTTTGGGTGGTTTCTATTGTGTAATCCTCACAAAGTGACTTCAGACCTGAACTGGTCCCTAAAAAGTGGATTTTTGAAAATTTCTGAAAATTTTCAAGATTTGCTTCTAAACTTCTAAGCCTTGTAAAGTCCCCAAAAATTAAAATGGCATTCCCAAAATTATCCAAGCCATGTGGGGAATGTAAATTAATAACTTTTTTTGGCGGTATTATTATGTATTATAGAAGTAGAGAAATCGAAACTTGGAAATTTGCAAATTTTTCCTAATTTTTTGGTAAATTTGGTATTTTTTTTACTCGTTTTACTAGTATTATGAAGTACAATATGTGACGAAAAAACTATCTCAGAATGGCCTGGATAATTAAAAGCGTTTTAAAGTTGTTCACACATAAAGTGACTCTGGTCAGATTTGCAAAAAAATGGCCTTAAGGTGAAATATGGCAGTGTCGTTAAGGGGTTAAACGCTTATACAAGTAGAGCCCCCAGACAGAGTGGAGAGCAGTAAGTTTGTGTTGGCATCACTGATTATTTCGCCCTTCCTCTGATCTGTCATAAAAATAAACCCTAAAAAACGGATACTGTCTGTTGAGCATCCGCCGTTACTCGGTCAGCATTTGGTCAGTAATCCATCAGTATTGCTAATGTGAAAAAAAACAGGAGTGGATCCAAAACAGAGATGACCGAGTCAACCATGCAACCACTGGGTTGCTGGTCAAAACACAACCGCTAGATGACACTGGGAGCTAAGGCCTCTTGCTGCAACTCCTGCTGCCACACCCCCTTACTCTGCTGTGACCTGTGCCTGCGCCAGAAACATTTAGACCTCTGCCACTCCCCTGAGCATTGCCTGGCACTTCTCTATCTGACATACTGTTAGATCAAATAAATAAATAAAAAGGAGATTAAAACACCCCAAAAACGTCTGTCATTTTCTCACTTCACCACACAACGGCTAATAAGCCCTTTTTTTCACACTAATACAGGCCAAAAGGGCTGTAATTTTCTCACTTTATCACACAATGGCAAACACTTTTTTGTGCCACTAATACATGCAAAAAAGGTCTTTAGAACATATAACTGCACCGCTGAATTGAAAATATATTTTTATTTTGCCACTAATACACGACAAAAAGGGCTTTAGAATATATATAGAGAAAGGTATGTCCAGCTCACCTGCTGTATAGTGTCCCCACTGGGATCCCTCATGCACGGACCATGCGGCAAGCTACCGTGGATTGCGGAAATAAAAAATTCTGGAGGTCCAGCAAAATATTCAGCTGTATCTTCTTTATTGTGGTGAAGTTTGTTACAACTTGTAGCGCATATATTCACAACAGATTCACACCGTCAACGCGTTTCGAACAGAGTTCCCTCCGCTAAAACACACCTTTATACCAGTTTGATGACTTGAGCTCCACCTTCATCAGTCATGTGGAAGGGAGCGTTCACCTGTATTTCATTAGTGCCAAGGAGGTTAGAGGCGTTTACTCAAACATTTACATACACATGGAGCACTTTGGAAAAAGTCCATAATAAAGTGACATTTAAAATTATGAATAAGTGTTTCAGATCCATAGAGATGTCTGTATTAACATTAGCAGTTCATTTATATCTGCTACGTTTTCGTTGCTATCAAGATTCAAGCTTAAACAAACGCAGGCTGTGTGAACGGCTCCTTATGGAGTGATTGCTGTGAACACATGCCCATTCATAGTTGGGGTATATAAAAGATGGCAATAACTAAAATAGTGTGACCATAAACTAAAATGAGATTTTCTTTGCAAGCAGCAGTGGATAGTTTGTATTGACACAAAGACTGTATGCTCGGGAAAAAAACTCCGAGATATGGCAGAGCCTATATCAAAATGACAATTGGTTCATAGTGGCAAGGAGGCTGTATTGGAGGTTTTATACTAGACACATTATTTCTTATTTTCAATTTTTCAATTCTCTGGATATTACTTTGTCATGGAAGCATATTTTTTAACGGCAGATATAATTGTAGAAAAAATGAAAATATATATACTCAATAAAAATATAACAATTTTTTTTATATAACTGCACCGCTGAACAGCAAACAGGCCCTTATTTTTTCCACTTATACATGACACAAAAGGCTTTAGAATATGTTACTGCACCGCTGAATGGCAAATATATTTTTCTTTTGCCACTAATACAAGCTACAACTGGTTTTAGAACATATAACTGCACAGCTGAAAGGCAAATATATTTTTCTTTTGCCACTAATACACGCCACAAAAGGCTTAAGAACATAAAACTGCACCACTGAACGATTAGAATATTTTTATTTTGCCACTATTAAATGACAAAAAGGGATTTATAAGATATAACTGCACCACTGAACGGCAAATATATTTTTCTTTTGCCACTAATACACGCCACAAAGGGCTTTAGAACATATAACTGCACCGCTGAATGGCAAATATATTTTACTTTTGCCACTAATACACAACAAAAAGGGCTTAAGAATATATAACTGCACCGCTGAATGGCAAATACATTTTTCTTTTGCCACTAATACACAACAAAAAGGGCTGTAATTTTAGCACTTGACCACACAACAGCTAATAAGCCTTTTTGTCCCACTAATACAAGCCAAACAATGCTTTAGAACATATAACTGCACCACACAAGGGCAAATAAGAGATAGAAATATTTCCTTGTAATAAATCCCCAAAAACAAGAACGGTTTGCTGGAATTACAGAGCTGTATAATGGCAATTTGGATTCCCAGTCAGTGCAGCAAGGTGTAATAGGATTGTTCCTATTACCCAGGCTGTAAACTCCCCTACTGAACCCTGTTCAACATAAATGCTGTGGAATTATTCTTCCCTATCCTTTCCCTCACCTTGAATAATCTTTCCCTGCACATGTAAATCATTTTTTAGCACAATGAAGTTTTTTCTAACACTGTCCCTGCTGAAGTCTCTCCCTGCACTAAGTACACTGGGAAATGGCAGACTCCAAGATGGCTGAGGCTAATTATAGGGCTGTGACATCGCAGGGCTGGCTGGCTGCTGATTTGGTTGCAAGCATGGCATTATGGGTGATCCTGCCTTCACAGAGTTTCTTGCCCCATGTCCTCACACGTGCTGCAGCCATTTTAAGAAAAATGCGATTCATTGCCACAAAGCGTGAGGAAATTTAGATTCGCTGGGAATCAAATTTTTCCTGAAATTCTGATCGAATTCCACTTCGTCGCCTTCAATTCACTCACCTCTAATACGAATAACAGAAAATTGCCAGTCAATGAATATACCAGTTTTCTTAGAAAATGAAAAAATCCATATTGTATGTTTCTATACAGTCAAATGCTCAGGCTTCCGGATGTATTTTTGGAAGCCAAAATAGGAGTGAATTAAAATAAGAGATGTTACAGCTATTCATTATCATTTCTCTCCTTTTTTATGATCCACTCCTGATTTTGGCTTCCAAAACAGCATCAGGAAACCTGACCATTTGGCCGTACCATTATGGTGCCCTGATGTATTTGCTGACTCAAAAGCATGGATGTGGTGCTTGCATGGATATGGATATGGTGCCTCCAGGGGCGTAACTACCATAGCGGCAGACCATGCAACTGCTATGGGGTCCGGTATTCATTGACTCAGCAGTCAGTACCCATATGGCATCCAATCAGGAATGGCATATGGAGTACATAAAACAACACTATTAGGGTACAACCACGTGGCACAGTCGTGAGCTTTTCCAGTTGCGGCCAGCTGAGGTCAAGAACCGTGAGGCCATTTGGGCTGCAGTTGCTTGATATTTAACTAATGAAGACCACACTAAATAGCGTCTGAAATCTTAATGGCCGCAAGGCACCTTCAATACAGCATGGCTATTGAGAATTCAGACCACCTATACAGTGCAGTCAGACAGCTGTAGCATAATTGGCTGCATGCATCGCAATGTAGCTACATTCACCAGTAGAGAGTAGGCATGGGTTGGCCATAAATTAGTACCAATGGAAATGGTATTTGCATTTGTTAAAGGCCCAAGAAGAATTTCTCCTATCCATTAGACAGGTAAAAAAGTATGATCTCTGGACGTTCCTTACCAAAGCAAGGGTTCCCACATCTTTAATTCACAGTCTTTGCAAATAGTCTATCTTTAGCATTCCCATAGAAGTGAATAGAGGGGAGGACATGAATGTGCACTACGTGTCCTTTCATGGAATGGACTAAGAGAGCCCCGTTCCCTTGATCTGTGGGGGTCTCAGCTGTAGGATGCCCTAGTGATCACTGATTACCAATCCAGTAGGTATGGGCTTACCTGTTTGGGTCTACTTCAATACTAATATTTAAGTGAAATTACCCACGAGTTACATTTTCAGTTTGATTTTCTTCACATTGCATAAGCTTAATAGATCTTGAACATTACAGTTCTAATTTCGCAGGTCAGTTTAGGACAGTGCTACTTACCAGATTTTGCAGCATTTTACATTCTGCCTGAAGCATAATGCAGACATAGCATATGCCATTGTCCTAAGGAAAGCATTCTACTACCAAAAATGATGATCATCTACAAATTCCCATAGGGCATAAGATTGCATCCTAAGTTTGTCTGTTTTTCAGTGATTTGGGATAATGAATAAAAGTGTCAACACCATACAGCTCCAAGCCACAAATAATCTTGTACGACCATCACAAAAACACGATTACAAAGCAGAATGTGATGGAGATAAAAGCACAAATACACCCACATCACACAGCTATGGCAACCTACTTACAGAAACATAGAGACATTTGAGTGAATATGTATGATTCAATGAGAAATCTTCACAAATTGCATTTCTTGTCTGAGCAAAGTTGCATTAGTTCTAGTTTTGTCTTCATTATAAAACTTGATGACACTTAGCGCTTGGGTCCAGCAGACCAGTAACAATCCCAAAGAGGAACAGTATGATCATGTGAAAGTTTTATAAGCCAAAGTAAATTAAACATCATTGGCAAAAAAAAAAAAAAAAAAAACGCACCAAGGGCACCATAGCAACCAATCAGATTCCACCTTCCTTTTTCCAAAGGAGCTCTGAAAAATCAAAGGCGGAATCTTATTGGTCGCTATGGCCAACTAAGCATGTTTTCCTTTACACCAGTTTTATTAAATCTACCCCCAATATTTTTTGGAATGGAATGAAACTTGTAATGTGTAAATCTAATGACAAGATATGTAATTGATTTCAATATTACAGCAAAAGGATAAGTTTTTTTTAGGAAAACTTTTTAATTGAAAGAAGGTTCTAGTACCTTGTTGGGCTGCCTCTAGCTTGGATACAAGATAAAATATGGTTGGGCATGGAGGCTCCATATAGTATCCTGCAGCACATTTTCCCAAAACTGTTCCAGCTGAGACTGTAGATCCTGCACACTTGTATGGTGCACAAATGCTCGATTAGATATAATACTGGTGAACGGGCAGACAAGAAAGTGTTGAAATCCAGCATATATATTCCTGGGAAACCCTTTCTGTGTGTGGGTGAGCATCATCTTGTGAAAAATTCCAGTTGGAATCATTGTCATGAGCGGCAACACATGTGGCCGCAGGGTATTCTACACATACTGTTGCATCACTAGGGGTGACCAACTGTCATATGTGATGGTTCCCCTAATCACCATACCAGCAGTTGGGACAGTATGTTTCTCCACAACAAAGGCAAGATTGAAGAGCTCACCATGACACCTCCATACTCAAACCCAATGTTACGGTGGTGAACAGTGAGGCCTTAACTCCACCTGCACCACTGTCCCTACCTACATACACGATCCGTTCTAAACAACGGTCTGTAACTGGATAGCAATCTCTACTTAACTAGGTGCAGGGTCTAAGCAAGGATAAAAAAAAAAGTGACAGGCACCAGGGAAAATACACAGAGTAAACAAATGGACTGAGTCAAACCAGGAGAGACAATCAGAGACGACAAAATCACAATCCAAGAGCAATAATATACCAAACCCCGGTCAAAATCATCAGGCAGAGGCATAGTAAGAATACCAGGCAAGAATCCCACAGCAATACACAGCAATTCAGAATGCCGGAAGACCTTATTCACAGGCAACTTCTAAATAGGGCCGCCTAGTGGTCAAGTGAGACACCTGGGATCACGTTACCCCTGTGATGTCATCAAGCAGGAAGTACTTGTATTTGTAGGAATTGGCCATCGCTCCTGTACACTGAGTCCCAGCATGGTAACCATGGAAACCAAACACCAGCGGCACTTCCAGCTAGGGATCTTGTCTGCTGGCATTCTGGGCATTACACCCAACTATTGTCAGATCTCACAGAATCTGTATTTGTCACTAAAGACAATATAGTTCCAGTTCATAGCAGTCCAGGTTTTTATTCATGACCCCACCGCAAATGAAGACGATGGTGGCTGTCAATGGCAGGACATACCTGTAAAATGGGCACAGTGACATTAACTTTCCTTCTTCTCAGGCCATGAAAATGGCCTGATCAGAGACAGCGGTGTGTAATAATGGTGCCCTCTGTGTCTGGATGGTGTACAATGACACTGTGGGAGCTGCTCATGCTTGTTGGCAGATCAAAAGATTCTTTAAACTGGTGGTCTGTCTCTTTTCCATGTGTGGGTGATCTTACATAACCACTGCTCCCAGCACCTCCTAACAGCTAGGTCAGAATAGCCTAGATCAGTGGTGGCGGCCCTATGGCACGGGTGCCAGAGGTGGCACTCAGAACTCTCTCTGTGGGCACCCACACCCTGAAAAAAGTATATGGTGTACCAATATGCTTTTTCCTGCCATTCATCAGTGCAGGGCACACTATGAATGGGAGAGTCAGCGCAGTGAATGTAGGCAGGCTATTAAAGCTAAATTATAAAGTACATGGAGGATATACTATATTGGACTGCAATATTTAGGTTAAATAACCGTGTTGGCACTTTGCAATAAATAAGTGGGTTTTAGGTTGCAGTTTGGGCACTTGGTCTAAAAAAGGTTCACCATTACTGATCTACCGTAGATGGGGAGCAGTTTGTCAAAATGACCATCCTGCTTCTCTTAATCTAATGATATTCCCCTCAAAGTTTGTCAGCAGGCAAAATGTAATCAAGTGCACTGTAGCGGCATGTGTAGCAGACAATGATCTTTCACCAAAAGGTACACTACCTAAAAGTACCCTCTGAGAGCCATTTGAAAAGGCACCAGGAAAGCCCTTTTGTGGCAAGACCAAGTGTTTAATCAGACCACATCTATATTGACAGCAACACCTTAGATGTTTACTGTCATTTCTGCCAGCAAGCAATATCTGTGTTGTGACTGGGGGACTGCAGCATCACTAGTGACTCTAGCGAAGCAGAGTCAGCCCAGTAAGTCAGTAGACAGACTCTTAAATTTTAAAAAAAAAAAGCTTCTCGGCCCTTTGTGATATTTTTTAAGTAGCAGGCACATTTCATGGTGGGAAAGGGAGCTGGCAGTGGTGTGCTATGTATTAAGCAGCAGCTAACAAGAGTAGCAGCCACAGTTCATAGGGGGGGGGGGGGAGATGTAGCATTTCCACAGTTCAGAGGTGGGGTATGGCACACTACATAATAAGCAGTAGGCACAGTTCATTGGCTAAGGCTAGGTGCACACTTGCCACCAAATTCTGCTATTCTGTTCCTGCATAGGAGCACCACTATAATGGGGTCTGTCAGTTTCCAGCGTGAGTACTAGCATTTTGCCAAGACAAAATGGCGGTGGGTGAAAGGACTGAGTAATAAGGGGGGGGGGGGATAGAATCAGGGATTGGGGGCCCAATTCAGATTCTTGCTATGGAACCCAATTATCTCAATGTACGCCCCTGATTCTGGATATCCCAAGTAGCCAAAATAGCAATATTTTTTATAATACCTTATTAAAATAAATAGAGAGCAATTAAAAAACAGCATAAATACTTCTAGTATACATATATACCATATATAGTGTTGAGCGCGAATATTCGAAAAGCGAATTTTTTTAGCGAATATCGGCACTTCGCTAATTCGCGAATATTTCGAATATAGCGCTATAAATTCGCTATTTCGAATATTCGTTTTTTTTTTGTTTTTTTTTAGTTATATTTTTTTCTTTCCTACTTCCCAAAAGTAGTTCTTACCTGTCCTGAGGATTCCTGGCTTCCTGGCTGCTCTAGTCAGTGCCCGTTGCCGCTTCTGCCGACTTCCGTGCTCATGTGGAGCGTCCCCATCCATGGGAGAATCTCCATATACTAAAATGTACTGTCGGATTTGAGGAATTACGCTGAAATCGCAATGCGATTAATTCAAGTTATATTAATCGCATTGCGATTACAACTTAGCACTGCTATCTTACATAGGCTAGAATTAACTAATATGGAATATAGCTATGCACTAGCAGTGCTAAGTTGAAATCGCAATGCGAATACTTTAAGTTAAATTAATCGCATTGCGATTTCAACTTAGCACTGCTGCTATATTCCATATTCGTTAACTTCGCTAATTCTAGCAAGCTGACCCATTATAAACCCAGTTCTAAGTTGAAATCGCAATGCGATTAATATAACTTGAATTAATCGCATTGCGATTTCAACGCAATTCCTCAAATCCGACAGTACATTTTAGTATATGGAGACGCTCCCATGGTGATGGGGACGCTCCATGAGCACAGAAGTTATGGTTGGCTTGGTAGAATTAGCGATTAGCGAATATGACGAATGTATGTCATATTCTCAAACTGAAGATAACGAGTATTCTACATCTTCGCTTTAGCTACCTATTCGTCAACTTCGCTAATTCTAGCAATCAAATAGGAAGACTATAGAGACAGCTGTGTTAAATTCGCTATGCGATTTTTTTTAATACAATAATTATATTACTTGATAAAATTATTATAAGTATTCTATTTATTAAAAAAAAAAAAAATCGCATAGCGAATTTAACACAGCTGTCTCTATAGTCAACCTTCCTATTTGATTGCTAGAATTAGCGAAGTTGACGAATAGGTAGCTAAAACGAAGATGTAGAATACTTCGTTATCTTCGTTTTGAGGAATAGACGAATACATTCGTCATATTCGTCATCCTCGCTAATTCTAGATATGAAACCAATAGGAAAGTAGCCTTAAGTACAAATCGCAATATGCGATTATTTAAATCGCATGTTAATCGCGATAACTAGAAAAAATGACGAATATTCGATTTCGACGAATATGAAACGAATATTCATTCGAATATTCGCGAATTTCGTCGAAATCGAATATGGCACCTGCCGCTCATCACTAACCATATACTGTCTATACTATGAAACATCTCTAAAAGATTACCTCTTGAGAAAATCATCTACTATACAGACTACATTTCCTATGACAGGTTTTCTGTTCAACCACTGAGAAGACCATATATATATATATATACATATATATATATATATATATATATATATATATATATATACAGAGAGAGAGAGAGAGAGAGAGAGAGAGAGAGCAAAGAAAAATGCAGCAGCACTCTAAATTTGAAGATGGGTGCAATCCTTCTAGAATAGCTGATTTAGTATAAATATCTAAAAATTCAAGCAGTACACCAAAATAGTGAAAAATAAGGGGAATAAAGCTGGTCCACTTATGTTTCACTATTTTGGTGTGCTGCTTCAATTTTTGTATATATATATATATATATATATATATACATGCCACAATTATTGAATTATCTCTAGTCACATTCTGGCACATAACATGTCATTCACTAAGGTTGTATATAGCATTTGCAGTATATTGTTAGCGTGCATTTTGTTTAATTCAGCTAAGCAAGTCAATACGTTATTCAGCTTAGCTTACTTTTCTTTATGCAGAGTTCTTAAGATGCGCCGCAGCAGCAAAGATGGTGGCACACTGCTGAGTGCTCATTTCTACAACGGAATAGAAGATCAAAGCACATTTATTCAATTATTAGGGATTTGTAGGTTATATTCTTCCACAGTTCACTTTAAATTCATGAGATTTATTTTATTTATGCTGTTCCTACTGTAATCCGCATCACTTTATTTTCATGTCTCCTTTTCAAAAAAAAAAAAAAGTTGGTTAAACTCCTCATGGAAAAGCACGGCTTACCTGTCAATCCCTTTTCAACTTGTTAGTAGCAGACCTGGATTTATATCTATAGAACTATGTTGGAATAGCCACAAATTACGGAAAAAAAAAATGTTATGCATCTGCTACACATTCATTGATTTCTTAGCACATTGGTAAAAATAATAACTTGCCAGCTTGCCAGAGATATGTCCAGCCACTTCTCCATTCATTGCAAGCCTGGAAATAGCAGGATGGGGTTCGGGATACGCTATAAATGTCACAGACAGAAATACCTCTTTTAAGTGATTTCAATAAATACAGCCTTTAACATCAAAACTATAGCATTTCCCTCGCAATTTGGAAACTGCAGATGGTCTTCTACAGGATTTCTACATTATCAGTATTTTCCTCTTTACTTACAATGGTTATTATGATTTTTAGGTTTTTCCCATGCAAATAAAGCTTAAAGGTTTGCAAAGTGGAAAAATTGGGTGATTTCACTCCACAAAAGATACGTTTGTATTGGGCTTTCCAACCCCCATCTAGTGTGGTCAGCAGTTTAGAATGGTCAAAACTGCTGATGGATTTAACTGCACCGCTGACCGGCAAATATATTTTTTCTTTTTCCATTAATACACGCCACAAAAGGCTTTAGAACATATAACTGCTCCGCTGATCGGCAAATATATTTTTTCTTTTTCCACTAATACACGCCGCAAACAGGTTTAGAACATAACTGCACCGCTGATTGGCAAATATATTTTTTCTTTTTCCACTAAAACACGCCACAAAAGGCTTTAGAACATATAACTGCTCCGCTGATCAGCAAATATATTTTTATTTTTCCAATAATACATGCCACAAAAGGCTTTAGAACATATAACTGCTTTGCTGAATGGCAAATATATTTTTTCTTTTTCCACTAATACACCCCACAAACGGCTTTAGAACATTAACTGCACTGCTGATCGGCAAATATGTTTTTTTCTTTTTCCACTAATACAAACCACAAAAAGCTTTAGAACATATAACTGCTTTGCTGAACGGCAAATATATATTTTCTTTTCCCATTAATACACGCCACAAACGGCTTTAGAACATATAACTGCACCGCTGAACGGCAAATATATTTTACTTTTGCCACTAATACACGCCAAAAAGGGCTGTAATTGTAGCACTTCACCACACTACGGCTAATAAGACCTTTTCTTTCCCACTAATACAAGTCAGAAAATGCTTTAGAACATATAACTGCACCGCACAAGGGTAAATAAGACATAGAAATATTTACATGTAATAAACCCTGCTAATGGCTGTATCGAACAGCACTTGCACCCCAATAACAAAAACAGTTTACTAGAATTACAAAGCTGTATAATGGCAATTTGGATCCCCAGTAAGTGCAGCAAGGTGTAATAGGATTGTTCCTATTACCCAGGCTGTAACCTGCCCTACTGAACCCTGTTCTACATAAACACTGTGGAATGATTCCTCTCTATCCTTTCCCTACACCTTGAATAATCTTTCCCTGCAGTTGTGAATCGTTTTTGTTAGCACAATGATGTTTTTTTAGCACTGTCCCTAGTGCCTGTCACATCTCTCCCTGCCCTAAGTACACTGGTAAATGGCAGAATCCAAGATGGCTGAGGCTATTTATAGGGCTGTGACATCACAGGGCTAGCTGGCTGCTAATTGGCTGCATGCATGGCATTATGGGTGATCCCGCCTGCCCAGAGTTCCTTGCTCCATGTCCTCACACGTGCAGCAGCCATTTTAGTAAAACATGTGAATCGTGTGGAAATTCGGCTTTCATGCGAATCAAATTTTTTGATTCGCTCATCTCTAATCAGATTGATAGGGGTCCTACACCCAGTACCCCACATGGTCAGAAATTTAAAGCAACTATTTGAATTAACACAGGGAACCAAGCTGCAAGCAGAGCACCGTCCAAAGTCTTGCGGCCATACTGGGTTATTACAATGCAACTCTAATTCAAGTAAATGGGAGTTGAGCTGCAGTAACCCAGAGCTGCCACTACATGGTGGACAGACCTGTTCTTCTGGCTCTATTCTCTATGTCAGTCACGGCATTGTGGCTGCTATAAACAGCTGATAATTAGGGGTGCAGGGTTTTGGACCCCCACCAATATGCTAAGGATAGGCCATCAATATCTTCAACCTAAAAAAAAACCCGTCATGGAGCTGTATAAAAGCAGCTATTTATGCTTCTGCTGGGCTGCAAAAAGCAATGCATCTGGTACTGAGATAATGCTAAAAGGGAGTCAAGGAGGAGTCAAGTTTGTGGATAGAACAATAACACTTTACAGAAATATATTGAGTTGAATGTCTAGAGGGATCCATAAGATTTATTTTCTTTATTTAGTACTATGGATAGGGAAGGAGTGACACTTGAAAAATACAGTAGAAGAGCAACAGAAAATATTGGTACAATAATTCATTTTCCTGTGTAGTGATGGTTCTTTTTTAGTTCTATCATTGGAAAATTGGAACTTTTTTCTATGCATGCTTTGATTCTTCAATATATGCAAATCATGGGGCATAACTACCAGGTTACCTGGCCTAAACAGCTGCTATGGGACCTAACAATTTAAAGGTCCTACTTCTTCTCAGACATAAGGTGCAGTCAATAATGACTAGAGATGAGCGAATTGAAGTTGATGAAGTGGAATTCAATCCGAATTTCAGAAAAAAATTGATTTGCACCGGATTCGAATTTTCTCACGCTTTGTGGTAACGAATTGCATTTTTTCTTTAAATGGCTGCTGCACTTGTGAGGGCATGGAACAAGGAACTCTGGGAAGGTGGGATCACCCATAATGCCATGCATGCAGCCAATCAGCAGCCAGCCCTATGATGTCACAGCCCTATAAACACACTCAGCCATCTTGGATTCTGCCATTTCCCAGTGTACTTTGTGCAGGGAGAGACTTCAGCAGGCTCTAGGGACAGTGTTAGAAAAAACTTAATTGTGCTAAAAAAATGATTTACAAGTGCATCGAAAAATTATTCAAGGTGTAGGGAAAGGAAAGGGAGGAATCATTCCATAGCATTTATGTAGAACAGTGTTCAGTAGGGGAGGTTACAGAATGGGTAATAGAAACAATCCTATTACACCTTGCTGCACTGACTGGGGATCCAAATTGCCATTATACAGCTCTGTAATTCCAGCAAAACGTTCTTGTTATTAGGGTGCAAGTGCTGTTTGATACAGGCATTAATAGGGTTTATTACATGTTATTACATGTAAATATTTCTATGTCTTATTTGCTATTGTGCCATTCAGTTATATGTTCTAAGGCAACGTTCACACGACAACAATTGTCGCGCGACAAAAAGTCGCACTATAGTCGCGCGACAATTTTTATAATGGGAGTCTATGGTGTCGCATTGCGACGTGCGACATACTGCGACTGCGACACGACAGTCGAAAAAAAAACATCTGGGATCGCAACATGACTCCCATTATAAAAAAATTTGCGCGACATTAATGTGATGTCAATGTCGCGCTACAAATGTTGCAGTGTAGTGGTTCCCGATTTGACAACAATTGTCGTCGTGTAAACGTAGCCTAAAGCATTTTTTGACTTGTATTAGTGGGAAAAGAAAGGGCTTATTAGTCGTTGTGAGGGGAAGTGCTAAAATTACAGCCCTTTTTGGCGGGTATTAGTGGCACAAAAAAAAATGTGATTTGCCGTTTAGCGGTGCAGTTATATGTTCTAAAGCCCTTTTTGTAGTGTATTAGTGGCAAAAGAAAAATATATTTTCCAGTCAGCAGTGCAGTTGTATGTTCTAAAGCCCTTTTTGGCGTGTATTAGTGGGGATAAAAAAAGGGCTTATTAGCTGTTGTGTGGTGAAGTGAGAAAATGACAGACTTTTTTGGGGTTTTTTAATTTCCTTTTTATTTATTTATTTTATCTAACAGTATGTCAGACAGAAAAGTGCCAGGCCCTGCACAGGGGAGTGGAAGAGGCCTAAATGTTCCTGGCACAGACACAGGTCGCAGCAGAGTAAGGTGGCGAGGCAGCAGGAGTCGCAACAAGAGGCCTGAGCTCCCAGTGTCATCTAGTGACGTGTCTTGACCAGTAACCTAGCAGTTCTTAAATGGTTGACTCGGTTATCCACGTCGTCCCAAGTGACATCAGACACCCCCAGCCAAGAGTCGGTGGGTTCGTCAGACACAACCCTTAGTTGGCATGGCCCAGGATTAAAACCTGTGCCCTCACCTGTCCTTTTCTGTTCCCTCAGCCACAGAAGTATTATATTCTGTGGGCTCAGTCCCACTCTACGATGACGAGCTACTAGAGGACAGTCAGCAGCTACTGGCAAGCCAAGATTTGGAGGAGACATCCACCACTTCCTCCGCTAGGTGGACAACTAGTGACGAGGAGAGTGGTGTGAGAGCTGGTGTTGCGAGTGGTGAGGCTTGTGACCCAGAGACTGTTGAGGAGGACATCAGTGACATGCAGACAGTACTCAATGATGATGATGTAGCTGATCGCACTTAGGATCCGGGTGAATTAGGGGCTTCATCATAATCGGGAGAAGAGGGTGGCTGCTTGCCCGTGAGGCAGCGGAGGAGCTAGTAAGTCGCTAGAGTGGCCGGGAGTCAGCAGGGTGGCAGCAGTGGGAGGTCGGTAGCCAAACGTGCCCGAGATAGACCACTCGCTTTGCCTGAGCCTACCTGCCCGGAAAGTAGTGGTGCACAGGATCACGGAAGCAGCGGCGGTAGCAGTCAGTCAGTGTGTAGTGTTAGGGGTAAAATCACCTACTCGGGGGTGTGTCAGTTTTTATTAAGCCGCCGGAGGAGGTGAACATGGTCATATGTAGAATCTGTGGACAGAAGGTGAAGCGTGGCCAGGGTGCCAATTTTGGCACCACGGCCCTGCATCAACATATGAAGCATCACTATAAAGTGGCCTGGGAGAACCCTGGCTCCAATGTGGTGGTCCAACTTGCAGTAGCAACCGCTGCATCGCCCAGTGGCACACACCCGGTTTCAGGCAGTCGAGGCTCCACCATCCCAGCTTAAGGGAACTGTTTGTCCTTCCCATCATCTGCTGGTCCTGATGCTCCTCCTCCTCCTCTTCAGTCATTCCGTCAGCAATCGATCACCAAAGCGATTGCCAAGAGACAACAGTATGCGTGCACTAATCTATAGGTGCAGAAGCTTTCAAAGTTGCTGGTGCTGCAGTCCCTCCCTTTGCAAGTGGTGGACTCTGCACCTTTCAGAGAACTGATGACTTGTGCCAAGCTGAGGTGGAGAGTCCCAAGCTGTCATTTCTTTTCCAAAAAGACGGTACCAGCCCTGCACACACATGTAGAACAGAAGGTGGGCCGGTCCTAGAGCCTGTTGGTGTCTGACAAAGTGCAAGGCATCGTCGACATGTAGAGCTTTAACTATGGTCAGGGACAATACATGTCCTTTACTGCCCACTGGGTGAATGTGGTTCTTGCATAGCCACACCAGCAACTTGGCCAGGTGACGCCGTTTCCGCCTCCACGTTGTCATGCCGTTGGTCGTGCGACAATGTCCGCCTCTGCCTCCTCATCCTCCACCTTGTCCTAAGCCCCCACTGCAGGGACAATTCACAGTGCCCCTCCAGCATACCACATGTGCAGGGCACACCGGTGTCATGCTGTTCTGCACCTTGTTTGCCTGGGCGAACGGAGTCACATAGGGAAGGAACTGCTCCGTGTCCTTCATCAAGAAATTGAATCCGGGCTTTCTCCGCGACAACTCAAAATCGGAACCATGGTGACCGACAACGTGAAGAACATGGTGTCGGCGCTGCCTCAAGGACGCCTTAGCCATGTACCCTGCATGGCACACATGTTCAATCTGGTTGTCAAGTGGTTCCTGAAGTTTTCCACCCATCTGCAAGACATCCTAAAAATGGCCAGGAAACTTTGCATGCACTTCAGCCACTGGTACACCGCAAAGCACACCCTCCTTGAGCTGCAGCCGCAGAACAGCATCCCCCAACATAGGCTGATATGCAACGTTTCCACCTGTTGGATTTCCACCCTCCATATGTTGGACTGACTATACGAACAGAGAAAGGCGATAAACTATTTCTTGATGATCCAAGCGGACAGGAGTACTCCTCTTTGTAACTTCAATGTCAGCCAGTGGCAGCTCATGGGTGACACCTGCTATTTGTTCAGGCCCTTTGAGCAGGCCAAGTTATTTGTCAGTCGCCAGGACTACGGGATGAGCAACGTCATTCCACTGCTTCATGTCCTGGAACAGATGCTGGTAAATCTGGCTGGTCTGGAGACATGGTGCCTAGATCTCACGGCCAAATGAGCCCTGTGGGGGCTGAACTGGAGGGGAGGAGGACTTTGGAGCACAAGCAATGTGTAGCGAAATGGGTAATTTCTACACAGGTGACTGTAGAGGAGGAGCAGGAGCAACCAGAGAAGCTACAGGGCTGTGAGGAAGAAGAGGCAGAGGACCCAGACACACCGTGGCAGTATGAAGGGAGCTCTGCCGAGTCACTTGCACAAATGGCCCGATGCCTGCTTACTTGCTTGCAAAGTGACAGCCTGACAGATGAATTGTCACCATTTGGCAGAGGGTTGACTTCCGGCTCTCAACCTTGTTGGACCCTCACTACCGGTCCAAAATGGAGGCCTTGTTTACAGAGAGGGAGGGCAAAATGAACTACTACAGAGACTTCCTATGTAGTCAGTTGGCTGCTGCCTATAAGCACCGTCGTCCATCCTCTCGCAGTTCTGACTGGGGGGGAAGGGGGGGGTCCCTCTGTGCTCACATTCCTCTGCCATTTTTGCTGTGGCAGGGTGGAGGGGTAGGAGCAGTTCCAGCTCCATTAGCAACTTGAGTCTAGAGTAGCTGATGAGCAGCTTTCTTTACCCACCTAGTGAAGTAACTACTCACCAGCAGCAGCAGGAAGACCTGGAGCAGGACCTAAACCAGCAGGTGGTGGCATACTTGGACAGTACCCTGCCACCCCACATTGAAGATCCGGTGGACTACTTGACAGCCAAACTGTATTTGTGGCCGCAACTAGCAGAGTTTGCCCTGGAAAAGCTGTAATGCCCGGCCAGTAGTGTGGCATCAGAGTGGGTGTTTAGTGTGGCGGGGCCAAAATTACCCCAAGAAAAGAGACTGACCTTTGTCAAGATGAATCAGGCGTGGATCAGCCAGGATTTCCACCCACCAATGCCTGATATATCAGACTAGATCATCCATGGTGCCACACCAACACTTTGACAAAAGAGACCGGCTTCTTCTGGCTCCCTGCCTCAGCTACTATTCTGATGCTGATACCCACCTGATGCCACACATCTGATGCCAAGTGCTCCTACTCCCACTCATCTGATACTTGTATTGCCACTCATCTCCCCACTCTGTCACCTGGTCACTCTGTGGTCTTCTGATGCTGCTGCCACCTCCTCACTATGTCACCATGCCACTCTGTGATCTCCTTATGCTGCTGCCAACTCCCTACTCTGTCACCGGGTCACTCTGTGGTCTCCTGATGCTGCTGCCACCTCCCCACTATGTCACCTTGACAGTCTGTGGCCTTTTGATGATGCTGTCACCTCCACACTATGTCACCTTGACACTCTGTGGTCTCCTGATGCTGCTGCCACCTCTACACTATGTCACCTTGCCACTTTGTGGTCTCCTGATGCTGCTTCCACCTCCACACTATGTCACATTGCCACTCTGTGGTCTCCTGATGCTGCTGCCACCTCCACACTCTGTCATTGTGCCAATCTGTGGCCTCCTCCTTATGCTGCTGCCACCACCTCTAGTCTCTGTCATAGGGCCACTCTGTAGACTTCTCATGCTGTTCCCACCCTCTCCACTTCATGACTGTGCCACTATTTTGGCTTTCGGCCTGGCTAACATCATCATTTATTTGACCCTTTTTCTGATCTGTCAGAAGCAAGTAAAAATAAGATACACAACGGATCCTGTGTGTGTAGCAGCTGTAAGGCCTGTATGGTCCCAACAGAATTGGCTTGTGATTTGGTAGCCAAAAGCAGGAGTTGGTACAAAACACAGAAGATATGCAAATATTCTATTCACGTGTCATCTCTGTTTTGGATCCATTCCTGTTTTTTTGGCATTAGCAATACTGATAGATTACTGACCAAATGCTGACTGAGTGAAGGCGGATGCTCAACAGACAGCATCCGTTTTTGGGGGTTGTTGTAAAGACGGATCAGAGGAATAATCAGTGACGTCAACACAAACTTACTGCCGACACCCTCTGCACTCTGTCGGGGGACTCTACTTGTATAATCGTGTAATAGAACAGGTTCTGTAGACATCTATGTGGAATCAGCTGATGACGGTTTAAAAGGAGTGCGCTTCTTCTTGGCGCTAACATCAACCTATAAGGCTGAGTTCATACTTGAGTTATTTGGTCAGTTTTGGCCCTGTAACTGCCCAAATAATGAAGTGTGCAGTTATTTTAAGAGTGACGCCTGTCATCTGCATGTCATATGGACTAACAGTATTATTTCACTACCACAGCAGACTCTCTATGCGTGTTACTGCAAAGCACAGTGTTCTACACCACTATAAAGGCTCTCTGCAGCCAGGAAATAGCCGTTTTTCAATTTGATTTGCCGCAAATAAATTTGTATCAAACTTTTTTTTAAAATATTAGGCGAATCGGCCGAATCGAATCTTTGAAAAACTCTCTTATCTCTAGTAATGATTATTACTGTGCATTATACATTTCTGTGGCAATACTTTTTGCATTATTCCTGTACTATAATATTACACAAGCATGTGACATGTGTTTAAAGTTTTTCCCTTTGATGTGAGATTATAGGTACATGGTGATTTTTTTGTTTTGCTTGCAGTATCTCTGTGCTATATCATGTTGTGTATTAATCTTTTTCTGTTTGCATAATTATTGTACTATAATCAGGGCCGGTTTTAGACAAAATGTGGCCCTAGGCGAAATAAAAATTGGTGCCCTAAATTCTGAAGTACTGAATCAACAGTCACATTTATTCACTTGACGCAAGTGGAGAAGTCCCCGCCATGGCCCATGATTTGTTGCAGGCAGCGCGAAAATAGATGATGACATCCAGGGACCTGAGTAGAGGTCGGAGAGCACTGGAGCCAAGAGCCAGTGTCAGGAAGCAGGTGATGCCCAGTTCACACAGTTATTTCCATGAGTTATTGTGAGCCAAAAACCAGTAGTGAAGGCTACTCAGAGATAAGGTATGAGGGAAAGATTTCCTCCTGTTCTGTGTTTTTGACCTGCACCTGGTTTTGGCTCATAATAATTGCTGGAAATAACTGAAGTGTGAACTCAGCCTAAGGGCTCATGTAGACGGCCGTTGCTCGTCTGCAATATATGGGCACCTATAGTATGCTCACCATATCCCAGATGCAGACTCATTCACTTGATCGGGTCCGCAAACCAGAAGGAGCAGTGTGGAACGCAGGCATGAAACCCCATGGAAGCACTATATAGTACTTCCGTGGGGTTTCTCTCCGTGCCTCCGCACCACAAAAAAACAGAACATGTTCTATTTTTTGTGTGGTGCGGACTGATCACGGACCCATTCAAGTTGAGTGGGTCTGGATCCATCTGTGGCATATTGCGGCCCCCAACGCACGGAACGGCCGGCACAAATTTGTGTGGATGAGCCCTAAGGCCTCATGCACACAAACGTTTATTTTATCAGTTTACGTTCCATTTTTTGCGTTCCGTATACGGTCCGTATACGGTCCATATACGGAACCATTCATTTCAATGGGTCCGCAAAAAAAACCAAAAAGTACTCTGTATGCCTTCCGTTACCGTATTTCCGTTTTTCTGTTCCATTCAAAGAATAGAACATGTCCTATTATTTTCCGCATAACTCACAAGGATAGTACTGTTCTATTAGGGGCCAGCTGTTCCGTTCTGCAAAAAACGGAATACACACAGACATCATCCGTATTTTTTGCCAATCCGTTTTTTGCGGACCTCAAAACACTGAAAAAGCCATACGGTCGTGTGCAATAGGCCTAAGTGTGCTTCCCTTAGCAAGTTTTCCCAGGAGACTTGCTTAACTCTCTTAAATAATCTGAAAACACCTGAAAATAGTCACTGTTACCAGTGCTCTGCATATAGAGACAGCAGGGACATGGAGATAATGTGTTTTCTGCATTCAAAGTAAAAAAGTAAATAACGAATAGAAAAGTAAAAATGAAAAAATGGCATTGAGTGTTGGGTGAATACAGGAATCACTTGTTTCACTGAAGTTAGAATGCTGCCTTTCTTCTATAATTTTAGATAGATAGACAAACACAGATAGATAGATTGATAGAAAGATAGATAGATAGATAGATAGATAGATAGATATGCCATAGATAGATATGAGATAGATAATAGATATGAGATAGATAAATAGATAGATAGATAGATAGATAGATAGATAGATAGATAGATAGATATGCCATAGTTAGATAGATAGATCAATATATAGATAATAGATATGAGATAGATAAATAGATCGATAGATAGATAATATATTTGAGATAGATAATAGATATGAGATAGATAGATAGATAGATAGATAGATAGATAGATATGAGATATCCTAAAAAAATAAAACACAAGCGGCACAGCAGAAGCAATGTGAATGACGCTGTGCCAGCAGCCTTGGAAGTGATCCAGCATCCAAATAAATAGAAAAGAAAATTCCACGCTGCTCCCGAGAAATGTCCTGGTAAGAGGACAAAAATGTTGCATTGAATGACTTTTGGGAGCAGCGTGGAATTTTCTTTTCTAGATAGATAGATAGATAGATACATAGATAGATAGCAGATAGATAGATAATAGATGGATGGATAGATAGATAGATAGATAGATAGATAGATAGATAGATAGATAGATAGATAGATAGATATAAGAAATACAAATGATAAAGTTATATAGGTAGATGCATAAATAAAGATATTTGTGAGATGGACAAGTATTAGATACATTATAAATATTCCATTATATTTAGACAACTGTGTTCCAGACAGCAAATAGTTAAAAAACAACAGCTACAGTGGGGGGGCGGGGTGCAGAGGACTGGTCCTGTATATGCTCTGCAGGCTATCTCCCCTCCTGTTAGTCCAGAGTCTGGCCCTGACTGTAATATCACTGAGTAAATGATCCCTGTAGTGTGACGTCACTGTGGGCATTATACCACTATTTTGCCATCACTGTGCGCATTATCTTACTATTGTGACATCATGGTGAGCATTATACCCATATTGTGTTATCACTGTGAACATTATCCCTATACTGTGACATCATTGAGTGCATTATATTACTACAGTAACATCACTGTATACATTATCCCTGTAATGTGACACTACTGTGGGCATTATCACCTTACTGTGACATCACTGTGAGCATTATACCCATATTGTGTTATCACTGTGAACATTATCCCTATACTGTGACATCAGTGAGTGCATTATATTCCTACAGTAACATCACTGTATACATTATCCCTGTAATGTGACACTACTGTGGGCATTATCACCTTACGGTGACATCACTGTGAGCATTATATTCTTTCTGAAATGACTGTGTGCATTATCTATGTGCATTAGGGAGACCAAAATAAAACTTTCTAGTTTCTGAACCTGCTGCTAAAGGTGGTTATGGTGGGGTGGGGCCCCATTCCAAGTTTTGCTGTAGGGCCCCATGGTTACTTGTCATGACCCTGATGTAAATATATATGGAAAAATGTTTAGACAAGTATTATCATATTTCTGACCTTGCACAGACCTATATGATTACATTTAGCAATAATTATGCAAATGAATATAATTATGATATGATTTATTTTCCTAGAATTACTGTGCGTTGATGACCTCTATGTGTCTACTTTTTTAGGTCTCCCCGTCATGGAAGTTAGGATTGAGATCTCTAGGCAGCAAGTGGAGAAGATCTTTGGGCTTGAAGAATACTGGTGTCATTGTGTAGCATGGAGCTCCTCTGGAACCTCCAAAAGCCAGAAGGCATTTATCCGAGTTGCATGTAAGTATTAAGCTATGGTACCCACAAACCTCAGTACATTTTGTCATAGTACAAAATGTACTAACTGAGTAAGCTTTGTTTTATATCCTAAAATAGGACATTGCATTATAGTTCATCCTAGTTTATGAAACTAAAGAGGTTATCCCATGAATAATGTAACCAATGATAATCATACATAATATAGTACATAATTAAACACCTTCCATCGCAGAATTACCAAAATTAATGCGGAATATACAATTAGCAAAAAACCCCAATAAATCACCACATTATATAAATAATAAAAAATCAGATTTTATTTCATAATGTTAAAAATACACAAATAACAAACCAATATATCTAAAATGGATCCTCATAGAACAGGTGGACAGTAATCACACGCCACAAAGGTTTGTACCCATAAACCCTATTCACAATGTGCTAGTAGCCAATGTAATATGACTACAACCATATGTCTGACCAGTGAATATCAAATAGATGAATGGAAAAAGTAAATACAATCCATCCACAATATATCAGCATAAGACAGAACACATGTCCCAATATTCAAGGTCGGTTACAAAATACAAAGGGTAAAGATACAGACCGATGTGAGGTAGTGTTTCCTAACCCCAGCGTGCTTGCTCCCGCTTCTTCCGGAAGAAGCGGGAAGCTAAACGCACGCTGGGGCTGAGGAAACACTACCTCCACATCGGTCTGTATCTTTACCCTTGTATTTTTGTAACCGACCTTTTGAATATTGGGACATGTGTTCCTGTCTTATGCTGATATATTGTGGATGGATTGTATTTACTTTTTCCATTCATCTATTTTGATATTCACTGGTCAGACATATGGTTGTAGTCATATTACATTGGCTACTAGCACATTGTGAATAGGGTTTATGGGTACAAACCTTTGTGGAGTGTGATTACTGTCCACCTGTTCTATGAGGATCCATTTTAGATATATTGGTTTGTTATTTGTGTATTTTTAACATTATGAAATAAAATCTGATTTTTTATTATTTATATAATGTGGTGATTTATTGGGTTTTTTTGATAATATAGTACATAACAACCTCTAACAAAACTAGAATAAGCCCTGTGCCTCACATGGGTCCAGAGGTCCCCGCTTTATTTCTCCACTTGCTCTGCTACATTTATTTCAAGCTTGCAGCTCAGGGAAGTGTCCATTCAGGTGCTGCTCTCTCCCTATCACAGCTCAGGGGTTATCTTCATTCTGCTGTTGCTTTCTCTCAATTACAGCTCAGGGGAAGTCTCCTTTCTCAGGGGGCATGTCCTTATTGCTGAAGCTCTGTCCCTTTAACTGTTACAGCATAAAACAGTAGATATGGCTGGTGGCAGTTAAAGGGTAGAACTGAGCATGTGCAACCACCTCACCAATGTTACTGAAGCGGACAGAAAGATGAGGAAAAGAACAAACAAAAGGTGACTCTACACAGATATATTTTATTGAATAACTCAGTGGCTGTAAGAAATTTTTAATTACATGCAATTAAAACATTATTCTGATTCAGGTACTGGTTTGAAAAATGTACATTTTTTCACAGTATATCTGCAATGACCACAGGAGATGGAAGCAGAGGATGGGAGTGATACTTGTAGCCTGGAGGGTGGTTGTTGTGCTCACAGACCTGGGTGGCAATCTCCCCTCTAACTCTCTCTTGGGCCATGCAGTGGCTGGATGGTGCACCCTTTCTTCACTCGGTGCACACTCTGATGTTAGGGCTTGTGACTGGTGGTGGTTGTTGTGCTCACAGATCATGGTGGCAATCTCCCCTCTGGCTCTCTCTTGGGCCTTGCAGTGGCTGGATGGTGCACCCTTTCTTCCCTCGGGGCACACTCTGATGTTAGGGCTTGTGCCTGGTGGTGGTTGTGCTCACAGACCGTGGTGGCAATCTCTCCTCTGGCTCTCTCTTGGGTCATGCAGTGGCTGGATGGTGCACCTTTTATTTCCTCGGGGCACACTCTGATGTTAGGGCTTGTGACTGGTGGTGGTTGTTGTGCTCACAGACCAGGGTGGCAATCTCCCCTCTGGCTCTCTCTTGGGCCATGCAGTGGCTGGATGGTGCACCCTTTCTTCCCTCGGGGCACACTCTGATGTTAGGGCTTGTGCCTGGTGGTGGTTGTTGTGCTCACAGACCAGGGTGGCAATCTCTCCTCTGGCTCTCTCTTGGGCCATGCAGTGGCTGGGTGGTGCACCCTTTCTTCCCTCGGGGAACACTCTGATGTTAGGGCTTGTGCCTGGTGGTGGTTGGAGTGACCTTGGTGTTTAGTGTTGTTCTGGGTGCAAGGCATGAGGCCAGGTGAAATCCATCTCCTTGCATCTTAAGATGAGCCAAGGACTTAACCCTGAACATTTGACTTAGCAATACATTACAATTACCCTTTTTACAGTAACCCTGTTCTGGGGTGCTGCATATCTCCCATTATACCCATCCAGTCGCTAGAAATGTAGCATAATCCTATATAACATAATGGGAATCTGAAAAATACACTTTCCACATTTGGAACATCTTTTCTTAGCTGTGAAAGGGAATACAAATACGTATATCATTCACTACCATGAAGTTGCTAACATATGGTTTCTCATTGCCAAGGAAACAAAAACAATATTTGACTCCTTAACGTGAACTTTAATGTTTTGTTGTTTGATTCCAATTTGCTTGCATTTCACTACTTAGGTATTCTATAGTTTTCTAGTATAGAAAGTGCAAGTGCAACATGTGTACAAAAGACCCACAATTTATAATACAGTGGGTGTTCAGCCCTTCGCACCAGGGTTCAGATGTTCCCTGTTTGTATATCAAGCCAATCTGTGTCATCACAAATGTAGTTCATCGGTTGACCCTGGGTACTTTATCACTATCTGAACCCCATTTGGGTTCTACATTCTTTAGATGTACCTAAAAATAACCGAACATATGACATATATCTGAAGGAAATATCTGAGATTCTCACAAGTCTATTAGAAAGTCACACCCATGTGTGGTCACCTCTCCTTGTCTTCTTCTTTCTGGAGTGCTGACCCTGTCGGACATTTATGCTATGTCTTGTGGATATACCATCAATGTGTTAGATAGAAATAGGTAACGTGAATTAAGACGTAATCTGATGAAGACAAATGCCCTTGTTATGCAGGGTACTGAGCGCACGACCTGAGGGAGCAGTGGATTCAGAGCAGAGAATACCTGTCATTATCAGAACTTCACGTAACACAATAATGGTTTTTACCTTTAAATTGCTTAAAATAGATTTAACTACCTATATTTTCCCAAGTATCAGAACTAGCCATACATTGTCCCCACAATAGTGGGTTATGGGACTCCACAGAATGACATGGGACATGGGTTTTGCAACCCTGTGTTAGTGCAAATGCAGTAGCATGGTGGTGTCACGACTATTTCATACCGGCATGCATACCATATTTTCAGGTGCAGGGTTTATGATCAGACAAATTCCTGCAGTTCTATCTTCCATCGATAAACCGAATAGATTGAAGAGTTGACTTAATTTAAGTCGTAGTTCAAGATCCAACATAAGACCAAAAGCAGCATTAAGTCAATTGTTTTTTTACTGTTACATGGAAGCGGCTGATTCTTCTTTCAGAACCATTGGTCATATTGACTCCCGTTCTGAGTATTTCACCTCTGTTCCTGCACGTATCACTTCAAATGCCCTTTGATCTTGCACTTTGGTTGATATTGCGGCCTAGAGGTTTTGAAGGAGTGATCTCAATCACTGGCTCTCAACTCTGTCTTCAGGCAGGTTATCCTCATAAGGCTCAAAGGATCAATACATTTCGCTTTCCTTTTTCCAACAATGCTCTGAAAAATTCAACAGTCTGAAGACAGTTTTGAGAATCCCTGGAAAATAGTAATGCTTCCCGTGCAGAATATTTTACTGGGCAGGAGTAAAATAAAGTCACCAAACAAGACCAAATGCAAATGCTTTGCTTAGGGATATATCCAGCAAAGTTAACGGACTGCATGCTAAATAGAGGGATCCCAAAACACCGTCTGGCCAGAAGCCTTTCTAAGAGTGAGTGAACAATCCATGAAATATGAGTAGATGTGATGCTTCAATGAAGTTTAACAACCATATCACTGAAGAAGAGGAACTGGTGAAGATGATGCTTTTAAAGCCACCTTAGGTCTTTATCAGGACATAGCAAGCATACTGGCAGAGATTTATGTAACTATCCAATTAAAATCTTTAAGTGCAAATTATCTTACTATTATAGCATCAATTATCAAAACGCCTAAATCCAAATTAATGGGCACTAATATCATTAACTGTTAAAAAAAATACATTAAAAATGTATTAGGGGATGCAGGAACAGGAAATAAAATTAAGGAAAAACTATCTGTGTGGGATGGTAAATGTAATACACCAACTTGCTCACTTGTGCTTTGCATAAAATGCACTATGCATTATGTTAGAAATGAATGTAGACATTATATGCTTTATCAGAAGCTTCTCACCAAAGGACATTTATCTACAATTTGTGTAAAGGTGTTGTCCGGGGATTATATAAGAAGCAAAAAGGTGTAAAAAAAACCTCTATTGACTTCTGCCCCAGTGATGCCATTCTAAAAAGAGATGCTTGCTCAGTCAATTGATATATTCTGTATAAGCTGAGTGTGGCATTTCCTGCCATTTCCAGTGGGTCAAGATGAAATCAGCAAGAGTTGGAACAGCTTGCTGTCCCTAAAATGTGTGTGCCCGCTCCCCCCTGGACAACATCTTTAACATGAATAATAAAAAGTACTGTGGAGTGCATTTGTTACTTTCTCAGCAGTAGTACTATTTTGACCATAAAAACAAGTAGACCATGTAAACATTGGGGCTGAGATATGTTTCAATGTACTGATTTTGATACCACTATGCCATGAGTTCAATCTTTAAGTAGATTAATTTATGTACATTTTTATTATTTTTATTTATTAATTTGCATCAAGAGTACATGTGAATATATGAAACCTTGTAATATGTTGTATTAGGGACAGTGGCGTACATAGAGAAGTAAGGGCTCCAAAGCAAGGATCAAACCAGGCCCCCTACACAGGACAGAAGGGTTTCCGCCTAAACCCCTTTCAATGATTTTTGGGCCATTTTTTCCATTGTTTGATTTGCTAAAAGTTGTTCCTTTAGAGGGTAGAGTCCTGACCAAGTTTTCACCCCCAGTCGAAGAGAGGATGATCCCAACTAAGACTGGGCCCCCTCCTGCCCTGGGCCCCATAGCAGTTGCATGGTCTGCCGCTATGGTAGTTAAGCCCCTGTTTCACACTAACCTCTTTTGCATACCTACCAACATACATTCTTACTACATCAGAGATAAGATAGTAAATAGTGAAAAACAGCTTTTTTTTTATGTCCTGAAGAGGGAGGGGAAAAGTATTGTTATTGTCATGTTACTACATATATTTGTTTTTACTTCTAGTTCTGAAGCCAGAACTGTTTTAGTGAAATCTCTAGTGCTAGTGCCATAAATCTGCTTTTGGACAGCACTAGGGTAATAAAGGCTTAACCAGTTCCTTTCTTAGCATTTTACACTGATGTCTTTCCATGGTCTTTCCAGACACCTGGGTGCTTTTCCTTACAACTTCTGTTTCCTTATCAGAGCCTTCATAATCTACAAGAACCTTATCTAAAAGAGGATCTTTGACCTGCTCTCCTCACTGGTCTGTAGATCACTGCCTGGCATGGTAGACTAATCTCTATGTCTTATTTTTCTCAGCTTCAAGGACCCGTCTTCGTACAACATTAAAGCGAAGTTTTGAACGAATCAACTTCAGATCTAGGATCCGAAGCTCGATTCGCTCATCACTAATAGGTCACATCCCCTCTTGCTAAGTACAACCAGAGCCGGCGCGTCCTATAGGCTGACTAGGCAGCCGTGTAGAGCGCCCCTTGGGAAGGGGTGCTGCTAGGAGCGCCAGCCCCGCTTCATGCTGCAGCTGCCGAGCGCTCTGAATTGAGCCTGAGGGCGCACCACCCAGGCACAGAAAAAGGAGAGGAGCTGACAGGAGGGAAGCGCTCAGCACTGCCTCCTGTCAGTCCCTCATTGTAGCGTGGTCGAGCCCTGCATGGTCCGTGGGTACAGGGAGCATCTGTCTCTTATACCCGGCCGGACTGACATGAAGTGCGCACACAGTGTGCACTTCCTGTCAGTCCGCCCGGGTACAGGAAACTAAAGCTCCTGTACCCGCGGACCATACAGATCTCGGCCACGCTACACCAGAGGTAGGGTGGAATGGTAAAGAGAATGACATGGGGGGGGGGGAGAATGACATGGGGGGGAAGAGAATGACATGGGGGAAGAGAGAACTGGCTTTAGTTAAAGGGGTTCTGCAGTTTATTTAAACTGATCGGCAGGGGTCCGACACCCGGGACCCTCGCCGATCAGCTGTTTGAGAAGGCAGCGGCGCTGGAAGTAGCGCCTCGGCCTTCTCGCTGTTTACCGCAGGCGCAGTGACGTCACGAATAGTATCACTGGCCTTGGCGGGGTTAAGCTCTGTTCACTTGAATAAAGCTTAGCCCCACCCAAGCCAATGATACTAATCGTGACGTCACTGCGAGAAGGCTGAGGCGCTACTGCCAGTGCCGCTGCCTTCTCAAACAGCTAATTGGCGGGGGTCTCTGGTGTTGGACCCCTGCCGATCAGTTTAAATAAACTGCAGAACCCCTTTAATATGGCAGTTCATATGGGTGGGGCATTCTGATGTCACATGGGGGGGGCGCAAACTTTTCTTTTGCCTAGGGTGGCAAAAATCCTTGCACCGGCCCTGAGCACAACCCATGCCTTAAATACACCTTGCAGAAAAGTGGCAAGCATGGCATAAAAACGCAAAAATTGCATCTGCATACCACAAAAATGTTGTATATTAATTAAAGGGATTATGTCAGCAGTTTTGACCATGTTAAACCTTTAACAGCACTTGGTAGTGGATGGGGAGAGAAGTACCACATAAGTTCTGTGGAGCTTTTCTCATAAGTAGTGTGAACATGAACTTTTATTCTGCTAGATTCTGCTCTCTCAAATCTACAGGACGGGGTTTCGCTTTAAGGGCTATACAGCCCTTCCCCCTTTGAGTGACAGCTGTATCTTCCAGCCAAGCCACTAGAGAAAAAACTCAAAGCAGAGGAGAGGGGCTGTGAAGCAGCTTAATTCAAAGAGCATTTCACAGTAAAGCCCTTCTCTGGGCACTTACAGGAGTAGAATCACATAGAATAATATTTGCTTTTTTCACTACTTGTAATGAGAAAAGCTCGACAACAGGTCTTGGCTCCTATCTAGCGCAGACAGCAGTTTATCATGGTCAGAACTGCTGACAGACTCAATTTAAAGAGAAACCAGGAAATGAACTGTTAAACCAGGCAATGACTTGTAGGGTTTGCTCAGCTGAATGTAATAATACAATAATACCTTCACTTAACAATCCTTTGCTTTATTCTAGCGTTAAAAAACTTTAAATTAATATTTAGATGAGCAGTTAAGTGCACTGAGGACAGCCAAAGCCGCTCTGTGCACCTTTGCTCCTCCTGCATCCTCTGCCAGACCCTCTTTGTCCTTCTTGATTGACAGGGTCAGGACCTGCATAGTCAAGAGGGAGAGGGAGGGGCTTGAAGAAGAGGCAGCAGGTTCACAGAGTGGCTTAGACCCAACTTTTGGTGTACTTAACCGCTCATTTGCGTAAACTACATTTTCTCCAGAATGAAGCAATGGATGACTAAGTATTATTACATTCTGAGCTGAGCTAGTCTTACAAGGCATCGTGCCTGGTTTAGCAGTTGAAGATTTTTTTTATAGCACCGCATGCACAAAATGGCCCTCCTGTCAAAAAGTTTGACAAAAAGGGAGAACTTTGGGGCCCATATTTACCTATATTTTTCCTTTTATGAATGAATGTTGCACATTGCCTACTGTATGAACCAGATGCTAAGTAACGTAAAGCTCCAACAGTTCACATGCAGCTATGTATTTTTCTTGATTCTCGGGCTTTAAAAGACGAGCTAGCTAATTTGTTTTGCTGATGATTGATGACACACTTATTAACAATCTCATGGTACAAAGTTTCTGTGATGTGAAAATGCATACTGAAGTTCTGCAGAAAGTGGCATCACATTCATCAAAAGAGCATTTCTAGTGGAAAGATTTCTACTTAACCCACAGGGAACTATACCAAGCTACAGCTGCAATAAGGACTAACATTTGAGGCACAAGTGTCTCAACCATAAAGAACAAATAAACTACACATCCAAATTCAGTACATTGAAGAAGTGACTGAATGACCCTGCATTTAACAGTTTCCTGTTTCCTATAACCAAGTTGTTGTTTTTTTAAATCAAGGTTTATCTATATTAATAATTTGATATGTTTTTTTCTACAGTCTCAGAGCAATTCCAGTCATTTGAGAAATACTTGTTACTAGGTGATACTGCCTAACATTTGAAGCCTTATGAGATGTTAACCATTATATCCCTAGCAACCAGGGATTGTTCTTTAGTTTAGGACTGACTATACACTGAATTAAAGGCAAATCAGAGATACTCAAACATACCTTTATTACTCTCTGTTACTGCCATATCTATCAGAATTTGACCAAATTAAAGTAAAAACTGTTCTCCAGGGTTGTCTACTTTGGACAATCTGTTTTAGAAGAGTCCCCAGACAAGATGATCACTGGGTGTCTCCTACCAAAAGGCTGCGTTCTGTTGTGGATTCCCGCAGCAATTGTTCAGTTCTTTTACAGAGCCACCACAGGGAAAAAAATAACTCATTAAAAAGCTCTGTGAGATACATGGAATTGCCAGGAATAGAGATAAGTGCATTTCCCAAAATTCATGTTGGGATTGTTTTGATCGTATCGGCCATCGGATTTGATTCAGTCTAAATAAACACTGCCCCAATTGCCTTGAAAAGTTGTGTATAACTGAAGTCTTCTAGGACTGTACCAACCCCTATCAATGCCAAGGCAGTGTTAGTAATGAGAAAGTGACAGCGGCATATATGGCTATGGGTTATCAGATGCTAACTGGTGACAACAGCCTGATTAAAAATACACTGCACTGTTGGATATTTTTTAAACTAAAGAAGGGGTCCAAAAATGAAAACATAACAGCTACTTTTTTGTGTGATTCGTGTGGAATGAATCCCCAAAAATGTGGATTAGTTGGAATCCATATCCTTATCTCAAGCCAGGACTTCTATAGTAAAAAGCATTATTTGCAGTGATATTCCCATCTGGCATGGGAATTCTGAAGAGCATACTTTCTTTTATTGAGAACTCCCTATTAAGATAATATTTGCCTTTCCACAACTGGCTTGCTATACATGGTGTGGGTCTCTGTCCAATATTTGTGTCATCATAAAGTGAAATGGACCAGCTCTGGGGAAAGGTTCTATTAAGATCTTCTGCAGATGATACAAGCTCATGGTATTGCACATAAAATTTCATCAGTCTGAAAATAAAATCTCATTAACTTTAGGTGTCACTATGTGTCCCATCTTTCCAGAGATTCCCTGGGTTTTTTGTTGTTGATTTTATTATTATTTTTTGGTTAGAAAGATTGCTAGAGTTGTCTTAAATGATCACTGACCTTTTAACAAAGTTTCCATAAATCAATAGTACAGGCAAATATAAGAAAATGTATAATATACATCACAGAATATTTTTTTAGCATTTGGATTTCGCATTTTTCTCTAATATGATATATTGCATAGTTTCTTACATTCACCTGTGCTATTGATTTATAAATGTTGTTGAAATGTTTGATATCATTGAAATATACAAGCATAAAGTTTATTGTGAAAATGTTTGAAAAGTTATGAGCTTGAAAAGATTGTCTGGTTTAGGTGGACCACCTTTAAATACCCTGAAAGGGTTGTTTCATGAAGACATCCACCATCTATATGCCCTAATAGAGCAGATAGATATTATAAAGGGAGTTCCTCTGTGAACCAAAGCGAAAAGCAAATATGATCTTACTTTGCTGAATTTGACACAGATGACCATTCATCTGATACTGTATTTGGCTTTTATGCTGGCAATTAATGCCCCAATTTGACTATGATATGATGAAGGCATGTTAGAAGATGTCATCAGCAGTGGATTCTGAACTCTAACCCTGGGTTCACACCTGAGCGTTTTACAGCGCGTTCAAACGCGCTGTAGAACGCTCAACAGATTAAAACCAATGCATCCCTATGGGAGTGGTTCACACTTGAGCGTTTTACAGCGCGTTTGAACGCGCTGTAAAACGCCCAACGCATAAACAAGTACTTGAGCTTCTTTTGGGGCATTTGACGCACGTTTTGTGATTGACACCACAGTAGTCAATCACAAGAACGCGCGTTTTACGCGCGTTTCCTATTTGCAAAAACGCGCTGAAATACGCGCGACAAAAACGCGCGTAAAACGCGCGTTTTTAGAACGCTCAGGTCTGAACCCAGGGTAAGAAGTCAGCGGTGCTTGTGGCTTCTTCATGTCCTCCTTAAATTTAGGAATCAGCAGTGTTCGCAAATGTGAAACTTGAGCACAAATCACTCAAAATGGTGGCCATCATTTTACAGATTTGAAAACAGAGAAGAAATACTCTGCCGCTAAGAAGGAATCATTTCTGGACCATTTTTTTATTTAAAAAAAAGTTCAATAGTGCAAGTGTTTTTAAACATTAAACAACTGAAAGGTGGCATGAAGCAGGATGTGCTCAACCCAAAAATGCAGTTGTGCATATACATACAGGGGAGCAGATCCTGCACTTGTGGCCCGTTGCTAATGGCGATCCCCAGCAAAAATGCATACGGTGGAGGATGCCCACAGCGGACCACAAGTACCACAATAGACATCCGACACAAAATGGCAATTGTGTAGATGTGATAAATAATATAACAATATAGCAATAACAAATGACAAGACAGGTGCACACTGCGATCTTACTAAGCCCTCAAACTGATGTTAAAATTGAGAGATTAGTCAACATGCCCTGCAGTGGAGGACATGTCTAAGCCCGAGCACCACGCCGTGAGTGACTGCTTCAACGTTATGAACTGGTGCACCTTAATAATATATTTGGAGTGAGTGCAATGTGGTTTACACCTATTTGTTGAAACTCCACCATGGGATTGTCTGGCGTAGGTTGTGACTTTTTTGCGACTTTGCACATAGTAAATGACCATAATCCAGGTTTAATATCACTTTTAGGCCTTAAACATAGACCACCATGAAAAGTGGCAAGGAATACCAAATGTCACGGAAAATGACCAAATCTCACACAGAAAACGGAGCAGTTGCCATGACTTGCATGTTTTTTAAGTCACAAAACTGACATATGATTTGATAAGTGCCCCCCTCTGTTTGTTACTACAGGCTAGTGTCTGTTTTCCGATTGGCATATATATTGATGACCTGTCGTCAGGATAGGTTATCTATATCAGAGCGGTGGGGTCCGACACCCGGCACCCCTGCCAATCAGCTGTTTGAAGAGGAGGTGGGGCTCTGTGCAAGTGCTACTTCCTCTTCATTACACTACGCGTCATCTCCCCTGTAGAGGTGACACAGTGTAATTACAAGTACTCACTCTATGCAAGTGTATGGAGCAACTACTTGTCATTACAAAGCACAGACAAAACTTCTGAGGCGACAGACAGTGTAATGATGGAGGCAGCGTTCACATGGAGCGCCGTCTCCTCTTACAGCTGATCGACGAGTGTGCCGAGTGTCAGACCCCACCGATCTTGTATTGATGACCTATCCTGATGATAGGTCATCAATATCTATGGCAGGACAACCCCTTTAAAGAGCTTGAAATGGGTAGGGTACAGTCCCAGAGTATCACACATGACTTCAGAGCAATTGGGGCACTTTCAATTCTGGTAGAATTTATTCAGACCGAATCAAATCTGACAGCCAGTTCAACTACAGTAAATCACACCCTAAACAAATTTGGGGAAATATGCTCATCTCTCATATGAATCATGTTTGTGCTTCTTTAACAGTCTAAAATGTTAGAGATTTGCTTCTAGCAGATCCACTGCATTCATGTAAATAAGCATTCAACTAAGATCTGATGTTATAATTCACCACCTAGGCAGGCCATTATTCTCCTTGCCTGTATTATTATAGGCAGCTGCAGGCGGTATATTATTGCGGCTTATAATAACCAATTTCTTTGCTTCCAATAGGGATGAAAAGTACTCTTTTGATGTTATATACGTGTGCATCTATTAGGTGTGCATTATTGGTTCCCGAGGGAGAAAATCACAGAAAATATGACACACAACCCATTGAGTCTCGTTGTTTATCTCGGGGTTTACATTGTCTTGCTTCGTTCACCTTTCAGTGAATCACAGACGCGTTCTTCACAAACAGTACACGGATTCATTGATTTTAATGTGTTTGTTTACACATCAGTGGTTTTCTCAGTGGAAATCACTGAAGCATGCACTACTGTGGTCTATGATGAGGACCAATCACGTCCTTTAAAGTCTACAGGTCCATGAAAAACCACCGACACAACACGGATGGCATCACAACTAGTAAAAGATGCTCTGGAAATTAATTTTTAGCTGAGCGATGTCCGTATCATATGGATGACACACAGAAGGCAAAAAACTGACCCTCAAACCAAACACTGATTCTTCATGAACATCTTCACAGATGAAATGTGGACTTATTTTTCCAACGACGTCAAATGGACACGGAAATGTGACTGAGGGCTAACTATTTATGCATAGCTAAATTCTGAGCGGTCCATCTTCAGATATGTACTGAAGGTCACTCTTGAAATAATACTTTAATACCTATACTACTTCCATCCATTATACATTATTCATGTTGGAACTATTTTGAGAATTGCTTTATGTCGTATTTGCTGTGTTTTATTATGCCTTGAGTGCAAATAGATATTTGTCTCATTTTATTACGTCTCAGTCCCGGCACAGTTTTCTTTTATTTAATGCTGTTTTTATTTGTCTTTACTTACAGGTTACTTGCAACTTGATATTGTATGGGCTTATTACTTTTGTTTATCGCACTGTTCCTTTCATATTAAACCCCTCTCGCTACTAAAAAGTGTCAAAAAAAGGATTACAGCATAAAAGGAAAAAAGGTTATGTATGTTAATTGAAAGGTTCATAGTCATTTTGGAAAATTTGAGAATGTTTCCTTTAGTGGTTAAAGAGAAAGGGCTGATTCTGACATAATCCCAGCTTTGTGGGTTTAGATAATAATAAAATGCCCAAATGAAACATATGCAAAATTGGCAGTGTGATTAAAGGCGATTTAGATGTAAGTCATGTTTAACAGGATCTAGCATTTTTTTATGAACAAAATGTGGTGTGTGTGAACTGTCAATTCAAATGTGACATATTATACACATATTATCTGTTCCAGCAGACGTGATTATATTTATATACCAAAGCGTAATTTGTGTAGCACAGCATGATATTTATTGCATAAAACATAAGGTTCACACAATGTAGTTTGGAGCAGATTTGACTAAGGGCTCAGGCACACAGCTGTAGTTTTGCGGATTTGATGAGAACCTTCATATCAATGGGGCCGCAAAAGATGTGGACAGCTTACCTGTGTGCTGTCCACATCCGTAAATTCGTTCCACAGCCCTGTGAAAAAAATATTCTACTTTGCATACAAGGATAGGACATTTCTGCAGGAGAAAAAAAAAACATGGTGGTAAGCACTAGGCTGGGATCCAAGATTTGTGGACCGCAAAAATGGACACGGTTGGGTGCAGGGGCCCTAAGTGTAAGGATTATTTATTGTTCCTTTTCACCACCAGGAGTGGGTCCTAAACAAAGGAAAGGTGTAAGGATGCTGGGGGGTGTATGGGGGACATTTATTAAGACCAAAGTTTTCTATGCCAGTCTCAAGTACCTCTACCTCATGCCACGCCCCCTTTTCTAACCACTTTGGAAAAGTGACGTGAGCAGGGAATAGTCAGAAATTTTACTGCACAAATGACATGCGACAAAATTTGCACCTTATTTAGGCCACAAAATTGGCGTAAATAGATTAGTAGATGTCCCCCTATATCTTTTTATTGGCTTTTTTGACTTGCAAATGCATGGAAATCTGGCTTTTTTGTAAGCATTTTTCGGGTAGTCGTAAATTTAGTCACACATTTTTTTGCATCTATTTTCCTATAGATGTATGAAAAAATGGCACATAGGAACATGGAACATGTCCTATTCCTGTCTGTTTTGTGGACAAGAATAGGCAGTTCTAAAAGAGGGATGTTATGATCCACAAAATGCGGAACGCACACGGCCAGTATCTTTGTTTCGCAAATCTGCAATTTACAGACAGCAAAGATGGCTACTGCAGTGTGCATGAGTCCGAATAAGAGGCTTTTTTTCTTACCACTCTCACACTCTTAGTATTTTCTTCATGCATTTTTTTTCCCTATAGATAGGTGATTTTAAGGTAAAAACACCCGAATACCCCCCCCCAAGACTTGTAGCATGCTGTATTTTTTTTTTAAATTAGCCAGAAATACAAAAAACACCATCTAATTAATAAAAATCCCTAAAACCCTAAGGCCTCATGTACACGACAGTATTTTGCGGACCGTATACTAGCCGTTTTTTCAGTTCAGTATACTGACAGTATACTGAACCATTCACTTCAATGGGACCGCAAAAAATACTGAAGTGTCTCCGTATGCCTTCCGTTTTCGTTTTTCCGTTCCGTTTAAATATAGACCATGTCCTATTCTTGTCCGCAAATCACGTTCAGTGGCTCCATTCAAGTCAATGGTTCCGCAAAAAATGGAAAGCATACGGAAGTGCATCCGTATGTCTTCCGTATCCGTTCCGTTTTTTGCGGAACCATCTATTGAAAATTTTAAGACCAGCCCAATTTTTTCTATGCTATTACTGTATACTGTATATGCCATACGGAAAAACGGAACCGAAACAGAAACACAACGGAAGCTAGAAACGGAAAAACGGATAAAAAAAAAACGGACTGCAAAACACTGAAAAAGCCATACGGTCGTGTGCAAGAGGCCTAAGAGTGCTTTGAAATGTAGGCTTTCTGCTCATTTGCAATTTTTTACTGTACTTCGGGAAATATGGAACACAGAATCCATAAACCAGGGACACACATGACGGAAAATTCAGCAGCAAAATTCATTGAGAGAGTTTTTGGCACGTTTCTGCAGCAAAAACGTATTACATGCAGTTTTTGGTACTAAAAAGCCAGCACATTTCATCCTCTCCATTGAGAAGGGTGAAATCCGCAAGGGAAATCCGCTTGATAAATTGACATGCTTGGATTTCAAAACCCTAATACCGTAGCTGTTCTGCTGAGTTTTTTCTTACGCAACATGTGGATGAGAATTCAGAAATTCTCATTCACTTTGCTGTCACTGTACAATGCTGTGGCGGCAAATCTGCGATGGCAAGTCTTCAGCAAATCCATCACGTGTGACCCCAGCCACAAGCTTCTTTTTCTTGCTACTGCCATTGTTATTAATGAGGTGGAGTTTTTTTTTTGTTTTTGTTTTTTGGGGGGGGGGGCTTTTTGGCCTCTTTTCCGAATGCTGCATGCTGTAGTTCATGGTGTTTTTTAAAAATGCCACAAAATGGCAGCAAAAACAACACGTGGAAAAAAAAAGCTTGCACTTCCTCCTTGTGCGTAAGGATCCAAAAGGAAATACTTCTACTTTTCATACCCTCTTAGAGCAAAATAGATATAGTGGATGTTATTTTATCTTGGTTTCATATTTTACATTGGAAGGATCTAATATTAGTAGCCATTAATTGGAATAAAAGTTTTTTTGCTTAAAAAAGACTGTATCTCCAAAATGTCTATTATATAATCATACATTGAACTTCATATTCCAAGCTTCTATTCATAACTTTAAATTTCTAAAATGAAACAACGTTTTTTTCTCCATTGTAATACCATTTGTGCCCCTATTGTCCTGTGCCCTCATTGTTTTCTATGGGAAAACTATAATACATTATACTTCAACTAAATAAACTACCACAGTGCTCCAGATGGCGACCAAAATGGTCCCCAATGCGACTTAGAGTTTACAAATGGCGACAGGACTTTTTAGTCTTGTCTCTATTTGCTACTACTAGACCCACCAATGCAACTCTGCAGTTCAATCATGGGTCAGACAGGATCGTTCACATCAAGAGCTGCTCTGTAGCAATGATATGCCAGTGCGGGGCTCCTCTAGATGTGCTGCAGTATGATCAGCAAGAGCCGAGTCTGGCCCCTTTAAGAGGCTGGGACCCTGACTGTGAAAAGGGGCGTGTATTAGTCATGTGACCTTTACCGGCCGTTGTTAACCCCTAGTTGGCCATGTGACAGCGTCGCCTGCATCCTGCTGCTGTAGCTGTGTGTTCCCAGGACTGGTGCGGGACGGGCGGGTAGGGGTTGTGCTGGGGGTACGCCGCGCGTTCACTGTAGTGACGGCTCTGTGGCGGCTCTGATTGGGTCTGTTGGTATAATATACAGTGTATTACAAGCTATATATCTATAATATATAGTGTATTTCAGGCTATATATCTTATACAGCGTATTACAGGCTATATATGTATAATATATGGTGTATTGCAGGCTATATGTAATATACGGTGTATTGCAGGCTACATGTAATATAAGGTGTATTGCAGGCTACATGTAATATACGGTGTATTGCAGGCTACATGTAATATAAGGTATATTGCAGACTATATGTAATATACGGTGTATTGCAGCCTATATGTAATATACGTTGTATTGCAGGCTATATGTAATATACGTTGTATGGCAGGCTATATGTAATATACGGTGTATTGCAGGCTATATGTAATATACGTTGTATTGCAGGCTATATGTAATATACGTTGTATGGCAGGCTATATGTAATATACGGTGTATTGCAGGCTATATGTAATATAAGGTATTTTGCAGGCTATATGTAATATACGGTGTATTGCAGGCTATATGTAATATACGTTGTATTGCAGGCTATATGTAATATACATTCTATGGCAGGCTATATGTAATATATGGTGTATTGCAGGTAATATGTAAAATACGGTATAATTATATGTATTTAAATTTGGCGACTAAATAATTTGGCGACTAAATTTTTCAGTTCAGTAGCCAATGGCTTAGGTACTTTGTTTTAGTCTGGAGCACTGTAACTAATAATTGAGGAAATACTGAACACAATACCTGGCATCAACCAATCCAATATATATGCTTAAAGGGGTTGTCTCATCTCAGACAATGGGTCATATAGTTAAGATGTTCCCCCATTGTCTGATAGGTTTGTGGGGTGTCTACAAGGTTTGTGGGGTGTTCTATTTTTTACTATAGCCAGACATGTAACAAAAAATGCAATGGAAAAAGCCACAAAAACCATGCAAAAAAGTAGGTAACATCACCTTTAGGGGCTATTCACACGAGCGTAATGGCTCATTGCCCGTGTTGCGAACTGCAAATATCGTTCCGCAATGCACGGAAACTGGTCGTGTGCACTCTGTTTGCGGATGCGGACCCATTGACTTGGATGGGTCCATGATCCACAAGATATGGCCAAAAATAGAAAGCTCATGGAAGCGCTTCGTAATGCTTTCATGGGCTTCCAATCCGTTCCTCCACTCCGCAATGGGTCCGCATCCACACCACGGAGTGCACATGGCCAGTGATGGAATATTGCGGATCGGCCATTTACAGTCTACACTGTGGGCACTGAGCCCTTACATTCGTGTGCATGAGCCCTTATTGTGTCTTTCCCCTTTACTTCTACATTTTTAGCACCCTCACCCATATATCAAGTCATTATACCACTATGGCACTCTCTTCTGTAACTGTCGATTCTGGTGGCTTTCAATTATCATAGGTGAGGCTTCAATTCGACACTTTCTTATTTCTCCCTTTTATTAAATCTCTTGCACTTTTACACTCATCTGTCTACCTATCAAGATCATACATAAAGGACCAGGAAACCTTCTTGATGTCTGAGATATTAAATATAATGCACCAAGTTGCTTTATTATCTTTAGGTTTAGAGACTGTTTCTGTGGAAGATATCACCATAACCTTCCAGCTACTTACAGTATCTAGAACTCTACTTGCTCAGAGATGGAAATCTACAAATCTACCTACCTTGCCAGAAATAATAAATAAAGTGCAATATAACTGCATTATGGAAGAATCTATCGCTAACCAGACTGGCAAATATATGCAAGCTACGCTCAGATGGGCAAAATGGAGGTCATTTATGATTACAAACAAAACGACAGCTTATATACTCTATATTTCCTTCTTCTAAGTAATTCTTTTGTCATTATATGCTCCTTATAAAGTTTTTGGGTGTTTCATTACGATTTTCGGAACTAGCCTTAACTAATATTAGTTTTGTGTGATACTGTGTTTGTGAAGGATATGACTACTGTAACTATTATCAAACTAGGCAATTATCGTTGCTGTTTGTATTTCTTTCCTCATGCATATTTTTACATGTATTACATGTATTGTTTTTCTTGTAAAATTTAAAAACCAATAAAAATTATGAAAAAATTTTTTATAATTCACCAAAATATAATTCAGAATAAATGTTTGATGACTGATGAGACAATAATAGTGGGGAAGATTTATTAATATTGGCCCACAGAGATGAGCAAATCAATTCTACACAAATCAAATGAATTTTCCCAAAAGATTCTAATTTCAGTAAATCCCAAATTTTTGTGATTAATCCCAAATGAATCTCTCACATTTAGTGAATCGAAGTGAAACGAATTGACTTCAAACTGAATTTCAGGAAAAATTTGCTTTGTCATGAAGCCGAATTACCGGGTACTTTGTGTTAACGAATCAATTTTTCCTGAAATGGCAGTAACAAAAAAAATACATATTCACCTCATCCGTTTGCCCACAGAGAGGCCGACGCAGCCATCTTGTTTTAAGAACACTCCATTAGTGCTGACGCCACTGCATCCGCCCAGTGTGGTGATGTGACGATGTCATCACGTCAGTGGGTGCAAGATTTGGCATGTTTTTTGTTCAATCAAGATGGCTGCAATGTCCTCTCTGCAAGCAAATGGATGAGGCACGTATTTGTATTTTTACCCCTGATTAACCCCTGAAAGGCCTCAATATGACTGTCAGATGCCGGAATCAGCATTGAACATGCATCTGAGGGTTTCAATGATGGGGAGCGGTGACATCGCCGTTCTCCGTCATTGCAACCATTACATACAATGAAATGCTATTTGCGACAAAGTAATTTGTAACAAATCAAATATCTTTGTGAACTTTGGTGAAGCAGCCGAATTTTGATAACTTCGCTCATCTATACTCAAAATGGCAGCTACCATTTCAGAAAAGGCTTCATGCACACGACCGTTGTTTGTTTTCGCGTCCGTTACGGTTTTTTTTCACGGATAGGATGCTTCCCTTTTCATTTCAATGGGTCTGTCAAAAAATGCGGATGGTCAACCATTTTTGTTCCGCAGCCGTGGTCCATGTTTTCATTCTGTCAAAAAAATAGAGCATGTCCTATTTTTTTCATGTTTGCGGACAAGGATAGGCATTATTACAATGGATCTGCCATAAAAAGGGATCTGCCACCTGTTTTTTTTTTGGCAGACACAAAATTTGTAGACGGAACGGACGTGGGAACAAACAACGGTTGTGTGCATGAGCCAAACAATGAAAAATGCATTGGCCACCAAAAGGGATCGTTCTTACCACGTGTTTTCCCATAGACATATATATCAATGTGACATTACTAATGCTGTCCTGGCAAAAAAGAGCTTGAATGGGATTGGATACAGTCCTAGGAGACCCCAGAGTGTCATACATGGCTTTTCAGGGCAGTTGGGGCACTTATGATTCGGACTTAATTTGTTTACATGAAATCAAATTTGACATTTGATTCCACTGAATCAGACGAAAAACAAATGTTGGAAAATGTGTTCATTATAAGAGCTGTGCACTGGTCTTTCCCTTCCCTTTGTAGATTCTTCATGACCGACACATTCTTAACTCCATGGATGTACTTATAGGAAATGTATCACCTATATATTTTACTAATTAAATTTAAACATGTTGCTTATTTTCTAATTTAATTCTATTTTCTGATTGTAGAATATTTTTATTCTGTTTTCCAGCCTGAGCTACTGTTAGCATAATTTAGATAGATGATGATTTATTCACTAGTATGGGAAACTTTTCGAGAGATGCTCTGTGACCTTTGCACAAATAGAAAAGAATGAAAATGTAAAGATTTTTTGGGCTAGGTTAAACATGTTGTAGAGTGCCAATGCGATCAGAACATCAAGTGGCAGTACCTGGTCCCCCTTGAACAGTTTTACTTTTTATTTAATTTTGAGATAGATGAGCACACACATAATGAGTGAGTGAGTTAAGATATTGCCAACATTGCAAACACAGTGTGAACATAGCCTTACACAAGAAATTCATAGATTGATGATTCAAAAGACTGATACTTCGTGTTCTGTATAAATCATTTATCAGCAGTCATCTCATTATCATCACAGGGATGATTGCATTGAAATATAACACCTCTGTTTTAAAAGCAGAAGGAAAATAACACAGGATCCATCATTCACAATAGGTGATGGTCACATGCCTCCTCCTCCCATTCACTGCACAGTGATCTCTGCACAAATGTCCAAGCATGCTTACAACACTCTACCAGGGATGACAATAAGCTGTTTCATTATATTAGATACAATTTTTTTTTTCTTCCTATGAATCATCCTTATTTAGAGAATTTAAAATATTTCGAGATGAACTCTTCCTGAGATACAATTTCGTAGATGTTTTTGAACGGTTTGTTTTGTTTATATGACGTCTAACACTAATATTTTATTTTCTGTCTCTGTTTTAAAAATGTCAGCACCTCACACTGTTCCATGACTTTTGCCAATGCTAATGTAGGCCTCCAGATATTCTTGATTGTCGGCTTAGCCTTGCCATCAACACATGTATCCCAGAATGCACCAGATTTTGATTGAATTCTGCATTTCTATGTCATTGCCACTATGTCACCTCACTCAAGTGGCCTGGAGACCGCAAGCTCCTAACGGCATGCATCTATTTAGAAGTATCTAAATCCTGAGCTTTAACTCATAGATACAGGGTGAGTGACGGAGCTGCTGACAATTCTTGTGCCTGGTGCCTTTGGTTTCCTAACGGTAAATACAAGCAAGCATTTCCTTTGCCTGGAACATAGTTGTCAGGCTCCTTTTAGCTTTCTAAAAGCAAACAGGAGAAGACAGGTAGGCAATGAGGTGGCCTGTGTTATTACTGAGCTGGTGCATCTTGCCACAGGGTGCCAGCATAGCAGTGCTATGAGGGACTGTACATCCCCATGTCAATTTCTGTCACTAGCAATCCAGCCATGTGTGCTCTAAGCAGGGATTCAGCAAGGAGAAACAAAAATGTAGATGAACAGGCTAAATGAATGTGGAATTCAGTTTATTTTAGACCTGCGTACCCCAAGGGGAGGGGAAGGCACTATGTATACATCCTTCTCTGTCACTCTCTATCACTGTCAGACCGTAAAGTGTGGTTATACATAGCTGGCAGGATCTGCGGCGGACAGCTAATACTCGCTGGCTGGTTCTCTTCTTCTCCACAAGCGTTCCAATGTCACTGTGCGTCTGACTTACCTGATATTAATTTCTAGTTCTCATATTCGTATTTTAGATTTGATTTATCCATCCCTTCATAATAGTGTGTTTTCTGCTTTCTTTATTAAGACCTCAGGAAGAATTTTGAGAAGGAGCCATTGTCAAGGGAAGTGTCTCTGGATCAGGAGGTGACTTTGTTATGTCAGCCACCTGAGGGGATTCCTCCTGCGGAGGTGAGTGCTACAAATGTGTCACCAAACATTACTCCCCTGCGTGAATTTCTTTCACATATCTACATGTCAAGGCAAGTACATAAGCATTAATTCTAGCTTGTTCTTGCTTCATGAGATTTTACTTGGTTTTAGAAGACACAGAATAATATATGCTTTAAGCAAACATTCGGCTATGTGCTATCATGGACCAGACAGTCACAAACAAATAGAGAATTAATGAAAGGATGTTGGTATTTAAGGGCATACTGCACAGAGAATTAATTGCCGTATAGATAATGCCAGCAGTGACACTGTTGCTTTGATGTGCTTACTTAAAATAATCTGTATGGTTTTTTCCCTATCGGCAACATGTTAGTCAAGGCAGTGATTGGTATATACAGTATTGTAAAATGGTAGGGAAACATAAAAGGCATAAAACGGAAAAACTAGAACAGACAAAAACACAGACATTGTACAAATAATATACTCTCATTATCCCAAGATAACAGCGGACCTCCTCACTGTTAAAAGAGTTGTACGGGATTAGAAAAACATGGTTGCCTTCTTTCAGACACAGTGCCAACCATGTTCACGCACAACCTGCCGATACATGTTGTTTTTAGAAGAAAGCAGCCAAGTTTTACTCATCATGAAAACTTTCTAAATACGTTCTGGATCTTAGGTCCATTCCTTCCATCATTTTACAAAAAAGTTGAAGTTTAACTGATCCTATTATTTATTTTTTTTACTGGGAATCAGTTGTTACTGTTTTGAGCCAGCCTGCCTGACCAGAGCGTTGTATGCAATGTTTTAGTCAGGTGGGCTACAAGACCATTCATTTTACTGATCAGACGAAAACAGCACACACCAAAATTAATCCTTTGTAGCCATTTATGGCTGGATCATCTTGAGGGGAGTCTGTCACCTGGATTAAAGGGGTAGTCCAGTAGTATAGGAAATAACTACATAGTTGAGTTATATTATTATGACCACTTCCTACTTTTGATGTTGGTAGCACATAGCTCATGAAGGAAGTCACACGTCGTGAGCTCTCTTGGGTATATAAGGTGTTTGATAGGCTGTCTGCACTCATATTCCTCATTCTTCTCATGGGTAAAAGGGTGAAATATTAAAGTTACAACAGGGGGTCATTATTGGATTTCGAGACAAGGGTGGCAGTATTTCTAAAACTGCACAGTTTGTGAACTGTTCACATGTTGCTGTGGTGAAAATGTATCACAAGTGGACACATGCCACCATTACGAATAAGTGATGTAGAAACTGAGGAGTACCATATGCCATTGACGTGAGAGGTTAATGTCCGCTATAATGGCACATGAGGGTGGCCCAACACAATAAATTGGAGCAGCTCACTGCCAAAATGAACCTAAATAACAGTTTAGTAAACCCTACAGTGTATGTGGATCTAAATCAGATGGATGGTCACTGCACCTCTGCTAACAAAGTTGCATCATTATAGAAGACTTTATTTTTGCAGCAGTATCATAATTGGATCTCCTCTGATTGGCAAAGCATTGCCTTCACTGATGAGTCGTGTTTTTGCTTCGTTGAATGGATGTATTTTGGCAGGTGAGAGACATCAGAGAACAAACCACTGCAAGAAAAACAAAAGCTGGTTATCATCTGGGGAATGTTTTTGTAACATTCTCTTGGCCCAATCATCCAAGTGAAAGGCACTCTCAGCCAATGTGGGTATGAATCCATCCTTGCAGATCATGTACAGCCATACATACTGATTGCCTTCCCTGGGCTGGATTGGATCTTCCAGTAAGACAATGTGATATGTCACACGGCTAGAAATGTCCAGCATTGGTTGAAAGACCATGGCCAAGACCAGGGACGTAACTACCATATTTGCAGCCCATGCGACTGCTATGGGGCCCAGGGAAAGAGGAATCATCCCCTCTTTTACTGGGGGTGGAAAGTTGGTCAGGACTCTACCTTCTGAAGGAACAACTTTTAGCAAATCAGACAGTGGAAAAAATCGCTGAAGGGTCATTGAAAGGGGTTTAGGCAGAAACAATTCTGTCCTGTGTGGGGGGTCTGGTTTAATCCTTTCTAAGGGATCCCTATTGCTCTATGTATGCCACTGGCCAAGACTTCCAAGTACTATTCTGCCCCCAGAAGTCCTAGACTTTAACACAATTGAGCATCTATGGGACCATCTCAATCATCGTGCTTGCACTATGGATCCTCCCCCATGGACCCTCCAGAAGCTGTGGGATGCACTACAGTCAGCATGGCTTCAGATGCCTGTGACAATCTACCAGGACCTTATTGAGTCAATCCTAGCCCATCTAGCTGGTGTCCATGATGCACACAGTGGTTGCTTTGGATATTACCACATAAAAATGTGATTTGACTGTGTATTAGATCAAAGGGAGTTCTTCTGTAGGGACTCACACTAGTCACAAGAACAGGGACCCTGTACCCCTTGGTCCCCTCACAGATGAACAAAGCAGCAGGTTGGGCATGCGCACTGCCACTTCTTTCACCTCACATGGGAGCCCCAGAAATAGATGAGCACTGTCTATGAATAGGGGATAACTTGTCACTACCCGAATACCCCTTTAAAGGCTATTATCTGCAGTAGTACATACATTAAGTAGTACTGCAGATAAGGAATCTGAATGGCTACTTTTTATTTTCAAGTGCCCTTGGTACCCCCATTGTGAGCTAGCAAATACATAGTCTGCACTGCAAAGCTTGCAGTCAGGTAGTCCTCTCTATCATGTGTGCATGGCTTGACAGTCCAGATAATGTCATTCAGCAGGAGAACAAGTACTCATCTCGGGGAAGGGGGCATAATTAGGGATGAGCAAATCTACTTTGGATAAAATATCCAAAGTCGATTTGCATAAAACGTTGTTCTAATGCTCTATAGAGCAGGAGCTCCATACAGTATTAAAATGTATTGGCTCAGATGAGCAGAAGTTATTGCTTCGCGGAGTCTCGTCAGATAGGTACTCACTCTTATGTCCAGAACAGGTCCCCCAAAGTTGAGAGCAGCCGCTCATGAGCAGCCACCCTTCATTCACAGCTATGGGAGTTCCAATAGTAGTCGAGCTCTGTAAACAGCCAAGCCTGCTTGCTCAGCTATTTTTGGAACTCCCACAGCAGCACATTGCGCATGCACAGTGTGCTCTCATTCACTTTGGGGCCCCCGAGGTGCAACCTGCATCTATCTGACATTGATGGCATATCCTAGTGATACGCCAGCAATGTCTCACATGTGCAAACCCTGTTAATCCATCACTTCCAGAGCCCATGTGTGATTGCTACCTCTGCACTTCCTGTAGCTATACCCTTGCAGGCATGAGCAATATAATTCAGGTCCTTCCATAGTATGCTGTTCAGGTCGATCCTCACATCATTATTCTACTCTTACTACCTTATATTGACTCTTGGTGTAATGTTCTTACACTGAAATGATACATTTGTTTTATGCAGAATAGTTGCATCTCTTACTAATATTGGTTGTTGCTGTTTCAGTTGTTTGCATTACTTTCTTGTTGTGGATTTCCCATTGATTGTAGCTTTGTAGCTTTCTTGATGACTTGTCACTACACCCATGCATTCATTTTGACTGTAAGCCACCACCATACCACGTCTTTCCCAGAGTGGCAAACACCCTTTTAGGGCAGCTCTCAGTTCTGCTTCATAGAGAGGAGTCCTGAAGGGGTGACTTTCATCAATGATGTTCAAAAGGCAGAGATTGTAATTTTACATGGGTTTTTAGTCAAGTATCTTCGCTGTATGACATTTTACATATTTTTTTTTTACTAACGATCATAAATTAGCAGGAATAGTAAAGGGTTTCTGTCACCAGATTTATCCCTATTAAACTGGCTGACATTAGCAATGTGCTAATGTCAACAGACCCTAACTCTCCTAATCTTTATGCTTCTGGATGCCCCCAATACTGCAAAATTGTAACTTTTATAATATGCTAATTAGCCTCCAGGACTTGGGGGGGTGTTGCTCCTGCTCCTAGAAGCTCTGTTCGCCCACCTTAAGTCACGCCCCGCTGTCCCTGATTGACAGGGCCAGGTAGCGCTCGTCTCCTCCTACCGGCCCTACGTGCTAGGACTGTGCATGCGCGAGATTTATCCAGCATACAGGGCCAGCCAGAGAAGACAAACACTGGCCCTGTCAATCAAGGACGGCAGGGCGTGACTTGAGGTGGGGGAACGGAGCCTCTAGGAGCAGGAGCAACGCCCACCCCCCCCCCCTGCTCCTAGAGGCAAATTAGCATATTATAAAAGTTAAAATTGTGCAGTATTGGGGGCATCCAGAAGCATAAGATTAGGAGAGTTAGGGTCTGCTGACATTAGCACATCGCTAATGTCAGCTAGTTTGATAGGGTTAAATCTGGTGACAGAAACTCTTTAAGATTTATATGAAATTGGGCCAAGCATTTTTTAACATATTTCATGTAGTTTAACAGTGTATGGTAGTTAAGTAATACTTGATCAGTGAGGGTTGTTTATACTCCCTCCAGTACAGAACTTAAAAATACAAAACCACGTTAATGGTGTTACACTTGGTGGTATTGTTACACTTGAAGAGTCTTGTTCATGGGTCCTGTTAATTATAATAGGATCCATGCATGAGACTTATTGGGTATTACACAGATGCCTTAACAATGATATGTAGTATAGGGTGCTATATAAGTTTATTTGAAAAACAGTATTACCTAAGTTGACCATAAACATTAGATGGAAGTAGGTTAATGATCAACCATTGAATAACAGATCATTTGGTAAATGATGCAATAACACATATTGGTCACCAACTATGGTGCATACTTTGAAATGCCAAGGAGCAACTATTTTCCTTCTATTCAGCACCCAGTGAAAATTATAGAGTTAAAAGTGAAAACCCTGAAGTCATGTTGTATTGTATGTCCATTGCCACTGATCACTGCACCTTCTGCCAGCAAAGTCAGTATTAGATCAGATTTGGGAGTCATTTTTGATCAGCAAATGATATAATTTGAGGTTTTCAGCAACATAATTGTCTAACTAAATTGCAGCATATATGGGTATCTATCTATAACTTTCATCTTTACTTCAGATCTTTATAATGTTCTTGTTCTTACATAAAAGCATCAAACTAGAGGGTATTTAATCAGATATAATGTATTTTATAATTTACTGTGTCTCTTTCTGCCTCTTCTTTCTCTCATATTTCACTTTTACGTTGTTTCTGCTGCTTAAGGTGGAGTGGCTGAAGAATGAAGATGTATTAGATCCTGATAAAGATTCCAATATTTTCATTGGAACAGACCACAGCCTTGTTTTAAGACAGGCGCGCCTAGCTGACACTGGGAACTATACGTGTGTGGCCAAGAATATAGTTGCTAGGCGGAGGAGTAACTCAGCAGCTATCACTGTTTATGGTAAGTCATTGATTGATTGCAAGGACAGTGGATGATTGCCATTAATAATGGGATAAATTGATTGCATAATGGTGTGTATAAAAAAATGTCACAAAATAGAAAGAAAGGATAAGAAAAAGTCTGTTATTACCATCCACACGTGTGCAGTCCAGCCCTGACAATCCTCTAAATAGCGTTGTGTACATCATCATGTGATCTAAACTGGTCCACCTGCCTTACTAATTAAATGTGGTAAAATAATAGTTTTACAATTGGCCTCTAAAAGAACCTGTGAGAAACCGATTTTGGCTACCAGATGGGTCATATCTTCAGGTTCTTCAAATATACACAGCTTTTGTATATCTAGAGCTTTGAATGTTACGCGATTCACTAGATGATATGATAGGCCTACACGCAAAGTTAACATCTCTCAACTGTACAATGGACTCAGAAACCATTTCTTGAACATTGATAATAAAACACCTTATAGGCCATGGCATGGGAGGACAAGACACCCAGATATCACTGATGTTATGCTACAGGGATGGGATAAAGTACAGAAATACATGGTCAATGAACAGTGGAGGGAAACTTACTTTAAGATTATGCATTCCTCAATATATGGCTTCAACATTCTACCTTCCACGAACTTCCCAGATAAGATAACTAGCTGCCCAAAATTCCATGCTCCCCTAACTGACCTGTGGCATGGTGTCTGAACCTGTGATTTCACCTTACTTTATTGGCAAGATATTATAACATACATTCAACAGTTTTGGCGGTTACACCCCTATGCCTTAATGTTTCACCAACCAAGACCTCCATGGGGGGAGGATACGCAAATGATCAAGTACCACAAATGTGTCCATGTTATTCTACTGGTAGCTTTTAGAAGCTCACTAGATCAATGGCTGGATCCCACTCCCCTTGAAAGAACTTATGTTATTGCCGAGTTGAAAAAGCTACTTCAATTTGACCATATAGATACAGAACATAATAAACAGAAAAAAAAGCGAATTTTTTGATAAGTGGCAAACCTTTATTTAACATCATTATACCAGCTCGGAAATTCAAAAGCTTATGAGATCTCTTAGATACCTGAAGTAGTATTGTGAGGCTGACCTTAAGGGATCACTGGGTAAACTCAAGATTTGATGGGATGATACTAGAGACTTGGGTGAGGGGTAGTCACTGGCCCGGGTTTGGCTGACTTCAGAATATATACGGATGCCACTGGCTTCTGGCTTGTAGTCTAAGCTTTTTGCAGGACTGTCTCTCGCTTATATATATATATAAAAGAAAAGAACCTGTGATATTGAACATGGGGAAACATTTACAATAGAAAATGGGCAATGTGCACCCAAAACTGCCGTACATGCTTTGCACTGCATTGATCATATGTTTTTGACACTTTTCTAATTTTTTTACTCCCGGTCTGGCACATTTTTGCATGAAAACTAAACTAGTTTATAGGTGGCATAAACTTAGACTAGACCTGTGATGGCTAACCTCTGGCACTCCAGCTGTGGTAAAACCATGACTCCCAAGATGTACCCTTGCTTGGCTGTTCTCAGAACTCTGTAGAAATGAATGGAACATGCTGGGAGTCGTAGTTTCACCACAGCTGGAGTTCCGGAGGTTAGCCATGACTGGACTAGACATTCACTCCCAATAAACTCCTGGAATAACATAGTATGAGCATTAGGATCTAGGCTATTCACTATGACAACTTTCCTGCTGTCTCCTCCGTTAGTAGAAAAAATATCACAGTTCTGAAACTTGGACAAAATGTTGGCACTCAGGCAGAATTCTGGTGCACAGACTGAATTCTGGTGCAAAGACAGAATTTTGGCACATAAACAGAATTCCGACATACATCTGGAGTGGGATTTATAATAAGTTGATGTTATAAAGGTCTGTGCACCTGAAATGCAAATTTGGCTAATATTAGGACCGAATGTTTGACTGAAAAGTTTGACAGTACTAGTAAATCCTCCCCTTGGTGTCCGATCTACAGCGTGCTATGGAGCTGGAGGAGCGGAACAGATTAATATGGGAAATTATTCAGTATATTTTATTCATTGAAATCTCTGGTCTTTCTATGCTTCGGAGTCATGAAGGCAGACCTACTTAAGGACTGACAGCTATCTTTGTATACACACGTACATAAAGGCTGTTGGTACCTAAATAGGACTACCTTCATGACTCCTAATCATACAAAGAACAGAGATTTAGATTTATAAATTACAAGTTTTACAGAATTTTTCCCCACAAATTATTTATTAGTGTGCTTAGCTCCTTCAGCTTCTAGCATACCGCCAGAAGATCAGACACCATTGGGCAGAGTTACTAATACTGGAAAACTGTGTAAGAATACAAATCTCAGTGTTAATATTAGACAAATTGTCAGTTTAGATGCACATACCTTTATAAATTTGGTGTTTGGATAGGACTGCATGTACAAAGTAACAGGTTCCCTTTAAGTCTAGAACTCTGTCATTGTTGGTTGGTTGTACTATCCTAGCCTAGATTGTCGATCTTATTTGTTTGATTATGGTGCCTATGAATTGAGATTGGATAAAAATGTCTTGCTCAGCTGTGTCTATATGCTCTCTGCCATAGACTGGCTACCACGGAAAATTATTTCAGTAACTCTGATATGACGTGATGGCACACACTGATTCTTTAGCCAGTAATATTGTTTCATGTACCTTTGGTAACTCTGTATATTCTTCTTCCAAGTCAATGGAGGATGGTCATCATGGACTGACTGGTCTCCATGCAGCACAACCTGTGGTAGAGGCTGGCAAAAGAGAAGTCGAACTTGTACTAACCCCACGCCATTAAATGGGGGATCATTTTGCGAGGGTCAAAATATCCAGAAGACAGCCTGCACTACCCTCTGTCCTGGTAAGTGGTTTCATATCCAAGATGTCATATTCATTATTGACTGTCTACCTGCTAGGAAGCGAATTCTTGAAATGGGCAGTATCAATGATATGTGGGTAATGGATAAAAGAGAAAAGTAATGGGACACATGATGAACATGGAGCCAAGTATTCCTTTAGGTTTACTGGAGCTAAAATCAATCCCTCTCTCAATCGGTCAGTCACACTACTCTCAGATTGAGGCTCCAGGACAGTGATTTCTTGGGCGCTGTCCTTGGTGGAGAGCTGCTTCAGCTGCCTGTCCCTGGGGAACTAAGCCTGTCTATATGTTTCAGATAGCTTTTGCAGAAAACCTGTTGCCCCATACACATGCATGCTTGGGTATGCATGTTTTCTGAATGGGTAGAGGGGAGATAGCCAATGTCAAATGCCTCTAGCAGCAGCATATCTCTCTGAGAAAAAAGAATTGGAAAGTTGGATTTCGAACTTAACTCTACCAACATCTGCCATACACACAATAGTCTACTCTCCATATAATTTCTACAGGCACGTGTACAGATCATGTATGATTTCAATGCAAAATACCAAAGGTCTCAGCTTCCAGACTCCCATAACTATGGCTGGCTATACACATTACATAGCTGACGACTGACAGCTATTTCTCCGATACCCCTACCCACCTCCATACTTGGCTGAATATGCATGTGTCCAGAACGAAGAGAGAAGACAAAGCTGGTACCAGATTCCTGTGGCAGTACATTATGTCCCTGCTCTTTCTATACCCAACATTTGCCATCAGAGGAGAGTTGAGGGTCCCCTATGCACATTACATGGTCAGTCACGCTAAAATCAGCTGGTTAGACCAACATTTATCTGATGTGTATGGTCAGCTTTAGACTTGGGAAGTTCTGCATCTCTATTCCCAAAGCAGTAATCCAGAATACAAGACTGCACTTTAGCAGATAGATTAATTTCTTCTGGAGCTAGACAAGCAGAGAAAAATGGTTGTGCATGCTGCAAGATCGGGAAGGCTTCATTTTACAGGGAGTGGATGGAGCATTTAGAAATGATATATGATGACTGTTTGGCACTTGCATGAGATGGGAAGACAATATTAGGTATGCTAGACATGAATTTATTTTTTGCTTTTATTTTGCTGGTTGGATATGGACACAGTGAGTGGAGGATGGGCAGAGTGGAGCTACTGGTCTTCTTGTGCCTCTGATTGCACCCACTGGAGAAGCAGAGATTGTACCCAGCCAGCCCCAAGGAATGGTGGGCTACAGTGTCAAGGGCCTGACACAGAGACCCGAAACTGCACCAGTGAACTCTGCATGCACAGTAAGTGTTGCCACTTTGGCAGCCACAACTAGCCCTATTTCACTAGACAATAATTCATCATCCCTTACAGCTAAGATGAATGATAATTCATATATCCCCTATGTTTTTGCAAACTTCATATAACATTATCTTCTTTATTCCACTGGTCACCAAATTTACAATCAACTTGTCCTTCTGGAGCTTGTGTAGAATTGATTTTTCTCCGTAGTTGGGTCAGTTCAATGATTCTATATTTTCTCCTGACTTCAAAGGGAATTGAATCTGAAAATATTCTATACTTATTAACTTTGTTCTCTGTGGAATCAGCTCTCGAGAGACATAATTTCATCAGCAAAAAAAAAAAAAATGGGCGATGTTTCATGTTAGTGGATCAAACCACTGCTTTGCTGTGAGCAATCCTTGAAACTTAGAGATTGCTATCTTCAGGCCGGTATCCCTTGGGGTATATGTTAGCTGGGTATGCAGGCTTGGTGTAATTTTCTCTTTTATTGGTGCTATAGAAGATTTTGGAAATATCAATTACATATATCAGATATTCTGTCAGAAAGGTGAAATAGCTATGTAGGCTTATAAACTATCTTAGAAGATGGCCTGCTAATATTATTAGAGGTTGACCCACTAATCTAAACATCATAGATCTTGCGAGCAAACCAAATAGAAAAAAATTGCACTCGTCTTTGTGAGAAATAGACTTTCTGCTGAGGTTTCTTATTCCTAGGCAACCGCTTCCTTCTCGAATGCTATCTATCTGTGTAGCTGTTCTTAAAATATTTGTTCGGTTTAATCAGTGATAATTCATGATCTATCTCAGCAGAAAACAAACCTGATTCAGCTAAGATAAATCATGTGCTAATGTCTGCCGTAATGGAAGAGTTAAATGACTTTTTAGAGATTACTGTAATTAATTCCCCCCTTAAAATCTAATTCTGATTAAGTGTCCTCCGGGAGTGGGATGTTGATTTTTTTTTGCCATGTTGATACATTTTCTTTTCATGCAGCGGTAATCACGCCTTTGAACATTGTAAAGTCAATGTAGACATGTACATTTTATAGATGCAGAAGATTCTCATCATCTTACGTGACTCCTGGTGTGCCAGTGCAGCACTCTTTAAAACCCACAACTAATATGACTGTCTTGTAGAGAACCCAGAGGGCCCCATGTATTGCAGTATTGCAAAGTCACAGAAAATAATGCACTATAATAGTAGATGCAAGCATAACATATGGACTAAGCCCTCACTCTATTGATAAAATCTGAGACACTTGGTCAACCCGACTGAACTGAGACCACCTTGTTGCTTAGTAGGTGGGCTTAGATGTATTTTGATCAAAATGTATTGACCAAGTGTCTCAGATTTTAGAGTGAGGGCGTAGTCCATATGTTATGCTTGCATCTACTATTATAGTGCATTATTTTCTGTGACTTTGTAAATGTAGCCATATACATCCGCGCATTTAATAACATATGGTACAGGATGGTTATTATAGTTTTTTCTGTGATTTCAATAACACATATAACGTTAAAAATGATATTTAACTTTTGGCATATGTAGCCAACCTGGGTCTTCCCACATGTACTGCTATGGCAGAACCGGGCAGACTCATTCTTTTATAGAGGACCTGTTGCCTTTCTTGATATGTTTAACTTAATAACTACTTGCATTCCCCATGTAATAACAATTTGGGAGCATATATTCTTATGACTCTCTCATTCCTTTATTATTCCTGCTAGAAGTTATAAATTACTAGATTTGCAGTGAAGGCCAAGAAGGGTGTAATTGGGTGTGTCTTCCTGCACCGTGTGACCCTGGCAGCATCAACTAGATAATGTCAGACTGTATAGGGAGACTCTCCCAACTGGTCACACCCATCTGGACCTTCATTGCAAACTGCTAGCAATTAATTCATTCTTCTAGAAGTAATAATAAAGGAATGGTACAACATAGAGTCATAAGAATAGATGTTCCAGAATTGTTATAAGATGAGGAATGCATGAAGCTATTAAAACAGGAATGTCAAGAGAGGGGACAAGTCCACTTTAAAAAGCCAGAATGTACATTTCCCCTGCAATGGCAAGTCCAGTGGGAAATATCTGCCTAATAATAAGCTTGACCTGTGGTGATCAGCAGTAGTGAAGAGCGGCAGGGGCAATATTAGAATTTGTGATATTTCGCTTATATTTGGGCAAATATCAGTCATTAATTCACGAATTCGAGAATTCGCGATTATTTTCGTGATTGCGCAAATCGGCAATGTAATATGCGCGTAATGGGCGTGCAATACAGGCGTGGGTCGCTATAGCTACATTTTTCAAGCTGCTCGAAGTGTCCTGAGACTGGAGAAAATGTTTAGCACGGCAGAACATTACAATAGCGTTATATGCAGATAGAGTGCTCCGATATATTTGCGATTGCAAAAATTGGCAATTAATGATGCAAATATTTTTGCGCAATACAGGCAACTTCACATTTTAGCAGGTCTGACTACATATTAGTGATTGGTGCACTAAGTGACATCACAGCATTATGTATGTAGCATGTATGTATGGACAACAGAACCTATGACAATACATAACACCATGCTATCAATCTAGCCGTCACAAAGTCACAAGCCTTCACATATTCTCCAACCCCCAATCTTAACCCCACCCCACCTCAAGCGATCATGTTGGCACAAACTTAATGTTGCGCTTCTGAGAGTTAAGTGTAGTGGGAAGTGTTAAAGGGTTTATAAGAGAATTAAGAAAATGAAAATACTTAAAATCACTTTATTATAAATACTAGACATTATGCCCGTTACTATAACGGGCGCTAGAATTGGCCAGCGCGCAGAGCAATCATCACACTGCACTGTGCCCTGTCAACGCCGCCCCCCATACCCAATCCACACAGCCCACCGTCCGCACAGACCATACCCCGTGCGGAGAAGCCGGCGCATGCACACTGGCTAGACTGCGGCAGGGGAACTCTCTCAGGAGCGGAGGGCGGCAGGGGAACTGTCTCCGGAGCAGAGGGCGGCAGGGGAACTGTGGCAGGAGGGGACGGCGGCGGGGGAGCTGTGGCCAGCCTATAGGGTGAGACCCTGCAGGGAAATTTGTGAGTAGCGATGTGTCCGTGTGCAGCGCTGTGTCCTCATTGGACGCAGTGCCACGCATGTCTAGTGCAAAACTGGTGACACACACACGGACACAGCGCACTCACACAGGGATTTAATTATATAGGATTGTCATCAGTACATAACCTATAGAGGACAGGACAGGGCATTATACAGTTATATTACACCCTGTCCTGTCAGGGCCGGGCCGACACAGAGGCTGGGTAGGCTCCAGCCTCAGAGCGCTCCAGCCTCAGGGCGCAGGCAGGGGCCGGACACTTTAAATTATTATGATGATGACCCGGCCGCCCCACTGGAGCCACCAGTAGCGGCGACCGGCGTCGTCCTCACCTAGCAGCAGCAGGCTGCAGCGCCCGGCGGGTGCCGCTCTCTGAGCCGCCCCTCTGACACTCTTCTTAGCGAGCGCAGTGTGTTTAGGAAGCCGGCCGCCGCACAGGCACGTCTCTGCGTAGTGCGTACATGACGTTGCCAGGCAGCCAGGCTAGCTCCACCCCCAGAGCGCTTCTGTTCTGTGCACCTAGTTGACGGTTCCTCTTGTGTGGCCTGTGGCGGGAGAAGAAGAGTACGCCTGAGCCTCCCTCACACAGGCAGCAGCACAGCAGCAGACCTGTCTCCACAGTACTGCCACCATTGCAAGCCCATGCTGCCCCACTTTGACCTCAGAGGTTTGTAAAACCAGCAGGGAGCCCATTAGGCCAGGCCCTGGCCACCAGGGTTAAAGGGGGGGGGGGGATTTGGGACTGTGTTTGGGAGTTGCCAATGCCATCATGCCATGTGACAGAGGCCATTATTTTTTTTTGGGGGGGGAATGGGGGGTGCCAAATGAGTAGTACCATTTGGGGGGGCATGTGAGTGCTATTTGCGGCACACAGGCAGCAGCACTGCAGCAGACCTGTCTTCACAGTTTCACTGCCAACATTGCCAGCCCATGCCACCCCACTTTGATCTCAAAGGTTTGTGAAACCAGCAGGGAGCCCATTAGGCCAGGCCCTGGCCGCCAGGGTTAAGGGGGGAATGTGGGACTGTGTCTGGGAGTTGCCAATGCCATCATGCCATGTGACAGAGGCCTTTTTTTTGGGGGGGGGGGAGAAGGGGGGGTGCCAAATGAGTAGTACCATTTGGGGGCGGTGTGAGTGCCATTTGCGGCACACAGGCAGCAGCACTGCAGCAGACCTGTCTTCACAGTTTCACTGCCATCATTGCCAGCCCATGCCGCCCCACTTTGACCTCAAAGGTCAAACCTTGCCATTCTTACCATTGAATATGCAATGGCAAAGCAAATTGACTTTGCAAAGGTGATTGACCAATTTGCTTCAATGAAGGCAAGAAAAGTTGCACTGTAATTTACACCCGTATCTATTTTGTACTTGGAATTTCACACACCACTTTGCCGATCTCCAGTTGGTGCGGGGTCAGCCACTGATCCACCTGTGCGTTCAGGGCGGATAGGAGTGCTGGTCCGGTGTGACTCTCTGCTTTCAGGCAAGTCAACCCCAAGACGGCGTTTTTTGCACTTGGAATTTTGCTGACCACAAAACTATACAGTTTTTAATGCAAAACTTGCTAGTTTTTTTCTGTCTATTTATATTAAAATTATGTGGTTACTGTCTCATATGACTTGTTTTTGCTCTTTATTTTTTATCTTTATATGGATCTAAAGAGGTTGTGCATTTGTTTACAGCTATAGTTAATTGGTACACTAAACTGTGCATACTTATGTGTAATTACAACAGTAAGTATTTAGTAAAGACTCCACAAGTTGGGGCAGCTCAGCCTCTGTTGGCGGTGGACCTTGTCCCAGCCCTGTGTCCTGTCATCAGTATATAATCTATAGAGAATGGGGTGTGTATAATATCAGTGTATTATACAGTATTACACCCTGTCCTATCATTAGTATATAACATATAGAGGATAGGACGGGCATGTATAATGTGTCAGTGTATTATAATACACTGACACATTATACACGCCCCATCCTCTATAGATTATATACTGATGACAGGACAGGGTGTAATAACATAACAATACACTGACACATTATACACGTCCTGTCCTGTCCTCTATAGATTACTGTATATACTGATGACTGGACAGGGTGTAATACTGTATAATACATTGACACATTACCTCTCCAGACAGTGACCCAGTGCATTGCCCGTTGTTCATCTGCCATTCGGCCTCGGCTGTGCTGGAGGGAGACACAGCTTTTTGTGGGCACCATCTATCCCTGGAGGAGTAGGAAGCCAGAACATTTGATGGGCCTGAGTGAGGTGTGCTGAGGCAGCGGTACCCAGAATCCCCTGCGGCGGCGGTAGACAGCAGCACATACAGCGGACATGTCACGTCTTCTAACGGGGGAGGGGGGTGGTTGGGGTGGTGGTTGTGGTATGGGTAGGGCTCCGGCTGGACTGTTTGTGACAGACGCGGAGATGAACTGCAGGACCTTGGCCTTTCGGATGCAGGAGTCTGAAGAACTGCAGGCAGCTTCTGCAGCGTGGTATCCTGCTTGCCAGCATGCAGGTGTGGGCAGTATGTGGAGTGCTGTGTATGCGCATGCCCAGTATAAAAAAACTGGTGACACACACACGGACACACAGGGATTTTATTATTATAGATATTTTCAAATACCTTTAATTTGTTATAATGACTCATTTTGTCTAGGGAACAATCATAAGGAGAAATAAAATGGCCACCATCCTATTAGTGTGCACAAGACCTGTACTAATCACACAGAAGGACGTTACTTCACAACACTGAGCTAAAGAGCTCAGTCTCCTCTCTGCTTGTCAAGGATTATGATATTGAAAAAAGCTAATAGGATTTTCAGATAAATCTCAGTAGGAATGGAGTTCATGAGGAGACATGAAGTACAGAGAGGAGGTGGGGGTGTAGTAATGGGCAGCAGCACTTGTATGCAGTCTCCATTACTACAGACCCACCTTACCACAGACCCATGTTATAACAGTCTGTCCTGTCCATCCTCTCTGTACTTCATGTCTCCTTATGAACTCTATTCCTACATAGATTCAGCTGAAGATCTTATCAGCTTTATTTAGGATCATTATCCCTGACGAGCAGAGAGGAGGCTGAGGCAACTGAGGCAGAAGTAATATTTAAGTGTTTTCATTTTCTTAATTCCTGGAGAACCCCTTTAATGTATGTTGTAGTCTGGGAAGTGGTTAAAAAACAATACAGTTTTTCTGTGTCATCCCAGCAGTATGGCAGTATTCATTCTGGGAGACTGTGGAAAATAGAAGAACGAATGTGACAATCAGGACGTACACACATATTGTGCATAATTTAAAGGGGTACTCCGGGATTTAGATATTGAAGACCTATCCTCAGTAGGTCATCATTATGAGATTGGGGGGGTTTCCGATTCATGACACCCCCTACCGATCAGCTGCTTGAGGAGGCCACAGTGCTCCTGTGAACCCCTTGTCTTTTTTGCAGCTTAACAACGTGACGTCACATAGGCTTGGTAGCGGCCTAAGCGCTCGCATAGTGCCGCATCCTCTTCATACAGCTGATCGGTGGGGGTCTGACTCCCTGACATATTGACTCCAAATCCTGAAAAGCCTGAATTAACTGTCTATACTGCAGAAATAACATGTAAACCCCGTTGCTCTACTTAACCAAAATTACCAAAATTTGAGTTTGAAGCCAGTAGAGTGGGATAAGTGGCAACTGCAATGAGATGGGTGATAGTAGTGGATTTTGCTATGATCTTTCATCCTCGTGCAATTTTTTTATTTGTTGGCCGCACAGGGTGATCTGCTACTGGCAGATTAAGATTTTATGTGCCGAATAAAAGAATCATCTGCCAAATGTCCATTTATCCTAGTTAAGCATGTGATCAGTGGCACCCTTACACATGGCAATTATCGGGAATAAATGTTTGTACTAATGCTGACCCCTAATAATTGTCCCACTCTTTGACCTATGTGAGAGGGCTTCACTGAGTATATCATTTCAATTGTTAATAAAAAGCCTGGGGGCGATCATTTCTTAATAGTCTGTACAATTTAAGTGGTTTTCTTGTAGGCATACACATGTAGAGATGCCATGAGAGTGAGTCAAGATGAATTCAACATCAGAATCTGACAAAGTGATTCCCAACTCTTTTTCCCAGGAGAGTAAAAAAGCTGGTTTAGAAGAAGAAGGTATTACAATGAAATTGTGATACAAATGAGATATTTTCCTTAAATCAATACATTTGCAGCAAATATTTTCTCAAGCTCTAACAGTGCCCTATTCAGGACTCAAGGGAAAGTACTTAATTTTCTTAAAATGTTGGTCATTTAGAAAAGTTGGTTGGAAACCTGGGAAGTAAGTTCTTAAAATTAGTCTCATTGGAGATTGTTTTGTTTTTGAATATTTCATGAAGGGAGTGTTTGTGTATTGGTCCCATATATCTTGATAGACAATCTCCTTTATTGAGTCAAGGGATCGGATGAGACTCTCTGGGATCATGAAGAAGGAGTTAGGGCAAATGATAGGTGTAGGACTATAAGACTTCCCCTGCTCTTTAGAGTAATGGTTAGTTAATTCCAATAATCTATTTAATTGGATAGCCTTGTAGTAGTCTTAGATATCTGGCAAACCAAGTCCACCAACTGTCTTACTGTCTTTTGTTCCCACTAGAACCTAGAGAATATGGAGCGTATAGATTATTAAGGTTGATAAGGTTTGATTATATCATGAAAAAAATACTCCTTTAACTGGTTTATCAGTGCAAATGTATGGGCTACTTATGATCTGAAAGAAGTTGAATGACACCTTTTATGGATACTATAGAGGCTGCCATTAATTGCTGTTGGCTTTGAGAACCCACTTGTTAAACCCATATAAGTCAAATAAAAGGAAAATAATTAATATTTCATGGTATTATTTTGATTGCAGCAACTGGAAATGCAGTTTATGTTAAACCCCAATCATACAGACTATATGTGTTCTTTATATCCAGTACAATAGTGTTCTCTGCTGTGTGTGTGCATTTGGATTGGGACAAAAATAGGCTGCACTGTGGGCTATTCTGTGCAGGCTGTAGATGCATCCAATGTCTATATTAAGTTAATGGTGATTTAATGAGAAGGGTTGACTAATGGGACACAGGTAGGTAGTAATTAGATATGACGTTGCTTTGGCACATGAGAGTGGAGCAAAGAAACCAGACTGGCAGTACCTACAGGGTACAAGTGCGCTCTGAGGCAAAGCAGTCGCACTAACATTAGATGTAGGGGGATATAGATATATATATATATATATATATATATATATATTTATTTTGCCTTGTGCTGCTTATCAAAAAGAAACAGAAATGATGCAGCACACATAAAGAGAAAAAAATATTTGTATTATGAAAGAATTATTAGTTTGTGCAATTTGTATCTGTGAGAGGTGCATTTTCTGAGAATCAATAAAGACATAACCAGCAAGAGTTCAATTAATACTCAAGTATGCATGACATAATGAAGTAGCTTTTATACATCGCCATCACCCTCTCTCCTAATAAACAAATACCCAATGATGGCAGCACTTTCACAGATTACTGGAAAAGATAGATAGATAGATAGATAGATAGATAGATAGATAGATAGATAGAAAAATAGATAAGCAAAGTATTGAAAAATTCAATTTGGTAACCTTGCCGAAGTTCGCCAAGAAATTAGATTGTGAAATAATTTGTCACAAATCGCTATGAATCAGAAATACACAGAACACTCTGCCTTAGTGTACAGCCACACAGAAGGGCTGTGTTGCGGGCAGGTTGCGAACATGCTGCGTTGAAGAACTGCACGGCTAATTAGTCCGCAGCTGCCTCTCATTTAATAATGAAGTCTTCATTGTTAATGGCCACACTATTCCCTTAAAACAGGGGCTGTTGCTGGTATGGGCTTGGCTGGTTAGGTGGGGGCACAATATGCATATTATTGCTGTTCTTGCCTGCAATCTCCTGCAGGTTATTTGACTGTAAACACTGAATATTAATGAGCTCTGGCATACCCATTTCTCCAACCCCAGCTCTCTCCTGCCCTACAGGTGGGTTTCATTTTTCTGCCATCTGCTTTTCCTCCTTTTCCACATCATCTAATATCGATGATAATATGTAAGTCAGGAACATCCAGCTACTCCTCTCTCCGCGTCTTCCTGTCTTTTGTAGGACATGGAGACTTTGAAGGATTATTTGGTAAAGCCAGCAAAAGATGAGGATGGTCATCATTAAGACCTGGCCCCCCTAAGGGGTGCAGACTGCATGATATAGGTTGGCACACTAGCACTGGAATAATTTAGGCTTCCATTTATTGGTATTGAATGATATATCTTAGTTTACAGCTTTTGTAAGAATAAGTAAATGTAGGAATAAATAAAACTGACACAGAATAAGTCTCCCTCTCCAATATTCTTCTATTAATCATTGTCGGCAACACTGTACCTAGTGCAGCCACCATTTTAGGAAAACCCAATTAGTTACTACAAAGCACAAGAAAAATGGAATTTGTAGCAAATGGAAGTTTTTCTAAACTTTGGACCAAATTCTGCTTTGAATGCTCCTCTTAATATAAATAGATAGATAAAATATTTGTACCGTTCTACAGTTATTTTCATGAACATCTGATCAAAGTATGCAATGAGTTTTTGAGTAAACCAACTTAAAATTAATAATGTAAAAGATGACTACCCCAAAAGTATAGACTTGAACTAAGACTATGAGTGGCAGGTTAATACACTTATTCATGTTATTTAAAACCCAATTATTCATTTGAGCTTATTTTTCTTTCTTTGGGTGCTGCAGCGGTAGGCGCCCCTGAGGATGTGGCCCTGTATGTTGGAGTAGTAGCTGTGGCGGTGTTCCTAGTACTCTTACTAGCGGTAATACTAGTGTGCTGGCGCAGGAAGGAAGGCCTTGATGCTGATGTGGCTGACTCCTCCATCCTAACAGCTGCTTTCCAGCCTGTTAGCCTCAAGCCTGGCAAAGCAGGTAAGAACCAACAGCAAAAACTTTTCTACAATAGATAAAAGTGGCTTCATTTGACTATGGTTAGAATCATGACATCATTTTGTTACATATGTATGTCTGTGAAGGTTCTCATTCATCCAAATCATGGTACAATATATCAGTAGTAGTAAGAAGTCATATCACTTGGACTTGCTTTCTCTGACTGGCTTTCTCAATTAGAATGACTTGCACAAGAAATCTCTGGCATTAAATACTGGTGACTGCTTCTGTCAGCATAATATATTTATTATAAACAAAATTAAAGGTAAAATGTTGATTGCAATTTACATCAAATAAGCTAATAGGTGTAAACTGCCTCAGGAGAGTTGTTAGAACAACATTGTAAGTGGCAGACAATATGGTGTATCTCTCCAGAATAGAGTTTTAATGGGAAATACAAGTATTTACTAAAACTGACATATCAGGAGAGCTGACTTGTCCTATTTAACCGCTACAGGACCGCCTAATGCACAGATGCGTCCGGAGGGCGGTCGTGGTGTTCTGGCTGGACGCATCCGTGCGTCATCTCGCGAGACGCGAGATTTGCTGTGAACGCACGCGCGTTCACAGCGGCGCGCAGCTCTGCAGTTACACTGCAGCCTGCCAGCGATGATCAATCACTGGCAGGCTGTAGAAGTAAAATAAACGAAATCAAACAGGTATATCAGACGCTGTTTTATTAACAGTGTCTGATATACCTGCTACCTAGTCCTCTGGTGGTCCCATTTGCTGGGATCGACCACCAGAGGACCAGGTAGCTCTGTAAAGTAGCACCAAACACCACACTACATCCACCCCCCTGTCCCTTATTAACCCCTGATCACCCATATAGACTCCCTGATCACCCCCCTGTCATTGATCACCCCCCTGTAAGGCTCCATTCAGGCGTCCATATGTGTGATCCACGGATCCGCAAAACACGGACACCGGCAATGTGCTTTCCGCATCTTGCAGATCTGCACATTGCCAGAACTATATAGAAAATGCCTTTTCTTGTCCGCAATTGTATATCTTTGCGAAACGGAAGTGCAGACCCGGAAGTGCGGATCCGCAATTCCGGATCTGAGCGGAACAAAGTCTGTCCCCATAGAAATGAATGGGTCCGCAATTCCGTTCCGCAAACAGAATTGCGGACATGTGAATGGGGCCTAAGGGTCCCTTATCACCGCCAGTTAGTTAGCTACTTGTTAGGTAGTTAGCGCCCAGCCCACCGCACCACAGTCACTGATTTTGGCAGAGATTTTTTCATCCACAATGAAGAAATCTGTGCCGCTCAGTTTTTCTTTCAGCCCAGAGGCTGAGCGGAAAAAAAAAATCTCTTTACCCGTATGCTCAATATAAGGAGAATAGCAGAAACTCCTAATGCTGGCCATACGTGTAATGATTGCAGAGACCCTCAAATGCCAGGGCAGTACAAACACCTCACATGTGACCCCATTTTGGAAAGAAAACACCCCAAGTTACTCCGTGAGGGGTATGGTGAGTTCATGTAAAATTTTATTTTTTGTCACAAGTTAGTGGAATATGAGACTTTGTAAAAAAAATAAAAATATATCAATTTCCGCTAACTTGTGCCAAATTTTTTTTTTTTCTGTGAACTCGCCATGCCCCTCACGGAATACCTTGGTGTGTCTTCTTTCCAAAATGGGGTCACATGTGGGGTATTTATACTGCTCTGGCATTTTAGTGGCCCTAAAGCGTGAGAATCCAAATGCGTAAAAATGCCCTGTGAAATCCTAAAGGTACTCATGGGAATTTGGGCCCCTTTGTGCATCTTGGCTGCAAAAAAGTGTCACACATGTGGTATCGCCATACTCAGGAGAAGTAGGGCAATGTGTTTTGGGGTGCATTTTTATATATACCCATACTTTGTGTGAGAAATATCGCTGTAAAAGACAACTTTTTAAATTTTTTTATACAAAGTTGTCAATTTACAGAGATATTTCTCTTACCCAGCATGGGTATATGTAAAAATACACCCCAAAAACACATTGCCCTACTTCTCCTGAGTACGGTGATACCACATGTGTGACACTTTTTTGCAGCCTAGGTGCGCAAAGGGTGTAAAGTCCAATGAGTACCTTTAGGTTTTACAGGGTTGCTCACAATTTAGCCCTGCCCAAAATGCCAGAACAGTAAACACACACCACAAATGACCCCATTTCGTAAAGTAGACACCCCAAGGTATTTGCTGAGGGGCATATTCAGTCCATGAAAAATTGAACTTTTTGTCATAAGTTAGCAGAAAGGGAGACTTTGTGAGAAAAAAAAAAAAGGCAATTTCCGCTAACTTGTGCCAAAAAAAAAACTTCTATGAACTCGCCATGCCCCTCACGGAATACCTTGGGGTGCCTTCTTTCCAAAATGGAGTCACATGTGGGGTATTTATACTGCCCTGGCATTTTAGGGGCCCTAAAGCGTGAGAAGAAGTCTGGAATCCAAATGCGTAAAAATGCCCTCCTAAAAGGTACTCATTGGAATTAGGGCCCCTTTGCGCATCTTGGCTGCAAAAAAGTGTCACTCATGTGGTATTGCCGACTCAGGAGAAGTAGGTCAATGTGTTTTGGGGTGTATTTTTACATATGCCCATGCTGGGTGTGAGAAATATCTCTGTAAATGAAAACTTTTTAAAAAATTTTATACAAAGTTGTCAGTTTACAGAGATATTTCTCTCACCCAGCATGGGTATATGTAAAAATACACCCAAAAACACATTGCCCTACTTCTTATGAGTACTGTGATACCACATGTGTGCCACTTTTTTGCAGCCTGGGTGCGTAAAGGGGCGTAAAGTCCAATGAGGACCTTTAGGCTTTACAGGGCTGCTCACAATTTAGCCCGCCCAAAATGCCAGAACAGTAAACACACCCCACAAATTACCCCAGTTCGGAAAGTAGTTTTTTTTCAGAAAGTGTCATTTTCCGCTAACTTGTGAAAAAAAATGAAATGATACATGAACTCACCATGCCCTTCGCGAATACTTTGGGGTGTCTTCTTTCTAAAATGGTGTTATTTGGCGGTATTTATACTATCCTGGCATTCTAGCACCTGAAGAAACATGACAAGTGCTCAGAAAGTCAGAGCTGCTTCAAGATGCGGAAATTCACTTTTTTGCACCATAGTTTGTAAACGCTATTACTTTTACCCAAACCAATAAATATACACTTATTGCATTTTTTTTTATCAAAGACATGTAGAACAATAAATTTATAGAAAAATTTATAGAGAAATGTAGTTTTAAAAAAAAATTTACAACAGAAAGCGAAAAATGTCATTTTTTTGCAAAAATGGCGTTAAATTTTTGTTAATAGCAAAAAAAGTTGTCAGCAATAATGAAATACCACCAAATGAAAGCTCTATTAGTGAGAAGAAAAGGAGGTAAAATTCATTTGGGTGGTAAGTTGTATGACGGAGCAATAAACGGTGAAAATAGTGTAGTGCAGAATTGTAAAAAGTGGCCTGGTCATTAAGGGTGTTTAAGCTAGGGGGGCTGAGGTGGTTAAACTTAACTTTACAAGCCTACACCATGGAAAGTGGCTTTTGGCACATGCTACACTCACTCTACACAACTGGGTCCATTACTAATCGCTGGAGTAGAGAACTAGAGAATGGTGCTAGAAAGACCCTCCATGACCCTGTCCATAGTAAGATCCAGGATATGTAAGATTTTAAGCATAGTTTGACTGATCTAGATTCAGAAAAGTGTGGAGATTTATTTTAATATATTCATACTGTTATCCTGCAACTAGAAATTATCATAGTAATTATCATTGTATTTCATAAAAGTAGTGCAACAGCAATTATGCAAAGTCTTCACTAAAGTGGTCATTTACATACACAAATCTTTCCTCAAAGACTTCATATTAACTTTCTTTTTAAGTATATAGGCGGTTTTAATCTAAATGTCAGATCAATAAATGGCTAATTATTTATGTACAGGTTAATCACTAAGTGTTCAACACTGGCATATTTAATCACATTTTTGGGAACTAAACATGGATTTTTTTTTTTATTACTTTTCCTTTAGGCCAAGCTCACCTACTAACTATTCAGCCTGATCTCAGTACAGCAACAATGACCTATCAGGGATCCTTGTGCCTACGACAAGATGGTGGTAACAAATTCCAGTTAACCAATGGACATCTTTTGCCACCTATGGGTCCAGGTTTACCAAGGGAACATAGTCACACATTACCAAGACTATCCACCCAAAACTATTTCCGCACCCTGCCACGTGGATCAAGTAATATGGCATATGGTACCTTCAACTTTTTAGGAGGACGTCTTAAGATTCCAAATACTGGTACTTTCATCTTTGTGTCTTTTCAAATATCAGTAATTTATTGACAGTATAGAAATATCATATCAATGATCAGACAAAAATGTAAAATAATATTTAAAGGAGTTGACTCAGGAAGACAATCACTCTCTATATTTTGTATTAGGGCATATGGACATCATCCCTGCTCAGAAAAACACTTCTATGAGCCACAATGTCAGCAGCTCCTGTTCTTGCAAATTTGAGCAATTTTTTCTTTATATGAATGGGTATTCATCTGAACAATCACCTTGTAACACTTCATTTCCCATGCTGCAGCTGCTCTGGCTGGTATTTACAGGCACTTTGCCAAGGTTGTTGGCCACAGGTGCAGGGACCTGGATGAGAAAACTTCTCTATTGTGTTTATATAGGCTAATTTCAGAAGAGGTGAATAGAGAGAAAGCCACACCAGCATGGCCACCTCTCCATTTACTACTACAGAACCACTGAAAATAGCCGAGCCAGTGATTGGCTATTTTTGGAGCTCTCATAGAATTGAGTGAAGGCAGGCCGCACATAGGAGGAGGTCCCAGAGGTGGGACCCATACCAATCTGACATTGATAGCATATCCTAGTCATATGCCATTTATGTCCAAGATGGGACCACAACCCTTTTAACTGGGTTAGAACACCCATTTAAAAAATAAAAAGAACTGCTAGGGCCTTTGAGTTGAAGGGAATCTGTCACCTAGTTTTACCCTATAGAGCTGCGGACATCCACGGATAGATCTCCGCTAGCATGTCCGCAATATACCTGTCCCATAGGTTTGTTTAAAAAATGGTTTTATCGATATGTAAATTAGCCAAGTAAGGTGCACAAGGCGTGGTTACTTGTGGTTAAGGAGCCCAGCCACGCCCCCTGTGAGAGCCGAGCACCGCCTGCATTCAGGAATCTCCTCCTTGCTCACAAAGTTACAGTGCCGTAATCTCGCAATGCGCAAGCTAGCGCATGCGCAGTGTCGGCAAAGTGTTTGTTCCCTTTGCTGGCATCAGCCTCAGGGAACGAACTGTGCATGCGCAAGCTCGTGCCATGCGAGATTTCGGCACTCTAACTTTGTGATGTCGGGGAGCAAGGAGGAGATTCGGAGGATGTGGGCGGTGATTGGGCTCCTTCACAGTGGGCGTGACTGCACTCCAAGAGTCAGAGAACGCTGGACTCATCACTGAGGAGACAAGACTCATCTAAGGTTCATTTACATACTTGGCAGGAACATTTATTTTAGGTTTTTCTCTGAACTGATATTTCATTCAGAATTGATTTTAATATCATTATTAATGTATTAAAAAGTATTTTTAGAAAGGTGAGTGGATAAATAGGCTTATAAAGTGATGACAGGTTTCCTATAAAGAGTACCATTCACGGTTTTTTTGTTGTTTAATTAAGTTCCTTAACTTGCTGGGTATGCTCCGCTGATGCTGCCATCATTGTTGTTGAATTTTTTTTAAATACTCCTTGCTTTCCCCACTGTGCTCCCCTGTAGTTTCCATGCCCAGTTTTTTAATACTGAGCACCGGTACATGGAGGAGGAGACGCCAGGTTTTCTCAGTGGGAATATCCTTTTCCCTTGCTGTGCCGTTGTCCAAACTTCGAGGAGTGCATCACAGCCAGGGAGAAAAAACAGCTCACCTTCTCCCTGGCTGTGACACTCTCCGCTGTGATTGGTCTGCAGCATACCCAGGGAGAAGGAGATGCCCACTGCGAAACCCTGGCATCGCCTTCTCCCTGTACTGATGCTCAGTATTAACATACGGGGCTTGAAAACTGCAGGGGGGCACAGCATGGCAAGTGAGGGGTATTTGAAAAAAACAATAATTGCAGCATCAGCGGAGCATACCCCTCAAGTAAAGGTACTTAAATGGGTTCTCCGGGAATTAATAAAATGAAAATACTTACATATTACTTCATTATAAATATATTCCCAAATACCGTATATTAGTTATAATGTCTCATTTTGTCTAGGAAGCAATTATCAGGGGAAATAAAATAGCCTCCGTCCTATTAGTACACACAGGAGGACAAGTTACTTCACAACACCGATCTATAGAGCTGCCTCATCCTCCTCCCTACTTGTCAAGGGTTATGATCCTGAATACAGATGATAGGATCTCTATCTAAGTGTGGTTCACTGTGACAGTTGTGGCCGTGTAGGCTGGCTGCATGCCCTCTCACGTACTGGCTGCAGGCTGACACCTGTGTATGCTGGTTGCTTGGGACTGTGTGCTGGCTGCAGTGTCTTGTGTGAGCTATGCCCGTTAATGTGTGTACTTCCTGTGTCTGCATCTCAGTGCAGTTCCTGTCTCTGGTGCCGTGTAGGCTGGCTGCAGGCTCCCTCCTTTACTGACTGAAGGCTGACTCCTGTGTATGCTGGTGGTCGCTCGGGAGTGCTGGCTGCAACATTCTGTATCTGGTGTGAACTGACACTTGTGATTGCATGTTCTATGGTTCTGGTGCACCTGGTTCTGATGGGGTTAACTTTCCCTGCTCTGTTCCTGGGTGTGCTTTATCAGGTGCCCTCATTATACAGTTATTTTTTCCTGTGAGCTGTGGGGATTGAGGTCAGTTTATCTTCTGCCTTGCTGGGTGTTGCACCTTGCTACTGATCCAGGAGGTTTAGTCTGTCTTGTGCCTTACTGGGTGTAGCCTCTTGCTGCTCACCCAGGGGGTTTTGCGATCTGCCCTAGTTTGTGGTGTCACCTGGTAATGCATTGTTTTTGTTGCCTTGTCTGATCTTCTGTATCTGTGATGTTGCTGTTATCCCTGTCCATGCCTTGTCTGATCTTTGGTACCTGCTTCTGTGCTGGTTCCTGTTTGTCTTGTCTGTTCCATGTTCTGTGTTTGCTTCGGGGCCAAGTGTACCACGACCTTCCTGTTGGTGCGAACAATGAGCACTCTGCCAAGTTTATCCCCACCACTGGGGACTCTGTGAAGAACAGGGCTCACTGGCTCTCCACCCTCTGGATTTTGCCTCTGGTCTGCCGGTGCACTTTGTTCTGTGGTAGTGCTACCACTATTGCCTGACCTGCATATATTGTACTGTCATGTTCTTTTATTACATGTGTAATAAATTACTCCGTTGGTCCCTGGTCTGTTTCTGCCTGTGTCCTGTTTGCATGATGTCCCGGAGGTCTGCCTTGGGCCTCCGGCACGTGACAAGATCTTTAGCTGAATCTAGCAATGTAGTTCATGAGCAGATGTGGTTAATGAGCAGCAGCTCTTGTATGCAGTCTCCATTACCACAGCCCCACATTTCCACAGTCTGTCCTGTCCGTCCTCTCTGTACTACATGTCTCCTCATGAACTCCATTCCCACAAAGATTCAGCTAAATATAATATTAAACTGTATTCAGGATTATAAACCCTGACAAGCAGAGTAGAGAGGAAGATGAGGCAGCTTTTTACCTCAGTGTTGTGAAGTAACTTGTCCTGATGTATGATTAGGACAGGTTTTGTTTCCCCTAATCATTGCTCCCTAAACAAAACGAGCCATTATAACTAATGAAAGGTATTTGGGAATATATTTATTTTAAAGAAATATTTACGTATTTTTATTTTTTTAATTCCCGGAGAACCCCTTTAAACAAAAAAATACATGAAAGATCCTTTTTAATAAAGTGGAGTCTTATAGTTATAACAGGAATCAATTAGCCAGAGGCAACAGCAGCAACAATCCAATAATTTCACTGGGCACCATGTAATGCTTCATTTCCCCTGTTGCAGGGAAACTGAACATTGGCAGGTTCTTCTTAAATTACAGATGATCAGTAGGGGTACCAGAAATGCTGCTCAGGCCTCTGTCATATCAGCATTTGTTATTTCTGTTATAATGGAGCAGAATAAGAGCAGAACAATGAAAATAATGGAAGTGCCGGATTCAGCACATAACTGAAGCAAACAGAGCCGAACCTAACCCAATAATGGGATCCGATCGGGTTTATGCAGAATTTTTTTCTCTATTTTTAATGATAACAGAGGCTCCTAATGGAGCCTCCAACGCAGATGTGAACATAGCCTTACATATATTACAAATTGTTATATTTTACATATTATTGTTTGCTTAACATAAATATTTATATCAAACAGACATTATCAAAACTATATGACTTTTAACTCTCTATAAGGAACATATATAACTTTTTTTTAACAATCCCTTTAATATCATGTATAACATTATAAAATATTATTAAAAAGTAAAGAAAGGGTAAAGAGAGAAAATGGGAAAGAAAGGTTGGGAAGAAAGGTAAGGAGTAATGAGTGATGGGTATTTATCATATTTATCAGATGAATTTTTTTCTGAAGTTTGAGGCTTTTTGTTCTGATATTCTGGTTTGGATTAGATATAGCACTGCAGAGAGACAAGTATGTGGGTGTATGAGGAGCTTCCCAGGCTCAGCTGAAGTTAATAGTATACCTTCACAGATGAGAAATGCAAGTCCTGATCTTCAATCCACTTAAAATTATCCATGCTCTATCCATGGATCTCATATTCTAAGAAAGCTTAGATGATTGTGAGCTATTCCAACCTGTATAGGTTAGTGTTGGAGATAGTTGCTTCCAATGCAAAGATCAGAGATCCTATTGCAACCAGTACATTTTATTTTAATAAATATATGTGTTTTAACTGTGTTTGTTAGTAACTCAAATCTTGGGAATTGCTGGTAGTTTAACAGCTAATTTGCTATATATTTTGGCAAATTTGTGTCTAGTCCAGTTGATCTCTGAACATTCCCACTGTAATTGGGGAAAAGACTGGACTTCCTCAAACATCTGCAGCAGGTGTCTACCAAGAAGAACACAACTGGCATATAGTACCGTCGTGTAAGCACTACAGTATATATTGATTTTTCTTGAAGTTTAATGCATCTTGAAGTTTTGGGTGTTAATAGTTAAGTAGCCTCAGGTCTAGAAGACTTTTTACCAGGCTGTTAGATTAGATGAGAATGTTGTAGTTGGGTTTGCAGTTGAAGATTCTAAATTGATGAGACTTAGGGTCCTTTCACACTTGCGTTCTGAGGATCCGGCAGGCACTTCCGTCCTGCCGGATCCGTCAGAACGCAAGTCACCTGAAGCATTAGAAGACTGATCAGGATCCTGATCAGTCTTCGAATTGCTTTCAGGTTACTATGGCAGCCAGGACGCTACTAGCGTCCTGGTTGCCATAGTAGAGCGAGGGCGGGGAGCGGCATACCTACATTCCGTGCGGCTCCGGGCGCTCTGAATGACGTCAGAGCGCCCCATGCGCATGGATCACGTGATCCATGCGATCACGTGATTCATGCACTGGGGCGCCCTGGCGTCATCCTGGAGCGTCCCGGGAGCCGCACGGAATGTAAGTATGCCGCTCCCCGCTCCCTGCTACACTTTACCATGGCAACCAGGACTTTAGCGTCCTGGCTGCCATGGTAACCAGTCGGAAAAAGCTAAATGTCGGATCCGGCAATGCGCCGAAACGACGTTTAGCTTAGGTCGGATCCGGATTAATGCCTTTCAATGGGCATTAATTCCGGATCCGACCTTGCGGCAAGTGTTCCGGATTTTTGGACGGAACAAAAAGCGCAGCATGCTGCGGTATTTGCTGCGTCCAAAAAACATTCCGGTCCTGAACTGAAGTCATCCTGATGCATCCTGAACGGATTTCTCTCCATTCAGAATGCATGGGGATGATCCTGATCAGGATTTTTCCGGCATAGAGACCCGACGACGGATCTCTATGCCGGAAAAGAAGAACGCAGGTGTGAAAGGGGCCTTACATGTTTATAAGCGTGGGTTCGCACTAGTGTTATGCCATTCCGTTATAAGTTCCGTTTATATCTAAATATAATGGAATACCCAGACAGAATGCAAAACCGAAGCCTTTAAGAGGCATTCCGTATTGATCCGTCATAATAGAATTCTATGGGCAAGCATACCAGATGCGTCTGGTTTCCATTATTCAGGACCTGTCGACAGGACTTTTTTCCATCCAGCATACTGGAAACAAGACAAATCCGTTATGCTTGTCCTTAGACGTCTATTATGATAGATCAAATCTGTTATGTTCAGTTATAAATGTAACCTATAATGGAATGCCATAAAGCTAATGTGAACCCACCCTAAGCAGTGTTGCCTAAAGTAGACAACTCCTTAAAGGCATCTTATGTTCATCTTGCTACCATTTTGTGTCTTTATGCACATTTAATTTATATTTTACATATCTGAATCAATATAAAGCTTGGGATTGTACATGCATTATGGCCATATTTTGTCTGCTTTACTTTAGGACTCAGTTTGCTCATACCTCCAGATGCTATTCCCCGGGGAAAAATCTACGAGATCTACCTGACGCTTCACAAACAGGAAGATGTGAGGTAGGTCTCTGAATAAATTTATAATTTATCTTACATTTTTTGTGTATTGCTAAAGAGGCATATTAAACATTATTCTTAAATTTAGGCTTAAATCTGGAATACTGATTAGGTAAAAAGTCCATGTTGTTTTGCTCCTATGCAAATATGGTAGCCTTCTTTAAAAGGGTTGTCCTAGTTATTTTTTTGTTCTTCCTATGTTTCTAACTCGGCAAATGTAACAGCTTCTCAATTAACTTAGGTTATCTCCAGTGGCTGGTTTCTCAGATTTCACTGAGGTCCACATGACCTGTGATGTCAGCTTCTCTCCCTGCTCTGATAATGTTCGTGCAGAAGCTTTTACACAAGAGTCACTGTGCTGGCCATGCCCCCCCCCCTTCACTGCCGGCTGCTGCTTATTGCTCTCTCCCAGGATTCTTAACCCCTTCAGCATCACAGACTCAGAGCTGAAGTGTTTACTGTGTAGCTGCAGGTAGTGAGGAGACAAATTCTAGGCACAGGAGTTGAAAGAGAAGTTCTGCAGAGCATTGCAGGTAGGGGGGAGATACTGTGTGTATAAGCAGTGTCATTGTACAGCTAGGACTTGTAGTTCTACACATACAACATGCTGCTGAGTATCCCAGCAGGCAGACAAGTCACTCAATGGAGCACTTGTATTCACTCCCTTAGCAGTGTCATTATAAAGCTGGGACTTGTAGTTCTACACATACAACATGCTGCTGAGTCTCCCAGCAGTCAGAAATGTCACTCAGGGCAGCACTTGTATTCACTCTCTTAGCAGTGCAGGGGAAGGGACAGAGATTGTTGTTATTGCAGGTAAACAAAGGGCCAGAAGAGAACCAGGGAAATGAGAAAATAAATATTTTTTTTGCCTAAAACTTCCTTAGCTTAGTTATATATCATTAACCATCAGATTAACAGTGCTATGTTTTTTACGGACAACCCCTTTAAGACTTAGGAAACCGGAGGTTTTTTCGTTTTTCTGGTTTCATTTTTATTCCCTATCTTCCTTGAGCCATAACTTTTCTATATTTTTAATCACATAGCTTTATGAGGGCTTATGCTTTGTGGAACAAGTTATACTTTCTAATGCCACCATTAATTATGGCATACAATGTAGTGGGAAGCGGTAAAAAAAATTCCAAATGGGGTGGAATTGGAAAAAAACGCAACCTTTTTACGGGTTTTGTTCCCATGGTGTTCTGTCTGTGACAAAACTGACCGATGCCCTTCATTCTCTTGGTCCATACGATTACAACAATACCTCCTATGTATAGGTTTTTTATGTCTAAATAGTCTAAAAATACATTTAAACTTTGAATTTTTTTATTTTTTTTAATTATACCTACTGAGCTGTGTGAGGGCTTATTTCTTGCAGGACAATCTGTAGGTTTTATTGATACCATTTTGAAGTGTGTGTTTTATTTATCACATTTTATAAAAAAAAATTGGGAGAGAGAAGCAATGAAAAAATACAGATTGGCCATTTTGACCCTTTTGCCGTATTGGAAAAATATTTTTATATTTTAATAGTACAGGCGTTTTTGGTCACAGGGATACCAATGATGTTTATATTTTTTGTTATTCAGGTATTTATTTTTTATTAGACGGAAAGGGGGGTGTTTCAAACTTTTACATTTTTCACATTTTTGTAATGATTTTGAAGCTCGTATTTGAGCCTACAAATGTATTTTTTACTTTTGAACAATCATATATTTTTTTAAATGAATTTATTACTGTCTATTGCTCATTTCTTATGTTGGCCTGCCACCGGGTGGCCAAAATAAGAATTACAGTTTGACTGCTCTCAGCCTCTTCTTCGAGCACATTCAAATCAATTACCGGGATCCTCACTGGCCACAGAGGATACCGGTAACACCCCAGGAAGCGTGAGCATTTTGACCATTTAGATGCCATCTAAAGGCTATAATTACCACGATCAGCATTATTGCTGGTCGCAGCAATTAGCCGCAAGTCTCTGCTGTTTGAAACAGCAGAGACCTGCCGGCTATTACTCCCGCTGCATGTACAAATGGGCACCATGTTTTCCTATTGCTCCAGCGCCGTACATGTATGATGCTGGTACCGAAAAGGGTTAAAAATCTCTTACCATTTTATGTCCACAGCTCTTATATAGACACGTGTCTCCATAGTTTGAAACTACCAACAAACCCTGTGTAGTCTAAGGCTACATCCACACTCACGTTTGGTGCGTATCCATCATGGATCTGTACAAACGCATCCGTTCAGATAGTACAGCCACATGCATCCGTTCAGAACGGATCCGTTTGTATTATCTTTAACATAGCCAAAACTGTCTTGAACACCAGTGAAAGTCAATGGGGGACAGATGCGTTTTCTATTGTGCCAGATTGTGTCAGTGAAAATGGATCCGTCCCTATTGACTTACATTGTGTGTCAGCACGGATCCGTTTGGCTCAGTTTCTTCAAACGGACACCGAAACGCTAAAAGCAGCGTTTTAGTGTCCGCCTCCAAAGCAGAATGGAGGTGGAACGGAGCCAAACTGATGCATTCTGAGCGGATCCTTATCCATTCAATATACATTAAGGGCTAAACTGATCCGTTTTGGACCGCTTTTTAGATCCCTGAACGGATCTCACAAACGGAAACAAAGCGCCAGTGTGAAAGTAGCCTAATCCTGCAGTCATACTTCCAACTGTTTATAACCTCTTTCAAATCTACTGTATATTCATCAAGTGAACAGTGTGTGCAGTCTATCGTCTAGGGATATAGTTTCACTTTAGACCATTAGACATAAAACAGTAGGATCCTATTATTATTGCAAAGCTGCTTATTTTTTGTAAAAAAATACCCATTGCTTTATGATGGTGTGTAGTAAAGAGTCCCAACAGTTTAAATAAGAATAACTGAATAGTGGTTTGCATTCAATTTCGCAAGGCAAATGGATTGAATACATAGATGATAGATAGATAGATAGATAGATAGATAGATAGATAGATAGATAGATAGGAGATAGATAGATATGAGATAGATAGATAGATAGATAGATAGATAGATAGATAGATAGGAGATAGATAGATAATTGATTCATTCTCATCTCACTTAGTCTACCTTTCCTTTTTCTTCTTGAGGTTACCTCTAGCTGGCTGCCAGACACTTTTGGGTCCCATCGTCAGCTGTGGACCCCCTGGAGTCCTGCTTACACAGCCTGTTATCTTGTCAATGGATCACTGCCTGGAACCTAGCCCTGAGAACTGGACTGTGCGCCTGAAGAAACAGTCTTGTGAAGGCAGCTGGGAGGTAGGTTACACAGAGAGCAACAGAATCACAATGATGGGAAACTGGCTGCAAGCATACTGGCAGGCAGTGACACACGCATACAATCTGATGTACTAGCTCGAAAAAACTACAGAGTATATCTGCTGCTTTTACATTTTAGATCATTGTCCTGCAGTTCACTGCAATTTCCACTTGAACTGGCAGAGGGCACCAGAATAGTTCCAAGCTATTGATGAGAGTGGCAAGGTAGCAGTACAGACCTTGTAATACAGCACGAATATAGGAAACCCACAAATCAATAGCCATGGTGTGATCTCTTGCTCTGTACACATGATCTCCAAATGCTAAGAATTCATGCATTACCTGTCCTGGCTAAATCCATTCTTTATTTGTTCCTGTTCTTGAATTTCAAGTTAGGTAGGCACCAAGTTATGTTTTTTTTTAAAAAAGTCTAATGATATAATGCCACGGCATGGCCTGGGATCTTACTAGATTATTCTGACAACCTCTAAAAGGAATTTTCTAAAGACAGTCCTGTCAATATATGCTATAGTAAGGTATATGATTCCCATGGAGGGGTCCCCTATTGAGGACACCCCTCTATGAGCTAGAACAAAGACTTACTATTTAAGGGTAACCCCAGCAGACTTGAACTGTCTTTGCATCTTATGGATGTAGCATCCCCAAGTCAGAGCAATGTGTGTGACTAACCTGGGGAATGCCAGTGATGGAGAGGCCGGCACGCGGTTCCTCTGGGGCACTCTCTGGGTTCTTGAGGGACACAGCCAGGTGGAATGTGAGGTGCCCTTGGTGTTGTAGTTTAACGTGCCTCTGGCTAAGTCCCTGATGTGTCGTGACGCCAGTGCCAGTAAACGGTGGCACACCGTATTTATAGTAGGAATAACAGAGGTGCAGACTTGTAACTTGAAAACAGAATTCCAACTTTACTGAAACAGTGGAAAATACAGCAGGCAACCTCTTAACACAGTTCTTGTTGCAGAAAATAGGCTTTTGTATAGTCGCAGTCACAGCAGGCTTACATCCAGCAAGGTAAAGTAGAGGGTAAAATAACAGGACTTTGAAATGCAGGTGAACCTTACTTTCTTCCTGACTTGTCCTGACTGGCAATTATTCTTCAAGGCCCCAATGCCCTACTTCTGGCTTATATCCTTGAATCTCCAGTAGACAGTGTACCTCCTCTTGACATTCAGTACCTCTTGCTCTAGGGATTGCCTCTGCTTGACTTCTGCTGACTTGCTTAGGCCTGTGACATGTGGCCTTCACAGACTCCAGGGTCTGCACTAACTTTCCCAGGCCCAGGGCCTGGTGTAGACTTCACAGGCTCATGGCCTGGAGTAGACTGAACTGACTTCTCCTTCCCTGACTGGGCCTTATATAGACTAGGGCTACCTAGCTCCCTCTAGTGACTAGAGCTGGAATTACATCCCTAGCCGGCCTGCACATGGCACATTTCACAGTAACAGGAATTAAATACCATAAATTGCATTACATTTTACAAATAGGACTTTTACCAGCCTCCCCATAAATGAGAGGAACGACAGCATCCAAGTGACCCTTCTGTAGTGACGGGTAGTACAACTCCCGTACACTACATGGATAGCCCCTAATGTGAATGACCACCACGTAATTTCCTGTGAAGGAGCGACAGAAATTCTTGACAAAATGAGCTTGAGTCCCAGCCAGTAAAGCAACTGCTTAAATGATTGGCAGAGCAATGATGAATTGGCATGGGGGACTCTGCTAATCCTCAAACAGTAGAGAAAGAAGGAACGTGCACTCCTTGTGGTTGAATAGCGGTGCTGTGGTATACGGCAGAGCCCTTATATAATTATCGAGGAAACCACGCACATTCCAACCAGTTCAAATATGCCAAGTGGAGTTATTGTGAATCTTATAATCCAAGATGTGAGGTAGGTGCTGGGTACATTTACAACATGCGAAAATATTGTTGATTGTATCACACAATATTTTGCCCTAATTGGGCATAACTGCTCCAATAATGAAAACTTTTAGTATCTTGCCGTGTGGGGTAAGTAGAGCTGTGATATTGTAGACGTTTCGATCGATTTGGACCTTTTTTAATAAATCGCTGGAATTATAAAATATTGGGGTAAGTATATATAATAGAGCAAAATAGATCAAGTAGGTCAAATGGGTAATAATGGAAAAATTCATACTGCACTGAATCTGTATTTCAACACATATATGCTATGGATTAATACATATACATGCAGTAAGGTTATAGAGACTAGTTTTCAGATGCTGTAGTGAATACCAGATTATATGGATATACATGGCGGTATATATGAGAAAACATTGACTTGCAGGCTCAGGAAGGGAGAGTTAGGTAAGGGGCATCATGTATGAAGACAGAGGTAAATACGCAGTAATGAATAAACGTAGAGATGCAGGCACAGGATGGACAAGGTAGGTAGAGCGCAGCATGTATGAAGCGAGGAAAAGGTATTTGAAAAGGCGGTGGAGAGATTGTCCCAAGGCACAGTGAGAGACAAGTAACCAGCAAAGGCCGGGTAGGTGGTACAGAATTGTAAATGCAACAAGCATGTAATAGGCCGCAGCAATAAAAACAGTAGTAACTCTAAAGAGCTGTTTTTGGGAGCATGTTGGATATCGGATTTGCATATTGCATTTTTTTCTAGGTCAACACTAAAAATCCATTGGAAAATATCTGTTGTGTGTGAACATAGTGTGATTATACATGGCATATTTTTTCATCGTTGTAAGATTTTAGTTGGATTTGTGTCAAATTCAACATGCACGAAAACAGCCTTAGAACTCATAAAATGCACATAATATGTATTACCGCTAAAAATGCCATTGAAACCAATTGGGCTTTTTTTCCATATCACATGTGGTGTTTACGCCATTTTGTAGCCATGTTTTTTTCTCTAAATGATGTTGGCCAGCGCTGCTCACATGATCAGTGCCAGCCAATCTGAGAGCAGCAGAAAGTGAGGTCACCATTCTGTTTGTTGTGAATTTATTTTTTCTTGAACTGGATGGTCACTTTATGTATATCCTCTTCAATACAGTTGAAGAGTTTGGTGCAGTTTTTGATACGTTTGATGCTGTTTTTTCAGCCAAAGTCAGAAGTGGGTACTTCCTTTATATCGCCAACTCTTTTTGAATCTACTTCTGCGTTTGACTAAAGAAATTCATCAAAAACTGCACACACTGCCATCACACTGCAAACTATCACAAATATACATGCTCATAGTAAATAAAAAATGCTTGTTCATAGGAAATTTTCAGTCTATGAAATACGTTCAGTCAATATTTAATATCTTCTGCAGATCCATTGCTCAAGTGTAGTGCAGCCTTGTGCACAAAATATTCAGCCCTAATTAACTTTGGCAATCAAATGTATGGTCTGGTTGGACTTCATTGTAGAGTCATTGTCACTTTGGCAGAAAAAAATATTTACAGACTCAAATTAATGCAAGCCATTGTATAAATCCAGTAGTTTCTGTGACATTTTAGTGACAAGCAGATGTCTGTGTATAACAGTCTGTAAAAAAGTGAGAGCACAAATAGCTGAGCAGTGTGTGACAGTAAAGAAGATCTGTTGATGACCTCTCCAGGGTTCTGGTACAGTCAGAGCTGACGGTTTCATCAGATTAATTATCAAATATATAATGTTTAAATGTGGGTTTGATTTTTACTGCCAATTTCTCCGAAACCACTCTGGTGATAAATGTTACAACTGTCCCTCTGCTGGGACCTATCCATTAAGAAAGCCAACACAGTATCAACCTTCCCTTCACCTTGTTCGAGGGCATCTTGGAAGGCTTAGAAAAAAACTATTTAAGACAGTGAAAAGAGGTTTCTACCTCAAAAAGGACGATTGTTGACATGTTTTGTGAGCAATTTGTATAGCATTCCATGTTATACCTAAAACCCATAGAACTCTAGGGAATAACATTATTTATCTGAACAAAAGCGGCATCAAAAATACATTATTGCTAGGTCTAGAAATAACTCAATAATTTGACCTTATCATCCTCGCTATTTCACTGAGTCTAAGACTGGCCATAGACACAACAACGACAGTTGCAATAGATGACCCATCCATTATCATTGAGATCAGCAGAAGGTCATTTCGCGTTCCATAACCTCTGATAACCATAATGATGAAAATTATTTTGTCCATGATAGATCACTGATTCAAAATAAAAAAACACTAAATGTAATTAACTTAGAACATATAATATGCATTATATACATATTGTAAGTGTGAATCCAGCTCTGAACGATAATACAGGCTGTGACTCAGTGGAAGGTACATAATATAAGTGTATTTATAAGGTTACACACAGCGTACTGTATGTGACGTTATTAATGGTTTGGTTTGACTGGGGTTCAGGATATCCAACCTACACCACTGGCACATAGATAGATACTAGATAGATAGATAGATAGATAGATAGATAGATAGATAGATATGAGATAGCTAGAGAGATAGATAGAGAGATAGATAGATATGATATAGATAGATAGATAGATAGATAGATAGATAGATAGATAAAAGTAAATTCCATGGCACTTCCCAAAAATAGATATGTGTTTATTTCACCAGATGCAACGTTTCCGTTCTCCCTTTGGAACCTTTTTCAAGCAGTTCCAAAGGGAGAACCGAAATGTTGCATCTGGTGAAATAAACACATCTATCTATTTTTGGAAAGTGCTGTCGAATTTCCTTTCTCGTTTATGGTTTGACGGGAGGATCACCGCCTTAGCCGCTGGCACCCCTTTTTTTCTACTTTTTTCTACTATTATCTGCAGTGCTGCCCAGCCGTATTGACTTTTATATAGATAGATAGATAGATAGATAGATAGATAGATAGATAGATAAATAGATAGATAGATCAAAAGACAGATAGAGGGACCTGACACATGTTTACATATACATACACCATATATATGCAACACACATATACATAAATACACCATATACATGGTACACATACATGAATACACTATATATACATTACACTCATATACCACCCAACTACGGAGCTAAACTATCAGCGGTGCGTAAAGCAATGAAAGTGAACATCTCCAGCTGCCCTGCCGCCCCCAGAGCGCCGGATCGGGACTCAGCCAGCAACACGGTTCTCCGATCCAGTTGTAATTTTAACAACAGTATCTGGAGAACTGGAGCGAACTGGCTGAATCCCATGCCTGCAGACAGACAAACAGACAGATGGATAGATAGATAGATAGATAGATAGATAGATAGATAGCCTTAAAAGAGGACCACAAGACCTAAGTCCTCAGTTGTTACTGAAAATGTAACTTACAGTAACCTTCTTTAATGGTATTCAACCTATAGACCAGCTCTCTCAACTACAAGATGCGGTTTCACAAAAGACTAGAAAAAAAAGTCTTCTCCACACAAAGGTTCTTTTCAATATCGTTAGGGAAGATAACTTCGCCCAACCTTTACATTCTCTAGCATATGTGACCTTTGCATTTACCACAGTAGCTGTTTCATGTACATCTACTAATGAATGAAGGAAACATTACAGGCTCTAGTGCTGAAAACATTACTGCAGTTTTTCTACAGCTTAAGTATCTCTGGAGACATTTTGTTATATGGACTGACTTAGTGTTCATATTGTTTTGAAGACAATTACATGCATTGACGTTTTCCAAAGATATAAGTCCTGACCTTCACATCTTAGTTAATACATTGAGTGCCATGTAAAACAAAAAGGAAGTGACCATATTAAGCAGAAAGAGACCCTGGTTAAATTTTCCAGTACAGTCTAGCACAGTAAAGCCTCTTGGACTGGATTGTCCAAAGTCTCTCAAAATTTACCAGACACTGTCCAACCGCTGGCTACTGCAAACCAGGAGAGGATGAACGGACATGTTTTTGAACTGTTTCTGTAACTCCCATATTAGCGAAACGATTCAGCCATGCACATGGTGTACCGTAAATTACCCAGTTACAATAATGAATAGTTATTTGTACATTATAATTGGACAATGTATTGTACACCATAAGTCTTTTAGATCCTCAAAAGAAGTCATTGAATAGGGCACCACTCCTGTTGCATATGGCATCACCCTGTCTTGCCGAAAAAAAACATGTGTTGAGTAGGCATAGAATTGCTCAAAGATGTCCAAGTACATGACTGTGATCATATTTTCATCAAAGAATATTGAACCCATAATCTGCATAACCATAGCCAAGCACTAAACTCTAATTTTTAGATCATGAAGTGGCTGTTGTGTCATTATCATTACGTGTGATTACAAGGTTATCATTACATTGTTCTTTTAACCCCTTAAGGACGCATGACGTACCGGTACGTCATGGTTTCCGAGTCCTTAAGGACCCATGACGTACCGGTACGTCATATTTTCAAAATGCAAGTGCGGCGCGGCAGGGGTTAATTGTAACAGGATGTCCGCTGAAATCATTCAGCGGGCATCCTGTCACTACGCCGAGGGGGGTCATTTGACCCCCCCGTATCGGCGATCGCAGAAAACCGCAGGTCAATTCAGACCTGCGGTTTACTGCGTTTCCGGTCCATTCGGGTCTCCGGTGACCCGATGAACCGGAAAAGAATGGTGATCGGTGGTGTGATATCACACCACCAATCACCGTTCTTGAATTGGGGACGGTTGTGGCGGTGCTGGGATCCGATTGGTCGGGGAGAGAGGCGGGAGATTCAAACTCCCGGCGCTCCTCTCTCCCCTCCTCTTCCTGCTGCTGCTGCTGCCGAGTGAGGATCGCACCGGCACAGCTCCAGCACCGCTCCAGCACCGCTCCAGTCACCCCCCCAGTCACCCTCCCCCGGCTGGCTCCCATCACCCTCCGCCATCAGGTAGGTTAGGGTCAGCGAGGGAGAGGTATCTTAGGCAGGGCTAGAAGGGATAGTTAGTGTTAGTAAAAAGTTTTTGTTTTATTTCAGTGCTGCTTGTGGTGGTTGGGGTCCACAGCACTTAGCTGTGAGACCCTAAACCCACCCAGGGGTCCCCCAGTGGACTATGAGCCTGCGATTCCGGATTTTGTTGGCAATCCTGGAATCCAGATTCCCACAGTGGGGTTCATTGAAATAGAGTTTTTTAGTTTTTTTTTCAGTGACCCACTGGTGAATCTGATGGTGGAGCAGATGAATCTGTATGCCCAACAGTTCGTCGCTCAGCACCCAGGCTCCTTTTTGGCTAGACCCGGTGGCTGGACGCCAGTCAGTGCAGCCGAGATGAGGACGTTTTGGGGCCTCGTGCTGCACATGGGTCTAGTGCAAAAACCCAGTGTCAGGCATTACTGGAGTGGGGACGTCCTCTATCAGACCCCACTGTACAGTATGGCCATGACACGTCCCAGATTCGAGGCCATCCGGAAATGCCTGCATTATGCAGATAATGCAGCATGTCCCCCAAGGTGATCCTGCCTATGACCGGCTGTACAAGATACGGCCGATCATCGATCACTTTGGGGCCGCATTCGCGCAGGCCTACGTACCTGGAAGGGAGGTCGCGGTTGATGAGTCTCTCGTTGCGCTCAAGGGAGACTCAGTTTCCGCCAATACATTCCCACTAAGCGAGCGAGGTATGGCGTGAAAATGTACAAAATTTGTGAGAGTACCTCAGGGTACACTTACAAATTTCGTGTTTACGAGGGACAAGATTCCCGTATTCAACCCCCAGAATGTCCCCCCACTCTGGGTGTTAGCGGGAAACTTGTGTGGGACCTTGTGCACCCACTGCTGGATAAGGGTTACCACCTGTACGTGGATAACTTTTATACCAGTATTCCCTTGTTCAGGTCCCTTGCCGCCAGATCCACGTTCGCTTGTGGGACCGTGCGGAAAAATCAGCGCGGCCTCCCTACCTCCCTCCTCCAGGTACCTATCCCCAGGGGTGAAACCCGTGCCCTTACCAGCGACTAACCTGTTGTTGGTCAGGTATAAGGACAAGAGGGATGTCCTTATCCTGACCACAATCCATGGTAACGGCACCACCCCAGTCTCTGTGCGAGGTACCACGGCAACGGTCCTCAAGCCCGATTGTATCGTCGACTACAATCGGTATATGGGAGGAGTTGATCTATCTGATCAAGTCCTCAAACCATATAATGCCATGCGGAAAACCCGGGCATGGTACAAAAAGGTTGCGGTCTACATGGTACAGGTTGCCATGTACAACGCTTTGTACTATCTCGAAGCGCTGGCAGCACAGAGACTTTCCTCCAGTTCTATGAGGCAGTCCTCAAGGACCTGATCTTTTCAGACCGGGAAAGAGCAGGTCGGAGTACCTCGGGAATTGAGGCGCCGGGTCGTCCCTGGCCAACATTTTCCAGGTGTGGTCCCCATACTGGAAAAAGGGACGAACCCAAAAAGATGCAGAGTGTGTCACAAGAGGGGATTCGGAAGGACACCACCACTCAGTGTGACACTTGCCCCGATCATCCGGGCCTCTGCATTATCAATTGCTTCAGGAGTATCACACTTCCATGGAGTACTAAATTTTTATAATTCCCGACAGTCCCCTAGAGAACATAAAAAACTATGGCTCTCAGACTTTGTAGACACTGGAACAAATTTTTGTCACAAAAATATTAGTTTTAGTGCAGGCATCCTCAAACTGCGGCCCTCCAGATGTTGTAAAACTACAACTCCCAGCATGCCCAGACAACCTACAGTGGGAATTGTATTTTTACAACATCTGGAGGGCCGCAGTTTGAGGATGCCTGCTTAGTGTCTCCAAAGTATGAGAGCCATATATATTGGGCATACGTAATATATTGGCCACGTACGTAAAAAACTTGTCTATAAATATACCCCATAAACTAGCCCTTCGATAAATGCCGTCCAAAAAATCTAATAAAAACTATGTAAAAAAGCCATTTTTATTTTCACCTTGGATCCCAAAAAGTGTAATAAAAAGCCATTAAAAAGTCATATGCACCCTCAAATAGTGCCAATCAAACCGCCATCTCATCCCGCAAAAAATGAGCCCCTAAATTAGATAGTCGCCCAACCCAAAAAATAAAAATTTAGCTCCCAGGCTATGGAGATACTAAAATAATTTTTTTGTTCCTCAAATGATGATATAGTATAATTTGTTTAGATTTTACATGAAGTAGACATATTAGGTATCGCCGCGTCCGTAACAATCTGCCCTATAAAAATAACATTTAACCCAACCCCCGGATGAACAGGGTTAAAAAATAAAATAAAAACTGTGTAAAAAAGCCATTTTTTGTCACCTAACATCAAAAAGTGTTATAGCGAGCGATCAAAAAGTTATATGCACCCCAAATAGTGCCAATAAAACCGCCATCTCATCCCGCAAAAAATGAGCCCCTATATTAGACAGTCACCCAACCAAAAAAAAATGTAGCTCCCAGGATATTGAGATACTAAAATTATTTAATTTGTGTTCCCCAACTGATAATATAGTGTAAAATCTAAACAAATTATAAAAAGTAGACATATTAGGTATCTCCACGTCCGTAACAATCTGCCCTATAAAAATAACATTTAACCCAACCCCGGATGAACAGGGTTAAAAATAAAATAAAAACTGTGTAAAAAAGCCATTTTTGTCACCTAACATCAAAAAGTGTTATAGCGAGCGATCAAAAAGTCATATGCACCCCCAAATAGTGCCAATAAAACCGCCATCTCATCCCGCAAAAAATGAGCCCCTATATTAGACAGTCACCCAACCAAAAAAAAAAAATGTAGCTCCCAGGATATTGAGATACTAAAATTATTTAATTTGTGTTCCTCAACTGATAATATAGTGTAAAATCTAAACAAATTATAAAAAGTAGACATATTGGGTATCTCCACGTCCGTAACAATCTGCCCTATAAAAATAACATTTAACCCAACCCCCGGATGAACAGCATACAAAAAAAAAAAAAAAATGGAAAAACACAATTTTTGGGCAAAATTTCCATTTCAATCCATTTTTCCGGTAATAAAGCAAGGGTTAACAGCCAAACAAAACTAAAAATTTATTGCCCTGATTCTGTAGTTTGCAGAAACACCCCATATGTGGTCGTAAATGGATATATAGCCACAAGGCAGGGCATAGAACGAAGGGAACGCCATATGTTTCTTGAAGGCAGATTTTGATGGATTGGTTTATTTACACCATGTCCCATTAGAAGCTCCCCTGATGTAGCCTAGACTAGAAACTCCAAAAAAGTGACCCCATATAAGAAACTACACCCCTCAAGGTATTCAAAAATACTTTACAAACTGTATTAACCCTTTAGGTGTTCCACAAAACTTAATGGCGAATGTAGAAACAATTTTAAAATTAAAATTTTTGTTATCTTTCCTCAAAAAGTGTAATATAGAGCAACCAAAAATCATATTTATCCTAAAATAGTACCAAAACAACAACCACCATATCCTGTAGTTTCCTAGATGGGGTCACTTTTATGGATTTTCTACTCAAGGGGTGCAGCAGGGGGCTTGAAAGGGTACATGGTGTAAATAAACCAGTCCCGCAAAATCTGCCTTCCAAAAACATATGGCGTTCCCTTCTTCTATGTCCTGCCGTTTAGCCAAATAGTAGTTTAGGACCACATAGGTAGTGTTTCTGCAAACTACAGAATCAGGGCAAGCCATATTGAGTCTTGTTTGGCAGTTAACCCATTTTGTCCAGTAATAAAGTAAGGGTTAAAATGGAAATTTTTCCCAAAAATTGAAATTCTGAAAATGTTTCTCCATCTGCCACTAACTCTAGTGGAACACCTAAAGGGTTAACAAAGTTTGTAAACCCAGTTTTGAATACCTTGAGGGGTGTACTTTCTTAGATGGAGTCACTTTTTGGAATTTCTATTCTAGGGGTGCAACAGGGGCTTGAAATGGGACATGGTATAAACAAAACCAGTCCCGCAAAATCTGCCTTGCAAAACCCATATGGCGTTCCCCTGCTTCTATGTCCTCCCGTTTGGCCAAACAGTAGTTTAGGACCACATATGGGGTGTTTCTGCAAACTACAGAATCAGGGCAACCCATATTGAGTCTTGTTTGGCAGTTAACCCTTACTTTATTACTTGAAAAAATGGATTAAAATGGAAATTTTTCCCAAAAATTGAAATTCTGAAATTGTTTCTCCATCTGCCATTAACTCTAGTGGAACACCTAAAGGGTTAACAAAGTTTGTAAACCCAGTTTTGAATACCTTGAGGGGTGTACTTTCTTAGATGGAGTCACTTTTTTGGAATTTCTATTCTAGGGGTGCAACAGGGGGCTTGAAATGGGACATGGTATAAACAAAACCAGTCCCGCAAAATCTGCCTTGCAAAACCCATATGGCGTTCCCCTGCTTCTATGTCCTACCGTTTGGCCAAACAGTAGTTTAGGACCACATATGGGGTGTTTCTGCAAACTACAGAATCAGGGCAACTCATATTGAGTCTTGTTTGGCAGTTAACCCTTACTTTATTACTTGAAAAAATGGATTAAAATGGAAATTTTTCCCAAAAATTGAAATTCTGAAATTGTTTCTCCATCTGCCATTAACTCTAGTGGAACACCTAAAGGGTTAACAAAGTTTGTAAACCCAGTTTTGAATACCTTGAGGGGTGTACTTTCTTAGATGGAGTCACTTTTTGGAATTTCTATTCTAGGGGTGCAACAGGGGCTTGAAATGGGACATGGTATAAACAAAACCAGTCCCGCAAAATCTGCCTTGCAAAACCCATATGGCGTTCCCCTGCTTCTATGTCCTCCCGTTTGGCCAAACAGTAGTTTAGGACCACATATGGGGTGTTTCTGCAAACTACAGAATCAGGGCAACCCATATTGAGTCTTGTTTGGCAGTTAACCCTTACTTTATTACTTGAAAAATGGATTAAAATGGAAATTTTTCCCAAAAATTGAAATTCTGAAATTGTTTCTCCATCTGCCATTAACTCTAGTGGAACACCTAAAGGGTTAACAAAGTTTGTAAACCCAGTTTTGAATACCTTGAGGGGTGTACTTTCTTAGATGGAGTCACTTTTTGGAATTTCTATTCTAGGGGTGCAACAGGGGGCTTGAAATGGGACATGGTATAAACAAAACCAGTCCCGCAAAATCTGCCTTGCAAAACCCATATGGTGTTCCCCTGCTTCTATGTCCTACCGTTTGGCCAAACAGTAGTTTAGGACCACATATGGGGTGTTTCTGCAAACTACAGAATCGGGGCAACCCATATTGAGTCTTGTTTGGCTGTTAACCCTTGCTTTGTTCCTGGAAAACATGGATTATATTGGAAAATTTTCCAAAAATTGAATTTCTTAAATTTTATGTCCATTTGCCATTAACTCTAGTGGAACACCTAAAGGGTTAACAAAGTTTTTAAAATCAGTTTTGAATACCTTGAGGGGTGTATTTTCAAGAATGGGGTCATTTTTGGGTGGTTTCTATTATGTAAGCCTCACAAAGTGACTTCAGACCTGGACTGGTCCCTAAAAAGTGGGATTTGGAAAATTTCAGAAAAATTTCAAAATTTGCTTCTAAACTTCTAAGCTATGTAACATCCCCAAAAATAAAATGGCATTCCCAATATGCTCCAAAAATGAAGTAGACATATGGGGAATGTGAAGTTATAACTATTTTTGGGGGTATTACTACGTATTAGAGAAGTAGAGAAAATGAAACTTTGAAATTTGCTAATTTTTTAAAATTTTTGGTAAAAATTGTATTTTTTTATGCAAAAAAATTAACTTTTTTGACCCAATTTTAGCAGTGTCATGAAGTACTATATGTGACGAAAAAACAATCTCAGAACGGCCTGGGTAAGTAAAGGCATTTTAAAGTTATTCACACATAAAGTGACACTGGTCAGATTTTCAAAAAATGGCCAAGTCCTAAGGCTGAAATAGGGCTGAGTCCTTAAGGGGTTAATTAACACACCTAGTTAGTTGGAACCACACTTCATCTTACATCATGTATTGCAATGGGTCCTAACGTCGTCGCAACGTGCTGCTGTTTATCCCCTGCTTTAACCCTTACATATAACTTCGGTAAAGGACTTCAGGACTTGTGGATTCTGATAATCCTTTCCTGAATGTCTGCAACAGCGACAGGTGTCCAAACATGGGGCGCCAACCACAGATCCCGTGTTAGACCATAAGTTGTTTTTTGCTGGAATGTGAAGGTCCACAATTTTTCCAGCAAAGCAGTCTTATATCTTTTTTAAGGAGACCATGCATACATAGGCCTCCACCAATGTCGGATTGGGTTGCCTAGGGCCCACCAGTACAATTTTGGGGTCCACCGTACGGATACATTTAAATATTACCTGCTTACAAAGCGGCAAGATGCTACCAGATGATTGAATATGGGGGTCCCTGCAGCATCATTGAGAAGGTAGGTCCTGGAGAGAAGAGCATACTGGCGACCTTTCCTCTATACGTAGAAGTCATCTCAGCTCCGATCGTGTCTATAATAATAAACTGGGGAGTTTCTTTAATAATCTATCAAGTTTTTTTATATAAACAGAGGCTGGTGGAGGTGCTGTATATTGAATATATGTATGTAGTGCAGTAAGCCTACTGTGTTATGTGCCACTTGTGCATGGGGTGAGAGACTAGGGGCTCAACTTGCTCAGGGGCCCAACAGGTGATTCACATCTACCCCTGCGGGCCAGTCCAAGCCTGGCCTCCACTATCGTAATTTTGTTTTAAATTGAATGTAGCATTCAGGCACACTTACATACTGTACAACACTACCACCACCAACAAAGAGTACCACTCAACTGGCAGGGAAGGGAATGATGGGTCTAATTAATTTCTTCAACTGTTGATCTATAATTGGTTGCGATGGCCCTTATAAGCCTTATCCTGTACAACCACACAAGAGAAAAAGGGTTCTGTATTTCATGGCTCACCTTATGTAATGTTATGTGGTCAGAAAAAACACATAGGGGGTCATTTATTAATCCGACATAGCCCTAAATTAGTTGCATTAGGTTAGTTGCACCGCTATCTGTGACTTTTTCCCCGCTCACGCCAGGTCTAAAATTGTGGGCGTGGGTGGGGAAGGGGACACGCATGGCAGAAAATGGTATAGGAAGTTGTCTTGAATTTAGAACTGGCACTGGATGCACCAAAGATATAACGCCCGCCAACTCAGGGGCTTTATTAAGACTGGCGTCTAAAACGCTGGTCTTAATAAATGTGCCCCATAGTATCTATTTTGAGCAGTTTAAAATGCATTTGACATGAAACCTACTTCATAAGCAAAAATGTGCTCTTCTTTTTGGGGAGCATGCATTGTATAAGTTAAATATAATGCCCTTTCTTTGAATTCTTAGTAAATATATGCCCATTTTCTGGTTCTCTTAGTATTGATCAGGGGTTTATGAAATCAGGATTTCTATTCTTTGTACCTTGTAATATAACCAGAACATATTTTTCTTCCATGATGACTGGCCATGCTGATATATTCTAATAATAAGATTTAGAGGCTGTGGCATGATAAAGGTATTCCTAGGAAATGCAATGGGTCCCTGGCTGGTATTATTTACTGAACAGGCTGCCAGTTGATGGAGGTATCTAGGATGGGATGTAGGTAATGTGTTGTGCGCGCTCCACATTTATAATGTCATGTTCTGCTGTTAGATAATGATGTCTAGACAGCAGGTGCACCATAAAAGTTGATGATGGCTGACATAGACCAGAGGCTAGTTGTAATGTTGTATATCACTAGTTGCAATTTGATGTTGGATGCCCCTAGCTAATGCTAAACTAATATAATAAGTGTCAATAATTCATGGGAATTTTAGTGTAGGTACTCTCAGCTTCACTGCTGCTATTTCATTTTTATGGTTTCAACATTTTTAGAAATAACAAGTTTTAAGGTGGTCATAACCTCGGGCCATTGTGAACTTCATTAAGGGATGAATGAAGTTCACAATGGGAATGTTTACCAAGAAAAGAAATGCTGAGTACATAACATAACCTATGATTATCATAAAATGTAGAAAACAGTAGAACACTAAGAGAAGTTTGGTATTTCAAAGGAAAAAAAAAACAATTTACAACATTACATATGTAAAAACCACATAAAATACTGACCAACTTTTATAAATATGATTCAGAGGTTTTTCCATTTAAAGGCTATAAAGACTTTTAGAGGCAATTTTTTATCACTATATTTTACTCGTGTTAAGCTTCAAATCATTTCAATTGGTCTTTATTAAAAACAATTTTGTGTGTGTTCTAGCGCCTTCCTTTGCAGTGTATGTGCAGACTGTCTTGATTTCTGTTTTACAGAGAATCGACCATGTAGTTGCTCTGATGGTTCCATGTGTACCCTTATGTCTGAACTCCTGACAGCTCATAAACAGCCGATTAAACTAGATTCTTATCAGTTTAATAAGTATAATGAGTGTTTATGAGCACTCAGGAGTTAAGGCTACTTTCACACTGGCGTCTTGTGCAGATCCGTCATGTATCTGCACAGACGGATCCGCACTGATATTCCAACCTCATGCATCCGTTCAGAACGGATCCGTTTGTATTATCATGAACATAGGCAAAACAGATCCGTCTTGAACACCATTGAAAGTCAATCGGGGACAGTTCCATTTTCTGTTGTGTCATATTGTGCCATTGAAAACGGATCCGTCCCCATTGACTTACATTGTATGTCAGGACGGATCCGTTTGGCTCAGTTCCATCAGACGGACACCAAAACGCTGCAAGCAGCGTTTTGGTGTCCGCCTCCAGAGCGGAATGGAGACTGAACGGAGCCAAACTGATGCATTCTGAACGGATCCTTATCCATTCAGAATGCATTGGGGCAAAACTGATCCGTTTTGGACCGCTTGTGAGAGCCCTGAAACGGAACTCACAAACGGACCCAAAAACGCCAGTGTGAAAGTAGCCTAAGACATAAGAGCTTCACATCTTGCCGACAGGGAACATTTATTGAGACCTGAATTTCACACGCTGGTCTTAATAAGCCCTATTGCTGGCAGTGAATCTCCAAAGTTATGTAGAGGCTCCGGCGTCTATATAACTTCGGCAGATCCAGCACTTCTAAATTTCTACACCTAAACCAGGCATTAAAAATCATGAATGAGATGGGCCTACCAGCCCCTCCCCTTCCCTGCCCACGCCCACTTTTTTAAACCTGGCATGAACGGGGAATAAGTACCAGATTCTGCCGCACCTTTGGCGGGCAACAGAATCTTTGCCAGATATACGGCACAAAAGTGGAGTATATCTGGTCATAAATGACCCCCAATATTCTTATTATGAACTCAGAAAATGTTATCGATCCTACACAAGGTCTAATTAAATATTAGTCACTACATGGAATGGAATGTGTAAACAGTTGTCTACCAACAAGGGTGTAAACTATGGGTCTTTATAACGTCCATTATAAAAAAAAATTGCAATACATAAAGTGTATCATAGACAGACAAATGCCAAAAAGGCACTGTAGTAGGATTACACTCTTCTAGTCCATGGACTACGCTGTCTGATTGAACTACAATGGAAAAAGCATTAATCTCCTTCTCTTTGAAGTTGCGGTAACCCAAATAGGGTAACTGTAATTGTTTATTAAATATTGTAATGTCTTATTATGCTATGTATTTGCTGTATGCTTCAGGAATGATAAGGTACGGTTGGCATTAGGAAAGGAATTTTCCATTCCATTCTTCCTCTTTTGGTAGGAGTGGACTGGTCCTAATTCCTGCCAACAGGGGGAGTTCGAGAGAGTTCAAGGGAGGGTTAGCTGAGCAAGCCTAGAGTGAGGGAACACAAACTACTGCTCCAGATCCAAGGGCCCTGGGACTACGAAAACACAAAAACAGCTTGTCTGTGAGATAACTATTCCAAGGAGACTGCAGGGGGCCAGGCCACTAGAAGAACAGCCAACTATAGCGTACAAAATAAGCAGAATAATGACCACTACAGCTATAAAAGCTTTACTGCAAGGTGAGGGGATGACAAGTTAAAACACCCATCACAGGCACATTGAAAAGCCTGCATTACACAAGTAGAGACCAATAGCTCCAAGAGCTAGCTTATTGATGTTATCGAAGGGAGTGCTATTGTTTGCCATCTTGTGTTCTATACACAGCTAGTCGCAGCTTTCGCCGAGCAGATGCCTGCTGCCTGTCATGCACTTGTCTGATCAGTAGGCCCCCGCTGAGCCACCAACCTTCTCTGCTAGTAGCAGAAGCTGCAGCAGCACCAACATCAGCCAATTCAGTTTAATGAACACAATGGAGCAGTGTTTTCAAGTTTCGCGCCAAGCTGACCCACGTCAGCAAATTAATATGCATAATATTAATATGTCTGAATACAAATGGTTCAGTCCTACCTGCACTGTGCCCTTTCTCTGGCACATCGCCCCCTGTTCCTTGACTGCATGGACTAGGCTGACAGATTGGAACAGTGGAACAGTACTGACCCAGTTAGTTATTGCTGTAGTGTCTTGTCAAGCCTCCAATGTACTGTGACAGAGGGTATTCAGTGTGGCAAGTGGCATCATCACACACAAGCAGCTGCTACTCCACTAGCGCTACTACTACTACCTGTACACAGTTGCATATATACTGCCTTGCCACTATTACTACTACCCCTACACAGCCACACTGTTCTACACTTTTGTTATTGGTATTAACCCCTTTACCTCATTGCCACTGCAGCCAGCGTTTATGTTTTCATTTCCCCATCTGCCTTCCAAGAGCCATCCCTATTTTTATTTTGTCAGCATAGCCATGTGAGAGATTTTTATTTTTTTTATTTTTTTGAGGGACAGGAATAACTTTTTAAACTTTAAAACAAATAATTTGTGGGGTGGAATAGGAAATTAAGCACAATTTCACTTCCACTGCTGCATTTAAGTTTATTTTTACAGCATTAAATACAATGCCTTGAAAAAGTATTCATACTCCTTCAAATTTTCCACATTTTAACAAACTTAAATGTATTTTATTAAGATTTGTGATAGACGAACACAAAGTAGCAAGTATGCATGAAGTAAAAAGAAAATGATACATGGTTTTCAAAAATTTTAATAAATATAAATATAGAAACTGTGGCATATATTTGTATTCTGCCCCCTGAGTCAATACTTTGTAGGACCACCTTTTACTGCAATTATAGCTGTAAGTCTTTTGGGGTATGTCCCTACCAGCTTTGCACATCTAGAGGCTGAAACTTTTTCCCATTCACTTTGCAAAATAACTCAAGCTCAGTCAGATTGGATGGGTGGCATCTGTGAACAACAATTTTCAAATCTTGCCACAGATTTCCAATGGTATTCAGGTCTGGACTTTGAGCCATTCCAAGACATGAATACAGTATGCTTTGATCTAAGCCATTCCATTGTAGCTCTGGCTGTATGTTTAGGGTTGTTGTCCTGCTGGAAGGTGAACCTCCGCCCCAGTGTTTTACAGCCTCTACCAGGTTTTTCTCCAGGATTGCCCTGTACTTAGCTCCATCCATATTCCCATCAACTCTGACCAGCATCCTTGTCCCTGCTGAAAAAACCAACTACACACCATGATTCTGCCACTACCATGTTTCTCGGTGGGGATGGTGTATTCAGGGTTAGTTTTTCGCCACACAAAATGTTTTGCATTCAGGTCAAAATGTTCAACTTTGGTCTCATCTGACCAACACATCATTTTCCACATGTTTACTGTGTCCCCTACATAGCTTGTGCCAAATGCAAACAGAACTTTCCATGGTTTGCTTTCAAAAATGGCTGTCTTCTTGGACGCCCATGTCTTGGTAGGTTTGCAGTTGTGCCATACTCCTTCCATTTTCAGTTGATGGATTAAACAGTGCTTCGAAAGATGTTCAGAGCTTGGGATATTTTTGTTATAAAATAACTCTGCTTTACACTTCTCCACAACTTTATCCCTGACCTGTCTGGTGTGTTTCTTAGTTTTTATGATGCTGTTTGATCACTAAGTTTCTCTAACAAACCTCTGAGGCCTTTACAGAACAGCTGTAGTTATACTGAGAATACATTACATACAGGTGGACTCTATTTACTAATTAGGTGACTCCGGAAGGCAATTGATCACACTGGTAGAGTACAGGGGGCGGAATACTTATGCACGCCACACTTTTCAGATTTTTGTTATGGTGTTACGGTGTTAATTTTGGGTTGATAGAATATAGTATGAGTATAGGCCCCTATTGCCTTATAGTATAGGTGGTGGCAGCGATTGTGATAGAAAATATTGGGGGTGTTAGAATCTAGGAGAGTAAGTTAGCATAATTCCGTCATCTTGAATAGGTAGGTGGGAATTTATGTGGTAACTTGATGAGCTCCTTAGTATAATTCACCCCAGTGACGTGACCCGAGAGTAGGGATCGTCACAGATTGAGAGACAAGAATAACTTTTTAAACTGCAAAACAAATAATTTGAAACTTTTGAAAACCATGTATCATTTTCTTTCCATTTCACACATACTTGCAACATTGTGTTGTACATTTAAGTTTGTGGGTGTTACGTGAAAAAATGTAGAAAAGTTCAAGGCACTGTATATAGTAAAAAATAGAACACATTTATTCTTTGAATCATTACAATTTCGATGAAGACAGCAAGCAATTTTTTATAATTTTTTTTTTTTAAATTTAATTTTAATGACATATAGCTATTTTATTTTTCCGTCAATAGAGATGTGTCGGGGACATTTATTGTGGGATTATCTGTAGTTTTTATCTGTATATTTGAGATGCATACCAGTTTTTTAGCATTCTTTATTGCACTTTTTTTTTATAATGATATATGATTCGAACATTTAGGCATGTGGGAATACTAGTTATGTTTCTATATTTTTTTAAATATGATAAAACAGGAGAACAGGACTGATTTGAATTCTTAATATATTTGATTTATTTTAATATTTTAAAAAACTTTATTGAACTAATTTTTATGCTTTACTCTGTATTGCAGTGTATTGTAATTTTACCAATGGCCTACTATACACTGAAGCAGGGCATAATAAACAGAAACTTGGAAGGCCTTGGGTCCTCTTTAACAACTGCAAGTTTAGTCCAATATCCTGGGGTTCCATCTTTTGTATATGAAACAGTAGCACTATAAGTAAATGGAAAAAAGGTGTAATACAGTACATATCATTTTATAATGTAATTTGATGGAGTAATATCAGGGCTATGGAGTTAGTACACCAAAGCTCCATCTCCTTCACAAATGGCCAATATACATTACCTGTAGTAAAATAGTAATATTGGGCTTTTTCTCACCATTATATCAATAATCAGGCTGCTTAGATAAAACATAAAGCAGATTTGTTGCAATACAATTAATTTTTTTTTTACAAGTAACTTAATGGGAAAGTGTCACCCAGAAAAGACATAGCAAACTGGTGACATGGCTGCATTGGGATGAAAGCAGTGAGACGATATAGACCTCTACTGTACTTGTCAATGGCTGGAATTATGTAAAAAAATGGTTGTTATTGCCGCTGTGACAGGTCAAAGAGTCATAAATAAGGCACTTAAAGGGATGTCTTCATATTGAAAAAACATGGCCACAGGGATCTATCGAGCCTCTCCCCAACTTAGGGACACCAGGAGAAAGCCAAAGCGACAGATTTGGTAACTCCCATTGACTTGAATGGGAGTTGTGCAAATGGTGTAGCCCCAGAAGCTATGCTGCTTACATCACTCTCAATGGCCTCCTGGCATCCCTGGGTCAGGAAAAAGAGGCCAGAGATAGCCCGGAGAGAGAGAGTTTTTTCAAAATGGGAATATCCCTTTAAAGTGCCCCAGCCCAATGCCTCGGCTCTGCTACACCACCCTCTCCATCCTCTCCATTCATGATTGATAGACAGAGCTCTCTGAGGCCTTCTGAAAACCTGTTTGTGCACCATCAGTAAATAAAAAGCATTTTTTAGAAGGTTGCAGCCATGGACAAGTACAATAAAGGTATGGATAGATTCACTGCTTCTGTAGCTATGTTGCCATGTTACCAGGATTGTACGTGTTTTCTAGGTGACAGTTTCCCCTTAAATTCCTGTATATGCAATAACTGGAAAACTTTTTTATGCTTTTAATAATAAGATATCTATGAGTTTGTCCTCAGAAAAAGTATTGCCTTAGGGCCCATTCACACGACCGTATATTTCTGTCCACATTCATTTTACACACATCCATCTGGCTGTCTGTTCCATGGCTCTGCAGAAAAAATAGAACATGTCTTATTCTTGCCCGGATTTGTGGACAAGAATAGGCATTTCTATCATGGAGAAGAATGTCCTGTTCCGCAATATGTGAAAGACACATGACCAGTATCTGTGTTTTGCGGATCCACAATTTGCGGTCAACAAAAACTGATACGGTCGTGTGAATAAGCCCTTAGTCAGACCCGCCTTCATGGATGTTCTGAGAGGAGAGAACAACCTCTGTAATACTCACTGTTGGTGGCAAAGCAGTGACCACACGGGCAACATCTCTGACAATAAAGTAAGAGCCTTAACCCCTTACCAACATATGATGTAATAGTACGTCATGGTGGCAGATGACTTGGCGCATTTTGACGTACTATTATGTCATGGTGATCAGGCGAGCACCGGAGCAGTGCGAGCCCGATTACTGCAGGGGCCCGGCAGTCCCTGATAGCCGGGCCCCTCCTGTATCCCCCACATCGCTGTAAAAGCCAATGCCGGCGGATTAACCCCTTATATGCCGCTGTCAGCGCTGACTGCAGCATAGAAGGGGTTTGCGGCTGGTGAGTGAGCCCATTAGTTCCCCCGCGCTGCTGTGGCGGGGACCTGATGGGTGACAAGGCAGCCCTATGCCATGCACAGGCTGCCCAATACACTAACAGGCAATGTAACAACCTACTCTATCAAAATATCACATGACCTAACCCCTCTGGTGAATCCCATAAAAAAAATAAAAAAATTAAAACAGTTCCAAAAAAGACATTTTTTGTCACCTAACATCACATGAAGTGCAACACCAAGCGATTCAAAAGGCATATGCCCACCAAAATAGTACCAATGAAACTGTTACCTCATCCCGCAGAAAGTGAGACTCTACCTAAGACAATTAGTCAAAAAATAAAAAAAGCTATGGCTCTCAGACTATGGAGACACTGAAACATAATTTTTTTGGTTTAAAAAATGCTATTATTGTATAAAACTTAAATAAATAAGAAAAAGTATACATAGTAGGTATTGCCACGTCTGTAATAATCTGCTCTATAAAAATGTCACATGACCTAACCCTTCAGGTGAAACCTGTAAAAATAAATAAATAAAAACTGTGCTAAAACAACCAATTTTTGGTCATCTTGACTCATAAAGTGTACCAATAAAACTGGCACTATATCCCCTAGTTTCCAAAATGGGGTCACTTTTTGGGAGTTTCTACTGTATGGATGAATCAAATGGGACATGGCATCTAAAAACCAGTCCAGCAAAATTTCCCTTGCCAAAAACCATATGGCGCTCCTTTTCTTCTGTGCCCTGCCGTGTGCCCTTACATCAGTTTACAACCACATGTGGGGGGTTTATGTAAACCGCAGAATCAGGGTAGTAAATATTGAGTTTTGTTTGGCGGTTAACCCTCGATGTGTTAAAGAAAAAATTTATTAAAATGGAAAATCTGCCCAAAAAGTAAAATTTAGAAATTTAATCTCCATTTTCCTTTAATTCTTGTGGAACACCTAAAGGGTTAACAAAGTTTGTAAAATCTTTAGTAACTTGAGGGGTGTATTTTCTACAATGGGGTCATTTATGGGCGGTTTCCACTATGTAAGCCCCACAAACTGACTTCAGACTTGAACTGGTCCTCAAAAAGTGGGTTTTGAAAATTTTCTTTAAAATTTAAAGAATTGCTTCTAAAATTCTAAGACTTCTAACGTCCTAAAAAAAAAAATGACATTTACAAAATTATGCCAACATAAAGTAGACATATGGGGAATGTTAAGTAATAAATATTTTATCAGGTATCACTTTCTGTTTTAAAAGCAGAGAAATTGAAATTTAGAAAATTGCGCATTTTTCAAAATTTTTGGTAAATTTGAGATTTTTTTATAAATAAAGGTGAAATATATTGACTCAAATTTATGACTATCATGAAGTACAATGTGTCACGAGAAAACAATTTCAGAATGGCTTGGATAAATAAAAGTGTTCCAAAGGGATTACCACATAAAGTGACACATGTCAGATTTGCAAAAAAATGGCCTGGGCAAAAAATGGCCCGGACCAAAAGGGGTTAAATTGATAGAACATAAATATATTTTATTATTAACATTTCTAAACTTCCTAAGAAAGTTAAATTAATTATACAATATTAATCATTTTTAATAATAAAAAAAAAAAATCTCCGCAACTCCGACTCCACAGCCCTGGTCACTATACAAAAAATTAAAATCTCACATATTCAGTGCATATGAAGTCACAGAGCATAGACGTAGCTATAGTGGAAGCAGGGGAAGCGACAGCTTTGGGGCCCAAACTCACAAGGGGCCCACCCAGAAGTACTGAGAAATATTTATTAGGGTCCCCTCAACAGTATTATACAATGATCTTATATACAGAGACACTATAAGAAATGGATGGAGCGGCTGCCGAGCCTCGTCTGAGAGATCGATCTTGACTCGCCACAGAAGTGGGGACTGCACGGGAGGAGCAGGTTGCTAAGAAGTTAAGAAGTTGCTAAGGGGGGCCCTGTTAAAAAATTTGCTGTGAAGCCTACTTATTTCTAGTTACGCCACTGTCACAAAAGCTTTAAGTAGTTGATCCCTACATGTCTTTTTCACAAGGGTCTAAGAACTTCAAGCTAAGATCCAATATAGCTGTTTCATAGAAATGTGGCTTCCAATTAGTTATATGTAATTTGGAACAATGTACTGGCTGCCATTAATGGCCAGGCAATTGATAACAGTAAAAAAAAAAGACAGGACAGTCAATGTGGGAGATTTATTAAAACTAATACATAGGAAAACTTGCTTAGTTGTCCATGGCAACCAATCACATTCTACTTTTTATTTTTCAGAGCTCCTTTGTAAAAGGAAAGGATCAATCTGATTGGTTGCTGGGGCAACTAAGGCATTTTTTTTGTTTTTGCACCAATTTTGATAGTTCAGCTCCACTTTTCCTTGAGTCTTTTGTGGAGTACTTTGTGCCACATTTATCACACATCATGTGTTGTTTGTTAAATTTGTCTCAACTGTAAACCTTTAAACACTTTTGTCAAAAAATACTACCCCAATGTTATATACCCCTAAGCCCCCCACCACCACACACACACATGGGAGTGGCATTGGGACTTTTTTCCTGTCACTTTTAAAAAGTCCCAGTTATAAATCTGGAGTGAAAGTCATTAACATAGCTAAGCTAACCAAGCCCACTTTTTCATTTACTTTTCAAAACTGGAGTGAGTGGTGTAAACATGCAAAAATTCACAATTTGCGCAACTGATAAATTCTCCCCTATGTGTACAAAATACTCTACCATATATATACTTTTCTGACAAAGAATCTAGAGGAATTTACATGCAAAGGCTTGACCTTGTAGTTTCCACCTGGACAGCTATGGCTATGACTGATGAATCCTTCAGCACTGGCCCTTATCTGTGGAATACAGAATAGTCCTGGTGCCCTCTGATTTCCTTGCTAGCTCACCTGATGAAAATGACGCACATATTTCCTGCTTAAATAATTCCCTAATATAAATTACCTTAAATTTAGGTTATATATATATATATATATATATATATATATATATATATTTATTTATTCTACTCCTTTTCAATAGAGAACATAGAAAACCTCTGTACAGTATGTAAAAATCCCTAAGAAGATATCCAGTGTTATGTAAATTAAAATTACCGTATTTTTTGTCCCATAAGACACACTTTTTTCCCCCAAAGTGGTGGGAAAATGTCCCTGCGTCTTTTGAGAGAATAATAATGAACTCTTTCATTATGGAAGCGCTCATTAGTACCGGAGGATCATAATGCAGTGCTCCCCGGGCTCTGTACTCACCGCTTCCTGGTCCTGTGCTGTGGCTGCACACAGCATGAGGGCGCTCAGTGACCTTACGCTGTGCACTTCGGTTCACAGCACAGCCGATGGCAGGAAGAAGAGAAGAGAGAGCACTGGAGTTAAGGAGCAGCAGTGTCTGGAGCAGGAGGAGTAAGTGGATTTTTTTATTTTATGTGATCTGAGGCATGAGTGGCTGCACTGAGAAATGGGGGGGTGCTTTGAGGCATGGTGGGGGTTCTCTGAGGCATTGAGGGCTGCTCTGAGGCATGGGGGGCTGATCTAAGGCATAGGGGCCTGATCTGAGGAATTGGAGTCTGATCTGATGTCTGATTGTGGGTCTGATCAGAGGTCTTATTGGGGTCTTATTAACATTAGGGATCTGATCTTAGGTCTGATTGAGGGTCTTATTAACATCAGGGGCCTAATTGGGACTGTGAGCTGAGGCCTTTTTAATAGTGGGGGTCTGATTGCTGGTCTAATCTGAGGTCTAATGAAAAATATTTTTTTCTTATTGTCCTCCTCTAAAAACTAGGTAAGTCTTATAGGGACGAAAAATACGGTAATTACTGTACTATTTCTGCCATTTTAGACTCTTGACTGAGCTATTTATGCATGGAATTGCAGCTAACTAGTAGGCAATGATCAGGGAGGACCATTCCTATCAATGTTCACTCAGATCTTTTTCTGCTGTATCGAACCATGTAAAAAGAGCCTTAAAGGGAACTTGTCATCAACTTTATTCTGTCCATACTAATGGCAGCATAAAGTAGAGACAGGTGAGTTGATTTCAGCAGTCTGTCTATTGAAAGTTAAAAGTAAGTGGTTGCCGAGAACCAACATCGCAATCATTGCAGACTGGGCCTGGAAAAGAGTCACGGCCACCTGAGAAGAGTCATGGTTACTCATAAATTCCTGCTCTCCCTGCCCACCTCGAGATGATTGACAGGCTTCTACCTAGTTTTCTCACTTTCTTTCTAGGAGAGAACTGACAGTCATCAGCAGATGCAAAAAGATTGTGGAGCCCCAGTTATGGGTCTACAACACAGTGAAAGCCAGAAATCCCTCAAAGGAAGGAAAAACAAGCAAAGGGGTGTCTCCATTACAGAGATCACCAAAACCACCATATTAAGTGGCCCCTATGTCAAGATCCCGCTCTTTTACAAGCTTTAAGGATGTGACGGGGAAGACCTAAGCAAGTTATCCATCCACAGACAGCTGTTTCGGGGTGTTGCCCCTCATCAGTGTGGAGTAGGATTCTGGCTAACCGGGAGCGATGCTTTGGTGACTACTCAAACAAAGCAATAGCTGATCTTAGGAGACCAGCTACAAAATACAGTGGAGCCTCACTTAGAGTCTCAAACACAGCAATCCAGAGTGCAAAGCTCCCTGGGAAACATAAAATGCAAAAGATTGTGGAGCCCCAGTTATGGGTCTACAACACAGTGAAAGCCAGAAATCCTCAAGGAAGGAAAAACAAGCAAGGGGTGTCTCCATTACAGAGATCACCAAAACCACCATATTAAGTGGCTCTATGTCAAGATCCCGCTCTTTTACAAGCTTTAAGGATGTGACGGGGAAGACCTAAGCAAGTTATCCATCCACAGACAGCTGTTTCGGGTGTTGCCCTCATCAGTGTGGAGTAGGATTCTGGCTAACCGGGAGCGATGCTTAGTGACTACTCAAACAAAGCAATAGCTGATCTTAGGGAGACCAGCTACAAAAATACAGTGGTGGAGCTTTGCACTCTGGATTGCTGTGTTTGAGACTCTTAAGTGAGGCTCCACTGTATTTTTGTAGCTGGTCTCCCTAAGATCAGCTATTGCTTTGTTTGAGTAGTCACCAAAGCATCGCTCCCGGTTAGCCAGAATCCTACTCCACACTGATGAGGGGCAACACCCCGAAACAGCTGTCTGTGGATGGATAACTTGCTTAGGTCTTCCCCGTCACATCCTTAAAGCTTGTAAAAGAGCGGGATCTTGACATAGGGGCCACTTAATATGGTGGTTTTGGTGATCTCTGTAATGGAGACACCCCTTTGCTTGTTTTTCCTTCCTTTGAGGGATTTCTGGCTTTCACTGTGTTGTAGACCCATAACTGGGGCTCCACAATCTTTTTGCATTTTATGTTTCCCAGGGAGCTTTGCACTCTGGATTGCTGTGTTTGAGACTCTTAAGTGAGGCTCCACTGTATTTTTGTAGCTGGTCTCCCTAAGATCAGCTATTGCTTTGTTTGAGTAGTCATCAGCAGATGGGCAGGGAGTGATTATGAATAGCCATGACTCTTCTCAGGTAGATTTGACTCTATTCAAGACCTGGGCTGCAATGATTATGATGCTGGTTCTCAGCAACCTCTTACTTTTAGCTGATGAGTGACACACCGCTGAAATCAGCATTTCTGTCACTAATTTATACTACCCTCAGTGAGGTCAGCATAAAGTTGATGACTGGTTCCCTTTAAGTATTCAGTTTTTCAGTTTTCAAGTCCTATTTGATAGGACTAAAAGTTGCTGTTGCATGATTTTACACATACTTGCAAGGAACCTACTATTGCTACGAGTGTTCTCTCCCCTGATACTACCGATTTAGGCTAAGTCTGTCACACCATGACTAAACTTAAGGGGGTTGCCCAGCCATGATTTTGTTTTTCAAAGAAGTGCCAGAATGAGCTCCACCTCCAAAAGTTGTATGGTAGATATAGTGGACTGACTATGAAGAGGCAGAGCCTGGTGCTGACTAGGGATGGAAAGTGGTGACACCATTGCACTGTGTCAACATACTCTTAGAAGAGGGCACAGGAATGCTCATATAGAGATAGTGCAAGGCGCAGTGAATTGTGTAAGCTGTAGCCCGGGACCTGGTTCATGGAGGGAGTTTGTCCTTGTAGAGATAAAAGAGACTGGAAGATGAGGTGCTGACATAAGTCAGGAATTATGATGAAATCCCTGTGAAGCTGAGGAGGAGGTCTACTGCAGAGTGAGCTAGTTCTCAGAAGGAGCAGTTTTGCTACTTTTGTTCAGTGGGACCTAGAGTATGTGTCACAGAGCGGACAGTGAGCTAGCGAAGTAATCAATAGTGATCTGGTTGGTTTGGAGAAGGTAGACCTGTGAGTTCCATGTGAACCGCTGACAAAGTGTTGCTGGCTCGAAGTGTATCATCGGACAAAGTGGTTAGCTTTAAGATGTTTACAGAGGTGTGGGGATAATCTGTCAGGTGAGGGAACCAGTGCTGTGGTGAGTGGTGCTGGGTTTAAATCCAGAGTAGATAAAGGTGCATGTACACACGCCAAGGAGCAGCAGATTGTCGGGAAGGAAGCATACCGTTCTGACAGGCAGCTGATGTTCAGTGGAGGAGACAGCTGCATTTACATCATCTAATCAGGGCTGTGATGTAAGCTAGCTCTTTGGGGACTAGAGAAAAACAATAGTGGAAGTCTAGTTGCATCGTAGGCCATGGGGTTAGCCTGGACTGAGTGAATTAGACAGTGGGAGGGGTGGTGTAGTGGGAGATCTTGAAATCCAGTGCCTAATTGAGAAAGCTGCCCTACTGCGGAAGTGAGGGGGTTTGGAGTGGACCTGAGATTTTGTCTGATTTCAAAACAGTATCTTGGAGGGAACAGAGTGGACAGAACACAGAACCCTAGAGGATCTGTCAGATAGAGCCCTTAGGACTCTTTTAGAAGAGCGAGTTTTCCATCAGGGTGCAATGTGTGAAGCAAACGCATAGCATCCGGACTGAATCTGGACCCATTCATTTCAATGAGTCTGTACATATGAGTTTTCTACACATTATTTCTGCATTTTGGAAAAATCGCAGCATGTTCTGTTCTGCTAGAGGAGGAAGCGGAGTCGGAGGCAACAGGAGGCAATGAGAAACGTCCTGCAATCCTCGGAGGAGGAAGGACATGCGCCAAACTGCTATCCGCCTCAGGCACAGCCGCCATTGCATTTACCCAGTGTGAAGTTAGAGAGATAAAACGTCCCTGCCCGTGCTTACTGGTCCACGTATCAGTGGTTATAAGGACCTTCCCACAAATGGTGTTGCGCAGTGTACACCTGATTTTGTCAGCCACTTGGTTGTGCAGAGCAGGGATGGCTCACCTGGAAAAGAAGGGCGGCTGGGAACTACTTAGTGTGGGACAGCCACTGCCATAAAGTTTTTAAAAGTCTCCGTCTCCACCAGACGGAATGACAGCATTTCAAAGGCCAGTAAATTTGAGATGCTGGCATTCTGGGCCAGGGGTCGCTGGTGGGTAGAGGGGTACTTCCTCTTTCTCTCCGGTGTTTGGGGGATGGACAGCTGAATGCTTCCATGGGACAGTGTGGAGATACTTAGTGACGGTGACAGAGGTGGTGGTGTTGCTGCCACATCCTCTGTTTGATGGGTGGAAGGTCCCACTGTCACTCCCGAGGGGCAGGAAGAGGCCGAGACCACAGCAGAAGAGGGAGCAGGAGGAGCCTGACATCTTTTGTGGTTTTTTAGGTGTGTACTCCACTGCACCTCATGCTTACCATTTAGATGCCTGGTCATGCAGGTGGTGCTCACGTTTAGAACATTTACACCTCGCTTAAGGCTCCAATTGCACAGCATGAAAACCGTCAGCACATTGTCTGAAGAACTGCCATGCCAGGGAACTCCTTGGAGCTGGCTTTGGTGTGCTCAATCCCTGGGTGCGATGGGCAGTAGCAGGCGTACTGGCTAGGGAACGGCTACTCTGCTTTTGCGCACTGGTCCCACTTTTGCTGTGCCACTGGTGCTGTGTGATCACCACCTCTTCCTCCGAACTGCACACGTCACTCGCATGACCTTGATTCCATGTGGGGTCTAGAACATCATCATCCTCCGCATCATCTTCCAGCCACTTTTCACGCCTGCCCTCCTTGCCGGTCTGCACATGGCAGAAAGCCACAGAAGTTGGCACCTGTGTTTCATCATCATCATTAGAGACGTGCTGCGGTTGTCCTCCCATGTCTACATCCTGAAACATAAGTGGTTGGGCATCAGTGCACTCAATCTCTTCCACTTCTGGGGCAGGGCTAGGTGGATGGCCCACGGTAACCCTGCTAGCAGAGTCATCAAAAAGCATAAGAGACTGCTGCATGACTTGGGGCTCAGACTGCTTGGCTGATTTGCAAGGGGGTGAGGCGATACCCATGGGCTGCAGGTGCCAACTCTGCGCTTCCAGCAGGGGACCTGGTGGGAGACAATGTGAAGGAACTGAAGGCACTGTCAGCCACCCAATCTACTACTGCCTCTACTAGTTCTAGCCTCACCATTCGTACACCGGTATTCGGGCCTACAAAATAACGCTGAATGTTCTGTCACCTATGTGCACCTGACGAAGGTGCTTCATTTGGCCATGTAGCTGGTACGGATCGACCACGTCCTCTCCCTGCAACAGGAGCTCCACCAACAGCAGCAGCACCACGACCAGGGCCATGTCCCTTATTTGATGCTCTCCTCATTCTTTGAAGTCACCCACTGAACTAACAAATGGATTAACTATATTAATTTTTCTGTCACATATGCAGTGCAAGTGTACCTCACACCAAAATTGGGTATATGTCACCCACTGATCTAACCGGCAGATTAACTATATTAATTTCCCTGTCACAGATGTAGTGCAGGTGTACCTCTCAGCAAAAATGGGCATATGTCACCCAACGATCTAACAGACGGATTAACTATATTCATTTTCCTGTCACGGATAAAATGCAGGTGTACCCTACACAAAAAATTGGTATATGTCCCCCATCGAACTAACAGACGGATCAACTATATTAATTTCCCTGTTACGGATGCAGTACAGGTTTACCTCACACCCAAAATGGGTATATGTCACCCACCAAACCAACAAACGGATTAACTATTATATTTTACTATAACTATTATAGGGGTACAACGATGGTGCATTGCATCCACAATAAAAATCGCTATAGGTCACCCAAAGAATTTACAGCCAGATTAATTATTATATTTCTGTGTCAGGGGTGCAAAGCTAGTGTATTGCACCCACAAAAAAATCACTATAGGTCACCCACAGAATAAATAGCCAGATGAGATTCCTAACACTCTCCCTCACTTTAACTGTCTGCTTTCTGTCGCTGCACTACTCAGAACGGTGCTACACGTGATCCAGCTTGTATAGAGGCTGGGTCACATAATGCACCGGCTAATCACAGCCATGCCATTACTAGGCATGGCTGTGATGGCTTCTAAGTGCCCACAGCTTAAAAGCTTGTTGATTGGCTGTCCTGCATCCTTTTAACAAGCTTTATTAAATGCCCAAACACCGAACTCGAACCCGAACTTTTGCTGCAAAGTTAGGGTTCGGGTCCGGGTACCCGAACAAGCAAAGTTCCATACCCCCCAAAACTTGCAGTTCGCTTTCGCTCAACACTAATTGTCACACTAGATGCTAAGACCTTGGTATGGGACTGTGTGAAACAACATTCCGGGGGTAGCATCTGTGAGATGAGCAGGGACCCGAGAAAGAAGGTTACATAGATTGTTTAGTGTTCTATTAATTTGGTTATTGTTCAATGTTAGGACATTTTGTGAATTGAAACCACAACATTTTGCACTTCATTTAAGTGTTTGAGCAACCATTTTGTTTCTCCTAAAGCGAATCAGTCACCTCAAGCGAGCCCTATTAAGCACAATAAAACATGTAAAGAATATCAGTAATTAGTACAGTATGTCAATATGCACCCCATTCTCCAGCTATGCACCCACAAACCAACCCTGGAATGCATAAAGAGGTCTTCTATGGATTCTAAAAATGGCCTCTCAATGCATTACATGTCAGGTTTGCAGGAGCACAGTGGAGTAATGAGGTATGTATCAACAATTTACTGATTCTGAGTCAGCGGTAGGTGCTCTGTGCATGTATTACTGTACGTATTGGGGGTTTGCCAGAGGGGACAGATTACCTTTAAAGACTGGGCAATCCCCTTTAACCCTTTAGAAGCCCTCCTAATGTATTATGTATTATCACTTGCTTCAAATCAGTTACACAAACGATATTCACCAAAGAAGCATGTAATAATACATGGTGTCATAAATAAAAAGGCCAGCCCTAATTAGTACATTAGGACAAGTAGCAAGCACTGCTCCCAAGAAGTCACCCAACAGTGACTGCAGCATCTATTGTTTACGTGACAAAACAGAGTGGTTTAAAATGGCCATTTATTTCGATAAGATGATCCTTTGATGTTCTTCTTCATTATCTGACTGCACAAGTGTTTTTCTTTCTTTCTACACAGTATTTTATTTGGCCTTGGCCTCTAGGAGCACAGTGGAAGTGGCATCCATTCACAGAGCTGACTGCACTCTTTTTATCTCATAAAAATATCACCATCTCATTTTTTTCTTCACACATAAAATGTCTGTCAAATGAGTAAACAGAATAATAACCTGGAAGAAAGCACAGGTTGCAAGCAGTCATCATGGGAGATTAGAATCTGGCCACAAGTTATTAAGCCATTGATGTATTGTTCAGCACTGTAACAGAACTTTATAACATTTCTCATGATACAGTATATCAGGATATGCAGTGAGCACTGTCTTTTTGGCATTAGAGCTTCACATGGTATTTCTAAGTTACTATTTACAAGTATATGAATAGTAAATCAATTAAAGGGGTTTTCAGAGATTTTAATACTGATTACCTGTCCTCTAGATAGGTCATCAGTATCTGATTGGTGGGGGCCCGACACCCGGGACTCCAGCTGATCAGCTGTTTGAAAAAGCACCGGTGCCGCGGCCTTCTCTCTGCTTACCAAGCACAGCACCGTACATTGCATATCGACTATGCTTGGTATAGCGCTCAGCCCCATTCAAGTGAATAGCGACCATCAAAAAATAGGTAATGTCCTATTTCTGGCAGTTTTCACGGCCAAACAGACCACATTGAAATAAATAGAACCTGTTTAACAGCTATTTAGACAGGAGTGCACTTAATGGCGGTTAAAAACGGACAGATGGACAAAAAACGGATGAATGTACCCTAAGATTCAGAACAGCCCTTTAGCCCTAATACTACATTTACCATGCTGTTCATTTGAAAATGTCTTACCATAGAAGGCTTCCCCTTATCAAAACCAGCTGTTTGCTGAGGCTCTGTGAGTTGGGCTGGAAAAAATCAGCTGATTGCCAGTCTGGCTTTAATATGAAAGAGATTGTCTCTCATGAGACAACCTCTTTAAAGCTACTAATGCCAAAGCCTATGAATCATCATTCCCATGCCTATGGATCAATGTATCACTCGTGTCAACCCAAATTCTTATAAATTTTGTTCAACATCTTAGTTATACTATATGGTTACTGGAAAATCTGGGTGATAGGTCAGACCAACCCACCAGAGTACCAATAGATCCTCCAGCAGGCCAATAATCTGACACAATGGGAAGCCCCATATGTCTAGCAGAAGAAAACCTAATTTGAAGCTGATTTATGTGGCTAATTCACAAATTTGTGTTTGTAAATGTAGATTCACACATATTCTATACTAATTTACTAATACGTTTTGATCCCTCAGAATGATTTCAAATTTTGAGCCCAAAATAATTAAATCCTGAGCTGCTTGGGTGATGACCAGTACAGCTGCTATTCCAGCTCTCAGCTATACTTAAAGGGGTTGTCTCATCATGGACAATGAGGGCATATCGCTAGGATATGCCCCCATTGTCTTATAGGTGCAGGGTATCGAGAATGGAGCCCCGTAAGTGAAGGAGGGTGCACTGCGCATTCTCAGCCGCCCTCCATACATTTTCTATGGGGCCGGCGAAAATAGCCGAGCGCTGGCCCGCATGCGCAGTACGCTCCTATTCACTTCTATGGGGAGCTGGCTTGGTGGTGGCAGAACCAGAGTCCTCCAGCCACCACCTTTCAGGGCTCTGTTCTCTATATAGGTGCGGGTCCCAGAGGTGGGATCTGCAACTATACGACACGACAGCGGGGTATATCCTAGCTATAGGCCCCCATTGTCTATGATGAGACAACTCCTTTAAGTTTTACAGACTTCTGAATGGCAAATTTTCCTACATATTCCTTTATGCACCCACTGCTTCCAATATTGCTGTATAAATGATGGAGTTCGGTCACTGAAAAATCTATGAAAGCATGAAGATGAACCACCCTGAGCTTTCTAGGGCTCCTGTTTGGTAGTGTCTGGAGTGCCCTTGATGTTTGGTAGATGGGAACAAGGCAAGATAGCATAAATAAAGTTTCTTTATTTACAATATATAGGAGTTGCAGTACATTTAGCAGTAAAAGGCACAGTTCTGAAGTATTTAATAGAGTAGACTTTTCCCAATAGCCATGTATAGGCAGCAGCAATGATGGTAGTAGTCATCCCTGAGTCTCACTCTAAGTACACTTTGAGGTATTCCCAGATAACCCCCAATTCTGTTCTCATTAACACTTTCTGCAATGACCAGGATACGTGCTACAGATCTAGATCCGGATGACCAGTCCTTCTCAAAGAGTGGTGGTTTATGGAGGCAATTAACCCTTTCCACAGCAGTAAAGACTTTAGCCATAAACATGCATTGCCTTATTGTATTTCCAACATGGCTTTGATGGCTTACACCATCTTTTTGAATTTCAGGCTTTCTTTCTCTCAGGCGTCATATGTAAGTTTAGATGTTTTTCTCCGGCAGCTCTTCCAGTCTCAGGGATGAAGGTTCCCGGGACTAGGTTTCTCGTTGGGTCTGCTCTGCAGGAATTCACAGTCACCAGAACTGCTGGTGTTAACTATGTACTGCCCATAGAAAACCATTATGGATAAATGGTGCATAAAGAAATTAAAATTTTAACAATGAATCTCAACATTAACTGTTTAATATAGGGTTAACTCTTTAGCAGTGATCCCAGATGACTTAAAATCTTTTGTAGTGATCCTCTGGGTCGCTGCATCAGAAATGGATACAACTATGGAACAGGTCAATGCAATTTGCAGCAACTTAATGGCCAGACATTACTGGCCTTTGTTTTATTTTAGACAGAAATGCTTTGAACTGCAAGTTGTATATTTGCATTGTTGGTGAGATAGTCCCCTAGTGATTTGTGACTCTTTAAATTATGTTTGCAGCACATAAGATTGTCAGGACACAAGTGCTAAATGTCTGAGGCACACCAAGTTGATGTCTTGCCTACGGGATGTCATTATTATAATAATGCTTCATTTCTTGAGGCTGTACTTTGATAAGAGACATTCCCAGAGAACAGCATAGGTCCCTGGCTGATGGTGTTTATTGAACAGACTGCAGGTTTACAGTGTAGACTATGAATCACATAGCGGCTGGATTTGAGGGATGTAGAAAATGTACCATGCGTTCTCTGCATTCATAATGTCATGTTCTTGCTGTTGGATAATGATGTCTAGACGTTAGGTTCAGCATTAAAGGGATTCTCCAGGAATTAAGGAAATTAAAATTCCTCAATTTTATTTTATTATAAATATATTCCAAAATACATTTCATTAGTTATAATGGCTTGTTTTGTCTGGAGAGCAATCATTAGGAGAAACAAAATGGCCTCCGTCATATTAGTACACACAAAACCTGTCCTGATTACACAGCAGCACAAGTTACTTTATAACACTGTGGTAAAGAGTTGCCTCATCCTCCTCTCTGCTCTACTTGTCAGGGATTATGAACACGAATACAGTTTAATAGGAGACATGATGTACAGAGAGGAGGATAGGGATGTGGATAATGAGCAGCAGCATTTGTAGGTAGTCTCCATTAATACAGCCCCATATTACCACAGCCTGTCCTGTCCATCATCTCTGTACTTCATGCCTCCTCATGAACTCCATTCCCACAAAGATTAATTTGAATATTTTATCATCTGTATTCGGGATTCTAAACCCTCACACGTAGGAGAGGAGGATAAGGCAGATCTTTGGCTCAGAGTTGTGAAGTAACTTGTCCTGTGTGATTAGGACAGTTTTTTTTCCTAATAGGATAGCGGCCATTTTATTTCTCCTAATGATTGCTCCCTAGACAAAACGATCCATTATAACTAATAAAGGTAATTGGAAATATATTTATAATAAAGCAATATTTAGGTATTTTGATATTTTTTTTTCTTCTTGGAGAACCCCTTTAAGTTTGATTGCAGTTGATATGGGCGGTTGTCTACTTAAAGTACCATACAGAATATTCCAGCATTTGCAATCTGGCATTTGGTGCCTATAGGTTATGTTACACTAATACAGCAATTGTACATATTCCAGGACTGTGTAGCCGTTGTAATCTTGTCTTTATAACTTTTCATTTTTAAATTTCTTTATTTTCTAATAGCAATTAATTACTTTGTTCCAATATCTTCATTTTTTTTACACCCATTAGACTGTGTTGTCTTTTTGAGAACTCAATATAATAATAGCGAACATATCATAAAGACATATGTGAATATCTGTGATATATGTTTTCAAATATAGTAAAAGGAAAACTCCAGAATTGAAATCTATATTACAGGGAATGTGTTTAAAAGAAGTTTTTATGTTAAACTAGCTGAAGGACCAGGCTTAGCACAAGAATATTTCATCTATTTCATTTGTTTGTGTTTGTCGTTAAAAGATATCAATGGTGTCCACTATAACACTGACATCTACAGTACCTTGCCCCCTTAACAGTGACCTTAACAGCCCCCCAACCCTTAACACTGACCCACCCCCACAGTGCCCCTTCTCCTTAAAACGGGACCTCCACAGCAGGCAACCCCCTTAAATTTGACCCTCACAGCAGCCGGCCCCTTTAACAGTGAGTTCCATAGCACCCCACCCCCTTGACAGTGACCTCCACAGGGGCCCATCCCCTTAACAGTGACCTTTACAGCACCCACCCCTTAACACTGAGCATAGGTTACAGTCCCCTTCACCGAACTCCACCATTCCCGGCCCCTTAACAGAGAACTCCCTAGTGACTGCCACTTTAACAATGACTGCCACAGTCCCCCTCTCCTTAGTGACCTCACAGTACCCAGCTGCTCCTTTAATAGTGGCCTCCACAGTCCAGTCCTCCCTTATCAGTGACCTCCACAGTGCCCGCCCCTTTAACAGTAAGCCCCACATTGGCCTACCCCCTAACAGTAAAATCCACAGTGCCCTCCCCTTTAACAGTGACCTCCACAGAGCTTCATTCTCTTAAAATGTATCCTCCACAACACCCTGCCCCCTTAACAGTGATCTCTACAGCACTCTGCCCCTTAACACTGACCTCCATAGCAAACCATCCCCTTAACTGTGACCTCCACCATTCTCTGCCCCCTTAACAGAGACCTCCACAGCACCCGCCCGTTTAACAGTGAACTCCACAGCATCCCATCTCCTTAACAATGACCTCCACAGCAGCCGCCCCTTTATTAGTGACCTCCACAGTACCCAGTCTCCTTAACAGTGATTTTCACAACACCCCACCCACTTAACAGTGGCCTCTACAGCAATCTGTCCCTTAACACTGACCATCATAGCGGACCGTCCCCTTAACTGTGACCTCCACAGCAGCCTGCCCATAGGCAGGCCAGAGGTCCTGTTTTAGGCTGGACAGTCTGGCTTACATACTCCCTGTCCTCCATCCGGCGCAGGGCCTGGACGGAAACAGAGATGTCCCTTTGAACAGCTCACTCTCAGACAGTAGCACAGTACTGTCTGAGAGCGAGCTGCAAGGAGAAAGTCATCCTCCCAGAAGTTGATTTTTACCTTCATCTTTTCAATCCCTGTTGGCTGCGGAGTGGAAGGGGCGTGGCCTAACAAGGTCTTGGGTGTGGCTTAGTGGGACCTGGGGGCAGGGTTTTAAAGTCTGTCTTTTAAGGGTGGCCTGAATAGCCAACCTACCTGCCCCCTTAACTGTGATCTCCACAGCACTCCGCTCCCTTAACAGTGTCATCCACAGCGCCCTGCCCCTTTAAAGCTGACCTACAGCAGTCAAGAAAAATGGCTGGGTTGTTATGGAAACCTGGTGTAAAACTGTGTGTATGTGGAGACTAAGAGCCTGTGAGCTTTAATTGGCTGATAAGGGACATGTGACTGTTGTGTATGGCAGTTGGGATATGAAGAGAAAGACCTACAGGCTACTATTGGCTAATGCATTTTTGGGGAAAATCTCAGGAACTAAAACCTTCCCGGACACGTGATGTACCTGTGTGCCAAATTTCGTAATTCTAAATGCGATGGTGTGGATTCCTTTAGCGAACATACTTACACAAACACACATACACTCAGCTTTATATATTAGATATACTTTTTAAAGTTTTTTGGGTGATGCTATTCTTATTTTTCCAGATCACCATCTATATTTTAATAAAAAATTATAAATGTTGCCGTTTTTGCACTGGCCTCATTTTTTGCTCTGTACAGATCATTTTACCGCAGTTATCTTTATCTCATTATAGGCAGGATTATAATGACATATATCACCTATATATGAATAACACAGGATGCACAATTGACAATAGGTGATATCATATCTTATCCACCCCTTCCTGATCTCTGCACAGATCACAGAGCATGCCTAGAAAACTCTCCAATAAAAGTCACTGAGGTCCCCTCCTGTCCATTGCATCTATAGCCCATGGTAGTTGCTGTAAAGCATATCTCTAAATTCTGTTAAGAACAGCTCTGACAAGATGGCAGCCCCAGTAATCATGTTCAGGAAATAGAACAAAAAATCTATAATCAGAAAGAAAAAAAAAGTAACTTTACAAAACCTTTCCTTATCTTTTTCTGATTGTAAACTGTTCTCTTTGCCATACAGTGCACTTTTCTAGCCCCCTCGGTGCACTTAAGCTTTCTAGTGATGGCCATACTCCTCAGTGCACTGAAGCGCTTATTTGGTTAAAGAGTTAGAGGTCATGCACACGAACATGGTTTGATTCCGCATCAGAGTCACATTTTTTATGGCTCGGATGCGGACCCATTCATTTCAATGGGGCCACAGAAGATGTGGACAGAACTCCGTTTGCTGTCTACGTCTGTTGCTCCATTCCGTGGGGCTGTTAAAAAACATAGAACATGTCCTATTCTTGTCTTTTTTGCAGACAAGAATAGGCAATTCTATTATTGGCGGTCCGTTCCATTCTGGAAATTTTGAAACGCACAAGGATGGCATCCTTGTTTTGGCGAATCGCAAAACACGGTGCGGTCATGTGCATGAGCCCTAAAAGTTTTTTATCCTTCTGGAATACCACCACCGATTTTCATAAGACCTGGGTGAACTTCCCATGTTCTCTCAGCCTTAATAATGTGATCAATCATCTGCTTCTTGACTTGAGAACTGGCAAATTGTTTCAAGATCCCACTTTTCTCACAGAGCAATGGGGGAGATTTACTAAACAAACACCCCAGAATAATGTCTCAAATGTTGCCAAAAAATTGCTGTACCTGGCATGTGCTAGATTTATTATGTGTTTGGACACAGTTTTGAAAAGAAGGGAAAAGTAACTAACTTATCCAGCAAGATGCACCAACTTTATCACATAATGAGGGGCATTTATCAAGACTAGCGCATCCATATGCCAGTCTTGATCTCCCTACACTGGCTCGAGATGTGCCTAATTTATAAAGAGGCAGAAGCCTCTTAACAAATTAGTCGCGCCTCTGCCCTGCTGTGCGCCACGAACGTAGACTTCAACTATAGCTTTCACCACTTTCTGGGGAAAGTTATAGTAAATGTGGGGGGTGGTATGAAGCCACACCCCTCCCACTAATCTGTGCCCCCTTTTGAAAAAGTTCTGAGAAGCTTAAAAGGTCGTAAATGATGGTGCAGACATGGCATGCTCCACAATAGTGGCATAAAGAGCTTTATAAATGTCCCTCATTGCGTGCAGAATTAATTAATTTGCTGCAGTTTCTGTCTGATTCCTCTAGTTTTCTGTTCTCTAAATTTAAGACAGTATTAGTAAGCCTGCTTTTGTGTACTTAGGATTTTAAAACTCAGATTTCACTGAAAAGGCCAGATGCTTACCTGTGCATGAACGGCACTTGCCCATTGAGGCCAGTGATTGGCTGCAGGAGGTACCTGATAACGAACTGGAAGTCATCATTCCCATGGTGGCACTGGAGGGATCAAACTGTTAAAAACTGTTTTTTTACAGATTAATTTTAAAATATCTGGAACAACCCCTGTAAAACACCTGTCAAATGTTATAAAATGTATTTTGTATGATGTTGTTAAAAATTAATTCATCCATTTCTTAGTTATATCTGGATCCAGAAAAGCTAAATGATAGATTACTGATACATCAACCCCGTAGATGACTTTTTAGAAGTCCTTTGGGATTCAGACACCTGTGACAACTTCATGGAATTATTAATGGCTCTCATATGCTTTATTACCAGAATCAGGTGTAATAAAAAAATAAAAGAAAGGCAGACTACACATGATCTTAAGAAAGTATATAATAACTATTCCAATTTTACATCTAGAGGATTTTTCCCCCTCATAGATGGTCCTTTGATCCTGTTTCTATGACTTATTTTTAACAGGATGTCTTACAACTGGATGGTGGGAGTCCATCGCACCACTATTACTGTCACCTGGAGTCCCACAGCTGTTACCTGTTCACAGAACAGCTGGGACGCTTCGCTCTGGTGGGAGAGTCCCTCAGCATGTCAGCCACAAAGCGCCTAAAGCTCCTGCTTTTTGCCCCCACCTCCTGCACAAGTCTGGAGTACAGCTTGCGAGTCTACTGCATCCCTGACACACAAGATGCCATGAAGGTGAGTGAAAGGAGAAAGCCACACATAAACCACAGCTATTAAAGCCCGGATGTGGTTCACTGACTGTAATGACAGGAGACTGTTGATTATGGAGCACATAAAACATGATGTAATACTATAATTCATTACTTGCTTCATTGAGGGAGATGGCCTATGTAAGTGCTCAGGAGAATTACGTGAGAATTGTAGGATTTAGGAAGCAAAGTCAAACTATTGGCCTTATTAAAAAAAAGTACTAAAACTTAGCAAATACATTGTCCAGACTCCAACATATTGAATCTAAATTTATACCGTAACTTATACAGAAGATAAAGAGACAAAAATAATTATGGAGACATCATTTAGCCAATGAATACATTCTATAGGGTGTATTGTAAAATGTTTATGTATGTATTCTGGGTATGCTGCCATGCTTCCACATTATTATTCTGTGTAATAACTGTTGTGGGCAGGCCTAAAATAGGCTAAAGGGGTTGTGCAGTGGCTTAATATTGATGACCTATCCTCAGGATAGGACACAAATATCAGACTGAAGAGAGCCCGACTCCTTGCGCCCTGCCTATCAGCTTGTTGACAAGTATTCAAAAAATTATAGACACAACTATTTTTTTCACAGACACTAATTTTCACAGACTGTCCAGAAATTTCTGGACAGTTGCCAACTCTGATTTCAGGAATAAAATGTGACTTCCTTATTAAACTTTTAAATGCATTAACCCCTTAAGGACACAGCCATATTTCACCTTAAGGACGACCTTTCACCAGTCCAAAGTTTGTTAGGTAAAGCTATGTACATGCATAGCGTCACCCAGGGATGTCCCTGCACTTACTATTATCCCTGGGTGCCGCTCCGTTCGTCCTTTGTAGCACCCGGTACCGGCGCACGTGCTGCTGCTAATTTTGCTGTGGGAGGAGACATCCTCTTTTGCCCTCAGCCTGGGAGAAGGAGACGCCCAGGGCAAAAGAGGATGTCTCCTCCCACAGCAAAATTAGCAGCAGCACGTGCGCCAGTACCAGGGGCTACAGAGGACGAATGGAGCGGCACTCAGGGATAATAGGGACATCCCTGGGTGACGCTCTGCATGTACATAGCTTTACCTAACAAACTTTGGACCGGCGAAAGGTCCTCCTAAAGGACCAGGCCATTTTTTGAAAATCTGACCAGTGTCACTTTATGTGGTGATAACTTTTAAACGCTTTTACTTATGCAGGCCATTTTGAGATTGTTTTTCCATCACATATTGTACTTCATGACACTGGTAAAATGAAGTAAAAAAGATCATTTTAATTTATAAGAAAAATACCAAATTTACCAAAAATTTAGAAAATTTTAAAATTTTCCAAGTTTCAATTTTTCTATTTCTATAATCCATAGTAATACCATCAAAAAAAAATATTAATTTACATTCCCCATATGTCTAGTTCATGTATGGATCATTTTGGGAATGCCATTTTATTTTTTGGGGATGTTACAAAGTTTAGAATTTTAGAAGCAAATCTTGAAAATTTTCAGAAATTTTCAAAAATCCACTTTTTAGGGACCAGTTCAGGTTTGAAGTCACTTTGTGAGCCTTACATAATAGAAACCACCCAAAAATGACCCCATTCTAGAAACTACACCATCAAGGTATTCAAAACTGATTTTACAAATGTCGTTAACCCTTTAGATGTTTCACAAGAGTTAATGGCAAATGGGGCTAAAATTTCTGAATTTTGATTTTTCTTCGCAAATTTTCTATTTTGATCCATTTTTCCCAGTATCTAAGCAAGGGTTAACAGCCAAATAAAACGCAATTTTTATGGCCCTGATTCCGTAGTTTGCAGAAACACCCCATATGTGGTCGTAAACTACTCTATGGCCATGCAGCAGAGTGGAGAGGGAAAGGTGCACCGTGTGGTTTTTGGAAGGCAGATTTTGCTGGACTGGTTTATGTACACCATGTCCCATTTGAAGCCCCCGTGATGCCCTTCGGAGTATAAACTCCCTAAAAGTGACCCAATTTTGGAAACTACACCCCTCAAGGTATTCAAAACTGATTTTACAAACGTTGTTAACCCTTTAGATGTTTCACAAGAGTTAATGGCAAATGGGGCTAAAATTTCTGAATTTTGTTTTTTTTTGCAAATTTTCTATTTTGATCCATTTTTTCCAGTATCTAAGCAAAGGTTAGCAGCCAAATGAAATGCTATTTTTATAGCCCTGATTCTGTAGTTCACAGAAACACCCCATATGTGGTCGTAAGCTACTCTATGGCCATGCGGCAGGGTGGTTTTTGGAAGGCAGATTTTGTTGGACTGGTATATCTACACCATGTCCCATTTGAAGCCCCCCGGAGTAGAAACTCCGTAAAAGTGACCCCATTTTGGAAACTACACCCCTCAAGATATTCAAAACTGATTGTATAAACGTCGTTAACCCTTTAGATGTTTCACAAGAGTTAATGGCAAATGGGGCTAAAATTTCAGAATTTTGATTTTTCTTCGCAAATTTTCTATTTTGATCCATTTTTCCCAGTATCTAAGCAAGGGTTAACAGCCAAATAAAATGCAATTTTTATAGCCCTGATTCCGTAGTTTGCAGAAACACCCCATATGTGGTCGTAAACTACTCTATGGCCATGCAGCAGAGTGGAGAGGGAAAGGAGCACCGTGTGGTTTTTGGAAGGCAGATTTTGCTGGACTGGTTTATCTACACCATGTCCCATTTGAAGCCCCCGTGATGCCGTTCGGAGTATAAACTCCCTAAAAGTGACCCCATTTTGGAAACTACACCCCTCAAGGTATTCAAAACTGATTTTACAAACGTCGTTAACCCTTTAGATGTTTCACAAGAGTTAATGGCAAATGGGGCTAAAATTTCTGAATTTTGCATTTTTTTGCAAATTTTCTATTTTGATCCATTTTTTCCAGTATCTAAGCAAAGGTTAGCAGCCAAATAAAATGCAATTTTTATAGCCCTGATTCTGTAGTTCACAAAAACACCCCATATGTGGTCGTAAGCTACTCTATGGCCATGCGGCAGGGTGGTTTTTGGAAGGCAGATTTTGCTGGACTGGTATATCTACACCATGTCCCATTTGAAGCCCCCCGGAGTAGAAACTCCGTAAAAGTGACCCCATTTTGGAAACTACACCCCTCAAGATATTCAAAACTGATTGTATAAACGTCGTTAACCCTTTAGTTGTTTCACAAGAGTTAATGGCAAATGGGGCTAAAATTTCAGAATTTTGATTTTTCTTCGCAAATTTTCTATTTTGATACATTTTTCCCAGTATCTAAGCAAGGCTTAACAGCCAAATAAAACCCAATTTTTATAGCCCTGATTCTGTAGTTTGCAGAAACACCATATATGTGGTCGTAAACTACTCTATGGCCATGCGGCAGGGCGGAGAGGGAATGGAGCGCCTTGTGGTTTTTGGAAGGCAGATTTTGCTGGACTGGTTTATGTACACCATATCCCATTTGAAGCCCCCCTGATGCCCTTCGGAGTATAAACTTCCTAAATATGACCCCATTTTGGAAACTACACCCCTCAAGGTATTCAAAACTGATTTTACAAATGTCATTACCCCTTTAGATGTTTCACAAGAGTTAATGGCAAATGGGGCTAAAATTTCTGAATTTTGATTTTTTTTCGCAAATTTTCTATTTTGATCCATTTTTTCCAGTATCTAAGCAAAGGTTAGCAGCCAAATAAAATGCAATTTTTATAGCCCTGATTCTGTAGTTCACAGAAACACCCCATATGTGGTCGTAAACTACTCTATGGCCATGCAGCAGAGTGGAGAGGGAAAGGAGCACCGTGTGGTTTTTGGAAGGCAGATTTTGCTGGACTGGTTTATCTACACCATGTCCCATTTGAAGCCCCCGTGATGCCGTTCGGAGTATAAACTCCCTAAAAGTGACCCCATTTTGGAAACTACACCCCTCAAGGTATTCAAAACTGATTTTACAAACGTCGTTAACCCTTTAGATGTTTCACAAGAGTTAATGGCAAATGGGGCTAAAATTTCTGAATTTTGCATTTTTTCGCAAATTTTCTATTTTGATCCATTTTTTCCAGTATCTAAGCAAAGGTTAGCAGCCAAATAAAATGCAATTTTTATAGCCCTGATTCTGTAGTTCACAGAAACACCCCATATGTGGTCGTAAGCTACTCTATGGCCATGCGGCAGGGTGGTTTTTGGAAGGCAGATTTTGCTGGACTGGTATATCTACACCATGTCCCATTTGAAGCCCCCCGGAGTAGAAACTCCGTAAAAGTGACCCCATTTTGGAAACTACACCCCTCAAGATATTCAAAACTGATTGTATAAACGTCGTTAACCCTTTAGTTGTTTCACAAGAGTTAATGGCAAATGGGGCTAAAATTTCAGAATTTTGATTTTTCTTCGCACATTTTCTATTTTGATACATTTTTCCCAGTATCTAAGCAAGGCTTAAAAGCCAAATAAAACCCAATTTTTATAGCCCTGATTCTGTAGTTTGCAGAAACACCATATATGTGGTCGTAAACTACTCTATGGCCATGCGGCAGGGCGGAGAGGGAATGGAGCGCCTTGTGGCTTTTGGAAGGCAGATTTTGCTGGACTGGTTTATGTACACCATGTCCCATTTGAAGCCCCCTGATGCCCTTCGGAGTATAAACTCCCTAAAAGTGACCCCATTTTGGAAACTACACCCCTCAAGGTATTCAAAACTGATTTTACAAATGTCATTAACCCTTTAGATGTTTCACAAGAGTTAATGGCAAATGGGGCTAAAATTTCAGAATTTTGATTTTTTTTCGCAAATTTTCTATTTTGATCCATTTTTTCCAGTATCTAAGCAAAGTTTAGCAGCCAAATCAAATGCAATTTTTATAGCCCTGATTCTGTAGTTCACAGAAACACCCCATATGTGGTCGTAAGCTACTCCATGGCCATGCGGCAGGGTGGTTTTTGGAAGGCAGATTTTGCTGGACTGGTATATCTACACCATGTCCCATTTGAAGCCCCCTGGAGTAGAAACTCCTTAAAAGTGACCCCATTTTGGAAACTACAGCCCTCAAGATATTCAAAACTGATTGTATAAACGTCGTTAACCCTTCTGATGTTTTACAAGAGTTAATGGCAAATGGGGCTAAAATTTCAGAATTTTGATTTTTCTTCGCAAATTATTTATTTTGATCCATTTATTCCAGTATCTAAGCAAGGCTTAACAGCCAAATAAAACCCAATTATTATAGCCCTGATTCTGTAGTTTGCAGAAACACCCTATATGTGGTCGTAAACTACTCTATGGCCATGCGGCAGGTCGGAGAGGGAATGGAGCGCCTTGTGGTTTTTGGAAGGCAGATTTTGCTGGACTGGTTTATCTACACCATGTCCCATTTGAAGCCCCCCTGATGCCCCCCGGAGTAGAAACTCCCTAAAAGTGACCCCATTTTGTAAACTACAACCCTCAAGGTATTTAAAACTGATTTTACAAACGTCGTTAACCCTTTAGGTCTTTCACAAGAGGTAATGGCAAATGAGGCTAACATTTCTGAAATTAGATTCTTTTGCAATTTTTCAATTTTAATCCATTTTTTTCAGTATCTAAGCAAGGGTTAACAGCCAAATAAAACCCAATTTATATAGCCCTGATTCTGTTGTTTGTAGAAACACCCTATATGTGGTTGTAAACTACTGCATGGCCACGCCGCAGGGCATAGAGGGAAAGGAGCGCCATGTGGTTTTTGGAAGGCAGATTTTGCTGGACTGGTTTATCTACACCAGTGATGGGCAAAGTGCGGCTCTCCAGCTGTTGCAGAACTACAACTCCCAGTATGCAAAGACTGTCAACAGCTATCAGCCTACTGCAGGGCATGGTGGGAGTTGTAGTTTTGCGATAGCTGGAGAGCCGCACTTTGCCCATCACTGTCCCATTTGATTCCCCCCGCCCCCCGCCTGAGTAGAAACTCCGTAAAAGTGACCCCATTTTGGAAACTATGGGATATGGAGGCTGTTTTGTTGGGACTATTTTTAGGGTACATATGATTTTTGGTTGTTCTATATTACATTCTTGTGACGCAAGCTTACTAAAAATAGAAATTCTGAAATGTCATCTCCATTTGCCATAAGCTCTTGAGGAACACCTAAAAGGTTAACAAAGTTTGTAAAATAAGTTTTGAATAACTTTAAGGGGTGTAGTTTGTTAGATGGGGTCACTTTTATGGAGTTTCTACTCTAGGGGTGCATCAGGGGTTCTTCAAATTGGACATGGTGTAAAATAAAAAAAGGCCATCAAAGTCTGCCTTCCAGGAACCATATGGCGTTCCTTTCATTCTGCGCCCTGCTGTGTGCCCCTACAGCAGTAAACCACCACATATGGGGTGTTTCTGTAAATTTCAGAATCAGGGCAATAAATTTTAAGTTTTATTTGGCCGCTAACCCTTGCTTTGTTACTGAAAAAATTGATCAAAATGAAAAAATTTGCCAAAAAATTGCTGTTTTGGCTACTCTATAGCCATGCGGCATGGCATCGAGGGAAAGGAGCGCCGTGTGGTTTTTGGAAGGCAGATTTTGCTGGACTGGTTTATCTATACCAGGCTCCATTTGAATCCCCCCTGAAGCTCTAACCCCCCCCCCGCCCCATTTTCTTTACCGTGTTAATCTCAGGGGTTAGGTCATGGGGTATTTTTATAGGGCAGATTATTACAGAGGCGGCGATACATAATTTGTCTACTTTTTTTTTTATAACACTATATAATCCTATTTGAAACAAACTAAAACAATTTAACTATCTACACAGTCTAACACAGTCAGTTTTGTTTAAGTTTTTACCCTATTGTCTTAGTTCAGAGCTCATTTTTTGCGGGATGAGAGGACGGTTTTATTGAAACTATTTTGGGGGGCATGTGACTTTTTGATAGCTTGCTATTACGCGTTTTTTTATGTAAGGTGACAAAAAAATTGCTTTATTTGCACCTTTTTTTTTTTTTTACTGTGTTAATCTAAGGGGTTAGGTCATGGGGTATTTTTATAGGGCAGATTATTTTGGACACGGCGATACCCGATTTGTCAACTTTTTTATATTATTTTAGTTTTACAAGCTATCATTTTAGAAAAAATTATTTTATCTCAAGTCTGAGAACCTTAGTTTTTATCCGATTGTCAGTGGCTACATGGAAAAGGGGATAATAAATGTAGTACTCCATGGAAGTGTGGTACTCCCTGAAGCAACCAATAACGCAGAGGCCCAGATGATCGGGGCACGTGTCACACTGAGTGGTGGTGCCCTTCTGTATCCCTCTCCTGTGACACACTCTGCATTTTGGGGGGTTTGTCCCTTCCTTCCAGTATTGGGGACCACACCTGGAAAGTGTTGGCCAGGGATGATCTGGGTGCCTCCAGTTCCCGAGGTACTCCTGCCTGCTCTTTCCCGGTCAGAAAAGATCAGTTCCTTGAGGACTGCCTCATAGAACTGAAGGAATTTCCCTGTGTTGCCAGCGCTCCGGAACAGTACAAAAGAATTGTACATGGCAACCTGCACCAAGTAGACCGCAACTTTTTTGTACCATGTCTGGGTTTTGTGCATGGCATTATATGGCTTGAGGACTTGATCAGAGAGATCAACTACTCCCATATACGGATTGTAGTCGACGATAAAATCGGTCTTGATGACCGTTGCCATAGTTCCCTCGCACAGGGACAGGGGAGATGCCGTTATTGTGAATTATGGTCAGTACAAGGACATCCCTCTTGTCCTTATATCTGAATAGCAACAGGTTTTCACTGGTAAGGGCACGGGGATAGGTACCTGGAAGGGGTAGGTAGGGAGGCCGCGCTGATTTTTCCACACGGTCTCACTAGCGGATGTGGATCTGGCGGCGAGAGACTGAAACAAGGGAATGCTAGTATAAAAGTTATCCACGTACAGGTGGTAACCCTTATCTAGCAGTGGGTGTATAAGGTCCCACACAAGTTTCCCGCTAACACCCAGAGTGGGGGGACATTCTGTAGGTTCAATACCGGAATCTCGTCTCTCGTATACACGAAACTTGGAAGTGTACCCTGAGGTACTCTCACAAAGTTTGTACAGCTTTACGCCATACCTTGTCCACTTTGAGGGAACATACTGGCAGAAAATGAGTCTCCCCTTGAAAGAAATGAGAGACTCATCAACCGCAACCTCCCTTCCAGGTACATAGGCCTTCACAAATGTGGCCCCAAAGTGATCGATGACCGGCCTGATTTTGTACAGGCGGTCATAGGCAGGATCACCTTGGGGGGGACATGCTGCATTATCTGCATAATGAAGGCATTTCCGGATGGCCTCAAACCGGGAACATCTCATGTGACCACTTTATATGCAGCGGGCGCCATTGCCTGCAGCATGTAAAGGGTTAACCAGCCCGGATCGGCACTCCTGCCGGTCCGGGCTGTTAGAGCAGGGCCCCGGCTCTCGTGTGCAGCGCTTAGACTGGGCCACCATAAAAAAGCGGCGGCCCAGCCTAAGCCTTCTTAGTGACCGCCGTAAAAAGGCGTATGGGTGGTCACTAAGGGGTTAAGATGCTGCTATGTATGCCAAAAGTTTACTACAATTTAGCACAAAATGTTGGCACAATGTAAGCCAATCAACAGGTGTCTAAATATAAGTGAGTGCAGTAAAACTGCCAAAGGGTGCCGGGTAGCAGCACCAAAAATTTGACAATAGAGAAAGACTTTATTACAGAAGACAGTCCAATAATGATACGTTTCATGGTTAGGCCTCTTCTTCAGATGACTAACAACTGTCCTAGCAATCTGAATAAGGAGTTTGACCTTGAAACTTTAGATGCCGAGGATGATATATGGATACCCCAGTGGCATAATTTGCCTGCACCTCCTGCTCCCTTTAGAATTAGATTGATAAATATGTGCAGATAGTTATTGTCATCCCTCACAACAAAAGGTGAGCATTCACTATACCTTTTTATCATTCATCTCTATACGACATTAGTACTTATTTTCATTTTATTGTACTTATCGTCTAAACTAGAAATGAGTGATCCTGTCAAGACAGATGAGAGAGAGATCGAGAGAGAGAGATCAAACCAGTAGAATTGATTCATTCATCCTTAGTCTAAATATAAGACAGGGCTATTAAATCTGGCGCAGTCGCTGGAAAAATAAGCATAATAGTTATGCTTCGAGATATAACTTTAAAAAATCCTCAACCCCAGTTCAACGGAACAGTGGCATTGGCCGTCTACTCCTCTGTTATTTATAATACAAGTGTCTTCTTTACCTGAGACCTTCGCACTCCCTAAAGTTACAATCCTGATTGCATGTGCACGGCAAGCATCGGGCAGAGGCCAGTTTTCTTAATGCTCAACTGCATTTCTCCTTGATGTAATGCTTTATGATGAATCCATACAATTTCAGTAGTACTTTGCTATCTCTCATTGTTTATAAATTTGGGAAGAAACCATTTATTCCTGAAGAATGGTTACAGCCGTCTATCAGGATGTGCATTGTTGGCCTCTTTAGAGAGTTCTCACTTGAACTTTGTTCTCATCAGCTCAAGATTGTTCATCAGCTGTGTAAGAAAGCCAGCTGTGCCCAAGCAAGCATTTGTACCCTCAAGGATAGTAGCTAGACTTCACTGTAGGGTCAATAACCCTCTACAAACACAGGAAGCTCACAAACAAACAGATGTAAGCACCACTTAATATATGAAACTGTGTTTGATGGATGCAAAATGCCTGCACAAGCAAAGAATTGGGTTCATGTAGCTGTACTAATGCAGAAATGCTATGCGACCATTTTCTTTATATGCATTAATCATGTACAACATGTTTTGTCTCTTTATAATTGTCTGCATTTTTCCCACAGGAGGTCATACAGCTGGAGAAACAACAGGGGGGGCAGATGTTAGACGAGCCACGGATCTTACATTTTAAGGATAGTTATCACAATCTGCGCCTTTCTGTGCATGATATGCACAGCACCATGTGGAAGAGCAAACTTTTGGCCAGCTACCAGGTATATTTGGCATCTTGCTATGCTATACAACATTTTAGCACAAAAATATATGATTATTGACAATTAGTAGTATATGCAATAAACATTAATATGAGAACTGGTTTAAAGGATAACTGTCACATTTAGACCCAAATTTCAGTTTTCATATATGTAGTTACTAATATGATAATATACCTGAATCAATAACTATTAGACTTACTTACCCCTTATTTAATAAGATTCAGCCCTTAGCAACCAGTCTGCATAAAACTGCAATTTCACTATTCTGTTAAGATGGCTGCCCTCAGCCCTGAGGCTAATCCATAGGACACCTGCAGTGAAGTTAGTGAAGACCAGCTCTGTATAGGGGGGTCTTGCAGTGAAGTTCCCAGGTCTGGTCCTCCTACAAGCTCTGCTCTTATCAGATAAGGCTGTCATTTATACACTGAGCAGCCACATTGTCCTGCACTGCTAAGGAAGTGTCTGCCAAGCACAGGCATGTGGAGAAAATCACACACACAGCCCAGCACTGTTATCTCCTGTCAGGAAGAACCTGGCTTTTTATACATTCCCTTACAATGCTGACTCACTATCAGATCCCAGTGCACACAGCGTGCTCCGTCCTCTATCTGGTAGACGGAAGGAGCATAGCAACCTGATTTTATCTCAGGTAAATATAGCCAATACTGGGGACTTTTAGGTGGCTTTTAGGGGTTATTTATTAAACAATCAGAAATTAAAACAGGGCCAACAAGGTAATATTGATCACCAAAATCCAATAGTAAAAAAAAAAAAAATTTGACAGTTATACTTTAAGTGTTTACACTCCTCTGCCTCTACTTCAGTTTCACTATGGTCCAGGCCATGTTCACATAACAAGATTTGTCATACACAAATGTTATGTGGATTTCTGCAACAGAAATGTGTGGCAGAAACTCAGATTTATTCCATTCCATGTGCACTGATTTATAACTCTATAAAATATCCCCTTTCACATGCATAGCCGGCAGAATATCAGCAGAACGAAACTGCACCTAAATCCTGACAGAATTCTGAACATGCCTTATAGAGCATTTGTCACCATGATCAGCCCTATTAAACCAGGCATACTTGGGACTGAAAGGAGCCCTATTGCTCTGCCATCCATATTACTGATGCAGACAAATGCTTATTTTTACGTAATTGAGGTGCTTGGAGCACCAAGGGGCTGGCTTAGCCTCTTGGGGCACTGCTTCACATCTTCCTCTCTCTAGGGGATGACTAATCTGAGATCTTCACTGTGCTGGCACATGTGTGAGACTTCAGGACCAGGCATAGGAACCGCAAAGAAACCTAGTCCTGTCAATGGAAACACTGCTCAACTCTTTTAAATACTCATTTCTCACACCTATGAGCAGTCAAAAGGAGAAGGTTTGTTATGAGATTGTGGATTTACATGCTTTCCTTGTAGCTTACAGTGAATCATCCAGTCACTTTCAACACTGCAGACATCTCACACGGTGTTTTAATGCCAGAGTATTTACAGAGAAATCTGCTCTGACTGCTTCGGCAGCACTAAATAGAATGTGTAATACCTGTTAAGACAGTGGGAAGACAGAGCAATAGGCATAAAAGTTATATAAATGTCAGGAATAGCCGGGTCCAGAGATGGACAGGCAGAGGGAGCCATCCATAGAGCACTCAGTACAGCAGAGGTAGGAGACTGCCTTGAGAAGCACAAATCAATGATCTGGCATATTGTTATATGGGCACTCTGCCAGATCATTATGGAGGGGTTAGTGGAGGGGGTCTAGAGCTGCTAGATCCTCTGACTTTAGACTATAAGCCACAGACACTTTTTACCAAGACTTCTTTTTTGCAAAAAACATGCCCTACTAACTCTGGAATTAGCCAGTTACTAATAAAAACAGGCCATGATCACGGTACTGCTCTATTGTGATGTATAGGAGTTCTAAAAAAATGAGAGTTGCTATTCCCCCCGTTTATATTTCTATGACATGTCCTAAATGTTGTACTGGAGAGTGAATCAGGTAATGACTAAATAACTTAAATAATGTTATGTCAGGAGACCATTATTAACATTGGATCTGTCAAGGAACTGTATCAATAAGAATGATATGCGTATGACTGCTCATAACAATTAAATGTGTTTATACAGGAGATCCCATTCTATCACATCTGGAATGGAGTGCATGGGAATCTTCACTGCACTTTCACACTAGAGCGCTTCAGTCTCAGCACATGTGACCTGTCCTGCAGGGTTTGGGTATGGCAAGTAGAAGGAGATGGTCAAAGTTTCAACATCAATATTAACCTAAATAAGGTGAGATAATGCATCGCTATACTTTAGATAATGTGAAAATGAAAACACACAGCTTTGAAGAATGCAGGAGCAGGATTTACGTATGCTTTCTGGTCATGGAACCCTTTGACAGCCAAGGGAACAATGTCCCAGGATGCAAGGTTCATTTTGAAGGGGTTTTATGGAAAAAAAAGAATATATATATATATATATATATATATATATATATATATTTATATATATATATATATATATATATATATATATTTATATGTAAAAATTAGTTTCTGTCTGTCTGTTCTTTATGCGCGACCAAACGACTGGACCGATCTGCACACAGGTAAATCAGGTGTCCAGGAAGGTTTTAGACTGGGCTCTCTAGGGCATACGGTTCCTGAGATATTCCCAAAAAATGCAAATATGGCAAAATCACATGACCTAAATTAGCCAATAGAAGCCTTTAGGTCTTTCTCCTCATATTCCAACTGCCATACACACGGTCGAATGACCCTTATCAGCCAATAGAAGCTTGCAGGTCCTTCAGTTTCGACATGCACACAGTTTTAAACAACATTTTCATAGCAACCCCGACATTTTTCTTCACTGCTGTAGGTCACCTTTAATTGAGCAGGACTCTGTGGATGACACTTTTAAAAGAGCGGAGTGCTGTGGAGGTCACAGTTAAGGGGGCAGGCTGCTGTGGAGGTCACAGTTAAGGGGCGGGTTATTGTGGAAATCCCTGTTAAAGAGATGGGGTACTGTAGAGGGTACTGTGGAGGTCATAATATAGTGTACCATACCCCGCATAAACTGTGCCTGGCTGCCTGCTGCTGCTTACTATGCAGTGTGCCATAACCTCCCAATGAGCTGTGTCTGCAGCTGATTCCAAACTCCCAACCCTTCCCAATCGAGTGTCAGTCCCGACTCCCCAGCCCCATGAACTTTTATTTTGAAAATGTGACAGGCAGTTGACTTTCCTTACTGTGTGTTAGCTGGCTGTCAATATGGTACAGTGCAGCAGTCAAGGCTCAGGGCAGATATTCACACACAGTGATGGACTGGTGTCTGTAGTGTAGCCTCAGTCAAATGGCAACGCCCTGATGGTTGCCATTACAGTCCCATACCTTGCAAATTGGGGACCCACAGCTATAGAGGCCTATGAGGCCCAGCTGCCAGGCTGGGTCTCATAGGTAAACTGTCAGTGGAATACACTGACAGTCATTGAAGTACAATACAACATGCACTGAATTGAAAGAGGAATCAGACCCTAAAATGTTGAAGTCCCATTCAACATAATCAAAAATAAACAAATACATAAACAAAAATAATAAAAAATAAAAATAAAAAACACCAAAAGTTTTTTAAATGTTTCTAAATTCTATGAAATGCCTGTGGGGTCAAAGTGGTCAGTAAAACCTTCAATAAATTCCTTGAGGGGTGTAGTTTCCAAAATGGAGCCACTTTTTGGAGGTTTCTACTCTATGGGTACCTCAGTGTCTCTTCAAATGTGACATAGTGCCCCAAAAAACATTCCAGCAAATTCTACCCTCCAAAAATTATATGGCGCTCTTTCCCTTCTGTTCCCTGCCATGTGCTCAAACAGCAGTTTACAACCACACATGGGGTGTTGCTTTATTCAGGAGAAAATGCTTAACTAAATTTGTGGTGCTTTTAACCTGTTACGCTTTGTGAAAATGAAAAATGGGAAGCTTAGGCAACATTTTATTGGAGGAAATTTTTAATTTTCATAGCCACCTGTTTCTAAATTCTATGAAATGTCTGTGGGGTCAAAGCAGTCAGTACACCCTAGTGCCCAAAACAATTCCAGCAAAATCTGCCCTCCAAAAACCATATGGTGCTTCTTCCCTTCTGAGACCCGCAGTGTGCCCATACATCAATTTACAACCATATATGGGGTATTTCTGTAAACTGCAGAATTAGGGCAATAAATATTGAGGTTTGTTTTGCTGTTATCCCTTGCTGGATTAAAATGAAATCTGCTAAAATAGTGAAATTTTGAAATTTCCCCTCCATTTTCTTATAATTCTTGTGAAACATGTAATAGGTTAAAAAAGTTTGTAAACTCCATTTTGAATAATTTGAGGGGTGTAGTTTCTAAAATGGGGTCACTTATGGGTAGTTTCTCTTAAGTTCTTCCTACAAAGTGACTTCATAACTGAATTAGTCCTTTAAAAAGTTGGATTTGGAAATTTTGTTAAAATTTTTAAAAATTACTTCAAAATTCTAAGCCGTTTAACGTCCTATAAAATAAAATGACATTTAAAAAATGATGCCAACATAAAGTAGACATATGGTGAATGTTAATTTAATGGTGTATCACAATCCGTAATAAAGCAGAGAAATTCTAATTTAGAAAATAACAGATTTTTCCAAATTTTCCATAATTTTATTTATTTTTTCTTATAAATAAAGGTGAAACTTATTGACTCAAATTTACCACTAACATGAAGTATGATGTGTCACAAGAGAACAATCTCAGAATCTCTTGGATAAGTAAAAGCATTAAAAAGTTATTGCCACATAAAGTGACAAGTCATATTTACAAAATGTGGCTTGGTCCTTAAGGTGAAAATTAACCCCTTGAGAACACAGTCAAATGGTTAATTCATTAATAGTTATCATATCCAAAGTCCTGAAAGTTTGTTAATGGCTGTTCCAAAGTAATTATGAAAGTAATTTAACTTTCATTATTTTATACCTGCATATTGTTACTGGCAGTGGGTGTGGAACCACTTTGCCAACCAACCAATTTGACTTCGGGCTAGTCCTGGTAGTCCCTTGGTTTTCACTCTTTAACTTCTATACAGGGCTCTGGACTTCTCTGCAGGGGAACCACCATACTGCTCTCCCTTGAAATAGTTCCGGCGTGGTTGGCTAGAGTCAGTAAACAGGCCGAAGTTGGTACATAGGCAGACAAGCAGAACAGCACCTTTGTAGGGAACTAGCAAGCAAGATAACCTAAGGCTCAATAACCTTTCCCTGGGAAAAATGTCTCTCATTTCCTTAGCTGACCAGCCATTGGTTGGAGAAGACTAGGGTGCATGTACACTGGGCCTTTAAGAGCCAGAGAGAGTGCACGCACTAGGAACAAACATGTGCCTCAATGGCGCAGATACTAGACTGTGCTGCTGGGGATGGGCTTACATTATAGTCCTATTTCACCTCACTTGCAGGAGTCTTTTCAGATGTATCATTCAAACATAGGAAAAAATTCCAGCACCATTGCTAATGGACAAAAACATCTTCCTTTATTAATCCAAAATGATAAAAAAAAAAAAAGTCTGACAGAGAACATGGGAAGCACAGTTTTCTTATTATGGTGTATAGCCTTATAACAAGCTGTACTGCCATGCTACTGCTCCTTCTCTGACAAGCAGAGCAGATAGCGATTTCTCTTGGCTGCCCTGTAGTGAACAGAAAATCATTATGCAGAGATCTGGCTGCAGGCAGAGTGACTGTGCATGCGTGTCCACCAGCGCTCAGTTCAGTAGATGAATGTGCACATTGCTATAAACCTTGAACACCAGGTAACACCATACTAAATAAGTCAATGTCATAACAGCATGTTCATGGTTTCTAATCTACACAGTGAATATGATGGTTAATGCTGGAAAAATAACCTTATTCATATAACCATGTCAAGAATGCCTCAACTATTAAAATATAAAAGTATTCCATACAGTGAATGCCGTAACCGAAAAAAAAAAAAATCTAAATGTCCAAATCATCGATTTTTTTTTTTTTGTTGCTTTGCCTCCCAAAAAACAAAATGAAAAAAGTGATCAAAAAGTCATACATACCTCAAAGAGGTATTAATAAAAACTGCAGCTTGTCCAACCAAAAAAATTATAAATATAAAAAAAATTGTGGGTGCCAAAATATGGAAGTGCAAAGCAATTATTTCCAAGTTTTTTCTTTCAAAAAATAAAAATATTCAAACATAAGAAAAAGTATATAAATTTGGTATTCCTGTAATCGTTGTGACCTGAAGAATAAAGGTAATGTCTCCTTTTTGCTGCACTGTAAACACAATTACATTTTTTCCAGTTCCACCCGATAATTTTTTTATTTCCAGTTTCCCAATGTAATGTATGGAATATTAAATGTTGTCATTAGAAAGTACAACTTGTCCTGCAAAAAACAAAACCTGATATGGCTATGTGAATGGAAAAGTAAAATAAAAAGGACTGCGGTTGGAAGGGGTTAAAGAAAGCAAAGAGCGAGGCAGCCAAACCTATGAAGTACATAAAATGTTTAACTGTTTACACATTACATGACATAATACGGTAGTTAATAGCGGAAACTGTATGAAAATTAATCCGCTCTATCAGGCATAGATGTCAGCATGATGTTAGTGTACAGGGTCATTCTTTTAGATCGGTATCCATGGTAACGTTTTACATACACTTTGAATTACTGTATGATTATAGAGGTTATATCTATCACAAAAATAAAGTGACTTATAATATACATAGATCTATATATACTGAATTCATGCAGGAAATCATAGTAAATGAATGCACATATGATAAGTAGGAAAAAGTAAGTACGTTTATAGACATAAAAATGAAAAACAAAATGAAGAATGCTAATTTAATGCCAATAGGATGTTATGCTGTGTGTGGAAGAATACTACACATTGCTTGAAGCATGGTAAAAAAGGGCATGCAGCAATATATATGTATATGTGTGTGAGGATTCACATTGCCGCAGTGTGCACTGATGACATAAATCAAGTCTGCCACGTAACAGTCGCTGTCAGTCATACTGCAGTGCCACTCTTATTCAGCTGCTCACATTTCAAACATTGGGGTCTACACTGACGAGGCCAATCTATAGGGAAACAATTTTCTATTTAAATACACAGTTGTGATTTAATGCCATAATGGGACACTTAGAGCAAGCAGTCAGGCTAATTTCACGTCTGCGGCACAGCATTCCTCTTTCTTTCTCCGGAGTCCTCTGGATTCGGCATTAATAGGGTCCAGTGGAGATCCGTCCACAACCAACGTGGAGCGGATATTGTCTGTCCAATTCCCGTCAGGCATTCCATGCTGGAACACTGTGTGGTGGACTGTACTGCATATATGAAAGTAGCCTAAGGTACCCACCAAATTAATCTCAGTCATGTGTATTAATAGACAATGTAGACTTTTTTTTTTTAGTTTAGTAATGTTTTGAATGCAAAAACCATACAGTACATCTTTAGAAAAGAAAACGTGATGATACCTAAGACAGTGGCATACCTAGGGCATTTGGCACCTGAGGTAGATCCTTTCTTTGGCACCACTCCCCAATACAAAAAAATATATATGTATATTTTTACATTTACATGCCCCTCTGTGGCTTCCACATAGTATAATGACTCCTAGGGACCCCTTCCCATACAATATAATAACCCCAGTACCCCCCTATAGGGAGGTTAGCTGCGGTAAGTGAATGAAGGGACTGTTGTCGTCCCTGTATTGATGGAAGCGCTCATAGGTGCCGACATCCCCCCGCTCAGCCATTCAGATTTATGAACCTTCTTGTCTCTTTCTCTCTTTCTTTCTTCCTTTCTGTAGATCATCCAGAGATCGTGAATCTTTGTAGCTTTAGCCCAGTCTTGTGAGGAATGGAGTACAGGGAGTTGCTTCCTCACTCTTTCTCTACTTGCTGGAACCGTCTAGACTCAACAGTGGATGGATCTAGGATCCACACCCAAGATTCCTGTAGGGGATTAACTCCATTACTACCAGACATTACCATACTGGATATACAAAGCATAAAATTACATTAAATTGCATGATAAGCATTAAAGAGCAAACAATTTGCAGATTCCCCCTTGTGCTGGGGTACTGCACATATACATTACAGATACTAACCTCTGCTGCAAAGTAATCAGGTCCCAGCAATGTAGTCCAGGGGAGCAGAGGAAAGAGCCTTGCCGCAGACTCTCTCCCTTGCCTCTCCTGTCTATCCCAACAGAGTAGCTAGCCAGAATTAAGGCACAACAAACAGTAAGAAGTAAAACGGGCAGTAGAGGGAGGGAAAAGGCAAGACCTCCAACACCCTAATCCTGGACTACAGATCTCTATTTGACTGCACCCGTACAAGTGCCCCATCTGCCCTCGAGCTTTAACTATTTTCTGTTATGACTATTACATTATTATGACTATCAATTATTTGATAAAAATATGTTTATTTTAGGAAAATCGACTACCAGAAATATTGTTAGATGAAGCAGAAAAAGAAGCAGCAGCTTTGGTGGGTCCCAGCGCCTTCAAGATCCCCTTCCTAATGAGACAGAAGATCATAACAAGCTTAGATGAGCCATCCTCCCATGGTGCCGAATGGAGAGTGCTGGCTCAGAAGCTAAATTTGGACAGGTAGGATAAATTATATGGTACGAAGTGTACAACTGCACTCCCTGCAAGCAATCTGAATGTAGAGCATGGCAGCTACTGTCGGTCAGCTATATATACACTGATCTTTGCAGCAGTCTACATTCTAGTAAAAACAAAATAGTGGATATTTATCGAAAATGCAATTCACTAATTTGTTAGCCAAAGTACAGGAGGCACTTTCTCAGCGACCTCACTATAAGGGTCCATTCATAGGACAGCATCTTTGGGTACGCTTCCATTCATTTTAGTGGGGCTGCAAAAGATGTGGACAGCACAAATGACTTTCTTTCACACATACATTTTAAAATTGTGCCTCTCTGCAGCCACCACTAAGGCAAACTTTGCGATTCATACAGAAATATTTTAACTCAGTGGAAGATGTGAAAAGTTTTTATGCAGTAAATTCCTGCTAGTGGTGGCTGCAGGCAAACCCGCAAACAGTATGACTGTGTAATGAGAAGCAGAGTTTAATGCCAGGCCACTCTCGCCAGCGGACCGTCATTTGAACTGCCTCTATGCAGATGCTTTACTTGGAGTATCACGGTCAGGAAGACCAGCAGGAAAAATGGCAGATTCAAAGATGGCAAGGCAATGGGTTGACCCATGCTGATTGGAAGATTACATAGTACTTATATGATGAATATGGTGAGTTTATAGTAGAGGTGCATTACATTTTAGGAACACAAAATCTGCTTTAATTATGGGACACTAACATTTGTATTTTGATAACTAAATGGACACAAATTTGGGTTTTAATATGCCTGGTACTATTTCAAAGACATCGGGCTTTGTTATGGTCATTACTCAGATTACTGTGTATAGTCTGGAGGGAGCTACAGAGAAGAAATGGTGGATAGACCAGTGTGCAGTCTACGATCAGCAATGCAGCTCCCCGAGCCACAACATAATATAGTGAGCCAAATATTGCTAATCACGATTTCTTGAGAACGTCATTCTCTGTGATTGCTTCTAAATAAGCATGCAGTGATTGATCTTTTATAAAGATGAAAATAAAGAATTTGATCATGCATAGCAATCATTTAGATTACTATATTATGTTATGGCTTGAATACCTGCATTGCTGATGATAAACTGTGTGTTAAGATGAGGGCAGTGGAACGCCGACGCAGGGAGCATGGAAGTATACTGAAACCCAGTTTGTATGGACCAATGTGACCAAAGAGCTCTACCACCATAATATATTTCCATGGATATCAGAATGTAATCTATCTATGGTCCAGTAAAGTATCCAGCATACCACGATAACACATTTTTTATGATATCACTAACACAGTTGTCAGTACTTGTGAGCTTGAAATGGAATGAGATCAAAGGATACCAGACTCATCTTTTAGGAGATGTATCACTGGACCTAAAACTAGGGAATCATCACGGTTGGACACTTGTAATTGTTTTTCTGAAAATCTCTGTTATACACTGATTAAATTACACAATACTTTCACTTGCTTTTTGTCTTCCGTGAAATGCTTGTCCTTCTCACCTATATCACTTGTACAATCTGCAGATAAGAGCACAAGCTCAAAAACCATAGCAACCAGCCATTGCTTTGCCCCTTTATGCACCCTCTGCACAAAAACTGTAAATGAAAATGTCACAGTTATTAGATATCCTTCCAAAGTGTTTTGTTTCCTTGGCAGCCCAAAAGAATTTCCAAGCTTCATACCAAAAGTCTGAGGAAAAAACAAACTGTTTTTACTGCATGATAAATAACATAAAAAAATGCAAAATATAAGGAAGAACCCAAATGTATTAGTTTTTTTTTTTATTTTTATGCAAAAATAACATTGCAGACAAATGATAGAAAAGGCTGATGTGGTTGCACTAGGACCTACACCCCAAAATGTCCCTGTGTCCAGTACTACAAATTACACAAGATAGTTTCTACTGTATACTTACTGTAAAGAAATAAATAAATAACATGTGTTAGTAGTTAATTTGAGTTTCTGTCTGCAAACTTTATTCCTTTATTTCTTGATATTCAGTTTACAACCTGCACCTAATCTCTGACTTTTCTTGAGTTTGTGTTACTCCCAGCACTGCATGCTGAATATAATTTGTGTGCCTTAGACATGGCTATCTTCACTAGCTATATCATTCACAGCTTTATTCCTATACCGATTTTTCCCTTTACAGCCCATGAGGGTTCACCTCTCCCATATGCTGAGAAGTGCAAGAATTTCCCATTCTTCTACCTGTAGAGTCTGCCTTGTGTGCTCTCTGACCTATTTACTCATGTACTGAGCCTGTGTGATTCATTAATCCTTTGATACAGACAGTGTGATCTGTCTTCTATGAAGACTTGAACATGCATTTCACTCTCTCCACTCTCTGATCTGCCATATACATCCTTCTCCCCCACCCTGCTGATATCTCTAAGGCCACCTGCACACGTTATGGAATACTCATGGCTTTTCCATGTGGATTGCTGTGAAGAAAAACTGCAGCGTAGTACAGTACCCCTGAATTATATGAGATTACACAAATCTCATGTACACTTTCTGGATTGTTACCATGCTGAAATTGACCCGCAGTGTGGATTTAAATAAATCTGCACAGAAATGTCTGCGTATCTTATGTGCAATCACCCGCATCATGTGCAGGCAGCCGAAAACTGAGAGAAGGGAAGGATAGAGTAGAGACAGCTGACCTAGGAGCAGTGTGCCATTACATCTATTTCAGAAGTGGCAGGACAGCCAGCTATCTAGAGCAGTGTTTCCCAACCAGTGTGCCTCCAGCTGTTGCAAAACTACAACTCCCAGCATGCCCGGACAGCCTTTGGCTGTGCGGGCATGCTGGGAGTTGTAGTTTTGCAACAGCTGGAGGCACACTGGTTGGGAAACACTGATCTAGAGGATGTGAACAGACTCTACAGCAGCAAAATAGCTGAAAATGTTAATGAAGACTATCTAGAGGCCTTTAAGCATGTGTTTATGCAGTATGTAGTATTTAATTTAAAACACTATGCTACTCGGGTATTGCCCCATAGCACTTAAGTTTATATAGCACAGTCATTCAAATGATAATTGACTGGGCATCACAGTATGCAAATAGCATAGAAATAGGGCTGAGGCTCTATCTAGCAATGCTACATCTGTATGCTACTCAATTGTACATCCTGAATAGAAAACACATCTTCAAACCTTAGCTATTGATATTTACATACTATAACTATAATACATATACCTCAATAGAAATAGTCATGCCCCCAGATTTTGGAGGGTTAATTGTGTTGTGACCGTTTTTGCAGGCTTCCCATTCATCACCATTTTCAAGAGGTGCCTACTTTTATCTAAATAATACATTTTTGGTGTAACTAAAGCCTGCAATTTTGTAACACACTTGCCCACAAAGAATTACTCCAAATGCATAATTTTTTATCTGCTTTTGCGGTACAGCCTGTGGAGTTTCCCTAACCCTCAGTTCACACTTGCGCGTTTTACAGCGCGTTCGAACGCGCTGTAAAAAGCTCAACAGGAGAAAACTCATGTTTCCCTATGGGCATGGTTCTCACCTGAGCATTTTACAGCGCGTTTAAACTCGCTGTAAAACGCCCTACGCTCAAAGAAGTTCTTGAGCTTCTTTGGGGCGTTTTGTCGCGCGTTTGAACCCATAGACTTCAATGGGAACACGCGTAAAATGCGCGTTTAACACGCGTTAAAGCGTAGATATGCCTTTTTCAATTGGTCTCCAGAGTCACGAACGCACGTATGATGCGCGTTTCCTATTTGCAGAAATGCGCTGTAATACGCGCAACTAAAACGCGCGTCTCAGAAACGCTCAGGTGTGAACCTAGGGTAAAAGTTTGCTGAACAACAGAGAGCTTTAACTAAGAAACAAATTATATTCTAAAATAAATATCTTTTGGAAATGAAATGATAATAAAATATATATATATATATATATATATATAGACAATTTTCCATAGGGTGTTGTTTTACAAGGAAGAGGAATCTTAGAACAAGGCCATTCATCATGTTGCAAACACTGAAATGTGAAAGAAAATCAATGCTAGTAGTTTACAATGTCATAATAGTACACACTCTTAAATATACATTAATGGCAAATTACTAAATTACCTAAATTAAATGACACATAAAGTACAATATAAACTTGGCCAAACAACTGCAATGCAAGTAATATCTTTAAGAATAAAAAAATCAATGTGTAATGAGACTGCATTCTGCAATCAAAGCATCCATCTTTTTTATTCACAGCTGCTTAAGGGTATGTCTACACAGCGATTTTGTATAGTGGCAACTGTCGCATGATCAAAGATTGCAGAGTAGTGGGACCGTCATAGGAATTAATGGGGTCACAGTGTGATATGCGTTTTTGCTGCAACCACGATGTACGAATTGCAAAAAAATCCAGCAGTGATGGATTTGTTTGCAATTTACGTGTCACTATCATAGCAACTGTGCCATTCATTCCCATGGCAGTCCTACTACACTGAAATATTTGAGCACAACTCAGTGAGTAGATGTATTCTAATAGTGCTCTACCTTATCATTTTATCTGGAGTAGACTCCTGACCTGGTGATCCAGAGTAAGTAGATGCATTTTATAGTTTGCCTCTAAAAAATATGTCCACCTTTTTTCTCAGGAAAGAAGCAAATATTCTGCTAAGCCTGGCTGCTCCTATTAGCTAATAAATGCAGAATCGGCAGAGACTCCCAGTAGTCATTTATACCAGAGTAAAATGAAGAAGTTAGTTATAATATATTATTCTACAGTAGAAAATATAAACATAACTATAGGAGACATCAATACATACAGTATACAAGAGATAATCATACAGTAACTTTATTCAGTGCCTTGCAAAAATATTCATCGTCTTGGTGGTAGGTGTTTTTTCCAATTATGTTGCATTGCATTGGAATTAAAATGAAACATATCCACTGTTTTCAACTTTTATTATTTTAAAAAAAGGCTTATTTTCATTCCACTGTAACAATTTAGATTGTTTCCTCAGGTCCATTACATAAAATTTAAATTAGCTTTAATTTCAGGTTGTAATGCAACAAAACAGGAAAAAATATAAGAGGTGAGTACTTTCACAAGCCATTCTATAGTACAATTACATCTACATTAGAGATGAGTGAATTTCTTAAAATTCGTTTTGGGTCCGATTCAGTGAATTTTTTAAAAAAAAAATTAGATTTTGATCCGAATCAATTCTACCCTAATCAAATATGCTTCAATTGCCCTAAAAATTTGCATATAAAACACTCTCTGCTTCCCTAATTTTTCTGGGGAAAGAATGAGACAGAGAGAGAGCACCTAATATGCTACTCTCGTTTCCTGGGGAAAATATATGCGTTGTCTGGTGGGTACTCTTTCTGATAAGATAAATATATATATATATATATATATATATATATATATATATATATACACCAATTAGCTTTCTTTTCCTTGTAGCAGGAAAGCTAATTTGAATATATTTTCCAGAAACCCAAAGATATTCAAATTAGCTTTCCTTCCAAAAGGAAAAGAAAGCTAAGCCTCTCTGAAGCCAGCAGAAGTAAGATATGCTAATTATCTCTCTTTCCTTCCCTCTCTCTTTGAGGTTTTTGACAAATTCAAATACTACACATCTTGTCCATGTGTAGATGCCTGTCAGTATTTGATAAGTATTTTGTCTTTTTCTCTCACACACTCTGAAAACAAATCACAAGAAATTAGGGAAATAGTCTGAAAATATTCTCTAATTTTCTCTACATCATTTAGGCTCTCTGCTGCCTATAGTGCACTAGTAGTGGTTGATTATGCTTTTTTTCTCAGTGTAGTTGCCACAATGAGGATTTACATAGTTTTTCTATTTACACCTTTTTGTATCTACAGCAGTTATAAAGCTTAGTGAGAACCTAGTACAGAAATGTGTGTTTCTTAAGAACATATATGCGTTGTTTAAGAGGCACTCTTTTTCATTATGGAGAGTCCATGGTGCGCCAAGTATGCATGCCCTTAAAAGACATGAAAGCATCTCTGCCAATTTGTTGTGTGAAAATAATACAGCGCTCATATTGCTGTTGTTTTTTCTTACTTTTTGAATAGGAAAGAGATAAAAATATACCTACTTGCTGCTGCACATCAAGCAGGTATACTTAAAGCTCTTTCCTTTTCACCTGAGCATACAGCACCATTAGCAATTTTATTTCACGATTTTAATTCAACATCAGATGAACTAGAAAAACCTCCAAACTAACATTTAACTGAAAGCAAGACAAGAGAACTGCAACATCTCATAAAGCATATATCTCAATTAAACATGCAAGCTAGTTCTCTTTATAAAAGGACAAAAGAACCAGAATGTCTCAAGAGAAACTTGTCTTACTTGGTCGACTTGCTTTGTGGGGTTCTCTTTGGGGTGCTCTTTATCGTTAGGGAGAATCTTATGCCAGGCAACACTACTCTTGGTTTCTAGGAAGAGTATGTCGCAAATCACATATCTTAATTCTTTTGGCGTTAGGATATCCCGTTTTCTTTTTTTTTGTCAGGCAAGATAATTTGCATACCTTTGGCTTTGGGGGAAAGATATTCAAATGAGATTTTCTTCCAAAATAGAAAAGAATGCTAATCTTTTCTCATGCCAGCCAAATTAAGATATGTGATATTCATATATTTTTCCAAGAGACCACAAATTGTGTCATCTGGCAAATAATATTCATGCTTATTTTTTTTGTCTCCCTAATGATAAAGAGCACTCCAAAGAGTACCCCCCACAAGACAACTCAAATAAGTAAGACACATTTCTCTTAAGGCATTCTGGTTCTCTTGTCCCTATAAAAAAATAGAACTAGCTTGCATGTTTAATTGAGAGAGGTGTAATCTTCAACCTAGGGCAGTGGTAGCACTCAGAGTCCTCCCACCCTGGAAAAAGTCTATGGTGTACCAATATGCCTTACACTTTTCCTATCATTCATCAGTGCAGGGCACTGAATGTAGGCAGGCTATTATAGCTAAGTGATAAATTACATGGAAGATATATTATATTGGACTGTGGTATTAAGATTAACTTGCCGTGTTGGCCCTTTGTAATAAATAGGTGAGTTTTGAGTTGCAGTTTGGGCACTCAATCTCTAAATGGTTTGCCATAATAGTTCTAGGGAAACCCTGGTGAGGATAAGATGCTTGATGAAGATCTTCCCTTAGAGAACTCTGCCCAGTGAGGAAAGTATTTACATAGCTCTACCCCCTGTGGCAAAAGGGACCATTTATTCTCCACTACCCTTCATGGTCAAGATGGGAATAACCACAGTAAGTGCTTGCCAGACGTAAACAGACTTTAGAAACATCCAAGCATCCAAATGCATTAACTGCTATGGGAGTTATATAAACTGAAGAATACCAGCTGCTCTGCAATTTCCATAACATCACCTTTCATGGCCAGCGCTTAATGCAGTTATTCCCATCTTGGCTATGAAAGATGGCCGAGATGGGACAAATCTTACGTTTTATATCCAAATGATTCTATTTAGCAGAAACTGATATTAAACACATTTCTTCTGATGTCTACCTTTCGCAAAGGCACATACATAATCAGAGAAATACAGTGAAAAGACCTCATATGCCACTCAAATGTGCAAACAGTGTCTCCATATGTATCTAAGCACTATATCTAATAACATTTATCTGGGACCACAATCAAAAGCTAGACTTGTCCTTTATGTGAACCAGAAGTCATACCATGCAGGCAGGTGAATGAGTGCTAGCAGAAACATAAGAAAAATCATTCATGTGAATGTAAGCCTATTTGAGACATGCTTCAATCCACAAATCAATGTTTTTTTACCATTACATGGCTGATTTGTTTTACTCTGTTTAACCCTGTGAGTCAAGAAATATCATGAAACTGGTTTACAAATATAATGTTAAAGAATTCTTGAACTTACTGTGGCGTAGTGATAAGTCAATTTCCTGAAATTTGATTCAAATTCGATTTACCTGTATCAGTCAGGGTATTTAATCTGGGTCTGAATATATTGGACCCAAAATGAAGGTTCTCCAATTGACCTGAAATGCTGTGGATTGAATTCTGGGGTCTCCTAGGACTGTATTCAACTTGTTTCAAACTCTTTAACACCAAGACAACATTAGTAATGTTAAAATGACTGGCAACATATATAGCATGTAAATACATGGCTGCTGATGGTAAAAATAAAACAAAAAACGCCTCTTTAAAATTAAACTGCACTGTCTGTTTTTTAAGTTTTTTTTAACAGTCCAAAAATGTTTTGCTTTTTGGTAAAAAAAAAAAAATGGCTGCCAGTGTGTATACACAAACACACACACCACCTGGGGTCATGTGATCCTTCTTCATCTTTCCGGTCTTCTGATCTGAAAAATGTCTGAGGCCATTTTGAGAAATTCGCCTAAATCAAATAGCGAAAAATTCAAATTCAGAATGGACACAGAATTGAGTCAAATTAATTTGGAATCAATTCACTATTCTCAACTGTGGTGTCAAGAGTCCTTTTATGATTAAATGAGTCTGGGGGAATTTGGCTTCATTCAGATGAATGTATGTAAATGCTCAGCAGAAATGGTGTATATGCAGGCAACAAATATGGTGCATGTCCATATGTAGATGCCCGTTACTGTCACTATTTGATCAGCATTTTGCATGAGATGATATTGCGCTCTCATCTGATTTATTTCATTAGGAGGAAAGGTCTGGAACACACCATATGATAGTGTATGCAGTGATTTTAAAAATGTGTTCACCATATCAAGAAATAAGAAGATGTCAAAGCACAAATGACATTTTTTTATTTTCTGGTCTTAGCTAACGTTTTATGGATCTTAATAAATACTGCATAAAAATAAGTTCTGAATGGCATAAAAATGTGTACGACTGAAAAATCCATTCCATTCATCTGAATACGGCTGTTTCTTATATCATCTGCATGGATTTCTGTAAGCCCCATTCAGATGAATAGGGCACTCAGTAACAGGAATTCTGCAAAAAATCTGCTGCTTGTGAATAAACCCTTAAAGAGGTAGCTCAATATACTTAATTTTAGGTAGGATATGATTGTCAAAAGTAAGTAAGTCCAATGTAAGTAAATTCTGGAAGTAGAGTACATTCAACCAGTGACAAGACTTTCTGTATCTCATTGTACCACTGTAGTATAGTTGTGCTACATACATTTCTGCAAGGGCCCTGAGGCAGTTGATTTTATCCCTATTGCAGGATTGGGATAGCACTGATTCAATATGCATTGTTTTTTATTGTAGGTTTTTACAGTTATTTTAGCTGTTTTAGTTGTTTTTCTGGTAATGAATTTTAGCAGTTATTACATATACAGTACAATTATATTACCTACACATCTGCTATCTGGAGTGCTGGTGTGCATTTATTCACTGTTTGTTAAAATGAAATTTAGATTTGATTCACATTTTAGCAGCCTCTTAATTAAAAAATGCATCATAGGCACAATGTGAGAATCACTAAATAATATGACAAATACTGAAATAAATTAAGGAGTTGTACTTCCTTAGGAAATATTACTTTAAGGAAAATAATTTAGCTACACAATTTGAGTAGATATGATGTTTGGTCTGCTTGTCCTCAGGTTTTTTTTTTTATCCTTTCCTGATATTATACGCCCAAAAACTTTCCGACTCAGTTTCAGTTTCTTATCACATAATCACTTCTATATTTTCTACTTCACAGCCATTTAGGTTTCTTCATCTCAAAATCAAGCCCTACAGCCATCCTCCTAAATCTTTGGGAAGCACAGAACTTCCCTAATGGAAACCTGGCACGACTGGCAGCTGCAGTGGCAGAGATTGGAAAACAAGACTCTCTTATGTACATGATGTCAGAAGCAGAGTGCTGAAGATTTATTGGTCATCTGCTCAATTCCAGCAAGTCCCAAGTCCAAGCTTGGCCAAGGGGCTCAACCTCCCAAAATTAATCAGCGGGCTTACTCTTTGAAATGGCCCTTCCCTGGCAACTGTGGGTTAGAGGGCTTCAAACATATCTTTTCTTGTTTTTAACCCCTCTGAAAATGAAAGGGTTAATCATTTGTTTAGCTCCTTTATGTAGAGCAGGAGGATCAAAAACGGAGCCAGATGCCACATTTAACTCTGTGCTGCCAAATACATAATAAAAATGCTGCTCTCATAAGTTTTTCATTAGAAGGTTAAGCTTGAATGGACATATCCTGTATGTGAAGAGGGCATTGTCTATAATGTTGTTTTGTTAACTACTGTGGACCATACTAAAAAACACCAACCCCACCTGATACGTATTGCACTGGAGAGCAAAGGCACCATAGACCCTTCATGGGAAGTCAACCCTCCAATCACTACAGACTTTACTTCTCTCTCTAAACCAAGTGTCTTGTATTGCTACCTTGTCAGTGAAGGTGCGACAGTGACACCCAGTGTTTGTGTTGTTAAGTTGTTACACCCATACCCAGGTAAGTGAAGGTGCAATATTAAAAAATAAAAGGATTCTCATAAACAAAGATACATCCCTACTTAATAGCCATACAAACCTTAGAGGGTGCATCAGAGGTCATTTTTTTTACCTAATCAAGGGAGAAATCCCCCCAAAATAGAATTCATTGGCCCTTTCACCCCTCAAGCCAGCTGTATATGCAAAACGAGAGCACTCCCTGCTCCAGGAGTGAATGAATGAGTGTGTTTTGATTGTGGATGCGTGTGCACAAGTGTTGTTTTTATTTTCAGACCAAGAAAAGTCATTGGAACAATAAAAATGTGTAATGATCAGTGTTTTTTTCTACATTCTGTATTAAAGTGCATTCAAGTATTTACACTTGGCCTTATGTATATATTATGTTCATTCCGCTGAAGGTGTATAGTACTTTTAGGTGACTTGAATGTAAATAAATTATATATATTGCTAAACAGTCTGTATGGTTTGATTAAAAGAAGAGACAATTTCCTGTTTGCTAAGACTTCTTTTGTGATTATGAACAAGGGCAGGTTGCAAATAGTGAATTCAAATTTTATGGAATCCTTTGCTAAACATTTACTCAGCAAGCTTCCTTTCATTTTACTATTTGTTAAGCTTGTTTTTGGGAAACAACTGAATTGAACAAAATTCACCTAACTCATCGAACCTTTGTCATAGTACAACATTCAGAAATGATACAAAAAGATGAACATTTATGAGGTGCATGCCATTCCACCCAGAGCATTGTTTAAAGGGTTGTCCGGGTGTTTACATATCCTCAGGATAGGTCATCACTCAGATCTGTGGGGGTCCAACTTCCAGAACCCCAACTGATCACCAAAGCATTGCGGCCTCTTTCTAGGCCAATGATGTCACGTTCATCAGTCACGCAGACAACGTGCAGCTGATTCTCATTCAAGTAAATGAGGTTGAGCTGCAATAACAAGCACAGCCTATATCCAATGGACAGTACTGTGCTTAGTAAGCTGTGCGGAGGCTACAGCAGTCACTGGAGCTTTGCAGCCACTTCAAACAGCTGATCAGTAGGGGGACGGGAGTCAAAGTTCCACCGATCAAATACTAATTACCTATCTTAAGGATAGGTCATCAATATGAAACACTCTGAAAACCCCTTTTAAATTGTTAAGGGGATTTCTTTAGCCCACATGCAGTTCCCACCAGCATGCAATGTTAGTGGTTTAAGCAGGTGCCAGCATTAATAACTTTTCCAAGATTTTGCTTATGCCTTCAACTGCACATGTGGTGAAGGTGCAGGAACTTATACAAGACATCCCGGGAAGTGATAAATTTCCAGTATCTGCTTTGCTGTAACCGGTTTCAGCACATTAGCAGTAAAAGACAGAAGCGCTGTCTTAAAAAAAAGTCTATGGATGCCAATATCTGTTTACACTGATACCCATGGGCACAGGGTAGATACTTCATGTGGGCCAAGAAATGCCTAGAGGCCATTTAGAGGGTTCTTATTCAGGCTCACTAGTGTATGACATTACATAAATTCAGGTACAAAACAAGCAACTCATTTAAAGGGGTCATGCCATGATTGCTGTAAAAAATGAAAATCAGACATCATATACAACATGAATCCCTTTCTAACAAAGCTAGGGCCAGCCCTGTATCTCACATGGGTCCAAAGATCTCCAAATTCATACTAGAATTGCTCTGCTAGATTATCTTCAGCCTGGCAGCTCAGGGAGTATTTCCTTTCTGCTGCAGCTCTATCCCTGTAACTGCCACAGTTTCTAACAGAACATATGGCTGGTTGCAGTTAAAGATTTAAACGAAGCACATTCGACTAGTTCAGTGAGATGGACAAAAAGTGTGAAAAAGAACAAACAGCAGGTGGCGCTATATAGAAACATGCTATTGAATAACTCAGTGGCTATGCTAAATTTTTAATTACATGCAATTACAGAAGTATTCCGATCCAGTTGCTAGTTTGAAACATGTAGAATATGTTTTGTGACACAACCCCTGTAAGTCTAATATAGTGATCCTTTAAGATATACAGGTGCTCAGGATATAATATGTTCAACTCACAATGGTCTTTCCTGGTCCCTAGTAAGTTGAAACTAGACTTAACATACAATGTCTCAGACTCAGGTCCAGCCAATCATAGGCATTTGTTTGGTTAAACTAGAGATGAGCAAATCGAATCCAACAAAGTGGAAATCGATCCGAATCTCAGGATAAATTCAATTTTCCTCGTGCTTTGTGGTAGCGAATCAATTTAACCTGAAATAGTGTAAAAAATCATGCTTACCTCCTCCATTTGCTTGTGACGGGCCAGCCACCGCTATCTTGATTGAAGATCCCGGGCGAAATCCAGTGCGTGGTGACATATCACGACGTCATCTCGGGACACACAAGATTTGAAGACAGGTGTTCAAGCAAGATGGTGGTGGCCGGCCCGTCATGAGCAAATGCAAGCAGTAAGTGTGATTTAATTTTTTTTCTGTTAATTATTCACAGTTTTTACTGTTTTTACTCTCAGATGCCACGATAATGTATGAATGCAGCATCTGAGGGGCAATTTTTTTTATAAAATTCGGCAAAGCAGCCGAATCGAATTTTCCAAAAATTATCTCATCTCTATAAAACACCTGTGTCGGCTGTCTAGTAGCTTCTCTTTACAGTACAGGATAGTATGATATGTACTGTACTGTACTTTCCTCTATCTGTGCCAGGAGGAGCTCTTGCTTTGGATGTAAGGTAAGGGCTACTGCATTTTTTCTGGTAGACTGTGTGCAATACAGGACCCTGAAGAAGCTCCTGTCCTCATCATAGAAAGTTCTTTTACAGCTTTCAGCATCTATCCCTGACTGTTATAGACTACTTACCAAAAGTTAGGGATATTTGGCTTTCAGGTGAAATTTATGGTAAAATGTAAAAAGTTCACGCTACAGGAAATGTATTGGGTGATTCATGGATCAAACACCTGTTGCTAGAGAACAGCAAGTTGGGCAAAAAGTACTGAAACATTGAACAGTTGGACATGTGCATTCAAAAGTTTAGAGAAGGTCACATTAAGTTCACCTGTAAAGGTTACAGTGCATTTTAGGTTCATCTTGACATTTTACCCACAAGCCAAATATCCCTAACTTTAATGAAGAGTGTATGTATAAGGACTTGCTTTATCTGTCTTAGTCATTTGCCTATTTTTCTTAAATCTTAATTTTCTCTTACTTCAAGATGACATTTTGGGAATTTAGAATCAATTACCAGTTTTCCATGGAGTTATGGACCAATTAATAGTGTAACTTGAGGGACCATTGTAATTACGTATTACAAAACCCATTGTTTCATATTGATTATATCTAATTCACAAAGGCAAAAAAAAGAAAAGAAAAAGATTACGGTTTGCTATTTTTGCTTCCTCTTTCCTCTAGCAATATTTGGTCTAAAAAACTCAAAGAAAGAACTGCTGCACCCCTCTTCCTTTCTTTATTTAACTAACTATATTACTGCAGAAATATTTTGGATTACTAATAGGGATGAGCGAAACCAAACTGGATAGTTCGGGTTCGTACCGAATTTTGGGGTGTTCGGGACACGGAACCGCACCCGAACATTTTCAAAAAAGTTTGGGTTCGGGTCCGTTGTTCGGCGATTTCTTCCAGCTTTCTGAAGGGCTGCACAGCAGCCAATCAGCTAGCGTTTTACTTCTTGCCCTAAGAAGCCATCACAGCCATGCCTACTAATGGCATGACTGTGATTGGCCAAGTGCAGCATGTGACCCAGCCTCTATTTAAGCTGGAGTCACGTAGCGCCGCACGTCACTCTGCTCTGATTAGTGTAGGGATATGACGCAGCTGCTGTGAGGGCGAAATTAGGAAGGGTAAACTCAGCAAAAACACCTAATGAAGTGATCGATCTACAGCTGTGAAACATTCAACTTCTGCTAGTTAATTGCTCACTGGTTTTTAGGCTGCACAGAGCGTTTTTCTGGCACTTTTTTCTGGGGTGATCGGAGGCCATTTTGTGTCTTGTGGTGCACCAGCACAAGCTGCCACCAAGTCCATCAATCCATCAATACTAGTTTTTTTTTTTTTTTTTGCTATGTCCTACATCAGGGGCTTGGCTGTGCTTATTGTCACCCCCAGAAACTCAGGATAGAAAGTTCTATATTTTATTGAGGGGTTAAATTCAAATGCCAAAATAGCAATCCCCTAAATCTGGTGTTCCAGCTGTGGCTAGCCAAGTGTAATACTGTCTGCTGTCCGGCAATGGATTTATTATTTTCTGGGGTGAAATTCAGTTGCCAAAATAGCAATACCGTAAATCTGATGTTCCAGCTGTGACTGGAAAAGTTTCATAGTGTCTGTCATAGGATATATTATTTTCTGCTGTGAAATTCAGTTGGACTAATAGAAATACCGTAAATCTGGTGTCCCAGCAGTGGCTGAACAATTTCCCTAGTGTCCGTCAAAGGATATATTATTTTTTGGGGTGAAAGTCAGTAGCAAAAATAGAAATACAGTAAATCTGGTGTTCCAGCTGTTGCAGGCCTATTTTAAATCTGTCCGTAAAAGGGTATATTTTTTTCTGGGGTGAAATTTAATTGCCAAAATAGCAATACCCTGAATCTGGTGTTCCAGCTGTGACTGCACAATTTTCCTAGTGTCCGTCAAAGGATAGATTTTGTTCTGTGGTGAAATTCAGTTGCCAAGATAGCAATACCCAAAATCTGGTGTTCCAGCTGTTGCGGGCCAAGTGTAAATCTGTCCGTTAAAGGGTATATTACACTCAGCGTGCATCTCCAAGTGTATTTCTTTCCGTTAAAGGGTGTATTACAGTAAGTGTTAAAATACAGCATAATCCTCTACATTTGCACACACTGTTTTGCATCTCTAAGTTAATTTCTTTAAGGGATGCGGACATGGTCGTTGTGTTGTTAGTGGACCCTCTGGTGCTGGGAGAGGACATGGCTGTTCTGCCACACCTACATGTCCTAGTGAACCAACTACCTCAGGTTCTAGTACCTGCCAGAATTTTGGTGGGGCCCAATGCCGTTCTAAGGATGGTAAGGCCTGAGCAAGTACAGGCGCTAGTCAATTGGGTGGCCGACAGTGGATCCAGCACGTTCACAACATTATCTCCCACCCAGTCTTCTGCAGAAAGCGCACAGGTGGCGCCTGAAAACCAAGCCCATCAGTCTGTCACATCACCCCCATGCATATCAGGGAAACTGTCTGAGCCTCAAGTTATGCAGCAGTCTCTTATGCTGTTTGAAGACACTGCTGGCAGGGTTCCCCAAGGGAATCCACCTAGCCCTTCCCCAGTGGTGGAAGACATAGAATGCACTGATGCACAACCACTGATGTTTCCTGATGATGAGGACATGGGAATACCACCTCATCGGAGTCCGCACATCTCTGATGATGATGAAACACAGGTGCCAACTGCTGCGTCTTTTTGCTGTGTGCAGACCGTCAGGGAGGAAGACTGTGTGGAAGACGATGCAGGGGACCTTAGCACAACTGGCATGACCAGGCATCTACATGCAAAGCATGAACTGCAGTAGAGTAAACACCTTAGAAACAAGGAACTCACTCAGGCTCCCCCTGCTCCCTCTTCTGCTGCTGCCTCAGCCTCTTCTTGTGCCTCGGGAGGAATGTTGGCACCTGCCGCGCACCAAACAGAGGATGTGCTACCAAAACCACCACCTCCATCACCAAGCATCTCCACCATGTCACACGGCAGCGTTCAGCTCTCCATCTCACAAACCTTGGAGAGAAAGCGTAAATTCCCACCTACCCAACCTCAAGCCCTGGGACTGAATGCCAGCATTTCTAAACTACTGGCCTTTGAAATGCTGTCTTTCAGGCTGGTGGACACAGACAGTTTCAAACAGCTGATGGCGATGGCTGTCCCACAGTATGTTGTTCCCAGCCGCCACTACTTCTCCAAGAGAGCCGTGCCTTCCCTGCACAACCAAGTATCCGATAAAATCAAGTGTGCACTGTGCCACGCCATCTGTGGCAAGGTCCACCTAACCACAGATACGTGGACCAGTAAGCACTGCCAGGGACGCTATATCTCCCTAACTGCACACTGGGTAAATTTAGTGGCGGGTGGGCCCCAGGCGGAGAGTTCTTTTGCGCACGTCCTTCCGCCGCCAAGGATCGCAGGGCATCATTCTTTGCCTCCTGTAGCCGCCTCCTCCTATTCGGCTTCCTCCTCCTCTTCTTCCACCTGCTCATCCAGTCAGCCACACACCTTCACCACCAACTTCAGCACATCCCGGGGTAAACGTCAGCAGGCCGTTCTGAAACTCATATGTTTGGGGGACAGGCCCCACACCGCGCAGGAGTTGTGGCGGGGTATTGAACAACAGACTGACGAGTGGTTGCTGCCGATGGGCCTCAAGCCCTGCCTGGTGGTATTCGATAATGGGTGAAATCTCGCTGCAGCTCTGAGACTAGCCGGTTTGACACACATCCCTTGCCTGGCGCATGTGCTGAATTTGGTGGTGCAGAAGTTCCTTTACAACTACCCCGACATATCAGAGCTGCTTCATAAATTGCGGGCCGTCTGTGCGCGCTTCCGGCGTTCACATCCTGCCGCTGCTCACCTGTCTGCACTACAGCGTAACTTCGGCCTTCCCGCTCACCGCCTCATATGCGACGTGCCCACCAGGTGGAACTTCACCTTGCACATACTGGAGAGACTGTGCGAGCAGAAGCAGGAAAAGGTGGAGTTTCAGCTGCAGCACGCACGGGTCAGTCGCAATGCGGAACAGCGCCACTTCACAACCAATGACTGGGCCTCCATGCGAGACCTGTGTGCTCTGTTGCGCTGTTTCGAGTACTCCACCAACATGGCCAGTGGCGATGACGCCATTATCAGCGTTACAATACCACTTCTATGTCTCCTTGAGAAAACACTTAGGGCAATGATGGAAGAGGAGGTGGCCCAGGAGGAGGAGGAGGAAGAGGGGTCATTTTTAGCACTTTCAGGCCAGTCTCTTTGAAGTGGCTCAGAGGGAGGTTTTTTACAAAAGCAGAGGCCAGGTACAAATGTGGCCAGCCAGGGCCCACTACTGGAGGACGAGGATGAGGAGGTGGAGGAGGATGAGGATGAAGCATGTTCACAGCAGAGTGGAACAAACGCAGCTCGGGCCCATCACTGGTGCGTGGCTGGGGGGAAACAAAGGATGATGACGATACGCCTCCCACAGAGGACAGCTTGTCCTTACCTTTGGGCAGCCTGGCACACCACATGAGCAAATACATGCTGCAGTGCCTGCGCAACGACAGCAGAGTTGCCCACATTTTAACGTGTGCGGACTACTGGGTTGCCACCCTGCTGGATCCCCGGTACAAAGACAATGTGCCCACCTTACTTCCTGCACTGGAGCGTGATAGGAAAATGCGCGAGTAGAAGCGCACGTTGGTAGACGTGCTACTGAGAGCATTCCCAAATGTCACAGGGGAACAAGTGGAAGCCCAAGGTGAAGGCAGAGGTGGAGCAAGAGGTCACCAACGCAGCTGTGTCATGGCCAGCTCCTCTGAGGGCAGGGTTAGCATGGCAGAGATGTGGAAAAGTTTTGTCACCACGCCACAGCTAACTGCACCACCACCTGATACGGAACCTGTTGGCAGGAGGCAGCATTTCACTAACATGGTGAAACAGTACATGTGCACACCCCTCCACGTACTGACTGATGGTTCAGCCCCATTAAACTTCTGGGTCTTCAAATTGTCCACGTGGCCAGAGCAAGCCTTTTATGCCTTGGAGGTGCTGGCCTGCCCGGCGGCCAGCGTTTTGTCTGAACGTGTATTCAGCACGGCAGGTGGTGTCATTACTGACAAACACAGCCACCTGTCAACAGCCAACGTGGACAAGCTGACGTTCATAAAAATGAACCAGGCATGGATCCCAAAGGACCTGTCCATCCCTTGTGCAGAATAGACATTTATAACTACCTCCCCTTAACCATATATTCTTGTACTCCAGGGCACTTGGATGAACCTCTCCTCCGTCTGGGTGCCAGGGGCCTGAGTCTGTGAATGAGGCCTGTGGCACTGCAGGCAGACATGAATCCTTTTTGGCTGTGATGAGAACATCAACTCCCATAGCATTCCCACCTGATGCCACCCCAACCTCCTATTCCACCTCCTCCTCCTGCAAAAGTTCGGGTCCCCATCGACTTCATTGGGGTTCAGGGCGAAGTTCGGGTCGAGTTCGGATCCCAAAACCGAACTTCTTGAACCCGAACATCCAGGTGTTCGCTCAACTCTATTTATAACACATATTTGACATTTACAGAGCTAACCTTACTGCCATCATTAAACTTTAAATTTGTCGATCAGCTGTTTGAGGAGTCCACATCTCTCCTGTGAGCTCACCAAGCACAGCGCAGTCCATTTGATAGTAACTGTGCTAGGTATCACAGCTCAGGCAATTCATTTGAATGGCATGTGACCTTAGGAAGAAGCCGCCTAAATACATACAGAGCACTGCAATCACTTCATATAGCTGATTGGTCTGATTACAGGATTTGGACCCCCTCCAATCTCATATTAATAACCTATCCTATCCTGGAAATCCCCTTTAATTCTATAACAGAAGAATAGTTTAGAAGTCAAGTCTGTATTGATAAGTCTATTGATAAGTCAGATCTCTAGACCATATATACAATAGCTTTATGCACTATGTGAAAATAGAAATAATGAAATAGACTGTACACTTTTAGTTGGTAAAGAGAAAGAAAAAAAAATTGAGAAATATTGTTCATTTGGTCAAAGACCATCATAAATGTTTGCCAGACCAATCCATATATAATTAGGCTAGGGCTGTCCCTAAAATATCTATTGTGATCTGTGAGGATACAGTTACTGATGGCTGGAAGTGTCAAAATTAGCAGATATTGATGAGGTCAAAAACCAGCAGAATGGTGTAAAACATATCTCTAATCTCTGCTGAAGGTGACCTTGTATCTACAGATGTAGAGCGGTCAATCAAAAATCAGATGTTGCAAATCATTGAAGTCAGCTTCAATTTAAAATTGCAGAAGCATTTAATCAATCTTACAAAGACTTATCTATGCGGATAAATGTGATTTATGTTATCAACAAAAACATTAATTGGCTAAAATCTTGCTTTCTATGATTATTTTCTTTTAATAAGTAATCAAACAATTGGTTACATGACAGTGACGTAGACAGATTACTGACACATCACCCTTGAGGCTATTGATTGGCCAGCAGCAGTGACATGCATGTAGACAGCACATCATACTTCCAGTTCATTGGACATCAGAATCATCGGGGACAGGAGGCACAGTGGTAGTATACCATGAGGCTCCAACCAGTTGAGTAGTCTTGTGTTTCGATTAAATAATTAAAACATAACTTTTACTGCTTATATACTCAAATAAGTAGAGGCATAATAGTAATTTTACTTAAATTGGTGAGAAAAATAAAGAAGAGGAATAAATAACTAACAAAAATCAAATAATTCCAGAGAGATACACAAACGCCTCGTTGGCAAAAAAGATTCCTTCTTACCAAATCAGACGTTTGAAGAATGTTGTGTTTCTACTAGATTTTGTCCTCATTCCGATTGCATCATCAGGGTAATGGAGCAGGAACTCCCTCGTTTGTGCAGGTATTAGCGGGACATGAACCACCCTACCCTCAAAAAATGACCCTAGAAATAAAATTGATGGGGCTATAAATCCCTGCCTCCAAAATATAGAGTACCCGCCCCGATAGGGCCAATCCTGTCAGGAACCTGGCCCGTAACGGGCCGTATCCCTAAAATAGTCCCTTACTGCTGTCCCAACATAACATGTTTTATCTCAATACAGGACATGAAAAGGACAAAAATAGTAATAGAATGTGATCTATCTTAATCTAGTACAGTCAGTCCCCCTTATTTTTACTCACAGCGGAGAGCTGAAAATAGACCATTGAACAGATAAAACAGCTAATGTCAGCTTATAATAGGCCAAGATCGGGGCTACCTGTTCTGATGAACCTCGTCTCCTATTACAAAAAAGGGGCACTTATAAGACTGTGGTCCCCGCATCTCACCATTAGTTCAGGAGGTTAATTATTTAATCAAGTCCTCTTGTGGTAATATATATTATAGGTTAGAGGTCAATTTGCTGGAACACTATCATTTTTTGTGTACTGGCCTGGGCATATATTTCTGTGTTTCAATTAATCAATATTTCTAAAATGTCTAGCATAAACAGCCATCTTCAGATCCATTCCAAAACACAAATATTCTTATTCAATCATTCTTTATTTGATTTACTTGTGTGCTTTGGGCAATTTTCACGTGGCATCAGCCAGCATCTTTTCAGCTTAGGGTCATGAACTGCTACCTTTGTATTATCCTGTAAAATGTTCTGTTACACCATGATATTAACTGCTCCTTTAATGATAGCCAGGTGTTCAGGCCCTCCATCATGCTTCAAAGTTGAGATGAGGTTTTGATGTTAGTGTGCAGTGTTCTTTCTCCTCGAAACACAGCATTTCCACTTTTGTCTCATCTGTACTTTCAGCATTTTCCCAGAAGCATTGTGGAACAATCAGGTAGTCTCAGGCAAACTTGAGTTGCACAACAATGTTGTTTTTTATTTTTTTGGAAAGCAGCTGCTTTTTCATGGTGTCTTTCCAATTTTTTCAATGATGCTATGTTTGGAGGAAGAGACCACTGTACATCAACAACAAAACCTTATCCCAACTGTAAAGTTGCTGAAGGTAGCATCAGAACAGCCACACTCCTGCTTTAATATTGGGGATCAGAAATAACACTTATCCCAGCAGTTTAAACCCTTAAATGTTGTGGTCAGTAACAACTGTGGCATCCAAATGGTTTTCAAGGGAGTGATTCCCTCTATAACCTATGCACCTCCTTGATGCAACCAGGTGCCAATGGCTGCTCTGGCAGCCGGAGGCTTAAAGTATAACTGTTATTTCAGTTTATTTTTAATATGGTGTAGGGGCTATCACTGTCCATCACCCTGCCTATCTGATTTGTTACACATAGGCATCCTTAAGGCTCAGTAAAACAGCCAGTACATATATAGACAAAATCAGCCATTACATTGTAAACAAAAAAAATCAACATTTCAAACAATAGGAATAAGGGCCCTGCTAGTAAGAACTAGGTCAATACAAAAGGTAGAATGTGTTTGTTTTGTACAGTGGTCCAAACATGGGAGAATATATAAACTGCATGAATAAGTCACTAGCGAGTATCCGAAGTATGTACAGTATTTACAGATGTGAATTGACTTTGGGGCCTAGGGTGTTGAAGATCTTGTAAACATCATTTGTTACTGCTTCTCCAGCTCGGACTTTTCCGCTCAATGTCAGCTATTGATAATGGAATGGGTAGCCAGGAAACAATTCAATACTCCCAGCAATCCAATGATGTGCAACTCAACTCTCACCTGGCCAAGTTGCTGGTGGTACAGTTGTTGCCGTACCACTTAGTGGATTGTGCTGCCTTTAGGGAACTGATGGCATACGCTCAGCCACAATAGAAGACACTTATCCACTAGAGTTGAGCGAACATCTGGATGTTCGGGTTCGAGAAGTTCGGCCGAACTTTCCGAAAATGTTCGGGTTTGGGATCCGAACTCGACCCGAAACTTCACCCCGAACCCGAACCCCACTGAAGTCAATAGGGACCTGAACTTTTGGGCACTAAAAAGGCTGTAAAATAGCCCAGGAAAGGGCTGCAAAAGGCAGCAAAATGTAGGTAAATCCCCTGCAAACAAATGTGGATAGGGAAATGACTTAAAAAAATAAAAATTAACCAATATCAATGGGCCACTTGGAGGTAGAGGAGGTGGAATAGGAGGTTGGGGTGGCATCAGGTGGGAATGCTATGGGAGTTGATGTTCTCATCACAGCTAAAAAGGATTCATGTCTGCCTGCAGTGCCACAGGCCTCATTCACAGACTCAGGGCCATGGCACCCGCAAAGAGGAGAGCGGTCCCCTAACAGCAACACAGGCCTCAGGTCAACCTGCAATGGAACAGGCCATTATCATTTATGTAGGCCCCTGACACCCAGACAATGGGACGGTCATTAGACAGTAAAAAGAGTTAAATGTCTGCCACCAAGACAGCAGGCAAGTACGTGAAAGTTAGGCCCCTGACACCCAGACAGAGGAGAGAGGTCCCATAGCAGCAAAAGAGGCATCATATCACCCATCAATGAAGAAGGCCACTTTTAGTTATGTAGGCCCCAGCACCAAGACAGAGTAGAGAGGTCCCAAAGCAGAGAATCAGGCTTCATGTCACCCACCAATGGAGAAGGCCACTTTCAGATAGTTAGGCCCCTGGCACCCAGACGGAGGAGAGGTTCATTCAACTTTGGGTTGCCCCACAAAATAATGGCAAAATTAAAAAAAAGAGGATTCAATAAAGAAGTGCCCTGCCACAATAAGTACAAGAATATATGGTTAAGGGGAGGTAGTTATAAATGTCTATTCTGCACAAGGGATGGACAGGTCCTGTGGGATCCATGCCTGGTTCATTTTTATGAACGTCAGCTTGTCCACGTTGGCTGTGGACAGGTGGCTGTGTTTGTCAGTAATGAGTTGACGCCACCTGCCGTGCTGAATACACGTTCAGACAAAACGCTGGCCGCCAGGCAGGCCAGCACCTCCAAGGCATAAAAGGCTAGCTCTGGCCACGTGGACAATTTGGAGACCCAAAAGTTTAATGGGGCCGAACCATCAGTCAGTACGTGGAGGGGTGTGCACGTACTGTTCAACCATGTTAGTGAAATGCTGCCTCCTGCGAACACGTTCCGTATCAGGTGGTGGTGCAGTTAGCTGTGGCGTGGTGACAAAACTTTTCCACATCTCTGCCATGCTAACCCTGCCCTCAGAGGAGCTGGCCGTGACACAGCTGCATTGGTGACCTCTTGCTCCTCCTCTGCCTTCACCTTTGGCTTCCACTTGTTCCCCTGTGACATTTGGGAATGCTCTCAGTAGCACGTCTACCAACGTGCGCTTCTACTCGCGCATCTTCCTATAACGCTCCAGTGCAGGAAGTAAGGTGGGCACATTGTCTTTGTACCGCTGATCCAGCAGGGTGGAAACCCAGTAGTCCGCACACGTTAAAATGTGGGCAACTCTGCTGTCGTTGCGCAGGCACTGCAGCATGTAGTCGCTCATGTGTGCCAGGCTGCCCAGAGGTAAAGACAAGCTGTCCTCTGTGGGAGGCGTATCGTCATCGTCCTCGTTTCCCCCCAGCCACGCACCAGTGATGGGCCCTTACTAGATGTTTTCCTTATGGTTACCGTTCACTACAATAAGAAAAAAATTATTTGGCCCAATGTATTAAATTCAAATTCAGGCCTTTTTTACCGGCACCTAACACTATCTGGCTATCTATTTATGTACCGTATTACACTAATCCAGGCACAGCAGTAACCACTGATGTAGGGGAATATCATTTGTAGAACTAGTATTTAGGCCCTGGATGAAAGGTATCCTTTTACAGGCAGATTTACACTTGGAGATGCACAGTAGCGTGTGAAAAAATATATAGGATTATGCTTTCAGCACTTGTATTATGCAAATGTAGAAGATTATGCTGTATTTTAACACTTACTGTAATATACCCTTTAACGGAAAGAAATACACTTGGAGATGCATGCTGAGTGTAATATACCCTTTTAAGGACAGATTTACACTTGGCCTGCAACAGCTGGAACACCAGATTTGGGGTATTGCTATTTTGGCAATTGAATTTCACCCCAGAAAAAAATACATCCTTTGTCGGACACTATTTAACTTGGCCAGCCACTGCTGGGACACCAGATTTAGGGGATTGCTATTTTGGCAATTGAATTTCAGCCCAGGAAAAAATATATCCTTTGCCGGACACTATTAAACTTGGCCAGCCACAGCTGAAACCACTGATTTAGTGGATTGCTATTTTGGCAATTGAATTTCAGCCCAGTAAAAAATATATCCTTTGCCGGACACTATTAAACTTGGCCAGCCACTGCTGGGACACCAGATTTAGGGGATTGATAGTTTGGCTATTAAATTTCACCCCAGAACAAAATATATCCTTTGCCAGACACTATTAAACTTGGCCAACACTGCTGGGACACCAGATTTAGGGGATTGCTATTTGACAACTGAATTTCACCCCAGAAAATAATAAATTCTTTGCCGGACACTATTAAACTTGGCCAGCCACAGCTGAAACCACTGATTTAGGGGATTGCTATTTTGGCAATTGAATTTCACCCCAGAAAATTATCTATCCTTTGCCGGACACTATTAAACTTGGCCAGCCACTGCTGGGACACCAGATTTAGGGGATTGCTATTTTGGCAATTGAATTTCACCCCAGAAAATTATCTATCCTTTGCCGGATACTACTAAACTTGGCCAGCCACTGCTGGGACACCAGATTTAGGGGATTGCTAGTTTGGCTATTGAATTTCACCCCAGAACAAAATATATCCTTTGCCGGACGCTATTAAACTTGGCCACCACTGCTGGGACACCGTATTTAGGGGATTGCTATTTTGGCAACTGAATTTCACCCCAGAAAATAATAAATCCTTTGCCGGACACTATTAAACTTGGCCAGCCACAGCTGAAACCACTGATTTAGGGGATTGCTATTTTGGCAATTGCATTTCACCCCAGAAAATTATCTATCCTTTGCCGGACACTATTAAATTTGGCCAGCCACTGATGGGACACCAAATTAGGGGATTGCTATTTTGGCAATTGAATTTTACCACAGAAAAAAATCTATCCTTTGCCAGACAGCAGACAGTATTACACTTGGCTAGCCACAGCTGAAACACCATATTTCGGAGATTGCTATTTTGGCAATTGAATTTAACCCCTCAATAAAATATAGAAATCTCTATCCTGAGTTTCTAGGACAGCCAAGCCCCTGATATAAGATATAGCAAAAAAAAACTAGTATTGATGGACTTGGTGGCAGCTTGTGCTGGTGCACCACAAAATGGCCGCCGATCACCCCAGAAAGAAGTGACAGAAAAACGCTCTGTGCAGCAATTAACTAGCAGAAGTTGAATGATTCACAGCTGTAGATCGATCACTTCATTAGGTGTTTTTTCTGAGTTTTCCCTGCCTAATCTCGCCCTCACAGCAGCTGCATCCTATCCCTACACTAATCAGAGCAGAGTGACGTGCGGCGCTACGTGACTCCAGCTTAAATAGAGGCTGGGTCACATGCTGCACTTGGCCAATCAAGCCATGCCATTAGTAGGCATGGCTGTAATGGCTTCTTAGGGCAAGAAGTAAAACGCTAGCTGATTGGCTGCTGTGCAGCCCTTCAGAAAGCTGGAAGAAATCGCCGAACAACGGACCCGAACCCGTATTGTTTTTTAAAATGTTCGGGTCCGTGTCCCAAACACCCCAAAATTCGGTTTGAACCCGATATACAGTTCGGGTTCGCTCATCCCTCCACCGTTATTTCTGCCCAAAAACCATCCTACCTTTGTACTGTCACATGGCAGAGAATGTGGGTGGTTCCTTGCAATTGCCACTGTGCGTCAAGGTGCACCTCATCATGGACACCTGGAGTAGCATTTACTGACAGGGACAGTACAGTCTTTCACGCCCCACTGGTTTAACGTTTTGCACGTCAGCAAGAAAGCAACATCACAGCAACAAGACCAGTCGGTCTAGTTCCTATATCACACCAGTTACTTATCTGAACTCTTCCACATCCTCCTCCTATTTATCCCAAACAGTAATAGGACAAATAATTGGTACCACAGCCCGTCTATTCTATGTGTGTAAAGTGAAGCTTTGTCATGTCGTGTTAGCGCTGATAATTCTGGGCAAGAGTAACTACAAAGCTGATCAGTTGCTAAAGTGCATCAAGCAGCAAACATTCCTCTGGCTATCTTTCTACAGTTTTTTTTCCACATGCTTATTTATAGTATTATAGAAACACATTTACGAAATAGCCACTAAAGACTGTTTAACCACTTCCTGACGGGGCCATTTACCCCCTTCCTCACCAGGCCTAATTTTGCAAATCTGACAGGTGTCACTTTATGTGGTAATAACTCTGGAACGCTTTTACTTATCCAAGCCATTCAGAGATTGTTTTCTCATGACACATGTACTTCATGTTAATGGTAAATCTGAGTCAATATGTTTCACCTTCATTTAAAAAAAAAATCTAAAAGTTAAACGAAAATTTGAAAAAATTCACTGTTTTCTAAATTTGATTCTCTCTTAAGACTGATAGTGATGCCTCATATAATATTTATTAACATTCCCCATATGTCTACTTTATGTTGGCATCATTTTAGTAATGTAATTTTATTTTTTTAGCACGTTAGAAGTAGAGATGAGCGAACACCTGGATGTTCGGGTTCGAGAAGTTCGGCCGAACTTCCCGAAAATGTTCGGGTTCAGGAACCGAACTCGACCCGAACTTTATCCCGAACCCGAACCCCATTAAAGTCAATGGGGACCCGAACTTTTAGTTACTAAAAAGGCTGTAAAATAGTCCAGGAAAGGGCTAGAGGGCTGCAAAAGGCAGCAAAATATAGGTAAATACCCTGTAAACAAATGTGGATAGGGAAATGAATTAAAATAAAATAAAATAAATAAAAAATAACCAATATCAATTGGAGAGAGATCCCATAGCAGAGAATCACGCGTCATATCACCCCCCACTGGAGAAGGCCACTTTCAGTTATTTCGGCCCCAGCACGCAGACAGAGGAGAGAGGTCCCACAGCAAGGAATAAGGCATCATATCACCCACCACTGGAGAAGGCCACTTTCAGTTATTTAGGCCCCAGCACCCAGACGGAGGAGAGAGGTCCCACAGCAAGGAATACGGCGTCATATCACCCACCACTGGAGAAGGCCACTTTCAGTTATTTCGGGACCAGCACCCAGACAGAGGAGAGAGGTCCCACAGCAAGGAAAAAAGCGTCATATCACCCACCATAGGAGAAGGCCACTTTCAGTTATTTCGGCCCCAGCACCCAGACAGAGGAGAGAGGTCCCACACCAAGGAATAAGGCGTCATATCACCCACCACTGCAGAAGGCCACATTCAGTTATTTCGGGACCAGCACCCAGACAGAGGAGAGAGGTCCCACAGCAAGGAATAAGGCGTCATATGCCCACCACTGGAGAAGGCCACATTCAGTTATTTAGACCCCAGCACCCAGACAGAGGAGAGAGGTCCCACAGCAAGGAATAAGGCGTCATATGCCCACCACTGGAGAAGGCCACATTCAGTTATTTAGGCCCCAGCACCCAGACAGAGGAGAGAGGTCCCACAGCAAGAAATATGGCGTCATATCACTCACCACTGGAGAAGGCCACTTTCAGTTTTTTAGGCCCCAGCACCCAGACAGAGGAGAGAGGTCCCACAGCAAGGAATAAGGCATTATATCACCCACCACTGAAGAAGGCCACTTTCAGTTATTTAGGCCCTGGTGCCCAGATTGAGGAGAGGTTCATTCAACTTTGGGTTGCACCGCAAGATCATGGTAAAGTTAAAAAAATGAGGATTCAATAAAGAAGTGCCCCGGAGTACAAGAATACATGGTTGAGGGGGAGGCAGTTATAAATGTCTATTCTGCACAAGGGAGGGACAGGTCCTGTGGGATCTATGCCTGGTTCATTTTTATGAACGTCAGCTTGTCCACTTTGTCCACGTTGGCTGCGTTTGTCAGTAATGACGCCCCCTGCCGTGCTGAATACACGTTCAGACAAAACGCTGGAGGCCAGGCAGACCAGCACCTCCAAGGCATAAAATGCTAACTCTGGCCACGTGGACAATTTGGAGACCCAGAAGTTGAATGGGGCCGAACCATCAGTCAGTACGTGGAGGGGTGTGCAGACGTACTGTTCAACCATGTTAGTGAAATGCTGCCTCCTGCTAACACGTTCCGTATCAGGTGGTGGTGCAGTTAGCTGTGGCGTGGAGACAAAACTTTTCCACATTTCTGCCATGCTATCCCTGCCCTCAGAGGAGCTGGCCGTGACACAGCTGCGTTGGCGACCTCTTGCTCCTCCTCTGCCTTCGCCTTGGGCTTCCACCTGTTCCCCTGTGACATTTGGGAATGCTCTCAGGAGCGCGTCTACCAGCATGCGCTTGTACTCGCGCATCTTCCTATCACGCTCCAGTGAAGGAAGTAAGGTGGGCACATTATCTTTGTACCGGGGATCCAGCAGGGTGGCAACCCAGTAGTTCACACACGTTAAAATGTGGGCAACTCTGCTGTCGTTCCGCAGGCACTGCAGCATGTAGTCGCTCATGTGATGTGCCAGGCTCCCCAGAGGTAAGGACAAGCTGTGTCGGGTGCCACCCCGCTGTGAACCTGCTTCATCCTCATCCTCCTCCACCTCCTCCTACTCATCCTCCAGTAGTGGGCCCTGGCTGGCCACATTTGTACCTGGCCTCTGCTGTTGCAAAAAACCTCCCTCTGAGCCACTTCTAACATACTGGCCTGAAAGTGCTAAAAATGACCACTCATTCTCCTCCTCCTCCTCCTGGGCCACCTCCTCTTCCATCATCACCCTAAGCGTTTTCTCAAGGAGATATAGAAGTGGTATTGTAACGCTGATAACGGTGTCATTGACACTGGCCATGTTGGTGGAGTACTCGAAACAGCGCAACAGAGCACACAGGTCTCGCATGAAGGCCCAATCATTGGTGGTGAAGTGGTGCTGTTCCGCAGTGCGACTGACCCGTGCGTGCTGCAGCTGAAACTCCACTACTCCACAACTCCACTGCTGCTCGCACAGTCTCTCCAGCATGTGCAAGGTGGAGTTCCACCTGGTGGGCACGTCGTATATGAGGCGGTGAGCGGGAAGGCCGAAGTTATGCTGTAGCACAGACAGGCGAGCAGCGGCAGGATGTGAACGCCGTAAGTGCGCACAGACGGCCTACACTTTATGCAGCAGCTCTGACATGTCGGGGTAGTTGTGAATGAACTTCTGCACCACCAAAGGCTAGTCCCAGAGCTGCGACGAGATTTTGCCCATTATCACACACCACCAGGCAGGGCTTGAGGCCCACCGGCAGAAACCACTCGTCGGTCTGTTGTTCAATACCCCGCCACAACTCCTGCGCAGTGTGGGGCCTGTCCCCCAAACATATGAGTTTCAGAATGGCCTGCTGACGTTTACCCCGGGCTGTGCTGAAGTTGGTGGTGAAGGTGTGTGGCTGACTGGATGAGCTGGTGGAAGCAGAGGAGGAGGAAGCCGAGTAGGAGGAGGAGGCTACAGGAGGCAAAGAATGATGCCCTGCGATCCTGGGCGGCAGAAGGACGCGCCCCAAGGAACTCTCCGCCTGGGGCCCACCCGCCACTATATTTACCCAGTGTGCAGTTAGGGAGATATAGCGTCCCTGGCTGTGCTTACTGGTCCACGTATCTGTGGTTAGGTGGACCTTGCCACATATAGCGTTGCGCAGTGCACACTTGATTTTATAGGATACTTGGTTGTGCAGGGAAGGCACATCTGTCTTGGAGAAGTAGTGACGGCTGGGAACAACATACTGTGGGACAGCCATGCCATCAATTGTTTGAAGCTGTATGTGTCCACCAGCCTGAATGACAGCATTTCAAAGGCCAGTTGTATAGAAATGCTGGCATTCAGTCCCAAGGTTTGAGGGTGGCTAGGTGGGAATTTACGCTTTCTCTCCAAGGTTTGTGAGATGGAGAGCTGAACGCTGCCGTGTGACATGGTGGAGATGCTTGGTGACGCAGGTGGTGGTGTCGGTGGCACATCCTCTGTTTGGTGGGCGGCAGGTGCCAACGTTCCTCCCGAGGCGGAGGAAGAGGCCGAGGCAGCAGCAGAAGAGGGAGCAGGGGGAGCCAGAGTGAGTTCCTTGCTTTTGAGGTGTTTACTCCACTGCAGTTCATGCTTTGCATGTAAATGCCTGGTCATGCAGTTTGTGCTAAGGTTCAGAACGTTAATGCCTCGCTTTAGGCTCTGATAGCACATCTTGTCATCAGCACATTGTTTAAAGAAGTGCCATGCCAGGGAACTCCTTGAAGCTGCCTTTGGGGTGCTCAGTCCCTGGTGGCGTTGGCCAGTAGCAGGCAAACTCTGCTGGCGGTGGCTGTTCTGCTTTTGTCCCCTGCTCCCTCTTTTGCTACGCTGTTGGCTCGGTTTCACCACTGCTTCTTCCTCTGAACTATGAAAGTCAGTGGCACGACCTTTATTCCATGTGGGGTCTAGGACCTCATAGTCCCCTGCATCGTCTTCCACACAGTCTTTCTCCCTGACCTCCTGTTCGGTCTGCACACTGCAGAAAGATGCAGCAGTTGGCACCTGTGTTTCGTCATCATCAGAGACGTGCGGACTCCGATGACGTGGTATTCCCATGTCCTCATCATCAGGAAACATCAGTGGTTGTGCATCAGTGCATTCTATGTCTTCCACCACTGGGGAAGGGCTAGGTGGATTCCCTTGGGGAACCCTGCCAGCAGAGTCTTCAAACAGCATAAGAGACTACTGCATAACTTGAGGCTCAGACAGTTTCCCTGATATGCATGGGGGCGATGTGACAGACTGATGGGCTTGGTTTTCAGGCACCACCTGTGCGCTTTCTGCAGAAGACTGGGTGGGAGATAATGTTGTGAACGTGCTGGATCCACTGTCGGCCACCCAATTGACTAGCGCCTGTACCTGCTCAGGCCTTACCATCCTTAGAACGGCATTGGGCCCCACCAAATATCGCTGTAAATTCTGGCGGGTACTGGAACCTGAGGTAGTTGGTTCACTAGGACGTGTGGCTGTGGCAGAATGGCCATGTCCTCTCCCAGCACCAGAGGGTACACTATATAATAATAATAATAAAAAAAATATTTGGCCCAATGTATTGATTTCAAATTCAGGCCTTTTTTTACAGGCACCTAACACTATCTGCCTATTTATTTATGTAGCGTTTTACACTAATCCAGGCACAGCAGTAACCACTGATTTAGGGGAAAATCTCTTTTAGGGCTAGTATTTAGGCCCTGGATGAAAGGTATCCTTTTATGGACAGATTTAGACTTGGAGATGCACAGTACCGTGAGAAAAAATATGTAGGATTACGCCTTCAGCAATTGTATTTTAACACTTTGTGTAATATGCCCTTTAACGGACAAAAAATACAATGGGAGATGCACAGTAGCATGTGAAGTTAATAAGGATGACCCTCTCAGCACTTGTATATACACCTTGAGTGTAATATACCCTTTTACGGACAGATTAACACTTGGCCTGCAACAGCTGGGACACCAGATTCAGGGTATTGCTATTTTGGCAATTGAATTTCACCCCACAACAAAATATATGTTTTTGCGGACACTATGAAACTTGGCCTGCAGCAGCTGGGACACCAGATTCAGGGTATTGCTATTTCGGCAATTGAATTTCACATCAGAACAAAATATATGTTTTGGCGGACAATGTTATACTTTGCCAGCCACAGCTGTGACACCAGTTTTATGGTATTGCTATTTTGACAATTGAATTTCACCCTAGAACAAAATATATGTTTTGGTGGACACTATTATACTTTGCCAGGCACTACTGGAACACCAGATTCAGAGTATTGCTATTTTGGCAATTGAATTTCACCCCAGAACAAAATATACCCTTTTACGGACAGATTAACACTTGGCCTGCAACAGCTGGAACACCAGATTCAGGGTATTGCTAGTCCCATTGGCGTTTGTGATGTAAGATCATGTGCCTTCGCAAAGCAGTTGTACCGAGGTGGAAATGGCATTGCTGTTATCAGAGGCAGACACACAAAAAAAATGCCACACTGCTGAGCTTTGCAATTGCGGCATTCTGGTGGTGGCAACAGCATGCGTTGACTTGCGTGCTGTCTGGCTGACCCCGGGTGCCGATACATGCTGTCTGACTGTGCCACTAATTCCTTGCGACGACCCCTGCTTCCAACTCGTCTCCTCCTTCTCTTTGTCTCCCCTTCTGAACTTTCCCCCTCTTCTTCTCTTCGAGCAGGCACCCACGTGGCATCCGTGGACACATCGTCATCATCAACCGCTTCACTTGTATCTGACACCTCAGCAAAGGAAGCAGCAGTGGGTACAACATCATCATTATCATCATCACACTGTACGTCCATGTGTGTAATCCTGCTTGGCTGAGACATATCCCTGTAATCTACATCATCTGGCAATAATGGTTGCGCTTTACTAATTGCATCCAACTGATGTGTAAATAACTCCTCTGACGGATCAAGTGAAGCGGCTGTGGTGGCTGTGGTGGTAGTGGTGGTGGTGGTGGCGGGCGGGAGCGTGGTAACTTGAGAGCAGGTGACCGAAGCTGAGCTGGAGGAGGATGGTGCGTCAAGGTTCTTAGCGAAAGCTGTTGAAGATGTCTGAGCCAGTCAACTATGTCCTGAGAATTTTTCGGGTTCAGGGTACGTGGCCTCTGAACACCGGGCATTATTCCAGGGCCAGTGGAAACTTACAACACCACGACGGCCCCTGCGGGGTGGCCTGCCTCTGCCTGTCATTTTTTTTTAGATAAGTGGTACTACGCGTGCTAGGTACTGTGCCACCCGGTATGAGTGGTGGGCACTGGCAGTGGGCACACTACAGTCTGTGGAAGTGGGCCTGACACACACTGGCAGCAGGCAAGCAACTAAAATTAGACTAAATTGTGAAAATTAAATGACTTATTTATCGGCAAGCTACTGTGCCACCCGGTATTAGTGGTGGGCACTGGCAGTGGGCACACTACAGTCTGTGGAAGTGGGCCTGACACACACTGGCAGCAGGCAAGCAACTGAAATTAGACTAAAGTGTAAAAATGAAATGCCTTATTTATCGGCAAGCTACTGTGCCACCTGGTATGAGTGGTGGGCACTGGCAGTGGGCACACTACAGTCTGTGGAAGTCGGCCTGACACACACTGGTAGCAGGCAAGCAACTGAAATTAGACTAAAGTGTAAAAATTAAATGCCTTATTTATCGGCAAGCTACTGTGCCACCCAGTATGAATGGTGGGCACTGGCAGTGGGCACACTACAGTCTGTGGAAGTCGGCCTGACACACACTGGCAGCAGGCAAGCAACTGAAATAAGACTAAAGTGTAAAAATTAAATGCCTTATTTATCGGCAAGCGGCGAACGCGAACAAGCTATGTTCACCGGGAACTGTTTGCCGGCGAATAGTTCGGGCCATCTCTAAATAGAACCAACCTAAATGACCCCATTTTAGAAATGACACCCCCAAACTATTCAAAACCTGTTTTAGAAATTTTGTTAACCCTTTAGATAGTCCACAGAAATGAAAGCAAAATAGAGGTGAAATTTCAAGATGTCACTTTTCTTACAGATTTTCCATTTTAATCACTTTATTTTCCTGGAACACATTAAGGGTTAACATCAAAACAAACCTCAATATGTATTACCTTGATTCTGCAGTTTGCAGAAACACCTCATATGTGGCCGTATTACCCTGTTTGGTCACACGACAGGGCACAGAAGGCAAGGAGCGCCATATGGTTTTTGGAGGGCCACAATGAAAACCTCCAAAAAGTGACCACATTTTGTAAACTACACCACCCAAGGAATTTTTAAGGGGTGTAGCGAGCGCTTCACTCAACAGCTGTTTTATAGAATTTTTAATACTTGGGTGTGAAAATGAAAAATTATAAGAAAATGGTGCTTTAGGCACAAACTTTCTTTTTCACAAAAGATAACAGGAGAATATCCCTCTCCCCCAATCACCAATTTGCTACCCACTTTCTCCTGAATACAGTAACACCCCAATTGTGGCCGTAAACTGTTCCTTAGGGATACGCCAGCGCTCAGAAGAAAAGGAGCACATCTGGATTTTCTAACATAGAATTTTCTGTCATAGTTTTTAAGAGCAATAACTTTTTCATTTTTTTGTTGAATGAGCTGTGTGAGGGCTTATTTTGTGGGAGACAAGCTGTAGTTTTTATTGGCACCATTTTGGGGTACATTTGGCTTTCTGGTTGCTTTTATCTCATTTTTGGGAGGTGAAGTCACAAAATACCGTTTTACACAGTTCCCTTGATGGGGTTGATCATTTGATATTTTTATAGATCCGGTCATTACGGATGCAACAATACCAAATATGTCTATTTTTTTTTTGTTTTTTTAAGTTACACAATAAAAACATTTTTAGAAAAAAAAATCATGTTTTTGTGTTCCATTTTCTTAGAGCCATATTTTGGGGTGCAGGCCCCCCGCTCGTCACCTGCACGATTAGCGTGCGGCTGCCATCGAAAGGACATTCAGAAACGCCCGATCAGAGATAAACCCGACCGCCCAGGACGTTTATAGTCAATGGGCAGTCCGGAAGTGGTTAAAGAAAATGCACATTACACTTAAAATGCTTTTTTAAACCGCTTTAAAATAAGGATTTTTTGTGCAGTTTAAAATGACAAAAAAAAGAACACTTTATAGGGGTTATTCAGTGATCTTTATCACAAGTCTAGCTTACTAACTTTTCATTGCCACCTGGGTTTGCCAATGAAGTCCTCTTACGAACAGCCAATCCCCCTTTCCCCCTACAGGGTAAATCTACAGTTGTGTTCAAAAGTATTCAACCCCCAATGCTGTAACGGGTTTTAGGGAATTTAGTGTACATTTGTAATTGTGTTCAGAATGAAATCTTACAAGGACTTTTTAAAGAACCAAATGCAACTAAAATGACGTCAATTGTTTTTGTAATACAGTATTAAATGGTTTTTTTTTGTGATTTCTTCATTGACACAATTATTCAACCCCATAAAGACTACCACTCTTAAGAACAGAGGTTCATTCAAGTGTTTTCGATCAGGTATTGAAAACACCTGTGGATGTCAAGGAGCAGCAATCAAGCATAATAAGCACCAATTAGGCAGATTTAAAATGACTCTGATACTCAGCTCCTTCTAGACATTTACTGGTGTGTTTACAAACATGGTGAAGTCAAGAGAATGGTCCAGGAAGACAAGAGAAGAGGTGATTTCTCTTCACAGGAAGGGCAATGGCTATAAGAAGATTGCAAAGATGTTAAACATACAAAGAGACACCATAGGAAGCATCATTCGCAAATTCAAGGCAAAGGGCACTGTTGAAACGCTACCTGGTCGTGGCAGAAAGAAGATGCTGACTTCGACTGCTGTGCACTACCTGAAGCGCAAAGTGGAGAAAAGTCCCTGTGTGACTGCTAAGGAACTGAAAAAAGATTTGTCAGACGCGGGTTCTGAAGTTTCAGCTCAGACAATAAGGCGCACACTGCGTAATGAAGGCCTCCTTGCCAGAACTCCCAGGCACACCCCCTTGCTGTCCCCAAAGAATAAGAAGAGTCGACTGCAGTATGCCAAAAGTCTTGTGGACAAACCACAAAAGTTTTGGGATAGTGTTCTGTGGACTGATGAAACAAAATTAGAACTGTTTGGGCCCATGGATCAAGGCTATGTTTGGAGGAGGAAGAACAAGGCCTATGAAGAAAAGAACACCTTGCCTACTGTGAAGCATGGCGGGTGGTCAATCATGCTTTGGGGCTGTTTTGCTTCTACAGGTACAAGGAAGCTTCAGCGTGTGCAAGGTACCATGAATTCTCTTCAGTACCAGGAGATATTGGATGAAAATGTGATGCAGTCCGTCACAAACCTGAGGCTTGGAAGACGTTGGACCTTTCAACAGGACAATGATCCCAAGCATACCTCCAAGTCCACTAGAGCATAGTTGCAGATTAAAGGCTGGAACATTTTGAAGTGGCCATCGCAGTCACCAGACTTAAATCCGATTGAGAACCTCTGGTGGGACTTAAAGAAAGCAGTTGCAGCGGCCAAGCCTAAGAATGTGACTGAACTGGAGGCTTTTGCCCATGAAGAATGGGTGAAGATACCCGTAGATCGCTGCAAGACACTTGTGTCAAGCTATGCTTCACGTTTAAAAGCTGTTATAACTGGAAAAGGATGTTGTACTAAGTACTAAGATTGAATGTCACTTGGGGGTTGAATAAAACTGATAATGATGTGAGCACAGAAAAGACATTTGTGGTTATTTCATTATAAATGTTATTTTATATTTGTCTGACTTACAAGTGCCTCTTTGATTTAATTGATCAAAATCAATGTCAAACTGGCCAAAACACTCAATTTCAGTGGGGGTTGAATAATTTTGAACACAACTGTAGCTTTGTATTGTGAGCATTTGAATGAATAGCCAACCATGTAATTCAAGTCCACCAGTAGTGTAGGAGTCACTTTCCTTTCTGGAGCTTAGAGCCCTCCCAAATGGAGGACTGCCTTCATGTCAATATATCACAATAGGGCATTTTGACACCTTTCACACAAGCAAGTTTTCTGTCCAGGTGCGATGCGTGAAGTGAACGCATAGCGCCCGCACCGAATTCTGATCCATTCATTTCAATGGATCAGTGCACACGAGTGTTTTTTTCAAGCAGCTTTTCTGTGTTGCATGAGAATCGCAGCATGTTTTATATTCAGCGTTTTTCACACAGTGAAAGTGAAAGGGGCTTCAGTAAAAAACACATTGCATCCAGATGCAATCCGAATACAAAGCGTTTTTCACTAATGATTGCTAGGAGATATAATTTGTAATGCTACAATTTTTTTTTCATGCACGTGAAAAACATAAAAATTGATAGCATCCATGTGAAAAAAAAAAGCTGAAGCACTGATAATCACAGAGAAATCTGAAATAATTTGGTCCCAAAATTGTGTGAGTTTCACTTAATGCATCCAGAGGCAATCCCTGATGCTCATGTGAAAGAGGCCTTAAACAAGACCTCCCAGGATTGCATTCTGTATTTTCTTTACACTAGATATGAATGAAACTTTGTCCACAGTTTACTACTTTTGGACATCGGTCCATAGAACGTTAACCAAACAGCTTGGGAAATATTTGGATCTTGTAACATACCAGGGACAATCTGTCTTTAGATATCCCATGGTTGCTCAAGTTCCACAGTTCAGAAGTGGTTTTGAAACTTTTCCAAATGGATATTGATATTCCTTTAATTGTATTGTGTCCTTGTCAATATGTTGAAATGACTATGCTATGATACAGTTCTGTGTCCAGTGAAATGCATATTTAACATGAAATTATACTAAACATTTTGTTTTTGTTGTTGACAAATGTGGCTGAAGTTTACGGACTAGTAACTTTTACAAGGGGTTTGAATAAATTAGCAACTTCTCTAGTTTCATTATTTCGTATTAAACATATAAAAAATAAAAATTCTAGAGGGCAAAATCATGAAATACTATCGTCACTACCCAGAACCACAACCAAAAACTTTTACCACTTCAGTTGGTAGGAGGGTAAGGCTACCCCTTGGTTCTTCACCAGAGCCTGCTGTGAGGCAAGATGGACTTGGCTGCAATGGACCCAGGTAACATCTGCGGAGTAAGGTAGCAGAAAACTGAAGTGAACTCGCTAAAAGCAGACAGCAGAATGTCCAGAGGGTGCCCAGAGTAAAATGCAAGCAGGGCCAAAACCAGGAGGGACATATTATGCCAAAATCAGATGATGAAAGGTTAATCCAGAAACAAGCAACAGTCAGATTACCAGGGTTTAAAACATAATAGTAGTGAGTAGCACAAAAAACAGGAACTAGTATACAACAAAATCACAGATGATGGCAATCACAGGGTTGAAGTCTTAAATTCCCACCTCGTGCTGGGATCTAACACTGAGCCAGAAACCTGGTTGTTGAGCTTCAGCCTCACTGATGGGGTCAACTAGCTAGGGCTTGGCTGGTTCGCATGGCAACCCTTCAATCATCAACTGTTGCTCCACATGTAGTATACCACAACCTAATTCAGAACCTCACTCAGGCTCCACAATTATATCCACATAATCTACTCAGTCGTATTAGTAAGATGGCATACACCCCCGTATCCTTAGAGAATTAAGTAATATCATAACCAGACCCTTATTTTTGATATTTAACCCCTTAAGGACCGGGGGTTTGGGGATTTTTGCGTTTTTGTTTTGCGCTCCCTGCCTTCCAAAAGCCATAACATTTTAATATTTCCGCTCACATAGCCATATGACGGCTTATTTTTTGCGGGACAAGTTGTACTTTTTAACGCTACCATTTATTTTTGCATGTGATGTAGTAGGAAACGGGAAAAAAATTCCAAATGTGGTGAAATTACAAAAAAAAAGCAATTTCACCACAGTTTTACGGGTTTTTAAATTACAACGTTCGATTTGCGATAAAACTGACTGGTCAATTTTATTCTTCAGGTCAGTACGAATCCGGCAATACCTAATATGTATAGTTTTTCTTGCGTTTTGATAGTGAAAAAAAAATTAAAAGTGGGAATTTTTTTATTTTATTTTTTTGTCGCCATGTTTTGACCCCTATAACCTTTTTGTAATTATGCGTACGGAGCAGTGTAGGGGCTCATTTTTTGCGGGGCAATCTGAACTTTTAATTGATATCATTATGGGGTGCGTATGATGTTTTGATCACTTTTTATTCATTTTTTTTTAGGAAATGAAGCGTCCAAAAATGGCGAATTAGCCATTTGGACGCTTTCTTTCCGTTTTTATGTTTACCGTATGGTGAATATTTTTAATATTATTATAGTATGGGCGTTTTCGACATTGCGACACCCATTATGTGTAATTTTTGATTTTTTATTTATTTTATTTTCATTTTGGGGAAAGGGGGTGATTTGAATTTTTATATTTTTTTATTTAATTTTTATTTTTTAAACTTTTTTTTTTTTTTTACTACTTTCTTATAGTTCCCATAGGGAACTATAAGATGCAATCATCAGATTGTTATTTCATATATTCCAATGCAATAGCATTGGAATATATGAGAAAATCAGCATATTTCCTATGGAGCCTATTACAGTCATAGGCTCCATAGGAATACTTAGTAGTAACCTAGGTTTCATTCACAGAAACCTAGGGTACTACATGCATGCTCCGGTCCCCTTGTGGCCATCAGGAGCCGAGCAAAACCGAAAGTGAAACTTTCGGTTTTTGCGCGATCAGATGCCGTGGTCAGGATTGACCACGGCATCTGAGGGGTTAAATGTCCGCGATCGGCATCGCTGCCGGTCGTGGACATGAGCTGCGGGTGTCAGCTTGATGAATCAAGCGTTTACCCGCAGCTCGGGCGCCCGCTCCGTGCGGGAGCGGGCGCCATCTTTAAAGTGCGGACGAAGGGCGTACATGTACGCCCTTCGTCCTTAAGAGGTTAAGGACTGACAAGGAGTGTTCCACAGGATTAGCGCATAGCAAATGTGGTGCCAATATTCAAAAAGGGTCCAAAAACAGAGCCCGGAAAACTATAGGCTGGTAGGTTTAACAATGTTTAACATCTGTCTTGAGTAAACTATTTAAAGGTTTTCTAAGAGATGCTATCTTAGAGTACCTCAATGAAAATAAGCAAATAACGCCTTATCAGCATGGCTTCATGAGGGATTGGTCATGTCAAACTAATTTAATCAGTTTCTATGAGGAGGTAAGTTCTAGACTTGACAGCAGCGAATCAATGGATGAAGTATATCTGGACTTCTCCAAAGCATTTGACACTATACCTCATAAAAGGTTAGTATATAAAATGAGAATGCTCGGACTGGGAGAAAATGTCTGTATGTGGGTAAGTAACTGGCTGAGTGACAGAAAATAGAGGGTGGTTATTAACCAGTCCCCGACCGCCGTACGCAGGATTGCGTCCTGCTGGCGGCCGGGATCTTCTGTTTGGACGCATCGGGGCGTCCTCTCGCGATGCGCGAGATTTCGGGCACAAGCGCCCGCGCATGCGCAGATCGCGCATAGCAGTGAATACAGAAGAACTTGGTCATCAGCCTGCCAGCCAATCGGCAGCGCTGGCGGGCTGATGACATTCAAAAAAACGAATCAGGAGCCATTTAACCCATCATATTAGTAAATATGATGGATTAAATGGCTTCTGTGCTCTCTCCTGGGTCCTTTTCGTCGGTTGGACCCAGGAGAGAGCACACCTCTACAGTGAGTACACCAAGCACCACACATAGCCCCTGATCAGCCCCCCATCACCCAAATTAACCCCTTGATCACCCTTTCAGCACCTGTCAATCATCCAGTGAAAGGGAAAAAGTGATCAGTGTAAACTGTCACTTTTTTTTTTCACTAAGATTGACTGTTAGGTTTAGCTTAGTTTAGTCCCCTTTGGTAGGTAGTTAGCGTTAGCGCCAAGCCCACCGCACCACAGTCACTGGTTCGCTGATTAGCGTAGAGCTAATCAGCGCTTGTACTTTTATAGTATCTGTAAGTGATCAGAACTGATCACGGTCAGATATATAATAGTACTAGTGTCACTTTAGTTCGCCCTCCACCCCAAACGCAGTGTTTGCCCTATCAGGCCTGATCGGTCGCCCACACGTGCGCTCACCCACGCCCACCTCGCCGCAGTGACAAAAAAATTTTTTTTGTAATCACTGCACAATCCTTCACAAGCGCTGCGGCGATAAAAATCAGTTTTGATCTTTTTATCAATCGCAGCGGCTTCTGTACTTCGCTACCCTCTCAATTGTAAGACAGGCTTGCTTTTTTCTTGGGTAGTCTCAGGGAATACCCCTAAATTTAGACGGCCAAATGTCAAACAAGGGGTATTCCTCTGAAGAGGCCTACAGGATTCTGACCCAGTCGGATGAGGAGTGGGAACCCTCATCTGACGAATCCAGCGGGTCAGAATACCAACCTGTAGAAAGCAGTGGCTCTCTGACCCAAAGTTCTGACGAGGAGGTGGAGGTCCCTGATAGAAGCAGGCGTACCCGGCCCCGTGTTGCTAGACCGCAGGCTGCGCAGGATCCGCTTCAAGGGCAGCAGAGTGGGGCTGGCGCTGCCGGATTACGTGGTGAGGCATACACCAGCAGCGCAGCCCGTCCTGGACCTTTCTACCAGCACTGCCGTAGAACATGGTGAAGTGGCGAGCACCAGAAGGGCAGTAGAAGCTGGTACGGTGGCACGTGCAGTAGTTTCCCGTCGCAGCCACCGCGCAGACAGGCCCGTAGAGCCCCTAGAGTCCCTGAGGTGCTGGCAAATCCTGATTGGCAGCCCCCATCTTCAGCCGCACCAGTAGTTCCCCTTTCACCGCCCAGTCAGGAGTTCGGTGGAAACAGCTCAGATAGGATCGGGCGCTGGGGTTTTTTGAGCTGTTTTTCACTGCGGAGCTCTTTGACTTAGTCGTGGCAGAAACAAACAGATATGCCACTCAATTTATCGCCGACAACCCGGGAAGCTCTTATGCCCAGCCTTTCCGGTGGAAACCAGTCCAAGTTTCCTAACTTAGAACTTTTCTGGGCCTTCTCCTCAGCATGGGCATAACCAAAAACATGAATTGCGGTCATATTGGTCCACGAACCCAATTCATCACATGCCCATGTACTCTGCTGCCATGTCCAGGACACGCTTTGAGACCATCCTGCGTTTCCTGCACTTTAGTGACAACACCACCTCCCGTCCCAGAGGCCACCCAGCTTTTGACCGGCTCCATAAAATTCGGCCCCTCATAGACCATTTCAACCAGAAATTTGCAGATTTGTACACCCTGCTCAAAACATCTGCGTAGACGAGTCCCTTGTACATTTTACCGGGCGCCTTGGCTTCAAGCAGTACATCCCGAGCAAGCGCGCCGGTATGGGGTCAAATTGTATAAGCTCTGTGAAAGGGCCACAGGCTATACGCACAAATTTCGGATCTATGAGGGAAAAGATCAGACCCTGAGCCGGTCGGTTGCCCTGACTACCTGGGGAGCAGTGGGAAGATAGTCTGGGACTTGGTGTCACCCTTATTCGGCAAGGGGTACCATCTTTACGTGGACAACTTTTACACAAGTGTGGCCCTCTTCAAGCATTTGTTCCTAGAACAGATTGGCTGCTGCGGCACCGCGCGACCTAGTCGCCGGGCTACCCCCAACGGCTTCTTACCACCCGACTTGCAAGGGGGCAGAGGGCTGCACTGTGTAACGACGAACTGCTCGCGGTGAAATGGAGAGACAAGCGTGACGTTTACATGCTCTCCTCCATTCACGCAGACACGACAGTACAAATTCAACGGGCAACCAGTGTCGTTGAAAGCCCCTCTCAGTCCACGACTATAACCTCCACATGGGAGGGGTGGACTTCAACGACCAGATGTTGGCCCCTTATTTGGTTTCCGAAAGACCAGACGCTGGTATAAAAAAGTGTCTGTTTATCTGATTCAATTGGCTCTATATAATAGTTACGTTCTCTACAGTAAGGCTGGGAGAACTGGATCTTTCCTAAAATTCCAGGAAGAGATCGTCGAGAACCTCCTGTACCCAGGAGGTTCCGTGGCCCCATCCACCAGTGTAGTTAGCCGTCTACACGAGCGGCACTTCCCTAGCGCTGTGCCGGGTACCTCAAACCAACCGCCACCCCGAAAAAATGTCGTGGTCTGTAGCAGGAGTGGAATAAGGCGTGACACCCGCTATTTCTGTCCTGACTGTCCTGACCACCCTGCCCTATGCCTTGGAGAGTGTTTCCGGAAGTACCACACTCAGGTACACTTAGGGACCTAGGGACAGCACTACACAGGTAGTTTTTTTCCACTGAGGCTCTAGGGTCTCTCAGGACACTAGGTTTTGAGAGACCCTAACACATAGGGACGGTGCTGGTGTGCTACAGCAGAAGTGTGAAACGGTAGAAACCTCTCCTTTCACTTGGGATAACGCGTATAATGTACTTCGCACCATCTCTGTGTGATTTACACTTTACACATTGTCCCATGGGAAAGGAGAGGTTTCTGCTAGGAAAATAAAGAGTGAAATGGTAAAAAAATAAAAATTAAACAGGTAGCAAGAAAAAAATCTTGAGTTAGTTCAGGTTTTTATGTTCATGTTTTATAAAAGTTTTAAAATGTTCTGGTTTTATAAAGTTTGCAACGTTCAAGTCATGTGCCTGCTGCCTGTTTTTTCTTCTTTTTTTTTTTCCCCCATAACCACCCTTTATTTTCCAGGTATACCAACAGACCAACGGACCAACCGACGAAAACGCCGCAGCACTGATGTGAATTCTGAGAGAAGCATTGCTGCTATCAGAAGACACGTGAAGTCAGTGTATGCGGCGCTGCAAGACGAGATTTCTCCTCTGCAGGACAGGTACGCTTGCCCTGGCATGTGAGCTGAGGAGAGGTGTTGGAGTTCATATGCTTTGGCAAACACTTTGTATCAAAAATCTGGCAAAGATGTCTTCCTCCACACCGATGGATTGATCGATGTGAATGGAGAAATCACGTTTGCCAGGACATAGGAGCTGAGTGGGTATGGATGTTTGGGTGGAGCTCCTATGTCCTGGCAATCGCCAGGCCCCTCTTTTTTTCTTGCATATTTTTTGGCAGAGATTTTTTCATCCACATCGATCGATGCGAATGAGGAAATCTGTGCCGTTCATTTTTTCTTTCAGCCCAGAGGCTGAACGGAAAAATCTCATTACCCGTATGCTCCATATAAGGAGAATAGCAGAAACTCCTAATGCTGGCCATACGTGTAATGATTGCGGTGACCCTCAAATGCCAGGGCAGTACAAAAACCTCACATGTGACCCCATTTCGAAAGAAGACGCCCCAAGGTATTCGCTGAGGGGCATATTGAGTCCATGAAAGATTGAACTTTTGTCACAAGTTAGCGGAAAGGGAGACTTTGTGAAAAAAACAAAAAATCAAATTCCGCTAACTTGGGCAAAAAAAATCTTCTATGAACTCACCATACCCTCACAGAATACCTTGGGGTGTCTTCTTCCAAAATGGGGTCACATGTGGGTATTTATACTGCCCTGGCATTTTAGGGGCCCTGAAGCGTGAGAAGAAAAATGCGTAAAAATACCGTCCTAAAAGGTACTCATTGGATTTAGGGTCGATTGCATACTTGGCTGCAAAAAGTGGCACACATGTGGTATCTCTGTACTCAGGAGAAGTAGGGCAATGTGTTTTGGGGTGTACTTTTACATATACCCATATTGGGTGTGAAATATCTTCTGTAAATGACAACTTTTAAAAAAAAATTATACAAAGTTGTCATTTACAGAGATATTTTTCACACCCAGTAGGGGTATAGGTAAAAATACGCCCCAAAACACATTGTCCTACTTCTCCCGAGTACGTCGATACCCCATGTGTGCCACTTTTTGCAGCCAAGATGCGCAAAGGGGCCCTAAATCCAATGAGTACCTTATAGGATTTCACAGGACATTTTTACGCATTTGGATTCCAAACTGCTTCTGACGCTTAGGGGCCCCTCAAATGCCAGGGCAGTATAAATACTCCACAAGTGACCCCATTTCGGAAAGAAGACACCCCAAGGTATTCCGTGAGGGTATGGTGAGTTCATGTAAAATTGTATTTTTGGCACAAGTTAGTGGAATATGAGACTTTGTAAAAAAAAAAAAATCAATTTCCGCAAACTTGTGCCAAAAATAAAAACTTCCATGAACTCACTATGCCCATCAGCGAATACCTTGGGGTGTCTACTTTCCGAAATGGGGTCACTTGTGTGGTATTTTACTGCCCTGGCATTTTAGGGCCCCTAAACGTCAAAAGCAGTTTGGAATCCAAATGCGTAAAATGTCCTGTAAAATCCTAAAGGTACTCATTGGATTTAGGCCCATTTGCATCTTGGATGCAAAAGTGGCACACATGGGTATCGCCGCACTCAGGAGAAGTAGGCAATGTGTTTTGGGTGTATTTTTACATATACCTCTACTGGGTGTGAAAATATCTCTGTAAATGACAACTTTGTATAAATTTTTTAAAAAGTTGTCATTTACAGAGATATTTCTCACACCCTGCATGGGTATATGTAAAAATACACCCCAAAACACATTGCCCTACTTCTCCTGAGTACGGCGATACCCCATGTGTGCCACTTTTTTGCATCCAAGATGCGCAAATGGGCCCTAAATCCAATGAGTACCTTTAGGATTTTACAGGGCATTTTTACGCATTTGGATTCTCACGCTTTAGGGGCCCCTAAAATGCCAGGGCAGTATAAATACCCCACAAGTGACCCCATTTCGGAAAGAAGACACCCCAAGGTATTCTGTGAGGGGTATGGTGAGTTCATGTAAAATTGTATTTTTTGGCACAAGTTAGTAGAATATGAGACTTTGTAAAAAAAAAAAAAAAAAAGCCATTTCCGCTAACTTGTGACAAAAAATAAAAACTTCCATGAACTCACTATGCCCCTCAGTGAATACCTTAGGGTGTCTACTTTCGGAAATGGGGTCATTTTTGGGGTATTTCTACTGTCTGGGCATTGTAGTACGTCAGGAAACAGGACAGGTGCTCAGAAAGTCAAAGTGCGGAAATTCACTTTTTTGCACCATAGTTTGTAAACGCTATAACTTTTACCCAAACCAATAAATATACACTTATTGCATTTTGTTTTATCAAAGACATGTAGAACAATAAATTTAGAGAAAAATTTTTAGAGAAATGTAGTTTTATTTGACAAATTTTCCAACATAAAGTGAAAAATATCATTTTTTTGCAAAAATTTCATCAAAAAAAGTAAAATATCAAAAAAAGTAAAAATGTCAGCAAGAAAGAAATAGCACCAAATGAAAGCTCTATTAGTGAGAAGAAAAGGAGGTAAAATTCATTTGGGTGGTAAGTTGCATGTCGGAGCAATAAACGGTGAAAGTAGCGTAGCGCGGAATTGTAAAAAGTGGCCTGGTCTTTAAGGGTGTTTAAGGTAGGGGGGCTGAAGTGGTTAACAGTACACACTCAGATTGGGTCACTGTTACTAGTGGGGTACCTCAGGGGTCTGTACTGGGCCCTATCCTCTTAATTTTTTTTATTAATGATCTTGTAGAAGGCTTGCACAGTAAAATATAAATTTTTGCAGATGACACTAAACTTTGTAACGTAATTGACGCAGAAGAGGACAGTATACTTGTACAGATGGATCTGGATAGATTGGAGGCTTGGGCAGAGAAGTGGGAGATGAGGTTTAACACTGACAAATGTAAGGTTATGCACATGGGAAGGAATAATGCAAGTCACCCATATATACTAAATGGTAAAACACTGGGTAACACTGACATGGTAAAGGACATAGGAATTTTAGTGAACAGCAAACTAAGCTGTAGAAACAAGTGTCAGGCAGCTTCTGCCATGGCCAATAAGATAATAGGTTGCATCAAAAGGGGCATAGATGCCCGTGATGAGAACATAGTCCTACCACTTTACAAATCACTGGTCAGACCACACATAGAGTACTATGTACAGTTCTTGTCTCCTGTAAACAAGGCAGACATATGTTATAGAGCTGGAGAGGGTTCAGAGGAGGGCAACTAAAGTAATAACTGGAATGAGGGATCTACAGTACCCTGAAAGATTATCAAAATTAGGGTTTTTTACTTTAGAAAAAAGACGACTGAGGGGAGATCTAATGACTATGTATAAATATATCAGAGGTCAGTACAGATGTCTCTCCCATCATCTATTTATCCCCAGGACTGTGACTGTGACAAGGGGACATCCTCTGCTATGGAACTCTCTGCCTGAGGAGGTGGTGATGGTGAATTCACTAAATGAGTTCAAGAGGGGCCTGGATGTATTTCTGTAGTGTAATAATATTACAGGCTATAGCTACTAGAGATGGTCCGTTGATCCAGGGAGTCATTCTAATTGCCTGATTGAAGTCGGGAAGGAATTTTTTTCTACTTCAGTGGGGAAAATTGGCTTCTCCTTCACAGGGTTTTAATTTGCCTTCCTCTGGATCAACTTGCAGGATAAAATGCCGAACTGGATGGACACGTATATTTTTTCGGCCTTATATGCTATGTTACTATTTTTTGAAGCTTTGCTTTTTTTCAGTCCTTTTATTTATATAAATTATTTATATATTTATAATGCATAGAAATCCTGAGAGGGCTGAACTGATTGCTACCCTATGCTGCGTGACGTTTTAGGGGTCACGCCCCCTTAATCACGCGTGCCTGTGGGTTGTAACTAGAGATGAGCGAATTTTTCAAAAGTTCGATTCGCAGGTTCGCAGATTTTTTTTAAACAAAATTGGTTCGATCCGAATATATTCGCTGTGAATTTCATAAAAAAACTGCTATTTCCTGGCTGCAGAGAACCTTTATAGTGGTGTAGAAAACTGTGCCTTTCAGTAACACGCATAGGGAGTCTGCTGTGGTAGTGAATTTATACTGTGAGTCAGTATGACATGCAGATTACAGGCGTCACTCTTGAATCACTGCACACTTCACTTATTTGGGCAGTCACGGGGCCAAATAACTAATCAAATGCTCCCCTAGGCCATGCAGTGATAGGAAGGGCACAACGTTCATCCCTTTGGGCATTTCCTGGCTTTGGGTTTCTCCTGCTTGGTGTAAGTTGGAGTACCCTTGGTGAAGATTAGTTTTTAAGTGTAAGTCAGTGCAAGTGCAAGTGCAAGTGCAAGTCAGGGGTCCCGGTGCTTTATAAAACAAGGTGCTACTGTGATAGTGCAGATGTTGATGCACACAAGGATGAGGCTGATGTTAGTACAAACAGTTAACTCTACTTTACTAAGGCAATTCAACCCCCTACCAAAACCACTACACACAACTTTTGAAATAGAAGATGCTTAATGCTGTTGAATATTCAGTGGGCTGCCAGCATGAGGACCAGGTTTATAATCATTGCAGCCCAATCCTGGAAAAGAGTCATGGCTGCCTGAGAAGAGTCATGATTAGAGTTAAGTGGACACCTGGAAGTTAGGGTTCGACGGGTTCGGCCGAACTTCACAAAAAAGTTCTAGTTCGTGATCCAAACTTTACCCTGAACCAGAACCCCATTGAAGTCAATGGGGACCCAAACTTTTGGGCACTAAAATGCCCCTAAAAATGTAATGGAAAGGGCTAGAGGGCTGCAGAAGGCAGCAAAATGTGCTTAAGAGCATAGCAAGTGCTCTGCAAACAAATGTAGATAGAGAAATAACTTAAAATAAAAAAATTTAATAAATAAAAATTAAAAATTATTAACCTGCAACTCGGAGGTGGATGTGGAGTCGGAGGTTAAGGAGGTGGAGAATGTTGTAGGTAGAAGCGGCGATGGAGGAGAAGGAGGAGATAGCTAATGTTTTTTGGGTTTTTTTGTTTGTTTTTTTATAAATTGGGTAGCCCCCAAAATAATGTGACAAATAAAAAAAAGAAATCAAAAAATAAGTGCACTTGAGTACAAGAATGTATGGTTGAGGAGGGTATAAATGTCTATTCTGCAGAAGGTACAGACAAGTCTTGTGGGATCCAAGCCTGGTTCATTTTAATGAACGTGAGCTTGTCCACGTTGGCTGTGGACAGGCGGCTGCGTTTGTTTGTAATGATGCCCCCTGCCGTGATAATTACACGCTCAGACAATACACTGGCTGCAGGGCAGGCCAGCACCTCCAAGGCATAAAGGGAAAGCTCAGGCCATGTGGACAATTTGGAGACCCAGAAGTTGAATGAGGCAGAACTATCAGTCAGTATGTGTAGGCGTGTGCACACGTACTGTTCCACCGTTGTTCAATAGTGTTGAGCGCGAATTTCGAATTTGTATCGTGAATATCGGCTTTTCAAAAATTCAAGAATATTTCTAATATAGTGATATATTTTCTATCAGAACCCATTGCCTAGTATACCTACCTGCTTCTTGCTTGTGGGCCAGTGTGAGAAGGCTGCCATATTGTAGTCTGTAGTGAATTAGAATATTCTTCATTATTTGATTTTTTTTTCTCTTATGCGAAAAATCGACAATGTAATATTCGCATAATGCGAATATTTTAACACCCGAATATATAGCACTATAGATAATAGTGCTATATATTCGTTTTTTAGAATATTCTGTATTTTTTTCCATCTGAAGTCATGACTCCTCCATGCTTAAGTTGCTTTTGGGCCAATGATGACTGTCCAGTTTAAATTGTAAAAAATGACGATTATTCAAAAAAAAAAAATATTCTATAGTGTTAAGTATGCGTGTTTCAGAATATTCACATCACGCGAATATTATATTGCCGATGTTTCGCATAAGAATTTTTTTTCCTCTTATGCGAAAAATCGGCAATGCATTATTCGCGTAATGCGAATATTCTAAAACACGAATATATAGCACTATAGAATTCGTTTTTTAAAATATTCGTAATTTTTTCCAATTTAATGTGATCAGTCATTGGCCCAAAAGCAACTTGCGCAGGGAGGAATCATGACTTCAGGTGGGAAAAAATTCCGTTCTTCAGTCGGCGCAGGCGCACTGAGAGGAGTACTCTCGCTCGGCCGCTCCTTCCCCGAGGAAGGAGCGGCCGAGCGAGAGTACTCCTCTCAATGCTCCTGCGCCGACTGAAGAACGGAATGTCGCAGGCGCGAGATTTTAAACAGAGACAGGGCCAGCAGGAGGAGGAGAGCGCTCGCTGGCCCTGTCAATCAACCACAGGAGGGGCGTTTTTTTACAAGCGGGATGCAGCGGCTACCAGCAAGTAAACGCCCTACTTGCTGGTAGCAAGGTAATTTGCATAATATAAAATAACGTTTTATAGCAAAATTAACCTGCTAAAACTGTTAACAAGAATATGATTAGAATAATCGCCCTATATGCTTTTTAGTGAGGGGAAAAAAAAAATGCTTTTGGGGGGCGACAGAAGCCCTTTAAGGCCGGATCCGGATTAATGCCTTTCAATGGGCATTAATTCCGGATCCGGCCTTGCGGCAAGTGTTCCGGATTTTTGGACGGAACAAAAAGCGCAGCATGCTGCGGTATTTGCTGCGTCCAAAAAACGTTCCGGTCCTGAACTGAAGTCATCCTGATGCATCCTGAACGGATTTCTCTCCATTCAGAATGCATCGGGATGATCCTGATGAGGATTTTTCCGGCATAGAGACCCGACGACGGATCTCTATGCCGGAAAACAAAAACGCCAGTGTGAAAGGACCCTAACACGTTCCATATCAGCTGGTTGTGCCGTTTGCTGTGGCGTGGTGACAAAGCTTTTCCACATGTCGGCCATGCTAACCATGCCTTCTGAGGTGCTGGCCGTAACCCAGCTGCGTTGGCGACCTCTTCCTCCTCCTCCTCCTCTGCCTTCGCCTTGTGCTTCCAATTGTCCTTCCACTTGTCCCCCGGTGTCAGTTGGGAATGCCATCAGGAGCGCGTCTACCTGCGTGCGCTTGTAGTCGCGCATCTTCCTATCACTCTCCAGTGATGGAATTAAGGACGGCACGTTGTTTTGTAACAGGGATCCAGCAGGATGGCCACCCAGTAGTCAGCACAAGTTAAAATGTAGGCAACTCTTTGGTCGTTGCGCAGGCACTGCAGCATGTAGTCGCTCATGTGTGCCAGGCTGCACAGAGGTAAGGATAAGCTGTCCTCTGTAGGTGGTGTATCGTCTGTGTCCTCCGTATCCCCCCAGCCACACTCCAGTGATGGCCATGAGCTGCGTTGGGTGCCACCCTGCTGTGAACCCGGTTCCTCCTCCTCCTCCTATATCTCATCCTCCTCCTCCTCGTCCTCCAGAACTGTGCCCTGGCTGGCCACATGTGTACCTGGCCTCTGCTGGTGCAGGAACCCACCCTCTGAGCCACTTCTGAATGACTGGCCTGAAACCCTATGAAATGACCCCTCTTCCTCCTGTGCCACATCCTCTTCCATCATTGCCCTAAGTGTTTTTCAAGGAGATATAGAAGTGATATTGTAATGCTAAGAACGGCGTCATCGCCACTGGCCATGTTGGTGGAGTACTGAAAAACAGCGCAACAGGGCACACAGGTCTCGCACAGAGGCCCAGTCATTGGTGGTGAAGTGGTGCTGGTCCGCATTGCGACTGACCCGTGCGTGCTGCAGCTGAAACTCCTCTATGGCCTGCTGCTGCTTGCACAGTCTCTCCAGCATGTGCAAGGTGGAGTTCCACCTGGTGGGCACGTCGCATATGGGGCGGTGAGCGGGAAGGCCGAAGTTACGCTGTAGTGAAGACAGGCGAGCAGCGGCAGGATGTGAACGCCGGAACGCACAGATGGCCCGCACTTTATGCAGCAGCTCTGACATGTCTGGGTAGTTATTACAAAACTTCTGCACCAACAGATTCAGCACATGCGCCAGGTAGCAACGAGATTTCGCCCATTATGGCACACCACCAGACCGGGCTTGAGGCTCAGTGGCAGCAACCACTCATTGTTCTGTTCTTCTATGCTCCTCCACAGCTCCTGTGCGGTGTGGGGTTTGTCCCCCAAACACATGAGTTTTAAAACCGCCTGTTTACCCCTGGCTGTGCTGAAGTTGGTGGTGAAGTTTTTTAGCTGTCTGGATGAGGAGGTAATAGAAGAGGAGGAAGTGGAGTAGGAGGAGGCAACAGGAGGCAACAGAATAATGCCCTACGATCCTCGGTGGTGGAAGGACATGCGCCAAACTGCTATCTGCCTAGGGGCCCAGCCGCCACTACATTTACCCAGTGTGTAGTTAGGGAGATATAGCGTCCCTGGCCGTGCTTACTGGTCCATGTATCTGTGGTTAGGTGGACCTTGTCACAGATGGCGTTGCGCAGTGCACACTTGATTTCAACCTCCACTTGGTTGTGCAGGGAAGGCACGGCTCGCCAGGGAAAGTAGTGGTGGCTGAGAACAACATACTGTGGGACAGCCACCGCCATCAGCTGTTTAAAACAGTCCGTCTCCACCAGACTGAATTACAGCATTTCAAAGGCCAGTAATTTTGAAATTCTGACATTCAGGGCCAGGGTTCGAGGGTGGGTAGGTGGGTATTTCCTCTTTCTCTCCAGTGTTTGGGAGATGGACAGCTGAACGCTTGCGTGTGACATGGTGGAAATGCTTGGCGATGGTGACGGAGGTGGTGGTGTTGTTGGCACATCCTCTGTTTGCTGGTTGGCAGGTGAAACTGTGACTTTAGAGGTGGAGGAAGAGGAAGCAGGAGGAGCCTCAGACCTTTCTTGGTTTGTAAGGTGTTTACTCCACTGCAGTTCGTGCTTTGCATGTAGATGCCTGGTCATGCAGGTTGGGCTCAGGCTTAGAACGTTTATTCCTCATTTCAGGCTCTGATGGCACAACGTGCAAACCACTTGTGTCTTGTCGTCAGGACATTGTGTAAAGAACTGCCACGCCAATGAACTCTTTGGAGCTGGCTTTGGGGTGCTCGGTACCTGGGTGCGGTGGCCAGTAGCAGGCATACTGTCTCGATCGGGGATAGCCGCTCCGCTTTTGCTGTGCTGTTGCCTCGGTGCGACCACTGCCTCTTCCTCAGAACTGCACACATCACTAGCATGACCTCGAGTCCAGTCAGGGTCTAGGACCTCATCATCCTCCACATTATCTTTCACCCATTCTTGACCCCTGCCCTCCTCGTCGGTCTGCACCCTGCAGAAAGCCACAGCAGTTGGCACCTATGTTTCGTCATCATCAGAGACATGCTGTGGTGGTCTTCCCATGTCCTCATTGTGCAACATAAGTGGTTGGGCATCCGTGAATTCACCGTCTTACACTTCTGGGGCAGGACTATGTGGATGGCTCAGGGAAACCCTGCCAGCAGAGTCATCAAAAAGCATAAGAGTCTGCTGCATGACTTGGAGCTCAGACTGCTTGGCTGATTTGCCAAGGGGGTGAGGTAAAAGACTGATGGGCATGGGCTGCAGGTGCCAACTCTGAGCTTTCTGCAGTGAACTGGGTGGGAGATACAGTGAAGGAACTGGAGCCACTGTAAGCCACCCAATCTATCATCGCCTGTACTTGTTCTGGCATCAGCATCCGTAGAGCGGCATTTGGGCCTACAGTACCAAATAACGCTGCAGATACTGTCTCCTACTCGCACCTGAGGAAGGCGTTTCACTTGGACCTGTAGCTGGCGCAGAACAGCCACGTCCTCTCCCAGCAACAGGAGCTCCACCAACACCACCACGACCATGTTCACGTCCCTTATTTGATGTTCTCCTCATTATTTGCTTTCACCCACCAAACCAACAAATGGTTTATCTCAGGTGTCAAGTTAACTGCCAAAAGTAATCAATTAAGTTCACGAACAGTATGGCAGTGCCCGTGTCATAAACAGAATACATTTCTTTAGCTCACACAACAGTGTAACGGCGCAATTCAATAAAAATTACTTCACTATAAACAAAAAAAAGATTTTTCAAACCAGCTATGTAACAGCAGAGGTTAACAGTTTAATTTGACTGTCAGAAATGCAGCGTACACCGCAAATGTGCTATCTACTGCAAAATCTGTGTTTTTGCAACCAACTATGTAAATGCGGAGTTCCACAGGTTACTTAAAATGACTGAAATACAGGGTAGGCCTCAGATCTGCTATGTAGCACAAAACCAGGTGTTTATTGCAACAAACTACAGAAATGCAGTATGTCACCGCTAAATTTTAAAATAGATTTTTCTGTGTTGTATGCAAACGTGCTCTGTGGCACAACAGTACGGGTTTATTATTCCAACTACAGAAATGCAGTATGTCACCCCAAAAATTATAAAACAGGTTTTTCAGCATTGTATGCAAATGTGCTCTGTGGTACGACAGTACGGGTCTATTCCCCCAACTACAGAAATGCATGTCACCGCAAATTTTAAAATAGGTAATGTAGGGGGACTCGACCAAAAAATAATTAGACTGATGTCCCTGGCAGGCAGGCACACATGCTGGTCACATGCAGTTCCAAGGACACTGCAATTGCTAGAATGGCCGCCGACTCCCACCCCAGTAGCAGATGTATTAAAAAGTATTTTGCAGTATCACTGGGCTCAGGGCTGGGTACAAATATGTAGCATAGCTGTAGTTTGAAGATTTAACACCACCAAGTTCAACAGATTTCTCCCCTAATCACTCCCTCACAGCAGCAGCAGCAACCTGTCCCTAAACTAAGAGCAGCAGAGTGAAGTGCGGCACTACGTGACTCCAGCTTATATAGAGGCTGGGTCACATGCTCCACAGGCATGGCTGTGATGGCTTCTTAGGGCAAAGCAGTGAAACGCGTGTTGATTGGCTGCCTTGCAGCCTTTCAAAAAGTGGGAAGAAATCGCCGAACAACGAACCCGAAATTTTACGTAAATGTTCGGGTTCGGGTCCAGATGCGGAAAACCGTAAAGTTCGGAAAAAGCCCGAACGATACAGTTCGGGTTCGCTCAACTCTAGTCATTCTTCAGGAGCTCCTGCCCTCCCCACCCACTTACTGATGATCGCCAGTTCCCCTTTAGGGAGGAAACTAAGGAGAAAACTACCAAGCCTTATGATTTGATTTCCTTAATGTTCTGCCCACGTATTGAAGGTGACAGGGACATTCTAGGATGTATATTACTGCTGCATGTTCACTTGTTATTTACATTTTTTTTAAAATTTTAAATAAATTAAAAAAATAAATAAATAGATGAGTAGCATAACACACACAGAGTGAAAGCAGCAGGATTCCTCAGCAGTGTAGAGTAGTTCAGGAGAGGAGTCTGCTGATCTTGTTGAAGATTGTGGACTAAGTGTTACAAGTTGGAAAGAGCAGGGTCCCCAGCAGCACAGAGTATTTCAAGAGTGTGCAGGTTGTGTTGGAAAGGACAGACAGGACTAATGGCTCTCAAAAAGCTTAGAATCAATTTTGAAAAATATATGGCAACAGAGGTGTGTGAGGACACCATCACGATAGGACGGGTATGCCATTCAGGGCAGATTGTATTTGTGGTGGACATACAAAAAATAACCAGGAAACAGATTGAAGAATGGGGACAATTCGATCTGCTAATTGGCGGCAGTCCTTGTAATTACTTATCTGTGGTTACCTGCACTGGAAAGGCCTTTATGGGGGCAGTGGACAACGGATTTTTGACTTTCCACGATTACTCAATAAAGTGTTGCCTAAGACAGAAGAGAATCGGCCAGTCTTCTGGTTATTCGAGAACGTGGTTGCGATGGAGAAAGCATTTAACCCCTTAGTTGCCCTGTTTGGGCCTTTATGACCAAGCGTTTTACTTCCTTTTTTCATGGTCTCGTTCCAAGAGCTATAAATTTTTTATTTTTTCATCTATATAGCTTTATCAGGGCTTGTTTTTTACGGGACAAGATGTAGTTTTTAATGGCACCATTTTGGGATACATGTAACTTTCTGATTAACTTTTATTAACTCTTTCTGGGAGGGAGATGGGGAAAAATGGCAATACTGCCACTGCGTTTTTACATTCTAAATTTTACGGCGTTCATTTTTCGGTACAAATAACATAATATCTTTATTCTCTGGGTAAATACGATTACAGTGATACTAAATACTTATAATTTTTTTTACGTTTTACTACTTTTTTTTGCAATAAAACCCCTTTTATTAACCCAAAAAATTATTTTGCATCGCCACTTCCCAAGACCCATAACTTTTTATTTTATGGAGTTGATTGAGGGCTTAATTTTTGAGGGAAGACTTGTATTTTTCATTGGTATCATTTTGAAGTAAATGCCGCTTTTTGATCGCTTGTTATTACGTTTTTTTTTCGGTGGAAACTAAGAATAAATTAGAAATTCTGTCTTTTTTTTTATTTATTTTTTACAGCGTTCACTATAGGGGATAATTTACATAATATTTATGTAGTCCGGGTCGTTATGGACGCGGAAATACAAAACATATGGGGGATATTTTCTTTTTGCAATTTTTTTCATTGAAAATCGTTAATTTCTAACGATAATTTGTTTTCCCTTAGTCCTAACAGCAGCACAGATGGGGTTAACCACCCCCCGTGGACTGGCAGGACCGGCGGAATGTTTAATGAGCCCAAGACTAATAACTCAATTTAACAATTAAGTATCTCCTTAAAAGGAGGAAGTCAACCCCCAGCCCACTGTGTTTGTAGTAAGAAAAAAACTAGACTTACTAGGGTGGGAAATTTGTGTGCTGCTGTTAGGATTAAGGGAAAACAAATTATCGTTAGAAATTAACGATTCCCTTACGTCCTACCAGCAGCACAGATGGGGAGATAGCAAGAAGAAACCCCTAGGGAGGGCCTTCCTGCCTGGCAGAACTAAGAAAAGTCTGCCCAAAGGCCGAAAACTCAGCTAGACTGGCATCTAGTCTATAATGGGAGATGAATGTCGATTCAGAGCTCCAGGAGGCAGCTTTGCAAATCATGTTGAGAGGCAGAAGACTCCTCTCGGCAAAGAAGTAGCCACAACTCTAGTAGAATGGGCCTTCACGAATCCCGAAGGGTCCAGAGATTGTGGAAACAAAGGATTCCTTAATAGCCTCCTCAATCCACCGACTGATGGAAGGTTTGGATGCCTTATAGCCTTTAAACTTACCGGCAACAAGATTAGCAGATTCTCATCTTTCCTGAACTCCTTGATCTATCCACATAGATCCGGAGACATCTCGAGACGTCCAGAGGATGTCTAGCAGGTTCCTAGGAGGAGGTGGTAGATGTCGACAGAACCGGGAGGAATATCACCTGGTTGATGATCTGGAAGGAAGGAATTTTAGGCCTACAATACGGGAGGAATCTAAGAAGGTCCCGGTCATGTAAGAAAATGGTATTGGTGCTCATGTGCTGAGAGAGCTTGAAGCTCAGAGACCCTCTTGGCCAAAGTCACTGCAAGGAGAAACACAACTTCCAAGTGACGAACTTAATGTCCACCTCCTCTAACGGTTCAAAGGGGGGAGATGCTAACCCCCTGAGAACTACTGAAAAACCCATTGAAAAAAAGGGGACTCAGTACTGTAGGCTTTAATCTTTCAGCTCCTTTAACCCCTTAAGGACCGGGGGTTTTGGGATTTTTGCGTTTTTGTTTTGCGCTCCCTGCCTTCCAAAAGCCATAACATTTTTATATTTCCGCTCACATAGCCATATGACGGCTTATTTTTTGCGGGACAAGTTGTACTTTTTAACGCTACCATTTATTTTTGCATGTGATGTAGTGGGAAACGGGAAAAAAATTCCAAATGGGGTGAAATTGCAAAAAAAAAAAGCAATTTCACCACAGTTTTACGGGTTTTTAAATTACAACGTTCGATTTGCGATAAAACTGACTGGTTAATTTTATTCTTCAGGTCAGTACGAATCCGGCAATACCTAATATGTATAGTTTTTCTTGCGTTTTGATAGTGAAAAAAATTAAAAGTGGGAATTTTTTTATTTTATTTTTTGTCGCCATGTTTTGACCCCTATAACTTTTTGTAATTATGCATACGGAGCAGTGTAGGGGCTCATTTTTGCGGGGCAATCTGAACTTTTAATTGATACCATTATGGGGTGCGTATGATGTTTTGATCACTTTTTATTCATTTTTTTAGAAATGAAGCGTCCAAAAATGGCGAATTAGCCATTTGGACGCTTTCTTTCCGTTTTTATGTTTACCGTATGGTGAATATTTTTAATATTATTATAGTTTGGGCGTTTTGCACATTACGACACCCATTATGTGTAATTTTTTATTTTTTATTTATTTTATTTTCATTTTGGGGAAAGGGGTGATTTGAATTTTTATATTTTTTTATTTAATTTTTATTTTTAAACTTTTTTTTTTTTTTTTTTACCACTTTCTTATAGTTCCCATAGGGAACTATAAGATGCAATCATCAGATTGTTATTCTCATATATTCCAATGCAATAGCATTGGAATATATGAGAAACATCGATATTTCCTATGGAGCCTATTACAGTCATAGGCTCCATAGGAATACTGTGTAGTACCCTAGGTTTCATTCACAGAAACCTAGGGTACTAAATGATGCCCGGCTCCCCTTGTGGCCATCAGGGAGCCGGAGCAAAACCAAAGTGAAACTTTCGGTTTGCGCTGATCAGATGCCGTGGTCAGGATTGACCACGGCATCTGAGGGTTAAATGTCCGCGATCGGCATCGCTGCCGGTCGCGGACATGAGCTGCGGGTGTCAGCTTGATGAATCAAGCGTTCACCCGCGAGCTCGGCGCCCGCTCCGTGCGGGAGCGGGCGCCATCTTTAAAGTGCGGACGAAGGGCGTACATGTACGCCCTTCGTCCTTAAGAGGTTAAGGAACCGTTTGATCAGCGTGTCCTGAGAAAAAAGCCTGTTAAGGCAAGCTGAGATGGCTGAAACTTGAACCTTCAGAGTAGAAGGGCAAGGCCTCTATCAAGACCGTCTTGCAGGAACTGAAGGATAGCGGAGAGGGGCGGATCTGCAGACGCCACCTCAGTTGAGGTACAACAGGATGAGAATATCCTCATAATACAAGAGTAGGCTCTCTTGGTAGGGTCCGCTCTAGAATGAGACAGCGTTCTCAGGACCGACTCTGAAAGCCCTTCTATTCCGGGAAGGGACTGATCAACCTCCAGGCTGTCAGGTTGAATCTGTGCAGATCTGAGCAGAGGTGAGTGTCCCACGACACCAGGGTCTGCTGTGGGGGGAGCCTCCAATATTGTCCTCGACGCAACTGGGTGAGCTAGGTAAACCAGGATCTCTTCGGCCAAAACAGTATGATGGCTATCACCGAGGCCTGATCCTGATGGATTTTCATCAATACCCTCGGTATCATGGAAAAGGGAGGGAAGATGTAAGACAGCCTGAACCTCCAGGATATTGACAGAGCGTCTAACACCAGGGGGTTGTCCTCCCTGTAAAAGGAGCAGAACCTCTCCACCTTGGCATTGAACCTTGTTGCCATGAGATCCACCTCTGGCATACCCACTTGAGGACTATCTGCTTGATTCTCCGGATGTAAAGACCACTCCACCGACGGAAGACCGCGGCTCAGCCGCTATCATATTGAGGGAGCCTTGGATGTGGATCGCAGATAAGTGGGAAGGTACAACTCTGCCTAATTCAGAATCACCCCGATCTCTGACAGGAGGGGAAGTGATCTCATGCCTCCCTGCTGGTTGGCAGTCACATTGCCTGACTGGACTTTCACCGCTTTGCCCCGGATCTGAGGGGCTAAGTGAAGGAGGGCAAGCCGGAGAGCTTGAATCTCGCAGAGATTGGATGAAAGAAGCCACTCCTGAGGAAACCAGGTCCCGTGAACTGTAGAGTCATCTAGATGAGCGTCCCAGCCTACTTAGGACGCATCCGTAGTCAATATGACCCAGACTGGCTGGGTCATAGACTTCCCGTCTAAAAGATGGCACCACCATCTGAGGGAATACCGAGTTTGCCAAGTCAAGGAGCACAGGGAGTTTAGCCCAGCAGGGCTGCCATTCCATTAGGAGAGGACCTCCGACTGTAGAGGGCGGAGGTGCCATAGAGCCCAAGGGACTGCTTCCGCAGACGCTGACATGAGACCCAACATCTTCATGAGAGTCCGGATTGGAACTCGCCGGGGAAAGGAACTTGCCGTGTTCTGAACCCGGAATCTTCTTTCTGGAGTCAACTGGAGCGCCATCCCAGTGGAGTCGATTATGAAGCCTAGATATCTTACTGAAGTCGACGGGCTCAAGTTCGACTTCTACCAGCTGATGATCCAACCTAGGTGGAACAGAAAGGAGATTGTTACCTGAAGAAGTTGGGTTAGGACCGCTAGAGCAGAGGCTTTCAAAGCCAGTCGTCCGGATAAGGAATGATGGTCAGTCCTTGAAGCCTTAACTTCTTGCCGACCGCCTCACGCAGGATTGCGTCCTGCGGGCGGTCGGTCTGTTCCTCGTTGACGCGCCCGCGCGTCATCTCGCGAGAGGCGAGATTTCCTGTGAACGCGCGCGCGCGCGCGCTCACAGGATCACGTCGGGAGAAGGTAGCTATAGCCTGCCAGCGCTGATCGTGCGCTGGCAGGCTGTAGAAGTCAAGATGGCATATCAGACGCTGTTTTGTTAACAGCGCCTGATATGCTTGCTGATCGTTCCTTTGGTGGTCCCTTTGCTTGGGACCACCAAAGAAACTTTTGTAAGTGCACCAAAACACCACACAGACCCCCCACCCATCCACCCCACCCCCACCCCGCTACTGATTAACCCCTGATTAACCCCGATCACCCCATGTCACCCCCTGTCACCCCCTGACACTAATTACCCCCTGTAAGACTCATTCAGACGTCTCGTATGTGTTTTGCGGATCCATGGATCCACGGATCCGCAAAACACGGACACCAGCAATGTGCTTTCCGCATTTTGCGGATCCGCACATTGCCAGAACTATATAGAAAATGCTCTTTCTTGTCCGCAATTGCGGACAAGAATAGGACATGCTCTATCTTTTGCGGAGCTGCGGCCGGATGCTTGGGGGCCGAAACCCGGAAGTTTGCGGCCGCAGCTCACAGAATGCTGATGCGGCGAGCGCATAGTGTGCTCTCCGCATCACCGCCAGCCCCATTCACACTGAATGGGTCGGCATCTATTCCGCAGAATTTTTGCGGACGTGTGAATGGGGCCTTACTACTTTTTTTTGCACATTTTTGGCAGAGATTTATTCATCCACATTGATCGATGCGAATGAAAAATCTGTGCCGTTTTGTTTTTTTTGCACATTTTAGTAGAGATTTTTCATCCACATTGATTGATGCGAATGAAAAATCTGTGCCGTTCATTTTTTTTTCTTTTCAGCCCAGAGGCTGAACGGGAAAAATCTCATTACCCGTATGCTCAATATACGGAGAATCGCAGAAACTCCTAATGCTGGCCATACGTGTAATGATTACGGAGACCCTCAAATGCCAGGGCAGTATAAATACCCCACATGTGACCCCATTTTAGAAAGAAGACTCCCCAAGGTATTCCGTGAGGGGTATGGGGAGTTCATGTAAAATATTATTTTTGTCACAAGTTAGTGGAATATGAGACTGTAAAAAAAAAAAAAAAAATCAATTTCCGCTAACTTGTGCCAAATTTTTTTTCTGTGAACTCGCCATACCCCTCACGGAATACCTTGGGGTGTCTTCTTTCCACAATGGGGTCACATGTGGGGTATTTATACTGCCCTGGCATTTTAGGGGTCCTAAAGCGTGAGAATCCAAATGCGTAAAAATGGCCTGTGAAATCCTAAAGGTACTCATTGGTTTTAGGGCCCCTTTGCGCATCTTGGCTGCAAAAGTGTCACTCATGTGGTATCGCCGACTCAGGAGAAGTAGGGCAATGGCTTGGGGTGTATTTTACATATACCCATGCTGGGTGAGAAATATCTCTGTAAATGACAACTTTTTAAATTTTTTTATTCAAAGTTGTCAATTTACAGAGATATTTCTCTCACCCAGCATGGGTATATGTAAAAATACACCCCAAAACACATTGCCCTACTTCTCCTGAGTACGGCGATACCACATGAGTGAAACTATTTTACAGCCTGGGTGCGCAAAGGGGCCCAAATTCCAACGAGTACCTTTAGGATTTACATGGCTGCTCACAATTTAGCCCCGCCTAAAATGCCAGAACAGTACAAACACCCCACAAATGACCCCATTTTGGAAAGAAGACACCCCAAGGTATTCGCTGAGGGGCATAGTGAGTCCATGAAAAATTTTACTTTTTGTCAAAAGTTAGCAGAAAGGTAGACTTTATGAGAAAAACAATAAAAATCAATTTCCGCTAACTTGTGCCAAAAAAATCTTCTATGAACTCGCCATGCCCCTCACAGAATACCTTGGGGTGTCTTCTTTCCAAAATGGGGTCACATGTGGGGTATTTATACTGCCCTGGCATTTTAGGGGCCCTAAAGCGTGAGAAGAAAAATGCGCAAAAATGCCCTCTCAAAGGTACTCATTGGTTTTAGGGCCCCTTTGCGCATCTTGGCTGCAAAAGTGTCACTCATGTGGTATCGCTGTACTCAGGAGAAGTAGGGCAATGTGTTTGGGGTGTATTTTACATATACCCATACTTTGTGTGAGAAATATCTCTGTAAATTGACAACTTTGAATAAAAAAATGTAAAAAGTTGTCGTTTACAGCAATATTTCTCAAACGCAGCATGGGTATATGTAAAAATACACCCCAAAACACATTGCCCTACTTCTCCTGAGTTCGGCGATACCACATGAGTGACACTTTTTTGCAGCCAAGATGCGCAAAGGGGCCCTAAAACCAATGAGTACCTTTAGGATTTCACAGGCCATTTTTACGCATTTGGATTCTCACGCTTTAGGGGCCCCTAAAATGCCAGGTGAGTATAAATACCCCACATGTGACCCCATTTTGGAAAGAAGACACCCCAAGGTATTCCGTGAGGGGCATGGCGAGTTCACAGAATTTTTATTTTTTGGCACAAGTTAGCGGAAATTGATATATTTTTTTATTTTTTATTTTGTTTTTTACAAAGTCTCATATTCCACTAACTTGTGACAAAAATAAAATTTTACATGAACTCACCATACCCCTCACGGAATACCTTGGGGTGTCTTCTTTCTAAAATGGGGTCACATGTGGGGTATTTATACTGTCCTGGCATTTTAGGGGCCCCTAAAGCGTGAGAAGAAGTCTGGAATCCAAATGCGTAAAAATGCCCTGTGAAATCCTAAAGGTACTCATTGGTTTTAGGGCCTTTGCGTACCCAGGCTGCAAAAGTGTCACACATGTGGTATCGCTGTACTCAGGAGAAGTAGGGCAATGTGCTTGGGGTGTATTTTATATATACCTATACTGTGTGTGAAAAATATCTCTGTAAACGACAACTTTTAAAAAATTTTATACAAAGTTGTCAGTTTACAGAGATATTTCTCTCACCCAACATGGGTATATGTAAAAATACACCCCAAAACACATTGCCCTACTTCTCCTGAGTACGGCGATACCACATAAGTGACACTTTTTGCAGCCTGGTGCGCAAAGGGCCCAAATTCCAACGAGTACCTTTAGGTTTTACATGGCGGCTCACAATTTAGCCCCGCCCAAAATGCCAGAACAGTAAACACACCCCACAAATGACCTCTTTGGAAAGTAGACACCCCAAGGTATTCACTGAGGGGCATAGTGAGTCCGTCTGAGATTTCTTTTTTTTGCCAGAAGTTAGCAGAAATTGAAACTTTTTTTTTTTTTTCTCAGAAAGTGTCATTTTCCGCTAACTTGTGAAAAAAATGAAATGATACATGAACTCACCATGCCCTCCGCGAATACTTTGGGGTGTCTTCTTTCTAAAATGGTGTGATTTGGGGGCATTTATACTATCCTGACATTCTAGCACCTGAAGAAACATGACAGGCGCTCAGAAAGTCAGAGCTGCTTCAAAATGCAGAAATTCACTTTTTTGCACCATAGTTTGTAAACGCTATAACTTTTACCCAAACCAATAAATATACACTTATTGGACTTTTTTTTATCAAAGACATGTAGAACAATAAATTTAGAGAAAAATTTAGATAGAAATGTAGTTTTTTTTGAAAAATTTTACAACAGAAAGTGAAAAATGTCATTTTTTTGCAAAAATATCGTTAAATTTGTATTAATGGCAAAAAAAGTAAAAATGTCAGCAACAATGAAATACCACCAAATGAAAGCTCTATTAGTGAGAAGAAAATGAGGTAAAATTCATTTGGGTGGTAAGTTGCATGACGGAACAATAAACGGTGAAAGTAGTGTAGTGCGGAATTGTAAAAAGTGGCCTGGTCATTAAGGGTGTTTAAGCTAGGGGGGCTGAAGTGGTTAAAGCCGCCACCACAGAACCACCACCTTGGTAAAAGTGTGAGGGGCAGAAGAAATGCCAAAGGGAAGGGCAACAAACAGAAGATGCCTGACGACACCGGACACCTGGACCGTGATCCTGATATACTTCCTGGAACCAGGATGGATCGGGATGTGCAGATATGCATTCTTGAGGTCCAGGGTTGCCATCACGTCTCCAGGATTGACGACGTGAACTACTGACCTGATGGTTTCTACACGAAACTTCACCTTCCTTATAAATCGATTGAAATATCTCAGATCGATAATCATCCGGAGATCTCCTGAAGCCTTGGGAACCAGAAAAACTGGAGAATAGATCCCTAGGCCCCAATCTCCTGCCGGAACCTCCTCCAGAGCCCCTTTGCAAATTTAGTCCTGAATGTAGGCCTCTAGGATCGCTTCCTTGGCAGCTTGTAGAAGGTTGATCTTGACAAACCTGTCCAGAGGAATAGAGGTGAGGTTGACTAAATAACCGTTGGAAATGATATTCAGGACCCAGGGATCCGAGATCTCTTGGATCCATTCTTCTCAGAAGTGGGAGAGACGACTCCGACGGTATATGAAGCTTAGGAATGGGGAAGCTTATTGGCAGGACGGCAGGAGTAACGGGAATTAACCAAGAGCCTCGAAGAGGCCCGTAGTCAGGAGGTGGATTTTCCATGTTTGGCTCCTCCACGAGAGCACCTCAAGCCCTTTCGCTGTGCTCTCCAGTCAGTCTGTATTTTGAGGAATTGTCAGGTACCCAAGGCTTAAGCCAAAATGGAATATGGGCTGCTGATCCCAGGGCCATGCTATATATAGGCCCCTGATGTTATTTGATAGTATTGTTACAGGGTACCAAAGGCGCACTTGGTCTCCCATGAGCCACAGACCTGCTGCTTAGCTTCAATAGCAAGGATCTGTGTTGGCCTTGTTCCCAGGACTTGCTTTTCTAGCGGGGAAGCTCCCTCGCTAGCTTCAACTGGAGCTGTGCGGTATCGCACAAGAAGTCCGTAGCCAGGTTGATGGTCTTGAAAGCAGCCAGTATGTCGTCCTGGAAAAAACCTCTGGTTCACATCAACTTGAATTTTATCCAGGCGAGATCGGAGGAACGTAGAGACTTCAAAAGCCGCTATGGCTGTGGAAGCCGCAGCTGCCGTAACACCCCGTCTTAGTGTGCACTCTGCAAGGGGGTCCTGCAGCTAGACCCATCGTCTGCAGGAACCAGAGTGCGCTTGGACAACTTGGCAATAGCCATGTCCACCTTGGGAATGGATCCCCACGAATCCACCAAGGGTTAAGCCATCTGGAACATGGATTTAAACTTCTTTGTTAAAACCGGGCCTTTTCCAGGTTTTTTCCACTTTATATCATGATAGAGAGGAGGGTCTCATCCGCTCTGAAGACACGATGTGCCCGAGTAGCGGGAACGGGAGGCTCCCCACAGTCAACATCATGGTCCCCCGACCTGATGGACTTGAGCAACTTCTGTGTCTTTCCAGGGGAGAAAACACAAAGTCAGCTCCTCCTCATTAGTGTTGAGCGCGAATATTCGAATTGCGAATTTATATCGCGAATATCGCAACTTTGAGAATTCGCGAATATTTAGAATATGATGCTATATATTCGCTAATTCGAATATTCGTCATTTTCCAATATCTGAAAAGCGAAAACAGGACTTGTCCCTGCTTCCTTCTTGTGGGCCAATGAGTCATTGGCCCACAAGCAAGTTAAGCAGGAAGGAATTATGTGTTCATTGTAAATGGGAATCCATCAACTCAACTCTGACGTTAATTCTCAATGCGCGCATATGTTCGCATCGCGAATTAAACTTGGATCTGAGTTCCAATCCTCATGGTTGTTGCTAGAAGATGATTGAGAATATAGCGCTATATCCTCAATCTTCGTCAATTATAGCAATGCAACCGTTAAGAGCTCAACTCAAAGTTTAATTCGCGATGCGAAAACATACTCGCATCGCGAATTAAACTTTGAGCTGAGCTCCAAATGGTTGGTTGAACTTGCTACTTGCTGGGATATAAAAGATTGTGAATATAGTGCTATATTCGTGAATTCGTTATAATCGTAATATTCTAGTAAGCCATTGCCAACCATTTAGGAACCCAGCTCTAAGTTGAATTCGCTATGCGAGCATTACAGGTTATATTAATCGCAATGCGAATTCTACTTAGATCTTATGACCTAGACGACCAAGACAACCCATGAAATGAACCTAATAGTATATTTCCCTCATGCGGTGCGATTCACGCGCATAGGTGATTGCCGATTTTTCGCATGATGTAAAATACAGTTTACTACAAGAAGAGGCAGATTATAGATCACATGTACACATTGTAGGCATTTGCCTTATTAGGCATTTGCCTTTTTATATAAGTATAAGTGTGTTTTATTGCTTTATACGAACATAAGTGTGTTTTATAGCTTTACTGTTTATTACACCCAGGAACGATACCTAATTGCATTGAGTGGATCCAGTTCGGATTTTTCAAATCACCCAGTTTAGGAGGAGATTAAGGGATTATATAAAGGCACATTGTATACATCGCTAGTATCCACTGAAGAAGGGGTGTAAACCCCGAAACGCGTTTGGGATAATAGCGGTGATATTATTAATACTTTCTCCCACCAATAATATATTCAAACTCAGCCCAGGACTAAAGAAGGACTCTTACAAAGGAATACAACATCCTACGGTTCCTAGGACCCAACGCTGCCTGCCGCCAGACTCACCCCCCAGCGCCATCACGTGGGACGCCACGTACAGGCTGAGACACCACGCGGGACGCCGCGGGTGCCGTGGAGCAAACCGAGCGCGGGGATTGCAGGTAAGGCAGCCGGGGCACGGGACACGGGCTGGCATACAGAGGTGAGGAGGAGAGTGCCGCGGAAGACAAGCGGCTGAACGCATGTAAGGATAACCGCATGTGACATTCAATAACTTAAAGTACCGGACTACGTACTGAGAGTGGGCCCATATCATTCATTGCTGAGTTGTTGAGGTACCATCATTTTATTTGTACAAGCGCACGGTTTATTCCTTGGACAGCAACAATTGTCTCTTGGCACAGGATTACTCTGCCATAAGTGTACTTTTGAACAGTAATCACTGTCTCCTGGTACAGGACTACTCTACAATATTGCAGCAATCAATAAGGATACCGGCTGATATTGTGTCTATATTGGTACTATTTTTATTAATCTATGCAGCACTAAGCTGTGACACCTTTTTTTGTTTTTTGTTTTTTTGTTTTTTGTTTTTTCGTTTTTTCGGACCTCAAGATTCAAGAAGGAGTATTTTAGGGTTTTACTAAAGGATTTGCACAGGATCAATTTGCACTATATGCTGAGTCTAATCTAATTGATGTTTATATTTGCACAGTATTCACTTTGAAGTCACGAGTTATTAATATCAGCTGATTAGTCACTTATTTTAGAAGTTGCATTGAAGATCTAATTAGAGATGTCTGTTTTTATATTTTAGATTTGTATATCATTTATAGTTTTTATAAGCAAATAACTTGAAATAAAACTACTTTAGGTAATTCCTGGTTGGATTCCCAGATTCAGTGTTGCCCCCAATCTAAGTAATCTAATACAATCCTTGCATGGTGACCTTTGTGGGTGGTGTCACAAAGTGGTGAGCACCTGTATTTGTCCATATCCTGGAGGGAGTGTAGCCGCCTGTTGTTCTATTTATTCCAGATTATAGATCACAGTAACAATTCTCATAACTGATTTACAATTGTCCTCTGTATGTAAGATAGTTTGTGTAGTGCGAAAAAAACGGCAATTACATATGCGCGTGAATCGCACAGCATTAGAGTATGATATTGTGTTCATTCAATGGGTTATCTTGGTCTACTCGAATAGACGAATATTGCGAATATAGCACTACATTCGCTATCTTCTCTATATTCGACCCAACAAGCCAACCTAATAGTATAAACAAGCCAACCTAATAGTATACTGCCCTTATGCTGTGCGATTCACGCGCATATGTAATTGTCGATTTTTCGCACTACTCTAATAGACGAACATTGCGAATATAGCACTACATTCGCTATTTTCTTTATCTTCGTCTATTCGACCCAGCAGACCAACCTAATAGTATACTGGCA